>CM060908.1:1012133995-1012758995 GCA_030737815.1 Allium fistulosum
GTGAAGGTCGAGTTTTAACTAAGTGGGTTTTGAAAAAGTAATGGGTTTTGAGCGTTTTTCCTAACTTAGCAATTTCGGGGACGAAATTCTTTTAAGGAGGGAGGAATGTAAAGACCCGGATTTTTTGATGATTAATTTGGAATATTTAATAGGTTTAAATATTGGATTTTGAATTATAATTTGGTTACTAAGATTTTAAAGCTGAAACTTCAAGTTATTTCGTCAATTTTTGAAATCGTCGATTTAATCGACACGTTAAAATAGCGATCCAGGCAACAGTCTTGGAATTCGACGAAACCTGTTCCATTGGATCCATAATAGTGTATTATTATCGGATTTCAAATTTCGTAGTGTTTGGAGTTATCTTTTGGTCGTACGGGAAAGAAACGCGTTGAATTAATATAGAAAATTCAATATAATAATAAGGTCCAAAAAGCTATCTTCTCCATACGAACGAATTAGGACTCGAAACCTCTTTCATTGCGTTCGAAATAGGGGTATAACATTATAAACGCCTAGCGGCACGCCTCAATAGAAGGTCGAGATTTCACGGTATGTGATTCGAGATATTTAAAAAAATAAAAAATAAAATAAATATAAGGGTCAAATCGTATGAACAGTTGAGTCCCTCACATGTCTCTTTCCTTCTGAAAACACGCGACCACCCTCTTCTCCCTTTTTAAAAAGAACGACCTCCTTTCCCCCCTTTCTTTTCAGTTTGAACGAAATCAAAGAGGAGAAAAAGAAAAAAAAGATGAAGCCTTGCCGGTATAAATCGCATATACCCCCTCCTTTCTCTTTTCAGTGGGTATTCACGCTATCGAAAACGAAATCAATCGAAATAAAAAGAAATGGGCGATCGTTCCTAAAAAAAGAAACGATCGAATCGATCGCGCGTGCGATGTCGTCGGAGGAGGAGCATCGTTCTTCAATCGAAAATTGGCGTGGGCGGCGTTGTTCTGGTCATTGATGGTGAGGTATGTAACGACCCGTATTTTTACGGATCGAAACATCGTAAAAGCAGTTGTCATTAGGTCGCGATGTTGATAAGTCGTCCAGAATCTAAGTCGTTTAGAGTTAAGTCGTCCAGGGTCTAAGTCGTGGACGAAATAAGGCTTAGGTCGTAGGGTAGGATAAGTCGGAGTAGACGACTTAAGGAGGTGAAGCGACCTAAGGATTTTGGGTTAGGTCGAGTGAACGACTTATAGGATTTGGCGACTTAGAGGAGTTGGCGACTTATAGGGGTTGTCGACTTAAGGGGTTTAGCGAGTTAAGGAATGAAGCGACTTAAGAGAGTGGCGACTTAAGAGTTAGCGGCATAAGAAGTTAAGCGGGTTAACGACTTAAGGGTTAGGGGATAAGTCGTTGAGGTTTAGGCTGTGTCTATGTTAGGTCGTAGATGACTTATGATAGGCGCATGGGTGCTTAAGTCGTTAGGACAATTCTGTAGTATGCTTGAGTCGTTAAAGACAGTTAAGTCGTATCCCAGTAAGCCGTTAAGTCGTGTGAAGGTGATAAGTCGTAACCTAGCTAAGTCGTGAGGTTGATGAGTTGTAGAGCTGTTAAGTCGTTAAGGCGTATCCCGGTTGAGTCGTTGAGTCTTAGGTCGTGCCTAAGGGTTAAGTCGCGCGTATGTGTTAAGTCGCGTAAGTGGTTGAGTCGAAGGTCTTAAGTCGTGGGGTTTTAGGTCGTAAGCTTTCTTGAGTCGTAGGTCGTAGGATCTGTTGAGTCGTGAGTCGTGGTGTTCTAATGAGTCGTAGATGACTCATGAAGGCGGACGACTTAGGGGAAATTTCAGCTATAAATACTCGTCCATTTCTTCATTTTTGGGATCCGGATTTCGAAGCGACGAAGTGCTACCATTTTGAGAGCTCGACTTCTACACTTCTTCACTTCTTTTCTCCACTCTAATCTTGTGATTCCATCCATCCATATTGAAGATCAAATCGAAGATTAAAGAGCTTAGATTGAAGATCTTCATCCTTTGAAGTGAGATTTCTTCGTTTGAAGCGGATTCGTGATAGATCAAGCTAGATCCTTCGCTGTCCAGATCTGAAGTGTGTTGATTTGGGGTTGTTTAGGTGATTTGGTGAGTGGTGATTATCTCTCACACGGATCCAAAGGAGTATATCGGATCGTTGGCTTGATTTGGTGTTAAAATAGTGATTTCCATGCATTTTCCTAATTACATGTGTAGATCCGTATAGATTCATTGTTCATGATGATTGGACATTCACCTTACTACATGTTAACCTATGAAAGTTCATTCATCAAGATTATAGAGATATTGTTCATGTTTTCATGCTTATTAGACTTTCAACTCTTTAATTACGAAATTGCCATTATTGTTATAATTGTCTACTTAGATCATATTTGAATGCTTGATTGTTTGGATTAATGTTTGACTTGGTTGATTGCTATGAATTAGATGATTGATGATTTGATTTAGACCGAAGATGATTAAAAAGCTAAGAGAAAGGCTCTTGAATTGGGAAAGCTGCTTGTGGCATATATAGCGGATGATGAAGCTCGTATGCATAGATTTGATGATGATGTTGAGATGAGACTTTGCGAGGATGTGATGAAGCGAAGCATGATATGAAATAGTCTTGGTCTAATCCAGACGGGATCATTCCAAGCATGTTGATAACTCGGTGATATGGTTCGAGTTGAGGATAATGGATGCTCGAGAGGCGCTTGAGCTAGTATGGAAATAGTCGTCGAGGAGGATGACTAGAAGGCTGAGATCTCATCGTTGTTGAAGGTTCTAGCATGCTCAAAGCAAGAGTACGTTGGGCAGATTCGATAGTCCCTGAAGGCTAATGATTGATAGTCAAGTACTCTAGGCAGATTCGATAGTCCTAGGCACGGGTCACGATGACGTGCGGGAGTTATGTCTAGAACCGGGGTTTCCATTAGCCCTTGACGGACGGCTGAAAGAATGTGCCGGTCATTCAATTAACGGTGGTATCGAAGCAATGATAACAGTGATAGCCAGAGTCATGGATGTTTGGTTGTATCGTCATTCGGTCTCAAGAGCAGTGTTTTCAGGGTGCTTATCTGATCTTGGTTTAGGCCTTGGGGGTTTGTACTTGGAAAACATCGCCCTTGACTCGAGTGATAATTGCTTTACTTTATATTGTGTACTCTGCTATGTTTGCTTTTGCTTAGTGTGTGTCTGGGGGCTATCACTGTAGAAAGAGGTTAGAGTGGGAGGGTTGTATTCCTATTCCTTTTCCTTTATGCTCTTTTGGTATGTTGTTAGTTAATTTACTGCTCACTAAGACTGTTGTCTGACTCAAGGCTTTATGTTTTAACTCTTATTGCCTTGGGCTGTTCGTCCATTTTGGGACGGGCAGACTAGGTAGCAGGTGACAGGTGCTGTTCTTGCTTTCCACGATGCTGATGACGAAGACGAGCTGGAGTATTGCATATTACTTCTTACTATATGTACTGGATGTTCCGATGCTTTGTATTCTCTAAGTGATATGTAGTGAGGCTTGTTGTATTGACTATTCAGATGTTTGTATTCAACTATTATGAAGTTTTATTGATGAAATTCTATTCTATGAAGCTTCACTATATATATGTTATATTGTATTTTGTCCATGCGCTGTGAGTAATACGATAGATTCTGTTGTTTTAATTTACCTTGACAATCGTCCATGGCTGCCTGGCACACTTTACAGCGCACTTTCTCTAGGTTCAGTGCAGGGGTTATGGGCGGTCGTCACATTTGGTATCAGAGCATTGGTTAATCAATTTTACCCAACGCTCGCTGACATAACTACGTATGAGAGACGTAATTGTATTTTGATGGATGATTACTATATATAATATAGTAGCTTAGTAGAGTTTGAGTCCTTTATGCAGTTGTTTCTCAAGGTGTACTAATCATTCCTTTTTATAGATATTAAGGATGAGTCAAAGAGGGAGACCAGCTGCTAGGGAAGGCCGTGCTACTAAAGGGGCTGCTGATTATGCAGCTATGTTCGAAGCTATTATGACTTCGATCATGAGAAGAATACCAGTTCCGGGGGCAGCAGTTGATGTTGGGGTTCAAGTCCAAACTCCAAAACCGGTGGATTTTGCTATGTTGTGCAAGGACTATACTGCTCTTGGAGGGAAGGTTTTCTTGGGAACAGAATCAACCATTGAAGTCCAGAGATGGATAGATGCTTGTAGAAGGATTTTTGGTGATTTGGGAATTGAGGATGCAACTAAGAGGAAGTTGGCATCAAGACAGCTTCAAGGGAGAGCTTCTGATTGGTAGAACTCTATTACCATCAATACTCCGGAGGAAGAGATTACTTGGGAGCAATTCCAAGTCAGATTTGAAGCTAAGTTCATTTCTACAGCTTAGAAGTCTGTTCTGTTCAAGAAGTTTGTGGAGCTCAAGCAGGGAGGAAGACCAGTTCTTGAGTATGTTTCTGAGTTTGAAGCTTTGTCCAAGTATGCCCGGTCATATATTGAATCTGCATATCAGAAGAATGAGAAGTTTGTGACAGGCTTGGACAGTTATCTTGGGAGGCAGTTGGTGGATCATTTGGACGATTCATTTGAGAAGCTTGTGGAGAAAGATATCAGGCATGAGAGTCTGTTTCCTAAGGAAGGGTCTGTTGTTGCTGTGACCAGGGGAGAGTCTAAACCGCAGCAGGGTGGAAACAAGAAGAGGAAGCAGCAGCAGCAGCAGCAGAAGGGTAAGGATGGCCAGAAGAAGCCGAAGGGCGAAGTGACTTGCTACAATTGTCAGCAGAAGGGCCATTTCTCTAGGGATTGTAAGAATCCGAAGGTACCGATGAAGTGTCACAACTGTGACAAGCCGGGGCATATCAGGAAGGATTGTCCAGAACCACGGAAGGACAAGCAGATTGTGCAAGCTTATGCTTTGGGAGCTGTTCCATCGTCTTCGAAAGCTCCTACCGCTGAAGAGAAAGGAAAGAGTGTGGTAGTTCAAGGTACTCTTTCCATATGTGGTGTTCCAGTTAGAGTGTTGTTTGATACTGGGGCGTCGCATTCGTTTGTTTGTAGTGATCTTGTAGGCCGGTTAGGTTTGGAACCGGATATTATTGATAGGCCATTGGTTGTGACTAATCCAGTTGGGGGTTCGTCTTGTTTGTGTATGTTATGCCGTGGTCTGATTGTATCGAGTCATGGTTGCTCTTTTGTTTGTGATTGTTTTGTTCTGAACTTTGCGGGGTTCGGAATTATTTTGGGTATGGACTGGCTTAGGAAGTATGCGGCAAAGGTTATTGTGAAAGGTTGGAGGTGACAGTCGAGAATGTGGAGGGGCGAAAGGTTGTGATACGATGTAAGCATGAAGAAGGCGTCTTCATGAGCTTCATGTATTCGCTAGTTGTTCCACGGGATGGACTGTCATCAGTGCCGATCGCTAATGGATTCGAGGATGTCTTTGACGAGGTCAAAGGGTTACCGCCGCATAGAGAGATTGAGTTTCGTATAGATCTAGTTGAAGGAGCCAGACCTGTTGTGATGCCTCTTAGGCGGATGGCGCCTAGGGAACAGCAAGAGTTGAGGGTGCAGGTTGATGATCTTTTACAGAAAGGATTCATTCGGCGTAGTGTGTCCGAGTGGGGTGCACCAGTTGTGTTTGCAACCAAGGCAGATGGGTCGTTAAGATTGTGTGTGGATTATCGTGAGCTGAATAAGGTGACTAAGAAGAACAAGTATCCATTGCCGAGAATAGATGACTTGTTTGATCAGCTTCACGAAGCCAAGGTGTTTTCTCAGATGGATTTGGCAACGGGATTTCACCAGTTGAGAGTGGCTAAGGATAGTGTGCCGAAGACTGCTTTTCGAACACCATCTGGTTTCTTTGAGTGGCTGGTAATGCCGTTTGGATTGACTAACGTGCCAGCATATTTTGTGGATCTTATGAATAGAGTGTTCAGAGATCAGTTGAACAAGTTTGTACTTGTGTTCGTGGATGATATTCTGATTTATTCCAGAACTGAAGAAGAGCACAAGACACACTTGCGAATTGTTTTGGAAATCTTACGGAAACATCAACTGAAGGCTAAGTTTTCGAAGTGTCACTTCTGGAAGAGTGAAGTGAGGTTCTTAGGCCATGTGATTTCTGGAAACGGAATAGCGGTTGATCCCGCTAAGGTGGCAGCAATCCAGGATTGGGTTAGACCTAAGAATGCATCTGATGTGAGAAGTTTTCTTGGATTGGCAGGATATTATCGACGGTTTATCAAAGACTTCTCCAAGGTGGCTGCACCGTTAACAGGATTGACGAAGAAGAACCAAGTGTTCAAGTGGGAAGATAAGTGTGAGCAAGCTTTCAGAATCCTGGAAGAAAGACTGATAAGTGCTCCTGTTTTGACTATTCCTAGTGGGAATGACGAGATGGTGGTTTACACCGACGCATGTGGTACTGGACTTGGAGCAGTGCTGATGCAGAGGGATAAAGTTGTTGCGTATGCCAGTCGACAACTGAAGCCGCATGAAAGGAATTACCCGACTCATGATTTGGAGTTAGCGGCGATTGTATTTGCTCTGAAGATGTGGAGACATTATCTACTGGGAGTTCGATTCGAGTTGTTTACAGATCATAAGTCGTTGAAGTATCTTTTCTCCCAAAAGGATTTGAATCTTCGGCAGCAACGTTGGCTAGAGTTTTTGCATCATATGATTTTGGTATAGCTTATACTCCGGGAAAAGGTAACGCGGTGGCAGATGCGTTAAGTCGAAGACATGCAGGATTGGGAGCCATGTTTTCAGAATGGAAGAATCTCGAGTATTTAGCTGGATTTGACTTCAGGCCTAGATGTGAATTGGAACCTGAGATGTTGGCAAACTTATCAATAAGACCTACTCTTGTGGAAAGGATTGGCGAGAGCCAAAAGCGAGACGATAAGCTTGTCAAGATTATCTGTGATTTGGAATCTGGATTGGACCCAGAGAAGGATAAAGGATTCGAGGTCGATCGAGAGGGTTGGCTTCGGAAGCAAGGACGACTAGTTGTTCCCGATACAGATGAATTGAGGAGTGAAGTTCTGAGGGAAAGTCATCACTCGAAGTTGACAATTCATCCAGGTGGAAATAAGATGTATCGGGATATGAAGAGGACCTACTACTGGGAAGGTATGAAGAAGGATGTTGGAAATTTTATTTCCAAGTGCATGAACTGCCAGTTGGTAAAAGCCGAACAGAAGAAGCCAAGTGGATTGCTTCAGCCTTTAGAGGTTCCTACATGGAAGTGGGAGCAAGTATCGATGGATTTTATTGATGGACTACCTAGAACCAGAACGGGAAATGAAGGGATTTGGGTCATTGTAGATCGTCTGACTAAGAGTGCAAGATTCATTCCTGTTCGATCGACTAGGACTGCATCAAAGTTGGCTGAGTTGTATGTTAAGTGGATAGTTCGATTCCATGGTATTCCGAAGAGTATAGTGAGCGATCGAGACCCATTGTTCACTAGTGGATTTTGGAAGAGCTTCCAGGAAGTTTTTGGAACCGAGTTGTGTTTGAGTACAGCTTATCACCCTCAAACAGATGGTCAGACCGAGCGAGTCAACCGAGTTTTGGAAGACCTCCTCAGAGCTGGTGTTTTGGATTTTGGAGGATCGTGGGAAGATCATCTTCATTTGGTGGAGTTTGCATACAACAACAGTTACCAGTCAAGCATTGGTATGGCACCGTATGAGGCATTGTATGGAAGACCGTGTAACTCTCCGACATGTTGGTTAGAGACAGGAGAAAAGTTGATACTTGGGCCAGAGATGATTCAACAGACTTCGGATTGCATAGAGATCATTCGGCAACGAATGAAGGCAGCCCAAGACCGTCAGAAGAGTTATGCAGATAAGCGTCGTAAGGATTTGGAGTTCGACGTAGGTAATATGGTTTTTGTGAAGATTTCTCCACTAAAGAATGTTATTCGATTCGGGAAGAAAGGAAAATTGACTCCGAGATTTGTTGGACCATTCCCGATCACCGAGCGAATTGGAAAGCTCGCCTACAGATTGGAGTTACCAGAGAAGATGTCGGGTGTGCACAATGTTTTTCATGTATCGTATCTACGGAAGTATATGCACGACTCGAATACAGTGGTTTATGCTGATAGCTGTGAAGATTTCGAAGTTGATCCAGTCGATAGAAGACCTCGTAAGCCGCTTCGTGTTGTGGGAACCGACACGAAACAGCTTAGGAAGAAGATAGTTAAGTTGCTCAAGATATAATGGAGTGATGATGATAACGACTGTACGTGGGAGGTGGAAGAGAGGATGAAGGCAGCTCATCCTGAACTCTTCAAGGTATGGCCCTAAGGTGTCGTGTCATCTCACGATATTGTAACTTGTTCTAGTTTTAGAATTCTGCATGCTAAGCTAGAATTGGATGCATGATTTGTTGATTGCTATGGATGATAGGCGTGCAGAATAGTCTTTGATTGCTCTTGTTGTTTGGAATTTCGGGGGCGAAATTCTTAAGGGGGAGAGGATGTAACGACCCGTATTTTTACGGATCGAAACATCGTAAAAGCAGTTGTCATTAGGTCGCGATGTTGATAAGTCGTCCAGAATCTAAGTCGTTTAGAGTTAAGTCGTCCAGGGTCTAAGTCGTGGACGAAATAAGGCTTAGGTCGTAGGGTAGGATAAGTCGGAGTAGATGACTTAAGGAGGTGAAGCGACCTAAGGATTTTGGGTTAGGTCGAGTGAACGACTTATAGGATTTGGCGACTTAGAGGAGTTGGCGACTTATAGGGGTTGTCGACTTAAGGGGTTTAGCGAGTTAAGGAATGAAGCGACTTAAGAGAGTGGCGACTTAAGAGTTAACGGCATAAGAAGTTAAGCGGGTTAATGACTTAAGGGTTAGGGGATAAGTCGTTGAGGTTTAGGCTGTGTCTATGTTAGGTCGTAGATGACTTATGATAGGTCGCATGGGTGCTTAAGTCGTTAGGACAATTCTGTAGTATGCCTGAGTCGTTAAAGACAGTTAAGTCGTATCCCAGTAAGCCGTTAAGTCATGTGAAGGTGATAAGTCGTAACCTAGCTAAGTCGTGAGGTTGATGAGTTGTAGAGCTGTTAAGTCGTTAAGGCATATCCCGGTTGAGTCGTTGAGTCTTAGATCGTGCCTAAGGGTTAAGTCGCGCGTATGTGTTAAGTCGCGCAAGTGGTTGAGTCGAAGGAATTAAGTCGTGGGGTTTTAGGTCGTAAGCTTTCTTGAGTCGTAGGTCGTAGGATCTGTTGAGTCGTGAGTCGTGGTGTTCTGATGAGTCGTAGACGACTCATGAAGGCAGACGACTTAGGGGAAATTTCAGCTATAAATACTCGTCCATTTCTTCATTTTTGGGATCCGGATTTCGAAGCGACGAAGTGCTGCCATTTTGGGAGCTCGACTTCTACACTTCTTCACTTCTTTTCTCCACTCTAATCTTGTGATTCCATCAATCCATATTGAAGATCAAATCGAAGATTAAAGAGCTTAGATTGAAGATCTTCATCCTTTGAAGTGAGATTTCTTCGTTTGAAGCGGATTCATGATAGATCAAGCTAGATCCTTCGCTGTCCAGATCTGAAGTGTGTTGATTTGGGGTTGTTTAGGTGATTTGGTGAGTGGTGATTATCTCTCACACGGATCCAAAGGAGTATATCGAATCGTTGGCTTGATTTGGTGTTAAAATAGTGATTTCCATTCATTTTCCTAATTACATGTGTAGATCCGTATAGATTCATTGTTCATGATGATTGGACATTCACCTTACTACATGTTAACCTATGCAAGTTCATTCATCAAGATTATAGAGATATTGTTCATGTTTTCATGCTTATTAGACTTTCAACTCTTTAATTACGAAATTGCCATTATTGTTATAATTATCTACTTAGATCATATTTGAATGCTTGATTGTTTGGATTAATGTTTGACTTGGTTGATTGCTATGAATTAGATGATTGATGATTTGATTTAGACCGAAGATGATTCAAAAGCTAAGAGAAAGGCTCTTGAATTGGGAAAGCTGCTTGTGGCATATGTAGCGGATGATGAAGCTCTTATGCATAGATTTGATGATGATGTTGAGATGAGACTTTACGAGGATGTGATGAAGCGAAGCATGATATGAAATAGTCTTGGTCTAATCCAGACGGGATCATTCCAAGCATGTTGATAACTCGGTGATATGGTTCGAGTTGAGGATAATGGATGCTCGAGAGGCGCTTGAGCAAGTATGGAAATAGTCGTCGAGGAGGATGACTAGAAGGCTGAGATCTCATCGTTGTTGAAGGTTCTAGCATGCTCAAAGCAAGAGTACGTTGGGTAGATTCGATAGTCCCTGAAGGCTAATGATTGATAGTCAAGTACTCTGGGCAGATTCGATAGTCCTAGGCACGGGTCACGATGACGTGCGGGAGTTATGTCTAGAACCGGGGTTTCCATTAGCCCTTGACGGACGGCTGAAAGAATGTGCCAGTCATTCAATTAACGGTGGTATCGAAGCAATGATAACAGTGATAGCCAGAGTCATGGATGTTTGGTTGTATCGTCATTCGGTCTCAAGAGCAGTGTTTTCAGGGTGCTTATCTGATCTTGGTTTAGGCCTTGGGGTTTGTACTTGGAAAACATCGCCCTTGACTCGAGTGATAATTGCTTTACTTTATATTGTGTACTGCTATGTTTGCTTCTGCTTAGTGTGTGTCTGGGGGCTATCACTGTAGAAAGAGGTTGGAGTGGGAGGGTTGTATTCCTATTCCTTTTCCTTTATGCTCTTTTGGTATGTTGTTAGTTAATTTACTGCTCACTAAGACTGTTGTCTGACTCAAGGCTTTATGTTTTAACTCTTATTGCCTTGGGCTGTTCGTCCATTTTGGGACGGGCAGACTAGGTAGCAGGTGACAGGTGTTGTTCTTGCTTTCCACGATGCTGATGACAAAGACGAGCTGGAGTATTGCATATTACTTCTTACTATATGTACTGGATGTTCCGCTGCTTTGTATTCTCTGAGTGATATGTAGTGAGGCTTGTTGTATTGACTATTCAGATGTTTGTATTCAACTATTATGAAGTTTTATTGATGAAATTCTATTCTGTGAAGCTTCACTATATATATGTTCTATTGTATTTTGTCCATGCGCTGTGAGTAATACGATAGATTCTGTTGTTTTAATTTACCTTGACAATCGTCCATGGCTGCCTGGCACACTTTACAGCGCACTTTCTCTAGGTTCAGTGCAGGGGTTATGGGCGGTCGTCACAAGGTAGGGAAGTGTGGTGCGGCAGCATTAGGGAGGATTCGACAGTAGATGGCGACATGTTATGGTGGGATGCGACAACGATACTGTCGCGATGTGATCAGTAGTAGGTCGAGGGCTCGAGAGGGATGGATGGTTTCAGGCGTTGTCATAGGCGATTGAGAAAGGGGACGGCTTGCGTGGGTGGACACAAGTTTATCTGAGGGTAGGGTTTGGTCGTGTGGACCTGGAGGAGTTCGCGATCGGTTCTTGGTGGCGCAAAGGAAGTGAAGGCAGCGGGCTCCGGCTGCGATGAGGGGCTGCGTCGTGCAGCGGGAAGCGATTTGAGGTAGTCGCGGTTTAGGGTGCTGTCGTTTTTGTACGTGCCTGGATAATCATAAGGAAGGTAAATGATTAGTTTTGAAATTTTAATTTATTTTAAGTTAATTATAAATTAATTATTCAAAGTTCTAAAATTTCATAATTTATCTATACGAGGTCCATAATGAATATAACAAGTTGAGAAGGGTTCGTAGCTGGAATTTTAAAATCTGGGTTAGTGATTTTGGATAATGTTCAAATCTGGGTATTTGGCAATTAAAAATCAAGGTGAGTAAAATCTCACTCATCTGGATTGCTAGTATAATTTAAAAGTGTTGAATTTAAATTATTGATTGTTTGGATGAATTTATAAATCATTATCAGTTGGATGATATATTATATATATAGTAGTATATATATTAGTAGTTGGATTGATATTCCCGCATTTTTAGCGGATGAGACCCTATGCGCCCAGCATAATAGTGGATGACCTTATATACCGCGATATCCCCCTCGAAGTGGGATTGGTATTTTCATTGTTTCCTAACATCTGTGGATGATGGGAAATAGGTTGGAGGGATCCAACTGGATTGCTCAAAATTTATATTGAATATTTTCATGTATATAATAATATATGATGTGTTGGAATAATCTATCGTAGATTATTGTTGTGATGTGAATCTTTGGATGTTATAGTAGTGCTGCCCTTAATTTTGGTATTTTAAATACCGTAAATATTATTTTTAAGAAATTAAAGGAGATTTTTAAGATGAAAATATTTATATCGGAATTCGGATCATTTAAAAGAAAATGTTTTGGATAAGCAATAATTGATTTTAATCGTACTTAACAATTCGGAAAAAAAAATTATAGAGATTTTAAAATAGTTTATGTAAAAGATTTTAAACAATGGATTTTTAAAAATGATAGTCGGAAAAATATGGGAAGAAGTTGAAATCGATATTAAAAATAAAAATATAGAATTTATAAGAGAATGGACTTATAAAATGGAATTTTATAAATGTTATTATTTTTGTAAAAAAAGGGTGAAACTCAAAGGAGTTATAAAATTTATAAACGATGTTTATAAATAAGGGAAAACGATAGCAGTCGCTAAATTGGGAATATAAAATTCATAGGGTGAATTTATATTAGAGTTTGGAAAAAGAGTTGAAAAAAATAGTGGATACTATTTTTGAAAAGTGGAAATGGTTAGGAGAATCGGAATGAAATCGATGGGGTGTAATTCAAGAGGAATCTACAAATTATTTGGTTATTGAGATTTTAAAAATATATTTTATTACAAAGAAATTAAGTTGCGTTTAAAGAGGGAAGTTTTATTTACCAAACTATGCAATTTTGAACTAGTAGAATTGGAATACATCGAAAAGTGAAACCTTCAAATACTTAATATTTATTTTAATAAATCCTAAATTTTTAAACCAGCTTTGAAAAGTGATGCTATAAAAAGTGTTTCAATATTATAGATAATTACTTGAACAAGTCTTAAAAATAAATTATTATTATTCTTTTAAATACTTATTACTACAAATATATACATATATAGAGAGTTTTGTAATGTTTTAAATTTATTTATAAATATTCTCAGAAATCTGGAAATGGGCTTATTCAGTATATGGGATTTATAAGAGAATTCTCAAAATGGAATTGGGGAAAAAGTAAGAAAATTTCTGAAGTAGTTAAATAAAAGTGAATTTCGAAAAATGAAATAGAATTCATAAAAGAAGTAGAAATGGAAATTGGAGTTATAAGTAAGTATATTTGACTTTGGAAATATTGAAGGGAATTAATTAAAGAATTCCGGAATTTATAGAATTCGTTATAAACTAGTCAAGGAATTTACAAATAAATGGTAAATAATTTGAGAAAAAAGGGAATAGGAAATAAATGGAATACTTCCTAAGTATTGAACATAAAATGAAGTGGGAAAAATATTCTAAGTATTGGAATGAGTGGAAATATTCCGTTGAATATATAGGCATTTGAAATGGTTTCAAATGTTGGAATACTGGAAGTAGTTTAAATACGTATCTTATAAAGATATTTTGAAAAATAAATTTTGGAAAAATTATAATAAGGCCTGATTACTGCTTAAGGAGGTGTATTGATAGGTAAATAAATGACTATCAATTTTGGTCAATTCCGTTAATCGTTTCGAAGAGACCGGGATCGGGTTTAATTATCTGAAAACCACTTCGATCCAGTTTGAGCATTACGAACGGATATCGTGAAGATAGTGAAGACGGTGGTTCGGTTTGTCCAGACCCAGGACAACTTGTATTGACGAATGCTATCAGAACATCGTCATTGGAGGATGGTGAGCATCCTAAGTGAAATTGTTCTTGAAAGGTAATCGTAGCCTCAAGCCTCATCAACCGGAATGATTGAAAATCAGGGGTTATGCTGCAAGGCTAAGTGAGTCGCACCCAATTAGGGTATGTTATCACCTTTCTAGATACCCTCGGATGTATTATATATTACAGATACAGTGGTGCATGCGAAAGAGCTCTCGATAAGGGTGGGAACACCCTGGGTGATAACATATTCGGTTCTATCTAGGTTAGGGATCGGCCCGGTCTTGTGTTGTAGGGGATCTGGGCGAGGTCCTCGGTACATGTTTCTAGACGTGTACTGTGACAGGTGGTACCCCAGTGCCTAGTCAATGTATGGAATTCATTCTCCAATAAGCGTCGTACGGTTTTGATTGGGCCCAAATATGCTGAAACGTGAGATGCAAGCATTTCAGCTATTTTCTATTTACTTGGTTTAGACACTATTATAATATCAAATGGATTTGATAAAAATGTTTTGGTTATCGTAAGGTAAAATCCCGTCGTGTTTATGTGTGACGTGGTCTTACGAGATACCTTTGTTTTTCAAAGTATTTTGAAATAATAATAATTCCAATTGAGTGTGCTTTCTCACGCTGGTTTTCCAGACTCACTCGGATGTTATTTTATTATAATGCTATGATCAGACCGAGTATTACAGATTCAGGATAGGATGCTATGGAGCTCAAGAGACGAACTAGATGACAGAGACGTATTCCCTTACTTGACTTATATTTCTGATGTGTGAGGACAAGTTGTTATAACTGTCCAGATTCATTGTTGATTGATGTACTCTGATAATTGTATGTATATTAACAGTTACAGTTTCCTTATATACTAAATATGTTATCGTATATTACATATTGTTCAGCTGCGATTTTGAGATTCTGTGTTGTTGATTCTGTTTTGTTTCTTCTACCTCTTTCTTCTTCACCCCTAATGAATCGGTATTTTCGGCACTTGAATATTCAGCATGTTATACAGTGAACGTATTGATGTCGATTTCCGAGGGTCGAAATCCCGTTCGTTATAGATCGTATCAAAATTTATCTTATACCAATAATTTATTAAAGAAATTATTTCGCTATGAAGTTGGTATTTATTGAAACAACAATTGTTTCTCAGTGCAACGGAACAGGTATTTATAAACATTTTATGAATTTCCTTATATAAAACTATTTTTCATTAGTTTACAGCATATTTATGTTCAAAATTAGTCATCTAATGATTATCGTTACCAGACTTCTCTTCGAACGATTGATACAAGATCGCTTACGTACAATTATTACATGTAGTCTTTCGACTCGCACAACATGGCAACTCATTGGCCTAGGATATGTAGAGGTCTCTTATAAACCCTTATCTTATAGGGTTTGTAAACTATTCTTTGGATGATGTTAATTTTAACCTTGTGTACAACTCTTAAATACACACCTTATAGTTATATATAGAATTTAACTCAAGTTCACTCACCTTTAACTGTGATTTTTTCAACAAAGTTCGATTATTCTTTATTGATACATCATTATGTATCATATGGAGGAGTGACTTTTGAGGCTGAATCTTTATTCATTTTTAGCTACGTTCAGAATTCTTTCCAATATACTCATATATTCGATCAAATCGAATCAATATTACTTTATATTGCATGTTAATTATTTACTTTCTTTTATACTCCATGAACTTATCATAGACATACTACATCTGTATCAAATGCACATGTCCATGTCGGCAATAACTCATCGGTGAATATAACAACATACATAAAACCATTTTGGTATTAATATACTTGTGATTGGATATATCTATATGTATTAATCTGAAGAGTTCATAATGCTCCCACTAAATGGGTGCATAGCCCTTAATTATTTGAGATATAATTAACCAGCATCATATGATTCATAATCATCATATAATAAAAATTATTTCTCAAAACTACGGGTTAGTCTATAATTTCAAAATAATTGTAAACAATTTTAGATACTTCAGTATTTTCAATTGCATCAATTTTGTTATGAAAAGAAATATCACATTATAGTTTTATTTCATAACAAATATTCATAATATTTACATTGAAATGTAACTATGTATATTTTTCAATCGAGACCAAAAACAGCATTATTTCATAAATAATGTTTGGTATGTTTTACGAAAACAATTTTCGTAACCTGATGCAATCGATAATTGCTATATGGCATGCTCCCACTGTTTTCGTCATTACTATAATAGCATACTGAATTTGGAGGTCCATCATTAACTTAACATAGATTATTTATTTTATATACTACAACTAGTTTACAGTGGAGAGCTCTTAGATCAAAATCATGAACTCAAAGAAATAAAACAAATAGAAAACAATTTTCTATATTAAACTAAATTTCAAAATAGAAATCATATTTCTTATTCCAATTTTAGGTATCAATTATTATTTTACAATTCTCATTTTTGATGTTTCTTTATGAAGAAGAAGTGGTCATTTTCTATCTTCATCCCAATTGTACCTTAAATCACATCTACTCTTGTAAGTTCGTTTTTCTTTCTAAATGGTCGAACCATCAAAAGAAATCCCTTACTATAATACCATAACGAACTCTTTACAAAAACGCACTCAATTGTCCTTAAAAGTTAAGGACATCAAATATGATGCATCTTACGTAAACTAATCAAACTGGCATTTTTACGATTGAGTTCTTAGATCTATACTGTAGTTTTGGTCTTGTGTTACATTTAACATAGTGTGATCTTTTATTATAATCAATCAAATTAAATACTCGACCTGAGCTATGACTTATTTGCTTATTTCGATGAACTAATTTCATTGAAATATTGTACAATACAAACTGTGACCGTTCACCATATAACATTTATATGTGATTGTACACGGATTAAATATCCATAGTATTATATTTCCTTTGAGTTCGAAACTCATAGAATGCAATACACGGTCCTGACCAAATAAACATGCAAGCGACCAAATTATGAACGTATCTAGTAGTTGTAAATTCAGGCACTTGCATGGGTGTTAAAATGCTAACATGCAATAATCATATATTATTAAGTATATGTTATATTTCTATTTGTCAACCTTCAATTCAGTTCATTTGTATATTTTAATTGATAAACATTTTATCAATCATATTAAATGCACAAATTTATCAATGTAGATTATTATAACAGTATATATCACATGTTCTTACAATATTGGAAAGGTTAAATGTTATAATTTCATTTTTCTAATAAGGTTCCCACTAGTCTTTTATGTTTTACCGAATCGTAAGCGAAATATAGAAGACTTTCAACTTCACTATTGGGTGTTAAGACTCGTATGCCTTAGGATTCTGACCTTGAGGAAAGCTCAACCAATCATAGGCCCACATATAATGGATAACTCCTTATTTGTTGTATTACATACAATTAATAACCCATGGTTCCTTGTCCTCATCTCGCCTTTACCTTGAGGAAAGCTTAACATGTAAAGTGGGATTATTCACTCGGACCTATCATTTCGTGATGGCCTAAGGCTAATGCACATACCTCGAGGAAAGCTCAACAAATACGTGTAATTATCTTACCTCGTCTATTTAATATATTAATAGTACTACACATAACATCCCTAGCTTGAGGAAAGCTTAACAATTAAAGAGTATACAAGTAATCTATTAATATATAAATGATAGAGGACAACATTATATTCAAGATTGATAATCTTCAATATATTATATTGAGTGATATGGACTGATGGAATGCATTTCTTTTGAAATACCTTATTGATTCAAGTGTTGAACACATCTGAAATCATAGTATATGTACAATAAGTATGTATTTATCCCGTAACTTTTATATTTTATATTACTTATATAATAGTGTTACATAATATCATATTAATTAAATCTTATTTAATTAATTAACATTTTAATTAATTTTATGTTATCTTAATGTAACACTTACATTAAAATTTACTATATACTATAACTTTTATATTATAACGCATGTATCATATTACTTGTATATTACATAATTAATTAACCTTTTAATTAATTTAGTTATTTAATTAATTAACCTTTAATTTATTTATTTAAATAAATTATTTTAATTATATTATATTAATTTTGAAAAATCATATTATATAGATACATGTATCTTATAACATCTTAAACAATTTAAAATATCATAACTTATATCAATATATATAATACATGTATATATTTTTTATTAATTAAATTATTTAATCAATATATTTATTTTATTGATCTTGTTAATAAATATAAAATTTCGAATTTTAGTTTATAACAGTTTCAAATATTTTGACAATTTATATTATAAATTTTATAATATGTATTTTAATTTAAATTTAACTTTTAAATTTAAAACTTTTGTTTTAATTTTCAAACAATTTGAAAATTTATATTATAACATTTATAATATTTTTCTTATTTTAAATTTAACCTTTTAAATTTAAAACTTTTATTTTTAACGTCAAAACAATTTTAAAATTAACCCTAGATCTAATTCAAATTAGGCCCTTTTCTATCAGGGATTGATACACCATAATTTGCACAAAATTCAAATTACAAAAAGAAAATCCCTTGGCTTGCAGTTTTGAGACCCATGCTTAGCTTCCATCCAAAGCTCGGGCATTGGATTCAGTACCCGAGAACATATAGTCCGAGAACATAAGTTAAGGCAACAACAAAGACCGAGATTATTGTCCAAATAGAGCAAGAAGCATAACCAAGAGCAGCGACTACCGGGAGCAGCAAAATACCAACAAATCTCAACAATAAAAGGCTCAGATACCCCAAACCAAGATCAATGGTTAAGATAGACAAAAGGAACCAAAGAAGCCATATATAAAAATGCCACATCAACTATCTATGTCAAAATACTTTCAACCAAATGATGATAAGTGTTTGAATCAGAGCCATCTATAGCAGGCCAGGTCATCCGTCCGAGTTAAAGCCCCTGCACTAATGGAAGAACCTTAAATCTGCTATAAATAAAAAGCCATGTGCTACTGAAAAGGGGCTGGCTAACAAATTTCTAACATTCTACAATCATTCAGTATAATTTACTCGTTTAGAAAAACTTCAATTGAAAGATCATTAATGGCGGGCTTAGTGTCAAATGTATTTGTATAACAAGTTAAAGGCTCACGACAAAGTCTTCTAAGTGGATGTAGGGATCTCGGTCCCGAACCATGATGTGCACGTAAAAGTGCATATTTTTACTTCCATATTTAATCTACTTTTATTAAATAAATGAGCATATTAGGGTATTTTACATGTTTAAAACCAAATTTCAAAAATGCTTTCAAGTCACCATTCATGCATCTACATGAGGGCAAAACAGTCATTTTTGTATGTGTTAATTTTTGATAAAATTTACTTGCAAAGTTAATTGTTGTATTGTAGGAATTCGAGTGATTATTGGAATTGGCTTCATGCATGCACAAGTGAAGGAAGACAAAGGAATGAAGAAATAAAAGAATTCATGCATCATGGAGGAACCCACCTACCCACTAACTCATGAACTACAATTAAAAGCTAATGCACATGTTACTGGAGATTAAAGGCACATGCACATTTAATGGAGGATTAATTTCATGTTAATGATTACTTGGAGGTTACACTTCCTAAGAGGCATTTTGGATAGTCTCTTAAAATATGGATTAGGGTTTTACCATGTATAAATTACCCTCATATGTTCATGTAATAGAGTTTTTATCTTCTTATCATCTCAGGCAAATTGTAGCAAAATTAAATGAGAAATAAAATGGCTTCCTAAGCCACTTCTTCTTTTTCTACTTGCTTTTATTTCATGCTTATTATTATGCTTTCTTTTATGTTAGTAGATTAGCTCTCTTTTCAATGCAAGTAGTTTAGATTTATTTTATGCAAGTAGATTAATTCTCTTTTTATTTTAATTAGCTCTTATTTTGCTTGCTTTTTAATGTTGAAATTTACATGTGTTGAAATGATAACACAAATGAGAAGTTAAACCCCTTCAATTTAGGGGTAATGAATCTCTCTCAAATTATGTAAATTCAACATATTTTATTGTTTATGATCTCTCTTTGTGCTTAATGGAATTTTTGATGTGGTAAAATTTTGTTCTTAAATATTGAATTTGATAGCCTATGTTGTTGACACCAAATAGGCTATGCTTAAACAATATAAACACAAATTGCCTCTTCATCTACATATGATTTTGGTAATGAAGTGGATTTAGAATCAAAATTTGATGGTCTATATTACTAACCAACAGTAAATAGATCATGCTTAGAATAGATTTTATTTTTAATTTCATTAACATTTTCATTTGAGTTGACAAGTGGTTTTAGTTTTTGTATTAAAGTTTGATGGTTTAAGTTATGTTAATTAATAAAATAAATAAACCATACTTATGATAAATACATCACTAATTCTACTTAGATTAAAAAGAGAGATCATAGATTGATTTTGTGTTGATTTATGTGAGAGTATGAGAGTGGATTTGCCTCTAAATTGTCATTTAATCTCATAGTTTATTTCACTTTTGCTCTAGCCTAACTTTTACAAATTTTCAAACTCAAAAAAAATTCAAACTCTTGGGTTAATTTGATTGAGTAGAATTTAAATTATTTCAGTTTCCTGCAGATCGACCCGTACTCGCCACGTACTAAAATTGTACGCCGTGCGCTTGCGGTTATTTTTATTACAATATTTTCGGCGATTATCTAACCGATAGGAAATTTGTCATCAAACAAGTTTTTGGCGCCGTTGCCGGAGAATAGATTTGATTTTAGTTTTACTCTTCGAATTATTTTAGTTTGATTTATTGTGCGTTCATTTTGTCCATTGATTTGCATTTAAAAAATATATTTTGTGCTATGTGTTTGTTGTGTGATTTGTGTTTTCATTTGATTTGTGTGCTTGTTGTTTTTCTTTTTCTATTTGCATTTACATTTCTATTTAAAAAAACATACACAATTTCAAAACAAAAATATTTTATTATTTGCATTATATTTACATTTTCTGCTTTGATTTTACAAATCTACATTTGCATTTGCATTTTACATTTACATTTTTTTACAAAACTGCCACTTCTTCACCACTGTCCAAAACTTCTATAACTCCATCACCTTAGCCGCCAGCCATTCAAACTGTCATACACATCAACTGCCTCCATCTGCTGCAGCCTTCCTTACATACAACCACAAAAACATCCATCATCGAATTTCTTGCACCTGACCATCCCCTACCATCCACTACACCAATATCAGTGCACATCATCAACCCCAAACACCACAAAACATCTTTATTACTGCACATTCTCTTCTGTCGGTTTCTGTGCGAACATGCACATCCAAACCATACCACATTGCAATCACCAAACCACTTCTGACCATATCACAACCTCACTCATTACTGCTGTTACAACAAACCATATCACAACATCAACCTGCACATTTCTACCCCATCCCCTTCCCTGTGCATACATACATTACTGCCTACATACATACCTGACAGTCCACATTCACCTCCCCTTCACAAAACCAAACATCACTACCTTTACATATATTTTAACTGCAACCATCTGCATTTACATTAAACACCTCCTCACTGCCATATCATAGCAAAATCACCACCTCAACCATACTTCCATTATTCCATTCTACTTCACCTCTAAACTGCCCACTACTGCTGTAAATACCCCCATCAAACCAGTCACAACACTGCACCTTCCCTAACATTCCAAAACTTCACTAATCAGGGCATATCTCCTATCACTTCCCACTACAGTTCATCCATATAATTTTTTTTCTACAAAACAGTTGCACTTCATTCTACATCTCTGCCATACATACATCTCACAGTTTTCTACCTTGCAACAACCTTTACCAACCCAAAATTTCCTTTTGCTTCATCCCTTCTCTGTGCATATCCCCTCTACAAACTCCACTGCATTATCAACATCACAGCAATCCTTCCATTACAAACTTCAACTTCTTCTCTTCATACCCCTGAGCATCTACTGCAATCATTCCAACTGCCATTACCATCCACCACCATCATTGTTGTAGAAACCATTCATTAAATCTTCAGCTCACTACCCCTCTGCCATCTCACAAAACTTCAACATCTCCACTTCACAATATCATCTCCATAAACCAAACCACCGCTTCACAAAATTCCCACAACCTTCCCCTGTACATCAATCACTGTCGCCACCTCAAACTACATCAGCGAACTCCACCTACTTATCCATACATCACAGTTTTGCCACTGTCCACTACTGTGTCTCCTTCCAAATCTACAACCATCACCAGAAATCCGCTACCACAACCTCCCATGCCTCACCAGAACAGCAAATCCCCTATATCATCGATTCCATTTGGGTTCAGGTTTTATTTTCGAACCAATTCATCTAATTCGAACTTCATCTAAATCGCCGATTCATCAAATTCGAACCCGCGATTCGCGAACCCAAGACAAACTCTTCAACCACCAATCTTCACCTGAAATCGATTTTGTTTTGAATTTTGTTTCCAAACTTTGATTTTTTTTACTAAGTGTGTGCGTGTTTTGTGTTAAGTTGTGGGCTTAGGCCGGTTATATAATTTGTGTTGTTGGTTTTTTTTATGAAGAGTTTGTGTTAAGTTCTTAATTCAAAAAAAAAGAAAAAAAAGAAGAAAAATTCTGTTTTCATTTTAGTTTATGAACGTCGACTTTTCTGTTCTTTTTAGTTAATCTGTGTTGTGTTGCATTCTCTATTTTATTTTATCTTTGAAAAATACAAAATTGTATATATCTAGATCGAAATTTCAGGTTTCAAAAGCAGAAAATCAAAAGGAAGAATCGCTTGCTAGTTCACTCTGCTTGCCAAATAAATTGCTTGCTTAAAAAAATTGCTGCTTTGAAAAACAAATTGCTAATAATTCTGCACGCTTTGGTATTATGCCCTAATCTCTTGTTTATAATTTGCTTTGCATGGCTGCTTGCATTTAAAACAGAAACAAAATCCATTCATAGTTGCATTGTTAAAATCACGTTTAATTTTAGCTTTGCATCCATCTCATCTTATTTTCTTTTTTTAAGGGCAATACCCAAATCCACATAAGGTGGGGGATTTCATCACCCCTTCCTTGGCCCACAATTTGCATTTCATCCTAAAAATTAACTAATAATAACAGTTAGACTTCAGACTTAAGGGAGACATGAGCTCACCTAAGGCTAATTGTATCTTAACAAGTTGTCTTCTTTGAATAATTTATTTTCTTGATGTCTAGGCTACGGCAGAGCAATAATCATTTATAAATATTATGGTGATTTGTAAATATTATAGTGATTATTTCTCTAAAGGTACTTAAACCTTCGGCTGCATTGCTACGGTGATTCGAGGTACACCGATAACTCCTGTCCATTACCTAGCTAAGAACTATCTTGTTGGATTAAGACAAAGTGTGATTATACAATTTTGGATTGGGAGCTACTAAGGATAGAAAATTTATAATTAAGTCCTTGCATTCATTTAGTTGCATTAGTTCAGGCATATTTAAAAAAAACAACAAAATCCAAAACAAAACAAAAATGCATGTTATATTTCTTGTTTAATCCAAAATCCAAAAAAAAATCTTTTTAAATCTTTTCCTTTTTTAATTTTTCAATCAAAATAAAAAATCCAAAAAAACAAATATTTTTACTTAAGTTGTTTTTTTTTAGAAAAACAAAAATCCAAAAAATATATATAATCTTTCTAAAAAAACAAAAAAATATAAAAAAAGAGAAAAAAAATTTGAGAATCCAAAAAATAAAATAAAAATCAAATCTCTCTTTTGAAAGAAAAATCCTTTTTGGTAAATATTTTTCCTTTTAAAAACAATATTAAAAAAAGAAGACAATTTTTCTCTTCATTTTCCAAACCTTGCTTCTTTCTCTTAACTTGATTCTAACTTCTTTCTCTTCCTTTATTCTTCTCGCTAGTGCATAAGTATTTGGACTCGTGACTCTTTTATGAATCGTTGGACTCGTGACCCTTCTACAAATCATTTAACTCGAACAAACGATCCTCCTGCAATGGCGAACGAGAACACCTCGCGAACTGTCATGGATAGAATCTTTCCCGATAGAGTTTTTATTCCTTCTTGCATCACTTTACCTGCCCCAACGGGTAACCATGTCGAAATTCATTCCAACCATATTGCCACGCTTCCAAAACTTGGCAATTTTGAACACGATGAACCATACATTTTCTTAACAAAATTCGAACAAGTTTGCGCAACCATTAAACTCCAACAACTTTGTGATGATGGAATCAAACTCTGATTAATTCCATTTTCTATTATCGATTAAGCTGAAAAAGGTTGTACAACTTACCTTCAAACTCGATTAAAACTTGAGAAGAATTCATTAAAGTTTTCTTGAAAAAGTTCTACCCCTTGGAAAAAACAACTAAAATCCGAAACAAATCGTAAATTTTCATCAATTCAAGGGTGAACCATTCGGAAAATATTTTGAAAGATTTAAGAACTTTTGATAAAATGTCTACACCATAATTTCAAGAAATGGACTCTTTGCCAAACCTTATACGATGGACTTGAAAAAAGCTCATGAACCATGCTTGAATCAATGTGCCAAGGCAATTTTCTCACCCAACATCACGATGATGCTTAGCAATTTCTTGAAAACCTAGCCGAAAATCATCCCAATGGGAACGTTCTAATGAAAAATCCATTTACTCACGATCGAGTGCACACTCGATAGGATCATCTTTGGCTTTAGAAGCTAAAACCGATGCAATGATTAATAAATTCGACAACGTTTCCTCATTCAACCAAATGAACCAAGCTTTCCAACCCATGTGTTATAAATGTAACGATTTGAATCACATAGCCGATCGGTGCCCTAATTCGATAGAACAACTCAATGCTTTCAATAAAGTTAAGAATGATCCTTTTTTCCAACGTACAATCCTGGTTGGAGAAATCATCCGAACTTTGCCTGGAACCAAAATAATCATAACACAAATTTGGTTCATCCCAATTTTTAAGCATTTCCGAATAATGCTTCGAATCCTCCCTTTTAACCCAATCATTTTCAACAAAATTTTGCGGGTCCATCCCAAAATCAACCGCAACAACCTTTTGCTCCCCAAGATGATAAACGATTAAGCTCACTTAAAAAAAGCCTTGAAACTTTGGCTAAAGCAACCACTCAAAGGCTCCAATCAAACAACAATTTGCAAAATTTGTTAACCTCATACATGTAGGGTACAAGTCAATCAATTGCTAAACTTGAAATGCAAATAAGTCAATTAGCTACGTCTGTGAGTGAATGTGAGCGAGGCACATTCCTCGGTCAGCCAGTTCCAAATCCCAGAAATCAAAACACGAATTCGAATCAAGCCCATGTTGTTCAAGATAGCAATGTAACCCAAATAAATGCTATCATAACTTTGCGTTTTGTTAAACAAATCGATAATCAAGTTGAAAATCCAAACGATTTACCGAAAACCCCTCTTGACGCTTGTAAAACAACAAACAATTCTGAACAAAACATTGAGCCAAACATTGAATCAAATTCCACTCCAAATTCTTCTTCTACTCAAGTAGATCCACCTACTGAGTATCTTGTTCCATTTCCGCATCGCCTTCGACCTAAGAAACACTCTGACCAAATGGAAAAGATGTTGGAAATTTTTAAACAAGTGAAAGTTAACATCCCACTTCTTGATATCGTTCAACAAGCCCCAACTTATGCTAAGTTTCTCAAGAAGTTGTGTACTCAAAAACGACACACTCATGTACCCAAGAAAGTTTCCATAGCCGTCGGACTTAGTGATTTCTTGTCTCAATCAATTCCCATCAAATACAAAGATCCTGGATGTCCGACGATCTCGTGCATGAAAGGAGAAAAAACGATTAACAAATGCTTACTCAATTTGGGTGCAAGTGTCAATTTGATTCCTTATTCGGTTTACCGGCAACTTGGCTTGGGTGAACTAAAACTGACAAAAGTAACTCTTCAATTTGCCGATCGTTTGATAAAGAAACCAGTGGGAGAAATCGAGGACGTACTCATCAAAATCGGTCAATTCATATTCCCCGTCGATTTCATCGTTTTGGAAACTCAACCCGTGAATAATCCGATGAGTCAAAATTCCATTGATTTTAGGCCAACCCTTCTTAGCTACTTCAAATGCTCTAATGAATTGTCGAAACGGATGAAAATATCTTTTGGAAACATGACTTTGGATCTTAACATTTTCAATCTTGAAAATCAATCTAACGAACCACACGACCAAACGTTGGAAGTTAGCTCCATTCAAGAAAATTTCGACAATGAAATAGTTGACCTTAACAACGAACGCAGGACCAAATACGAACAACTGTTTCAACATGAGCCTAAGGAAATTGAAATCATGCTTCCGTTTGAACCACTTACCATTGAATCATAACTTCAACCAAATTTGTTGATTGAGCAACCCCTGAGGTTGGACCTTAAACCCCTTCCCGATCACCTTTAGTACGCATACTTAGGTGACAACGAAATGTTTCCCGTCATAATTTCAACAACTCTCTCTCTCTCTTGATCAAGAAGCTTCCGTTCTTTCAATTCTGTCGAAAAACAAAGAAGCAATTGGATGGTCGATCACCAATATAAATGGAATTAGTCCCACTCTTATTCAACATCGCATCCATTTAATTGACGATGCCAAGCCTGTTCGTGACACGCAACGAAGGCTTAACCCAAAAATGAAGGATGCGGTTCAAGATGAAATTATTAAGCTTCTCGATAATGGATACATATACCCAATCTCTGATAGTTCGTGGGTTAGCCCAATTCACGGCGTGCTTAAAAAGTCTAGACTTACCGTTATCAAGGATGACTCTAACGAACTCATTCCAACTCGTACTCATGCTGCAACACGTAAGGATTACTTCCCTCTTCCTTTCATCGACCAAATGCTTGAACGATTAGCAGATCACGAATTCTATTGCTTTCTTGATGGTTATTTCGGCTATAACCAAATTCCAATTGCTCCCGAAGTCAAGAGAAAACAACTTTCACATGTCCCTTTGGCACTTTTGTGTATCGACGTATGCTTTTTGGCCTTTGCAACGCTCCTGCTACGTTTCAAAGATGCATGGTCAGCATCTTTTCTGACATGATTGAACGCTTTCTTGAAGTATGGAAGATTTTTCCATCTTTGAAAACTCTTTTTCCAAGTGCTTACACCATCTTAAGTTGGTTCTTAAACGATGCAAGGACAAACACTTAACGTTAAATTGGGAAAAATGCCACTTCATGGTCAAACACGGCATTGTTCTTGGGCATGTCATTTCGAACAAAGGCGTTGAGGTAGATAAAGCGAAAGTTGACATAATTGCAAATCTACCCATTCCCAAATCTATCAAAGACATTCGTTCATTTCTTGGCCATGTCGGATTTTATCGACGCTTTGTGAAAGACTTCGGTAAAAATGCTCAACCTCTTACGACTCTTCTTGGAAAAGATGTACCATTCGACTTTTTTCTGATCATGTTTCTGCTTTCGAACGTCTCAAAAACGAACTCATTTCTGCTCCAATCATTTGCTCACCCAATTGGGATCTTCCCTTTGAGATAATGACTGACGCTTCTAACTTTGTTGTTGGTGCTGTCTTAGGACAACACATCAACAAAAAATTTCATGTTATCTGCTACGCTAGTATGACTTTAAACGATGCTCCACTCAATTACACGACCATTGAAAAAGAGCTTCTTGAAGTAGTCTTTGCGCTCGAAAAATTCTGAACTTATTTGATTGGCTCACACATTACGGTCTATACTGACCATTCGGCTCTTAAGTACCTTTTCGCTAAAAAGGATGCTAAGTCTCGTTTGATTCGTTGGATCCTTCTACTCCAAGAATTTGACCTTACGGTCAAAGGTAAAAAGGATCCGATAACATCATTGCTGATCATTTATCTCGTCTTTGAAATGCACCATCTTCTTTACCGACCAACGAGAACTTTCCCGACGAACAACTCCTTTCTGTTTCTGTTGATCCATGGTATGTCGACATAGCGAACTATCTACTCACTAAGGAAACTCCTTCATTTTGGTTGAAACAAGATAAATATAAGTTTCTTTCCCAAGTCAAATACTTCTATTGGGATGATCCATACTTGTTAAATACTGTTCCGACCAAATCATTCGACGTTGCATCCTGGATTGTGATATCAAAAGTGTTCTTTCATTTTGTCACGACCAAGCTTGTGATGGTGTAACATCCCTCCGTCTTGGACCATTCAAATCGATAATAAAACCACACATGTCAGACTTGAATAATTCAAAACAACAGATTATTAATAAAATTTAGGGAAAATAAAATCAATCACAGAATCACAGACACAGAATATCAGAATAACTCGCAGCGGAATAAAATAACTAAAGTAGTTCATGAAGCTATTAGTTACAAAGTCTCAAAACTAATACATAATACCAAAGTCTGAAACTAATACATTTGGAAATTCAAGGTACATAAGTTCTCTACTACAAAAGCAAAAGCCGAGTGGAAATAACTTGAATAGAAATATAAGGTAGACAGCTAAATCTCCGGCGGATCTCTAGCTCTAAAAAGATGAAACCAAAGCTATGAAACTCTGGCTGACCCGAGTGTAAAGCAAAACACAAAACACCCGAGTCAGGACATACATACTTATAAAATGTAAATCAACTCAAGTGAACTGTAAAAGAAATGCATCAGTAACTTAAAGGATGCTTGGGATCGCCCGTCCTCTAAGGATCCGTTAAACTATCTACTATGTAGTAATATACGTTATTATAATAATGTCTAAAGTAAAGTAAACTATTAAAATAGCGTTAAGGCGTTACCCATATCCCCCTTAACACATTTTATATATTCCCATAGTCTATACAGTACCGTAATCCCACCCGTACTGGGTGCCGTCAGAGGGCACTCCTTAGGTATGGTACAAACCAAACTCGTAGAAGGCGCGCTAGGGTAGGTGACACGGCACAACTAGGCAATGCCAGGGTAGATATACCAATTACACTTCCGGACTGTTGGTAACGCATAGCCGCAACTACCGCCCATCTCGATCCACACTCCTGAATCAAAGGTGTGCACCAAATCAATCACAAAGTAATAGAATGGCTAACGATGAAGTATGTCCGATCGAAAGAGCTACCTCCTTGGCCCGTCGATTGCTCCTGTTTTAGCCACCTTATGCTAACTCACGGGAGTTAGGTCCACGTATGTATACCTTTAGGATCGTCACCACCATCCTACTTCATTCTGGAATCTCCACCGCGTACACAGTTGTCAAAGTGGTTTTCGGTATTGATAGAGAGTATGCCCATATCCGATCCCTGTCTCTTTAACAACCAGACGTTATTATAACCCGTGGTTATTCAAGCTCAAATGGTTTATTTTTCATATCAAACATATTCCTTTCAAAACCATATAAATTCCATATCATTGTTCTTTAAAATATTATTCATTTTTCCAAAGTTGTAACACTTCCAAATTCATTTAATTATAACCCCTTTGAAATGTAAAAATTTAGAGATCATAGCACTTTAAAAATGTAATCTTTAGAACCATACATTAGGGACCATAACCCTTTAGAAAAATTTTATAGCATTCAGGAAATGTCACTTTTAAGAAAACGCAGCAGTACAGAAATGCTACTGTAAGAATTCGTAGCAGTGCAGAAATGCTACTGTAAGAATTTGCAATGGTGCAGAATTGTTACTGTAAGAATCCGCAGCGGTGCAGAATTGTTACATAAGGAATCCGCAGAAGTTTTGAATTGTTATCGTAAGAAATCGCAGCAGTTTTGAATTGTTACCGTAATACTTCCTACTACAATGGTTTATAAAATCAAATGGTACATATATTTGCGGTTTTTATCATAGTCATTATATCATTCCTATTATATTACTCAAATTTTAGCTATTTGGTCATTAAAGAAACCACACCTTTAGTTAAATAACTTTGTTACTAAAATGTCAAATTTTAAAGCTGAAATCCTTATGTTAAGTTAAAAGTACGTTATTAACTTACACTTTATTTTCCTTTCAGTAAATAACATTTATCATTTTTATTACCCAAGTTATACCATTTACATTAGTTTGAACTTACAAGTCAAATGTACGTTTTAATCTACATTTTTTTCCCACAAAAAAAACCATTTATCATTTTAATCACTATTACATGAATTTAAAACTTACAATTTATAGGTTAGAATAAAATACCATTTTTAAGTCAAATCGGATTGTTAAATTTCAATTAACCTTCATTCTATAAATTAGATTCCAAAATTTACATTTCCAACTATTTATTTCTTATAAAAATTTTAACTCATGTAAACAAATTCACAGAAATTATTACATTAAATTTTAGTTGAGATTCATATATAAAAATCCAAAATACTTAATAATTTTTAGAAAATCATTTTAAATCAACCACGGAGTCTGTATAAAATTCTCTACCCTAGGGTCAAGTAAATACAGACATATATCATTTCAATCCGCAATTTGTTAATTTTCCGGGTTTTATATCATTTCAAACCCGCAATCCCAAGTCAAATAAAATTTCTCAGGCCTATCATTTCAGCCCATAACAATTTTCCTTAATCTAAAAATCATTCGGGTATGTATCATTTCAACCCATAGTGAAGGAACTTGCAGTATGATTACATAATATTAAATAAACATAACAATATTCAATATATCATGGCATATGATCATAACAGGTAAAATATGATATGAAATAAACATAACAATATTCAATATATCATGCCATATGATCATAACAGGTAAAATATGATATGAAATAACATAATAATATTCAATAGTGAAATTTCTTAACTTGCATATACAAATCCATACAATTCCATTGTCATCAATTCACCAAGATACAAGTATGTTGTCAAGAGTGATTACTCACCTTTCTTTGGTTAGAGAAGTGATTCAAAACGCAACACAATGACTACGACGAGCACGAAAAATTACGGGCAAACTTGAGTGAGAGGAGAATCCAAATCCGACGCTTTGCAAAATAAAATAAATTCCATACGTAAACAAATAATTCACATAGAAAAATAAAATAGAAAAATTATATATTTGTAAACATGTGAAGAGGGCTTGTCTAGGGGACACATAGGTTTGGTCTAGGGTTTATTTGGGTTCGGTCTAGGCTAGATTTGGGTGGGGTTTGGTCTATGCTAGGCTCGGCCATGGCTAGGTTTTGGGTTAGGTGGGTTTGGCCTTAGGCTAAACAAGGGTTTCGGCTAGGGTTTGGGAGTAGGTTCGGCCATGGTAGCTTAGGATTAGGGTTTGGGAAAGTAGATGGTGATGGTGGCCGAATTGGTTGAAGGGAGAAAGGGGAAAAAAGGAATAGGAGGAGGTGGGGCCGAAATTGGTGAAGTGGAAAGGGGGAAAAGGAAGGAGAAGAGGTAGTTTTGGCTAGGGTTTTTGGTTAGAGGAAGAGGAGATGGGGTAGTGGCAAGCATGGCCGAAATTTGTTGAGAAGAGGAGGAAGAAAATTGTAGAGGAAAGGAGGGAGAAAGTATAGGGTTTTGAGGAGGAAGATGAAGAAGGAACTTACATTTTTTTTTCTATGGAGGCACAAATGAAAGTGAAGAGTCTATCACAAACCCTAGGATATTATATAGGCTTCTCATCTAACTAAAAGGTTTTCTAGCCCATTTGTACAAGCCCAAAGTCATAATGAAAATAAGATAAATGTTAAGAGAAAATAACTGCATGTAATACGCCAAAAGCTGTAAGTTTTTGAGAAGTAGAAATCAAAATTTAACAAAACGAAAATAAGGAAAATATTAGAATTAAATTCATCTTCATAAAAAAAAGTAAACGTTGAAAATTCAAAATTTAAAATTTTCACAAAAAGTCAAACTTTGACCAAAGTTGACAAAAATTTGAAATTTAAGAAAAGTCTTTATTTTATTAAATTTGGAAGAACATTTCACATCAAATCCCAAAATATTACATTAAATTTCCAAATTATCAAATTTTAAAATAATTATATTCAAAGTTTCAAATGAATCTTCATTTAAAATATTTTGAAATTTTGCGGGTTGTTACAGATGGTCACTTCGGTCCGAAGAAAACCGCGGAAAAGGTGCTTCAATGTGGGTTTTACTGGCCTACGCTTTTTAAATATGCATTTGAGTTTTGTAAAACTTGCAATCGCTGCCAAATGGTAGGAAGAATCTCCCGACGAAACATAATGCCTTTGAACCCCATTCTTTCAAAAGTCTTTGATATTTGGGGATATTGACTTTATTGGACCATTTCCAAACTCTTTTGGAAATATGTATATTCTCCTTGCTGTCAAATACATATCCAAATGGGTTGAAGTCGTTCCATAAAACCAACGACCATAGAATTATTGTGAAATTCCTTAAAGAAAACATCTTTTCGAGGTTCGACACACCTCGCACAATAATAAGCGATAACGGAACTCATTATTGCAATCGATCATTTGAAACTCTAATAAAGAAATACTCGATAACCCATAAGTTATCCACTCCGTATCATCCTCAAACCTGTGGCCAAATTGAAGTTTCAAATCGTCAAATCAAACAAATCTTGAAGAAAATTGTGAATAAAAATCGAAAATATTGGCCTAAAAAATTAACGGATGCACTTTGGGCTTACCGAACTACTTTTAAAACTAACCTTAGGAAGTCTCCATTTCGTTTAGTTTATGGGAAAGCATGCAATTTACCAGTTGAAATCGAACACAAAGCGTTGTGGGCAGTGAAGAACTTAAACTTTGATCTTGAAAAAGCTGGCGAAAACAAAAAATTGCAAACTAACGAACTATAAGAGATTAGGAACGACGCGTATGAAAATTGAAAATTTACAAAGAAAGAACAAAAAATTTTCATGACAAGTCTATCCTAGGAAAAACGTTTTCGCCAAACCAAAAGGTTCTTTTGTATAACTCTAGACTCCACTTATTCCCTGGGAAATTAAAATCAAGATGGACCGAACCATTTGTGGTACGAATTGTTTTTCACATGGTGCCATAGAAGAAAAAATCCCCAGGGATGGAACAATTTCAAAGTCAATGGTCATCACTTGAAACCTTACTTGGAATTGCCAAGTAATAAAGAGGAGGAGCTCATGATTCTTCATGAGCCATACTACGTCTAGTAAGAAATGTTAACCCTCTCTGTAAATATGTATATATTCATCACCTTTATACTCATTTTTCATGCATTGACTGTGGGGACACAGTCAAAATTAAGTGTGGGGGGAGTCTCATGTTCATTTTTGATTTTTCGTGGTTTATTTTTTTCATTTTCTTTCCAAAACTTTTTAAAAAAAATCCCAAAACAGATTTTCTTTTTAGCATATTGATTTACTTTTAGAGAAACACCATGGGATAAGTATTTGTTTTGGTTATTAAATTGAAATTTTTGAAAATTTATTTGTCTCAACAAAAATAAAAATAAAGTTTGATTGCAAGTAACTATGGTTTAACTAGTATATAGGAAGGTTCATGAGTGTTAATTATGAAGTATATCCTAATTGTAAATCTTTGTTTAAAAGAGTGGTTGATTTAAAGTAAATGCGATAACGTTTTTGATTTTCTAAGTTAAGTGGTGCTAAGATGATTTTGCAAAACTCTCTCTTCATTAAAAAAAACATAAAAAAATTGGTTTTTTGTGAAAATAAGAAACACCTAGAGTCATGTGTTCACACATAAGTGTGTACACTCATTATGCTCTGTATCCTTCTCACGTAAGCCCAAAAGGCAGTGCATGATCAGTATATCTGACCTTAGTTTATTTGAGTTAGGTGTATGTAAATAGATTTAATAAAAATAAGAAACACCTAGAGTCAGGTGTTCACACGCAAGTGTGTATACTCTCCTGCTCTGTACCCTTCTCACGTAAGTTCGAAAGGCAGTGCATCATCGGTATATCTGGCCTCAGTTTATCTGAGTTAGGTGTGTAAATAATAATAATGTTAATACTTTAAAAAAATAGAGAGAGTAAGCAATTGAAATCCAAGCACTATTTTCACTGAGTTGATTCGACTTGTTGTTTAAAAGAAATAAAGATACCACTTTGAAAAACTTTGATAATAAATAAGGATCCACTTCATAGTTGTGTTATGTTATCAATCGAATCAACTAGCCAAACTAGAGTCTAATTGTGATGATAACTTAATTTTTATTGGAAATTTTGACAAGTAAAAGGACTTAAATTTCTTGATAATGACCAGAACTTATATTTAACTTATTCATGTCAATTTAAAAGTAAAATTTTCATTTGTAAATATTTTCAAAAACTTGGATTCATATCTTTGTAAATAAATCTTGTATTTAGGAATTTTTCATGTTGCATTTGGATTTTGTGGGTAATATCCTTTGAAAGCCCTCACGAGACAACACTCGTCCTACAAGGGACACCTAGAGGTTTAACGGCTTGTTGCATACATTCAATGTAACCGTGCTCCCTACGAAAGTAGATTTATCTTACTTTTAGTTTATTTGAGGATGAATAAAAAGATAAGTGTGGGAGTATTTGATGTGCACGTAAAAGTTCATATTTTTACTTCCATATTTAATCTGCTTTTATTTAACAAATGAGCATATTAGGGTATTTTACACGTTTAAAACCAAGTTTCAAAAATACTTTCAAGTCATCATTCATGCATCTACAAAGGGGCAAAATGGTCATTTTTGTATGTATTAATTTTTAATAAAATTTACTTGCGCATTTTAATGTTGTGTTGTAGGAATTTGAGTGATTATTGGAAGTGGCTTCATGCATGCACAAGTGAAGGAAGACAAAGGAATGAAGAAATAAAAGAATTCATGCATCATGGAGGAGCCCACCTACACACAAACCCATGAACTACAATTAAAAGCTAATGCACATGTTAATGGAGATTAAAGGCACATGCACATTTAATGGACGATTAATTTCATGTTAATGATTACTTGGAGGTTACACTTCCTAAGGGGCATTTTGGGTAGTCCCCTAAAATATGGATTAGGGTTTTAGCCATGTATAAATAACCCTCTTATGTTCATGTAATAGAGTTTTTATCTTCTTATCATCTCATGCAAATTGTAGCAAAATTAAATGAGAAATAAAATGGCTTCCTAAGCCACTTCTTCTTCTTTTTCTACTTGCTTTTATTTCATGCTTATTTTTATGCTTTCTTTCCTTTGATGTTAGTAGATTAGCTCTCTTTTCAATGCAAGTAGTTTAGATTTATTTTATGCAAGTAGATTAATTCTCTTTTTATTTTAATCGGCTCTTACTTTGCTTGCTTTTTAATGTTGAAATTTACATGTGTTGAAATGATAACGCAAATGAGAAGCTAAACCCCTTTAATTTAGGGGTAATGAAGCTCTCTCAAATTACGTAAATTCAACATATTTTATTGTTTATGATCGCCCTTTGTGCTTAATGGAACTATTGATGTGGTAAAATTTTGTTGTTTAATATTGAATTTGATAGCCTATGTTGTTGACATCAAATAAGCTATGTTTAAATAACATAACAAATTACCTCTTCATCTGCATATGATTTTGGTAATGAAGTGGATTTAGAATCAAAATTTGATGGTCTATGTTACTAACCAACAGTAAATAGATCATGCTTAGAATAGATTTTATTTTTAATTTCATTAACATTTTCATGAGAGTTGAGTTGACAAGTGGTTTTAGTTGTTGTATTAAAGTTTGATGGTTTAAGTTATGTTAATTAATAGCATAAATAGACCATACTTATGATAAATACATCACTAATTCTACTTAGATTAAAAAGAGAGATCATAGATTGGTTTTGTGTTGATTTATGTAAGAGTATGAGAGTGGATTTGCCTCTAAATTGTCATTTAATCTCATAGTTTATTTCACTTTTTCTCTAGCCTAACATTTACAAATTTTCTAATTCAAAACAATTTCAAACTCTTGGGTTAATTCGATTGAGTAGAATTTAAATTAATTCAATTCCCTACGGATCTACCCGTACTCGCCACATACTAAAATTGTACGCCGTGCGCTTATGGTTATTTTTATTACAATATTTTTCGGCGATTTTCTAACCGATAGAAAAAATTTCATCAAATAAACCACTATAAACGTTGCGTCTCTTTACCTTTCATCACTTACTTTTTTCATAATTTCGGTGTTTACTCTATTTCCTTGCATCCTCTCGGATCAAGCTACTGGGAACTTCGGAGTGTTAGCTAGACGAAAAATCTAACATTTTTTATGCTAGAAGGAGGGCCCGAACCTCTATCCTTCTCTAATACAGAAAATTCCAACCTTTTAACCAAACATGAAGTCAAAGCTTTCCCCTCGAAAATGTCCTTGTTCCCCTACTCGGGATGAGGAAGTTGAAGAACTGCATATGAACGATGGGAATTGGGCAAACTGAGCAAATCAAACTGCCTTTGAAGAAATCGATGCTCTAGTCCTTTCCAAAAATGAGTTTTGCCAGATGATAATAAAGTTTTTTTTTGATACAGCTCAACGATTGGACGACTACCAGACTAAGGCCAAGAAAACTTTTGTTGAATTAGAAAAGAAAGTCTCGGCAATACTTGGGGACAACAAGAATCTCTCACTATCGAACGAATCTCGGAAAGCTGCCAATGACTAATGAAGACTTGGAAGTTGAGCCCATAATGGCTGAGGAAGGAACAAAGAAAGCCGAGACCGCAAAGATAGCAAGTGAGGACCTTCTGAGAAGTCCTTAACATTAAGCCCATAATGGATAAACTTCTAGGGAAGGCAGCCACGCAGGTCAGAAACCCATGGTATTGAAGCCAAGTCTTTGAAGCTTGGCAGGGACTAGAGGATGGAAACCTTGTCGATGAAGTTATCGGAACAAGTACAAAAGCTATAATAAGACTGATCCAGCCTTACTTCAGAGATGAAGCTTCAAAAGCTTCGACCTTTCTCCAAAGAAATTATGAGAGCCCCCATGCCTCTGGGATTCAAGATCCCAAACCTTTCTTATAATGGATCCTCCAACCCCAAAGGTCACCTTGCCCTGTATGAAATATAGATGCAAGCCATTCAAGCTTCAGATGAAGTAAAATGCAGTTTTCGCCCGCAACCTTTAGTGGGCCTTCTTTGAAGAGGTTCCAGAGTTACCTACAAATTATATTAGTTCTTGGGAGCAGCTGACAACAGAATTCTTAACACGGTTCTCACCTAAAAGGACACCAGAATGGGACTAAGTTTACTTGCTGACTTTAGGCAAGGGAGAGGAAAATCCTTAAAAGATTATTGCAAGAGTTTTAATGATGTTGTTGCACATGCAAGGGGTTGACTAATGAGACCAAGCTAGTCGCTATCACTTCGGGGTTATGGATATGGAGGAATACCCCATTCTGGGATATTTTTCTGAGGCAAGCGTGTAAGTCCTTGAATGAGTTCTTTTATTCAGCTCGAGGAGAAATTCGGATTGAAGAATCCAAAGGGGTGGTCCAAAAAATCCATGAACCAAAAAACGATAATAAAAAATTAATTCCAGCTAAGAAATTCAAGAAGGAGCATCAGGTCATGAAGGTCTATCCCCTAACTCACTCTTATGCCTAGGTGTATGCTATGACTCAGGAACGGATCCCTTACACGCCTAGAAAAAGAGAACCTGAACCAAGGTGGAAAATACTGCAGTTACCATCGCAAATGGCCACAATACTAAAGAATGCAAAATTTGAGGACCTTCGTCAACAAGTTGGTCAGGGAGGGTAAGTTGGATGAATTCATGAAGGATGACAATACTCAAGGAGCCATTACCCCAGTAGGAAACGAAAGCATGCAACCTCAAGCACTAGCCCTTAGGAATTTTGTAGGCATCATTCTAGGAGGACCTCATATTGCCAGGGCAAGCAATGGAAGTTCGAAGAGGTATATTGATAAAGCCAAAGCAGGATACGTCTCGGTATATGAGATGAAAAGATTGGAGAAAAAAGAAGGTGGGGCCAGTAATCACATTTGACAATTCTGATAAGCGAGGTATATGCCACCCCTACATTGACCAACTTGTGATTATGACCAAGATTGGGCTTTCAGAAGTGGCAAAGATAACGGTGGACACTTGAGCTGCCGTCAACATGATCTTCAAGCATGCATTCAACAAGATGGAATTACCCAAGAGCCTACTCAGGCCTAGTCAAACCCCCATATATGGATTCAATGATGAAGGAACAATGCCTCTAGGAGAGTGTAAACTGATGGTCAAAATCAGAAATAATCCTCACTGCAGAATTTTTGAGACCGCTTTTGTAATCATGAACATCCCGTCAGCATACAACACTTTCTTTGGAAGACCAGCTCTTGACGCAATGGACGAGAACGTTTCTACCAAGCATTTACTTTAAAATTTCCCATTAAAACAGGAGAAAGGCTTGTAAGAGGAGATCAATAGTTCTCCAGACAATTTTGTTATGCAAGCCTTAATACAATCAATAAAGAAAAGACTTCATTTTATGAGAATGATGTCAAAGTTAACTAACCTACACCTCTCAAAGTTAAGGAGACAACCAATACCACGAGTTCTAAATCTAGGAAAAGCCAATGGAAAACATTAGGAATTTTCCTAAGACAATAAGATCTCGTGATTGAAGAGTTAATCTACGTATCAAGCTATCATGGAAGATTTAAAGAAATAGAACGGGGAAGAATAGTAAACCTCCCGAAAGAAAGAGAAAGGTTATCCACACTGTATAGGAAACTCTGAAAGAAGAATAAACTGAGCTTGATCTCAATCCAAGACAAGGGACCGAGACAGCTTCAGCAGCCAAGACTCTCAAAAGAATATGCCTCGATGAAAATGAAAAGTCTAAGACATTCAAGATAGGGGCTTATTTCCATCCCTCTATCCGAGAAGAGTTTATTTCCTTTCTCAAACACAATCAAGATGTATTCGCATAGACTCATGATGATATGGTGGGAATTGACCCCTCGATCATTTTCCATTACTTAAATATAGATCCAAAATTTACTCCTCTAAGGCATAAAAGGAGACCCTTAGACAGGAATCGATATGTGGCTTTACAAGAGGAGGTCGAGAAGCTACTAAAGAAAAATTTCATCCAAAACGTGTATTATCCAGAGTGGATTGCCAATCTGGTACTAGTAAAGAAACCAAATGGAAAGTGAAGAACTTGCATTGACTTCACCGATCTAAACAAAGGTTGCCCGAAGGATTGCTTCCCTCTAAATTGACCAATTAGTTGATGCTACTAGTGGGTACCAGTTGCTTTCGTTTATGGATGTTTATTGTAGACATAATCAAATTCCAATGTTTAAACCTGATAAGCATACAAGTTTTGTCACCAACATAGGCCAGTTCTGCTACAAGGTGATGCCCTTTAGTCTTAAGAATGCAGAGGCAACATATCAAAGGTTAGTCAACCAAATGTTCACCAAACAGATAGGTCGAAGCATATAAGTATATGTTGGTGACATGTTAGTCAAATCTAAGCGATCAGAAAGTCATGTTTCAGATTTGATCGAGACATTCAATGTTCTCTAAAAATATCAAATGAAGCTAAACCTTCAGAAATGTACCTTCGGAAAACAATCCAGAAAATTCCTAGGTTTTAAGTAACTACTAGGGCAATAGAAATAAATCCAGATTAGATAAAAGCCATAACAGACATGAAGGCTCTGTTAATGGGAAAGAGTTAATGAGTTTAAATGGAAAGATTGCTACTCTGAATTGGTTCATAAGTCAATCAACTGACAAATGTGTTCCTTTCTTCAACCTCTTAAAGAAACATGTTACCTTCAAATGGACAGAAGAATGCCAAAAAGCCTTCGAAGACCTACAAATGCATTTAAGCTCTCCTCCAGTGTTGTCTAAACTACTAGATAGAGAAACCTTGTTCCTCTACTTGGCCGCCTCAGAGTAGGCCATATGCTCAGCCTTAGTAAGAAATGATGATGGGACCCAAAGACTGGTATATTATGTAAGCAAAAGGCTAGATTCAGCCGAGAAGCACTACCCAATAATTGAGAAACTCACTTATAGCTTAGTGTTCACAGCTAGGAAGCTCAGGCCGTATTTCCAAGCCCATTCTATTAAGGTCCTTACGGATCAACCACTTCGACAAGTTTTCAGGAAACCCGAGACTGCAGGAAGGTTAATTAAATGGGCAATAGAACTCAGCCAGTATAAGGTATCCTATGAACCTAGAACAGAAATCAAAGGTCAAATGCTAGCTGTTGTCACCGAATGCACTGGTTTCGGGGCCAAAACTGGAAAGGGAAACAGCAAGGAAAAACAGCTCTCTTGAGTACTTTATGTAGATGGAGCCTCAAATGAACAAGAGTTGGGTGCCAGTTATATCTTGGTAACCACGGATTATCATCAGATTTACTATGCAATCAAGCTCGTTTTCTTGGCAACCAATAATGCGGCCGAATACGAATCCTTGATTGTGGGGTTATGAATGGCTATTTCCATCGAGATCTCGGATATTCGAATATATAGTGACTCTCAAATAGTTTTTAATCAAGTTCTTGGTCGCTACCAGGCCCGAGACCCGAGGTTAGCTCTATATGTTAAACATGTGAAGTAGTTACTTGCAGTTTTCGGGAGCTATCATATTGAAAGCATTCCAAGGGATTGAAACGCTAGGGTTGATGCCTTAGAAAAATATGCAAGCTCGAGAGATGTAAGAGAGTTTAATTTCATCCCAATCGAGATCTTGGAGAAACCCAACATACATGTACCAGAGCAGATATTAGTTATAACAAGCTCAAGCTATCCAGAATAAAGCCACAACGCCAATAATATCTAAAAAAACTGGATATCGCCATATATCCGGTATCTAACTGAAGACATTCTACCCTTGGATGCCGCTGAGGTAAGACGAATCAAATATAATGCTCCAAGATTCAGTATTATAGATGGAATATTCTATAGAAGGGGATTCTTAACTCCATACTCTCGATGTGTGATGGCCTTGAAAGAGCATCAATTATTAAAAGAAGGTGACGACGGAATTTGTGGAGACCATTGCGGTAGGCAAAAGTTAGCAAATAAAATACTTAGACAAGGCTTCTATTGACCAACACTAAATCAAGATGCCATAGAATATGTAAGAACATGTCACAAATGTCAATTTTACGCAAAGGTGCCGAGAGCTCCCCTTGGTGTGCTTACCCTAATGATGAGTCCTTGGCCATTCGATATCTGGGGCATTATTCTTATTGGGCCTTTTCCTACTGCAAAAGGAGGGGCAAAATATATCATAATGGCAATTGACTACTTTACACAGTGGGTTGAAGCCAAACCCTTAGCTACCATAACCTCCCATCAGGTAATTAAGTTTGTGATGAAGAATATTATATCCAGATTCGGTCTCCCATATAAAATTATTACGGATAATGGCAATCAATTCGAAAGCCGAGAATTTGCAGAATATGGTATCATCAATATTTTTTCCTAGGTGGCACACCCACAGGCTAATGGGGTCGTAGAAGTAGCCAATAAGACCATTCAAGCTTGTTTGAAGAAAAGATTAAATAAAGCAAAGGGTAATTGGGTAGATGAATTACCTTTCGTTCTATGGGCATATAGGACGAGCTCCAAGACTTCAACAGGACATACACCTTTCTCCTTAGCTTATGGATTTGAAGCCATGCTCCCAGTTGAATCAGAGATTGCCTCCCACCGAAGGCATTATTATAATACATAGCAGATTGTAGAGCTCCGAGAGGAGTCATTGGATCTGTTACCCGAGCTTCAAGACCAAGCCGCTTTAAGAGCGGCAGAGTACATTCGTAAGATGACCTAATACTACAATCAAAGGGTTCGAACTAGGAAGTTTGAGAAGGGAGACCTTGTCCTCTAAAAGATAATGCCCAATACAAAGGATCTAGTAGAGGGACCTCTTGGTCCAAATTGGGAAGGACCCTTGATAATTCACGACATCATCCCCCTAGGAACATATAGGTTAAAAAGACCAGACGACAACATAATATCTCAAACTTGGAATGCTGAGCATCTGAGATATTACCACGGTACGGAGTTATTAAATGAATAAAAGATTTGTCCACAAGTTTGAGACAATAACCAATATCTTAGCCATGCCTCGGGTATGTCACACAAGACTTCAATTCTCTTAAGTCTTAAGCATTTCAAATATTACGTCAAAACATTTTAGTTGTGATTATTGCCGTGATCAAGCGATATCACACAACTTTCAAACATTGCATCAAAATGTTTTAGTCGTGATTATTGTCGTGATCAAGCAAAGATCAAGAGATATCACGCAACTTTCAAACGTTGCATCAAAACGTTTTAGTCGTGATTATTGTCGTGATCAAGCAATATCACGCAACTTTCAAACATTGCATCAAAACGTTTTAGTCGTGATTATTGTCGTGATCAAGCAAAGATCAAGCGATATCACGCAACTTTCAAATGTTGCATCAAAACGTTTTAGTCGTGATTATTGTCGTGATCAAGCGATATCACGCAACTTTCAAACATTGCATCAAAACGTTTTAGTCATGATTATTGTCATGATCAAGCGATATCACACAACTTTTAAACATTGCATCAAAATGTTTTAGTTGTGATTATTTCCATGATCAAGTGATATCACACAACTTTCAAACATTACATCAAAACATTTTAGTCATGATTATTGTCGTGATCATGCGATATCACACAACTTTCAAACATTCCATCAAAACATTTTAGTCATGATTATTGCCTAATCAAGTAATATCATGCAATTTCCAAATATTTCACCAAATATTTTAGCCATGATACTACTTTGATCCAGTAGCGTCATGCGAATTTCAAAACCATGCTTTCACCTCTAGGCGGGCAAATAATTTCACTACCTGAAAGTTATTCAGTTTTGCTTCCTGATCATAAAGAAGTTTCATCCTTAGATGAACTACGGAAAGAAATAATCCACCTTGCAATCCAGTTTAACCTTATCTCAATAAAACAGTTTCGCCTTTCACTTAGTCTAGATGGCTTTAAGTGTCAAGCATGATTTTCGAAAGTTGTGAACTCACGGTCTCAAATTAGATTTTGCCTCTCGGCATTAAAACAGGTTCACCTTTCACTTAGTCTAGATGGCTTCAAGTGTCAAGCATAATTTTTGAAAGTTGTGACCTCACGGTCTCAAATTAGATTTTGCCTCTCGGCACCAAAACAGTTTCTCCTTTCACTTAGTCTAGATGGCTTCAAATGTCAAGTGTGATTTTCAAAAGATTTTAACCTCATGGTCTTAAATTAGTTTTTTTCCTCTCGGCCCCAAAATAAAATGTGTTGGGTAGATTCCCAATAGAGTGAGCCATGGTCAAGTAGCACCATGCACCAGATAGATTCCCGAGAAGATTAGAAAAATGGGTAGATTCCCAAGAAAGTCGGAATAGTGGGCCGATTCCCAATAATAGAAAACCATCGTTATGCAGAACTGTGCATTGGGTAGATTATGAATGATAGTGAGCCATGGCCAATAGTGCCATGTAAAGAGTGAGCCATGGCCAAAATGTGTCGTGCAACTACTGAGCCACGGCCGGTAGTGTCAAGTAAAGAGTGAATCATGGGAAGTCGACCGTGCTGAACGCACCAAGTGAGTCACAACCATGGCATTGTGCAAAGAGTGAGCCATGGACGAATCTTATCGTGCAAAGAGTGAGCCATGGTCAAATCTACCATGCACGGTGCTATATAGTGAGTCACGTCAGCTTCGTGCAAAATATAGTCATTATACCGCCACTAATAGTTTTCTGAAAACCGATATCTATGTGACACCAAATCTAGATGACTGGAGCATGGTATCAGAGTATTTTCGCCTCCAGGCACTCATTTCAAATTATTTTCAAAACCCTTTAGATGAGGATAGATTTCAAATTATTTTCAAAACTCCCTAGATGAGGTTAGATTTTAAATTGTCGAAATAAGGTCAGATCATCACAAAGTCATCTCGGTAAAGCAATACTTTGGAGAGTTCTTAGAATGATACTTTGCCTAAAAGCTTAGGATAAACGTTATCGTGGGAACGGAATAAACAAGCCAAATACTAAACACAACATAACTCTATTCTTTCCAGTACACCTCATGTCAACCATATAAGGTGAACTTTGGGGGGCATGTGTTACACCATAATTTCTACGAAATTCAAATTATGAAAAGAAAATCCCTTGGCTTGCAGTTTCGAGACCCATCGCTTAGCTTCCATCCAGAGCTCAGACATCAGACTCAGTACTCGAGAGCATATAGTTTGAGAACATGAGTTAAGGCAACAACAAAGACCGAGATTATTTTCCAAATAGAGCAAGAATCTTAACCAAGAGCAGCAAATGCCAGGAGCAGCAAAATTCCAACAAATCTCAACAATCAACGACTTAGATATCCCAAACCGAGATCAACGGTCAAGATAGATGAAAGGAATCAAAGAAGCTACATATAAAAGCACCACGTTAGTTGTCCATGTCAAAATACTTTCAACCAGATGATGACAAATGTTTGAATTAGAGCTACCTATAGCAAGCCAGGTCATCAATTCGAGTTAAAGCCTCTGCACCAATGGAAGAACCTTAAAAATCTATCTAATAAAATACATTTTTTGTCGTGAGTATAATTTATGCTAAAATTATTTTATAAAACATGAATCATTTTTTCTGAAAAAGGGCATTTTCAGCCCAAATGTTGATCGACCCAAATAGCCACATACAAACCATAATAGTACAAATAGAAACTTTACATAAACTCAAAACATTCCTTCCTTTTGCATTCTCTCTCTTTTACTTTATAGATCTAAATATCTATCCACCAAAATTCCTTCTTCTTTTCTCTTCATGGCATATGAAAGTTCGAACTTGTACTTCCTGCCTTTTCCCACAACCGATCCACTTCTGCAAAGAAGATTCCTGCTCATGTCATGCTCTTGGTAAGAATCTTTTGACCAATTTGCTTAGAAACTATCTGCATGCTAATTATTGCAAGCTTACTAACTTTGTTTATGCTTCGAACCTTCTTCTGAAACAACCTCCTATTGTGTTCCTTCCAAATGCTCCAAATAACAACTATAAAAGTGATGCAGTTCATTTTGGCTTCTAGGTTTTCTTGTTGCCCAACTCCTATCAGGTATGAAACAATTTGATGTAAATTATTTGCAGTAGTTGACAAATTGATAGCTTGCTTGCAATTCCCACAAATTGCTTTTAAGAAATCGCAGTCGAAGAAAAGATGCTTGTGATTTTCCTCATGTTTGCCACATAAGAGACATAATTTTTCATCAATTATACCCCATTTAAATAATTATTCTCTTGTTGGTAATCTACCAGCATTGCTTTGTACGATGTCAATGCAATTTTCGGGCTATTAACCCTATCCCAAATGATTTTGCTCCAGTTGACTTTGCGTTCTTTAACACTAATCACCTCCGAAGCCGATTTAATAGAGAATTCATTACCAGTATGCTTCCAAGTCCATACATCATCGTCTTTGTTCGAAAACAAAGCCATATACTCAATCTGATTTTGTTATTCAGTGCTACAAGGGATTGGGTCACACTTCCATCTTCCTTCTTGTATAATTGAGTCTATTATTTTGATTGGATGACTATAAGCCGAATTTACATCTCGTCTAAGTTATCTATTAGCGATTTGCCTTCAACATAGGGGTCTTTCTAGAGATCAATTTGTTTTCATTAAGCAATTTCTCTATTACAATTTACTGCCAAGTTGTCTCTAATCCTCATAATAGCTTTCAATGTAGGAGATGCATTATTATCCATAGCCATTTTCCAAAAGTTGTCTCTTATGTTTCTCTGTCTCATCCATCTCGCCTATAGATCTTTTGCATTAATTATTTTGCAGCCTTTCTTAAGTATAAAAACATCCCTCGGTCTTTTAAGTGCCTAAGCCCAACACCCCCTTCTTCCTTCAGCGTGAATAAATCTTGGTATTTAATTTGTGATGTCCCCCTTTCCAGATAAAATCAGCACACACCTTTTCTATTTTCTCCAATGAGGCATCAGGAAATTGGAATGTTTGCAACTAAAAATTAACCTTAGCCTGGATAACTGTATGAACCAATTCTATTCTACCCGCTAATGGCAGTAGTCTAGAACTCCAACCTTGCAACTTGTCTCTGATTTTTGTTATCAATTCAATACATTCTCTATCCGTTATTTTGTTTGATGACAAAGGTACACCCTAGTATTGTACTGGGAGCTCCCTCTCTTTTACTTTTAAGATATTCAACACCTAAAGTTTATTTCTGCAAAATTTGTTAAAATAATACTTGATTTTTTTCTCATTCCACTTGAGTCCTACTTTCCCTTCTAAACTTTGAAATATATCTCTAATAGCTTTAGATGCTTCACAACTTAATTTTATGCACGGGTCGTCGGCATATAACAAGTGGCTCACACTAGGTTGGAAACCGTGTATTGTCTGGAATTGCTTGTTGTCACTAGCCAATCCCATTTGGAGAGTAAAATATTCCATAGCTACTGCAACAGGTAGGGAGATAAAGGATCTCCCTTCCTTATCCCATGTTTGCCACTAATAAATCCTTTGGGAATCCCATTCACAAGAATGAAAAAGGTACGAGTGGTAATACATTCACTAATCAATTCCACAAATTTTTCTAGGAACCCCATACATCTAAGCATGTGAAGGAAAATATTTTGATTTAACTTATCATATGCCTTGTGGTGGTCAACTTTTAGACAAATTTTATCGGCACCTTTTTTATTGAAGTTTCTAATTAATTCATGTGCCATAAGCGAGTTTTCATATATGCTTCTGCCTTTAATAAATGCACTTTGACATTTAGCTATAACATCTAGTAAAAAAAATTTCATTCTGTTATAAGCAACCTTACTCAAGATTTTATATATCCCGTTGCAACATGCTATTGGCTGATAATCTTCAATTCTGGTGGGTTTATCAGACTTTGGAATTAAACAGATAAAAGTATGATTTATTTCTTTTAAAATTTTACTATTTGGAACGGTTCTTGTATAGCTGACATAATCATGTTTTTCAGGTCTTGCCAAAGGTTTTTGAAGAAAGTGGAGCCTATCCTGTATGGACCAGGACTGGAGTCGATATGAATGGACTGCAGAGCTTTCCATACTTTGGTTTTAGTCACGTTCCTGCTCAACATCCGCCTTCCTCTAGCATTCCCATGCCTTCTAGTTTGAATGATAGGTAAATTTAATTCGCACTGGCCATTATACAAGCCAGTAAAGTAGCTTATGGCTTCTTCTTTACTTTTCCCAAAGTCTACTGTAGCAATCCCATCCTGGTCAAATGATTGTAAATTATAGTTAGCATTGTGCCTTACAAACATTTTTGTGTATAAGAATTTTAAGCATTCATCCCCTTCGGTGAGCCACTTTTCCTTTGCCTTTTGTTTCAACTCTATTGCTTTAGTTTTCATGGTCTCTTTTAACATATTCCGCACCTCATAGTACTGCTTCCAAACATCATTATTAGGAGGACCAGAATACATTTCAGCAAATCTTCACTTTGCTTCTCTAAAATTTTTACTCTATTATGAGCCTTGGGTCTGCATTTGTTCCATTCCTTCAATCTTTGTTTGGCACTTTTAAAAATGAAAATATGAATCATAAATTTTAATATATATATAAAGTTAATTAATTTATGTAGTTAATTGACTTAAATAATATTAATATATATATTAAAAATTATTTTATCATTACCGAATCCATTATGTCCTTAATACTTTACAAATAAAAATTTATAACCATATTTGTTTATTGTATGATGTTATATTTAAATTGTAAACTATATATATATATTTATTTAATTATTGAACTTTATATTAAAATTTAAAACAAAAATATTTTTTTATTGTAAAGCCATATTGATCTGATGTATACAAGATAATTTTTTGTAAAGTATGTGCAAACACACAACTAGCAATATAAGATATATATATATATATCTTTTGTCAATGATTATAGATAAGTTAAATCCATACCTTATAACCAAAGCTTGAAAGCATACCTTGAAATGATGATATAAACTCTTTGAAATGATTGCCAATCCAAAAGAGAGTTAGTCCTTAAACTACAGACCATCGGCTATCGTATGGCCCTTGAATTTGATTTGATTTGAACTCGATGTGAAAGTGGGATGGAGCTGAGAAGTCGGCCAGAAATGAGATGGTATGGAGGCTTCGAAAAGATCAATAGTAAATGAGTGTAGAGATGCTTAAATAGAGGAAAGGAAGGAGAGAATTTGGGATCACATCTTTTACTCAATCTCCTTCCATTTGACCCATCCATTATCAAGTCTCTCTAAACCCACTGTAGCCTCCTATAGCCCTATATTTCAATAGAAGTAATCAGCCTATATCATGGGCTTTAAACCCATTTAAATTTCGAATAAATATTTCCATTTAAATCCAATATAAATGTGTATTGATATCGTATATTGATTAACATATTAATAACTATTATAAATACATTTAATAATATTTATTCATCAAATAAAAATCAAATTTTATAATTAATATATCATAAGTGTTAATTAATTTATAACAATTTATAAATTAATTAATTTATAACAATTTATAAATTAATTAAATCATTTGGTCAAAGGAGAATTCATTGTTTCGGTTGTGTGATTCGTCAGGAGTAAATTTGGTCAGCGATTATTATCGAACTATTGGAATATTAATGTTCACACGACACTTAACATGTGGTGTGACATTTTGGCCAAATTTATTACTTACTTGGTTTTGGTAAAATCCAATTTTACGTTGTCAAGCGTTATCTGGTCGTGACTTTTATTTACACCAATTCTCTTTGTCAAAACTATATCACTTTGAACTTGTGGAATTTGGTAATGGTCAAAATTCCAATATCATTCGTTTTTAACTCTTTAGTCCAAACACAAAGTCATTGGTTCGGTAATAACAATTATTATCAACCGAAATGCTTTGGCCAGAGATTTTGAGTTGACTTGAGTGGACCGTGATATTAACCTTATATAACTTAGGAGATGAATCCTTTCTTGAATAGTGCTTCACTTCCAATACTTCCACTTGACCCAACTATAGACATTTGATGGAAGTCGTGCCATGATTTGACTATAATTAAAGCGGAATTTTCATATTGAAGATCGACAGTATTCTCAAGTCGAGAGAACTGTGTAAATTAGTCACATCAATATTTTCTGTTTGACCTTAGTTATATTAACCAACAGAAAACTATTGAGTGAGTCATTCCAAAGTTATCCAATAACTATCAGTACATAACTCTTTGGTGTCCCTAACAACCATGAGTAATACACTGTCCAACATTTGAAGAGTGTTGTGTACTCTAGTCTCAATGGATGTATCGATATCCAGTCTCAATACATCCAAACTAGAAATATTTAAAATGATATATTTATTTTTATTGTGATAAATTACTCATCAACACTTTGTAACTACTATCACAAAACATACCATTTATGGATTTTCTATTAAATATACTTTTAATTTAATTAATATAATACATTATATCAAGTATATAATAGAAAGAAAACACTTTTATTTTGAACAAGTTTGGTTATCGAGTTAGATATACATAACAAATTACATAACTGCCCATAAGACATACCCTAACTCTATCAAACACTACATTTCTAGACACCCTACTAAATGGATAGGCTTAATAAGTTAGCCATAATACTGCAACTTTAGACCAGCTATTGGACTTTGATATTGTTGTTGGAACTAGGCCAACTCGTAGTGCGTTAAATGAGTGAATTTCAAAATCTTTACCATTTTAGATATTATTAGGCCTGTGAAGTCTAATTTAATTTAGATGCAATCTTAATAAAAATTAAATAAAATCTTTATTTTATTTAATTGATTAATATAAGATCTGGTTTAATTATATATGTGATATATAATGTGTACATGTGTATCAAATACACATATACGTGTATGTGGACATGCAACATATAATGTGTGCATGGTTTAATATGCTCGTATATAAGTGCTGGGAAACAGACTCATTAGCATCTTAATATACTTGCTTGCTGTCTAAAATTATTTTGAAATTAATATAATTTAAAGTATACTTATATATATGCACACACTTATATATACATACAAATAAATACATATATATACACTAAAACAATTAGGTGTAAATATATATTTTAAATACAAAACCAATAAAAATGCAGTAATTAAAAAGGCTAAAAAAATATTAAATTTAAAATCAGATCTAGATTCAAAATAGTATCTTATTTGAAGTTCAAATTTAAATTTAAACATTGTATACACACACACACATACAAACATACATATATACATATGAATTCAAATATATTTTTTGGAACATGCATATACTATATATATGTGTGTGTGTGTGTATTGGCAAGGCTAGCTGGTTTTTATATTGGACTGTCCACTTTTATTACCATAAATCAATTTTAATACAGGAGCAAGAAAGAAAGCCTCAACTACTAATAAAAGGAAAATACAAAATAGAAGTTAGGCATAGGTGCCTAAGCTACTATAAATGACCTAAAGCTAGTCCTTCTTAGTAGAGGAGGATCCATTTCCTTTGTCCGAAGATTCATGGCCCATCACATGTAGAAAATCCGCAAAAAGAGACACAATTTTTGGACTAAAACCAGAGTAATCCTTGCAATAAATAAATTTTCTATCCCAACTAACATAAACCAGAACAACCCAATTCCTAGCACAATGGGCACCAGCAATAAAAAGCGCAAGGTCTTCACCAACATCATTGTAGTGAAGACGTCTGGATTCACCTTCAACTTCACTAACAAACATATGAAAATCATGTCGAGTAGGGTCATATCTCATCTCAGAAGGCTCATGGATCCATGCTTTCTCAGATGAATTCCACTCAATAACATCAACTTAGGCGGCAGAAGATGCCACAAGGTCAACAGTAGCACTAGAAGGAGAGGTCAAAAGGGAAGCAATACCTACAGCCATAACTGAAGGGGAGGCAGGACGAGACACATTCTCATGTGGAACAGAAGCAACTCCAGGAATAGTTGCAGAAGGAATTTCAGAAGGAGACTGATCCACATTCACATAAGTGCAGTTCATAATCTTCAGAACCCACCACCGAACAGGGGGACGAGGTAGTGGAATCTTGGATGGAGGAGGAGACAAGGTCGAGATCAGGAGCTTAAAAGAGATGGTAAGGTGGCCAAAAGATTGACAAGCAGAACAAATGTCCGAGGCCCAACCATATCTAACACGCACTTCCGCAACATGACCAAGAGCAAGCTGAACTCTAGTCAAAGATGGAAGCTGCTTTTCAAGGGTTATTTCAATTATAACCTTTGCATAGACCAATCTCTCATGGGCCACCGTATTAGAATCAAAACATTTTAATTTACCAATTGTCCATGCTAACCAATTCAAACCCAACAACGGCTGTAACAGATGGAATGTGCGAAAAATATGCCCAAACAGGAATAGACATTACCTGGTCCCTAGCACTTGCCACAGAAGGAGACCAATTGGTGATAATGAATGGTTTCCCATCAATAAAGGAAGGATTGACTTCTAGAACATGTTGTCGATCCTTATTGGAAGAAAATTTGAAGTAGTACATTGAGTCAATATATATTATATGGAGATCTCCATGAATTTTCCATATGTGGCGGCAAAGATTTCTAGCATCTGGGATCTTTTAGATGGGATCCAAGAAAAAACCAACTAAGAAACCCGATCAATAATCAGCTCTGCTTGCATAACAATAGGCAAAGCCGTCGTAATTCCATTAACCTCTCAATCTCAAAGTCAATAGGGGTGTAAGCACCTACATTTTGGGGCAAGGAAGTAAATAGGGATGACCACGGCCTGGGACATACAAAATCAAGCTTAGGTGCAGATTGGCCAGCATCAGGAGGACCCAAATGATCTTGGGACATGACAGTTTTGGAATAGGTAACAAATAGGCATTTTTCCAATGGGGCAATAGGACGAACACCATCAGTGCACGTATCAGATATAGCCAAGTCAGGCATGACAAGCGCAGATACATCAGGCAACACACTCACATTTTCCACAATTCGATCAACTACACAATTATCCTTGCAATCAAGCACATGATATTCAAGAACAGAGGTTACAGACCTAGAGAGCGGTAGGACAACAGGAGTAGTGAGGGGCGACAGAGCTTCGAAAGAGTTGAGCGTTGCTACCTTAGGCCGAATCGTATCAAGCATTGGGAAACCAATTGACGGTCCTAGAAGTGGCTTGGAAAGGGATAAAGATCTGGAGGGTTGGATCGGGACTCTATAGGCGTGGCCAGATCTAGTAAGGCTCGACGATAACAGGAAGGAAAGGAGCAAACATTCTCTGCTTCTTAAGCATGGAGAGGTCAAGATGGTGGAAGGAGATGAGAAGGAATTAAAAGGAAGGGCAGAGGGCGGAAATGAGAATGCTAAGCAGAGGACGAGACACCATTATTTCTCAGATTATATTAAAAAGTATTTTTTTACTCATTAAAATGCATATAATATATTCATTCAAATATATATATATATATATCCGTGTTTAAATTTGATAAAATTTTAATTTATAAATATAAAATAACATATTTTGAATATAAAACAAAATGCAATTTTTCGGCCTAAAAAGGTTTTTGACAAGATTAAATATTAAAAAAAATCATTATAAGTTAATTCTTTTTAAAATTTATAATTAAGTATGGGTTACTTAATTGTTTTTCCAAATGTAGTTTTGTTATATAAAATATATACGTATATTATTAATATATATTAACATATTATAATTAAAACTTAAAAATATATATAAACATATTTAATATAAATATATTTTTTGACTTTGGTTTTTTTTATATATAATTTTTTTCCAAATATATATGTGCATGAAAATTTATTATTAAATTATGTATATATTAATTTATAATGATATAATATCAATTTTAAAGTTTAAATTAAATTTAGAATATTATTATTTTCAAAATAATATGTTTTTTCATTTATCATAGCCAAAAACAAAAAGTGTGGATATGCAAAAAAGTTTTTTATAACATATACAACTATATATATAAATTCGACAACAAAAAAATAAATAAAGTCATGATATAATTCTAACCTATTCGCATATAATGACATAAACGAACATGTGTATGTGTGTGTATTAATATAAATTGAATGTTACCTAAATCATGCTCTTGATGTAACACCTTGAATGTTGAATCGAAGAAGCTCCTTGAATCAAACTCAATCCTTTCTAGAAATGCTACGAACTGAAGAGATCGCCACACGTCTAATATAATTTGATTTGATTTGATTTTGGTTTGACAATGGAGAGAGGAGATGGGCAAGAGCTAGTGCCCTAAATGGGGATGGATGCTCTTAAAAAATTATACTTTAAAATGAATGAGGTGTTGGGGGTTTTTATAAGAGAAGATAATGAGAGAAAGAAGGAGATCTAGATCTAATCTTTACCGTTTCTTTCTCCACCAATTCAAACCTATATTTCCAAAATATCACATTCCTCCCACCCCCATCATGGTCAGCCATCAAGGTAGGCTTATGGGCATACTTGCATTTTCAAAGCCAATCGATAATTGAACATTTTAAACCCAATTCAAATTTACATCAATATCGTATACCGATGTATACACATATAACTTTTATAAATGCAGTATATTCCATACGGATTTGAATAAATCAAATGATTTTTTTATAATTAATATTTCACAAATATTTATTTACTTATTTATTTTTATTTATAACAATTATAATTTAATTAAATTATGTGGTATTTAGATTATTCAACATTGCGGTTGTGTTACTCATAGGTGTAAATTCAGTCAACGATTAATATCGAACATTTCGAATATTAATGTTCATACGTTACCTTAGTTAATGGTGTTATAGTTTAGTCAAATTTATCGCTTACATAGTTTCAGTAAAATCCAATTTAACTATTATAAGCAGTTCTCGGTAGTGAAAATTATTTACGCTAATTCTCTTTATTAAAACTATATCACATTTGGATTTATTGTAACAACCCGCATATCTATCGATTTTATATTTAAATATTTTATCGTTAGTCGGATGTTAGTCCGAAAAGCTACTTTTTGCATACGGTCAAATTAGGACTCGAGACCACCCCCATTGAGTTCAAAATGACGTTTGCGATCTTTTTAAGTGTAAACTTCGATATGTTTGGAGATAGTGAACTTTTCGGCACTTTTTCCCGCCTTTGACTTTGGTTTGGACTGCACCCCTTTAGTTCAGCCCAACCCTCTTTCTCATTTGTTCAAACACTTCAAGCTTTGTCAAAAATGGTGGTGGGAAAGAGAAATTAAAACTCCCAACTCAAATTCTATTGCAAATCCGAGATTCAACATCAAATTCAAGTAGAAGATTGTGGATTCAAGCTTTGGATTGCTTCTCCTTGCTTTCAATCTTCATCTTCATCAATTTCGTGGAAAAGGTGAGATTTTTTATCTCACATCTTGCCTATGATTGTCATTGGACTGTTGGGAATGATTCCCTATCACTCTAGCATCAACATTTGCATTTGGTTTGGATTGGATTGGCGAAAAACTTCAATTTTCAGTGTTTTGGTGATTTTTCTGGCCTTAAGTCGTTTCTGGCCATCGCTAAGTCGTCCACGAGTTAAGCCTAAGTCGTAAGTCGTTCGTGAGTTAAGGGCTTAAGTCGCGCGCGTTGAAAAGTCACCGCCTTTGTATTTCTGTTCGCCTGTGCTAAGTCGTTCACGAGTTAAGCCATAGGTCGTCCACGAGTTAACCCCTTAAGTCGTCCACGAGTTAACCCCTTAAGTCGTCCACGAGTTAACATCTTAGGTCGTCCCCGAGTTAAGACTTAAGTCGTTGCCTTCTGTTATCTCGTCAAGGCTTAGGTCGTTAAGTCGTTTGTTCCACTAAGTCGTTTAAGACTTAAGTCGTTGCCTTCTGCTATCTCGTCCTGGCTTAGGTCGTACTGAGTTAAGTCGTTAGGTCGTATAGACCTTAGCTCGTAGCTCGTATTTGAGCTTAAGTCGTTAAGTCGTATCGACTTTAATTCGTTGGGTCGTACACCCTCTTAAGTCGTAAGTCGTTCGCGAGATACGCAAGTACTAAGTCGTTCGCGAGTTAAAACCTTAAGTCGTAGGTCGCCTCCGACCTAATGTTTCCCCTGCTATTTCACTAGGTCGCTTGACCTTAAGTCGTAGGTCGTCTCCGACCTATGCCCCACTAAGTCGCATCCCACTTAGGTCGCAGGACTTTGTTAAGTCGTAGGTCGTCTCCGACCTTGTCCTTAGCCATGTTAGTTCGCGTGAACTCTTAGGTCGTATGACCTACTTTTCCTTAGGTCGCTGGACCAGCTTGCCTTCGCTAAGTCGTACCGTGACGGGGCGCTGCCCCGCACCCCGCCGTGGGAGCTGCCCCCTGGACCCCCGCGACCTGACCGGGCAGGTCGAACCCCGTATTACTCTGCGTAGGCAATCTTATCTGAAAAGCATTCATCAGAACTTCCACTTTGATGCATTTTGGGCTGATTTCCTTGGATTTTATTCACGTCTCCGAATGTGAATTTTTGTGATAGATTGTTCCAACAATCATTTTATGACTTGTCACTTTAAAGATATGAAGGTTTTAATAATAGTAGTAAATATCAAAACTCTTTCATCAAATCGATTTCAACACTATTTTTAATATCAAAAGTTCGTTTTCTCAAACCGATTTCCAATCTACTAATATATAAGCCTTTACTTCACTCGAACGAGAAATCGACTTAAACGACTTAGTAAAACGAGTGGTATGAAACGCTTGCGTTCACTTCGTCGGTTAGCTCTTGGACTTGTTCGATTGAACCCTTTTGTGACAATTTCCTAGTGAAGATCTATAGTTTGTTCGTAAATATTTAAGTTAAGCAAGTGGTTATGGGACATGAAGCTAAACTCATATATTTACTAGCTTAGTGTGATTGACACTTCCTTATGATCATGACGATCATTCTTGTGATTTAGACTAGCGATTGAGCGATGTCTCTTCGTCCGTGTGTTCGGACTTGCCTTCGGGCCATCCGTGTGTTCGGAAAAATTAAATGGATAGCTTCCATGAGATAGCTTCTCGTCCGTGTGTTCGGACTTCCCCCTTTTAGTGATTTCTGGATTTCGTGTGTTGATTTCTGGGATTTGTTCTGGATTTCGTGTGTTGATTTCTGGATTTAGTGCTTCACCAACTTTTGTGGTTTTCACTGGTATGATATCAGTTTTTGTGTATTGGTGAATTTGTGTGTCATTACTTTTTTATGTGTTTGGATCTTTGAGAAGATTCTTGTGACATTGATTAATCCCTTGTTGATTATCATTTACATACTTATAGTAGTATGCCATCATGGTTATTATATGTTTATGCCATACCCCTTATCCTATATCATGTCATCTGATATTTATAGTTAGACTGATCCGTTTATTATTTTCTTATAAATAATACTCGGGTCAGACCGAGATGTTACAGGTGCTTCTGCTTGACTTCTCTTCTGGATTACTCTGACTTTTGGCTAACTACATAGATTAGTAGTTTTTGGTTGTACACCTTTGAGATATAGACTCTATGTTATGTACTTATTCTTTTGTATAGCACGTGATGCTATTCTTTTGTATTATAGTGGATCTTTCTGACCACTACTCTGATGTACACTTTCATGTGTTATATATTTATTCATATCTTCTTCCGCCTTTGTGATATGGATGTCTGTGACTGATTTATGTTATGATTATTTCTATGTTTGTTTCCGAAGATTATATATAGCCACCGTGTGATAGCTTTGTGTTTGTATCGGTATGTCGGATTTCCTCCTTAAAAGATATGCATTCTATTCTATCTGACGTATCGGTGCTCGCACAAAGAAGTTACATGGATGGTCGCTCCTCCACAGCCTTATTCTCCGTGCTAATTGACAGCACTACATCGTAGTGTTCTTGGTTAGCGTGTGTATAGAGGTGGGGCGTCACATTTATGGAATTTGGTATTGGTCAATTCCAATATCATTCATATTCAACTTGTATATTCCAAACATAAAGTCTATGGTTCAATAATAATAATAATTAACTGAAATGGTTTGTCCAAAGACTTTGACATTGAGTTGACTATAGTTGACCATGATACTAACCCCATATAACTAAGGAGAGAATTTTCTATTGAATAGTGTTTCACTTCCAATGCTTCAACTCAAACGCAACTATAGTCGTTCGATGAATGCCTTGCCACAATTTAACTATAATCAAAGTGGAGCGTCCATATTGATATGCTATAACATTCTCAAGTCAAGAGAACCGTGTAATATTATCACTTCTATATTCTATGTTTGACTTAGTTATATTAATCAACATAAAACTATCGAGTGGGTTATTCCATGGTTATCAATAACTATTAATATGTAACCCAATGGTACCCCTAATGATAATGAGTAATACACTGTCCAACATTTGGAAAGCATTACGTAGTCTAGTCTCAATGGATGTATCGATATCTAGTCTCGATACATCCCGACTAAGAACATTTAAAATGATATATTTATCTTCATTATGATAAATTGCTCATGATTACAAGTAATCACCATCACAAAACATATTATATATGAATTTTCTATTAAATATACTTAAATTAAATAAATTATTAATATAACACATTATAACAAGTATATAATAAAAAGAAAAACATCTTTTATTTTAAATGAGATTTATTACAAAGTCAATAATTTACAACAAATTACATATTACCCTTAGGAGATACCCCCAACTCTGTCATGTGATACTAATAATCCACTCCCATGAGTGTAGAAAAAATGAATGAGCCAAAAGTGATGTATAGGGAGTGACTTAAGAAGAGGTAAAAAATAAGAAAATATCTCATTCTTTTACTCATTCTTTACTTACCATTTCAAAACTATTTTTGAACTTTTGAACCCCTCTCTCCCTTACACCCTAGGTTGGCCATCTCTTGTGCCTAGTTGGGCCTTGAAAAGTCCTAGCTTATTTAGTAAATAATTATTTTAAATCAAATTTAAATTTCCATCAATATTGCATATCAATATGTAATATAACTTATATATACATATCAAATTAATTACCACTGGTTTCCAAAACTCAAATAATATTAATAACTAATATTTCATAAATATAAATTAATTGAATCAATTTATAGCAATTATGAATTGATTATATCATGTGGTATTTTAGAGTATTCACCATTACGGTTATGCGGCTCAAAAGTGTAAATTTTACCGGCCATCAATATCAAAAAATTCGAATATTAATGTTCATGCACCATCTTAGCTAGTATTATGACATTTTGGTTGAATTTATCACTTACGCATCTTTTCACTAAAATCTAATTTTACAATTTACCCTGCAGCAACGATTATTTACACCAATTCTCTTCGTCAAAAGTATATCACTTTATGATTTATATGATTCGGTTTTGGTCGAAATTCTGGTATCATCTACATTCAACTCAGTTAGTCCAAACACAGAGTCCTTTGTTCAACAACAATAATAATTGTTAACTGCATTGTTTTGGCTAGAAACTTTAACTTTAGTTGACTAAATTTGACTGTGATACTGAACTCATATCGAGAAGACGAATTCTCCATTAAATAGTGTTTCACTTCCAATGTTTCAACTTTGACCCATCTATAGTCGTTCGATAGTCATTATGCTAAGAATTAGCTATAATCTAAGTGGAATTTCCTCATTGAAGTTTAACTGTATTATCAAGTTAAGAGAATCGTGTAATATTATCACTTCAAGTTTCTATGTTTTACCTTAGTTATATTAACCAACAACTCTTGCGAGTCATTCAATAGTTATACAAAACTATCAGTATGTAAGCCCTCATAGCCCTAGCAGCCGAGTAATATACTATCCAAAATTTTGAGAGCGTTACATAGTCTAGTCCCAACGGATGTATCGATATCCTACCTTGAAACATTTTGACCAAGAGTATTTAAAATAATATGTTATTTTCATTGTGATAAATTTCTCGTTGTTACAATACATTGCAATTACTATCATATAACATATCATTTAAGGATGTTCTATTTAATATACTTAAATTTAATAATTAATTAACATATCAAAATATGACAAGTATATAATAGAACGAAAAAGATTATTTTAAATGATATTTTATTACTGAGTTAATAATTTACAATAAACTACAAAATTGCCCTAGGGCATATCCCTAACTCTATTAGTACGGTCCATTGTCTTCCTCATTTGCTGAAACCAAGGTAGCTCGACGTTTATCATTGTCTTCATATATGAGTTAGATTTTGATACTTGACGACAAATGTGAGAAGTATGTTTCTTCAAAGAAGACTTATTGACATTATCCAAGTTGAGCTTGGTAAGAGTAGAGATAAGATAGAGTGGTTGTGACTAAACAAGACAGAGGTTTGGGTCTACTTTTTAGTGCCAAATTATTGAAGAGGTTTTTTGTTGTACAACAACCAATGGTGGAAACTTTGCTTTGGTGGGAAAGAGTTTAACTTTAAAAGTGAACCAAATTAGTAAACAACTCAACATAGTAAATTTCGAAGTAAATAAGCAAAAGCTAAAACTAAATACAGTAAAGTAAATGACACCAAAATTTATGATGGTTTGGGAGAAACCCCTACATTCATCTGTTTGAATATATAGAAATTATGTTGGAAGCCATTTAAAGGTTTTTCAATTTTATCTAAAAAGGTACTCTGTTGTCTTAGTATTTGAATTATCACTTGCTAATTGTTGTGGAATCCACACCTATTTGTATTAATATTGTTGCTTAGTCATTGATGGAGAGCATTCATAGTGGATTACTGACTTGGCAAGTTGAAAGGTTGCAATTGAGACACTTGTCATAACCAACACATTGAATGATGAGAATTGTTGATGTGTTATTTGTTGATGTCGATTGCTCTCTTCAGAAACTTTGTTTAATGCTGACATGTGGTTTCATTGAATGACTAAGATTACATAGTTTCATTGTATTGTTGCGACATGTATTAATGGTCTTGTTCCTAGGCTGACTTCATTTACTTTGTCAAGTCCTTGTAAATATTTAATGAGTATCTCCTTTAGGTCTCGACACTTGAGTTTTTATTATTTTATTTGAGTAATGAAATAATAATAATACAAATAATAATAATAATAATATAATTCTTTGGTATTTAATACATTCGATTAATAGTTATTTTATTATTTTTATAACAAAACATATATATACTTATAAGTTTAAGTAACTATGCATACAATTCTCTTGGCATTTCGATTATAAGAATGAAACATTTTTTAAACTTAGTTTTAAAAGGTGAAAATATTACTAAACAAGGTTCATTAATGCCACAAATTGTCGATCTTGGGGATCGAACTCATGGCCTTTAAATTTGTAGTTTAAACTGCCAACCAACCGAGCCAATACTGTTGGCTAAAGGGTGAAAATATTATGTTCTTAATGTTTAAATGCCGAAGGGATAGTTAAGTAATCAAATATAAAGATGAAATAACACTAACACCGATTAAACATGTTAAAATACCAATGATGGAACCGTAAGCGATGAATTTAGTTATTAAGAGAATCTTTGTTAACTACTTATAAGTAGTCAAAAGTACTTGTAAATTATTTATTTCGGTTCTAGTGTTTAACAATCAATTATAAGAAGGTAACAGAAGTGGAAATACGAGAAACAACCATTTATTGCTTATGACTTATGAACATATTTCTAACTAGTTTTGATAAATTATTTTACTTACATAAGGCAGTAGGAGTTATTTTTATTCAAACACTTCTACTTCTAAATCAATATTTAAAAACAAACTTTTGCTATTTTTTTCAAAGGAAATTGTTCTAAACGGGCTTCAACCCTTCTTCCATAATTGGTGCCCCGATAGATACCCAAAATACTACCAGATAAGTTTATCCAATTTCCCTCTCTTCTCTCGCTTCCCCTGCACACATCAATCAAACAACAATGTCAATCTCCCTTTCTTCTCCATCCCTCTCCTTCTTCTCATCCTCCTCCATTTTCCACCCTCTCTCCGCTAACCCTAAATCCCTAATTCCTTTTTCAACCAACTTGTACACACTCAAAACTTCATCGGCAATCCGCTCTGAGCTTACCACCGCCACCCTCCCGATTCTCAACTTCTCCGGCGAAACCCTCCCCAACACCGCGACCCTAACCCTGGTCTCGGCCCCTCCATCCACTGCTCGCGCCATTGTCCATCGCGCCATCGTCCACGACCAGCAGAACGCCCGCCGCGGAACTGCCTCTACCCTCACGCGCGCTGAGGTCCGTGGAGGTGGTAAGAAGCCCTTCCAGCAGAAGAAGACGGGTCGAGCTCGCCGTGGGTCCCAGCGTACCCCACTCCGACCTGGCGGCGGTGTCGTCTTTGGCCCTAAACCGAAGGATTGGTCCATCAAAATGAACCGCAAGGAGAAGAGACTGTCGATTTCGACCGCCATTGCCAGTGCGGCAAAAAGTGAGGATGCGTTCGTAGTGGAAGAGTTTGGGGAGGAGTTTGAGAAGGTGGGGCCGAAAACTAGGGAGTTTGTGGAGGCGATGAAGAGATGGGGTTTGGATCCGTGTGAGAAAGCAATGTTCTTGATGATGGATGTGCCGGATAAGGTGATGTTGAGCTGTAGGAATATTGGGACTATAAAAATGTTAACGCCTAGGACTTTGAATTTGTTTGATATTTTGGATTCAGAGAAGCTTGTTTTGACTGAAGGGGCAGTTGAGTATTTGAATGCTATGTATGGGGAGGAATCTGTGGAGGAAGATGTGGATGAAGAAGAAGAAACTAATGATGGTAGTGTTTCTTTAACTCTTTGATGATTTATTTGTTTTATGATATGATGATTGTTTGTTGGAATTCATCCCTTGTTACTTAAGCTGGTAAAGTTTAATGACTTGTAGGTATTAAATAAGAATAGGTGTGTTCATAGTTAGTTTAAAGACCTTCATTTTTGAGAGTAGGAGAACTTGATGTTATGCTGAAATGTGAAAGCATGATAGGTATGCATCCACAACTAAATTAATTCATGTATGGGTAATGTTGTTAAGTAAACTGTAATTTTATCATCAATATTATGGCATTAGAGGAAACTTACGTTGACAAACATGATATGTCTTTAGCTATTGGAAATGCAAGTAGACGGGTGGGTGGATGGCCATTTTGGAGCGTGGAGAACTAGCTTCAAAACTAGCTTCAAAGGAAGAGAAATATTCCCCATTCCCACAATAATTTTAAACTTTAGTACAAGTTATTTATATGGATGATGTGTTTAGTCTAACTAGGCAACTTATGGCGGACACAAGTCATGTCAGATGTGACCATCAGTGTCAGCTGAATTGTCTACGAATGTGGTTTAGAATGAGAACATAAGCACTAACATGACTTTTGATGCCTAGTAACTTATGCAACGATTTACTTATAAACCGTCTAAGGACTACAATCAATGTTTAAACAGTAAGAAAATATGCTATTTTTGCATCATACCGTTCCCTCCCACAGACAACAAGGTAACATTAGTGGACATGGGAATGAGGAACACATAAGATGACTAGTTAGGATGCGTTCGTGGACAAATTGGTTTGGTTTAGAGGTCAAAGGTTAGAGGTTATGACATTCATTGACAAAAAAATTATTAGAGGTTGAATTTGTGTAATCTAAAGTGTATTTTTTATTTGCAGTAAGTAATAATTATTGATTATTAATCATTAATTAATAAATATTTCTTATTTAATATTTAATAAGCAATGATAGAAATTAAATTAAGCTTTAAAATACAAATTCAAATTAACGATGCATAACACATAAAATTTTAATATATATACATATACATATATACACATATACATATATACACATATACATATATACATATACATATAGTAAAACTAACGATGATAATCTGCGATAAGGACGTGAACAGTCTCTAGATACCTATCAGGTTCGTCGAGTTCCAACATCGACGTAGCCAAATCCAATTTCTCTGAATCCGATAACAAGAGACCAGCAGTAGCATATCCTGTTTAAATAATTGTCCCATATCACGTAGTTGTTTCATATCTTCCCTCCATCGGTCAGAGGTTGCACGAGCAGGAGCAAAGGAAGGTCCAACAGTAGCACGATGCTTGGCTTTTTAACTAGGGCAGTTGCACGAGCAGGAGCAGAGGAAGGTCTGGCAGTAGCATGATTCTTGGCTTTTCGACTAGGGCAGTGGTGTACAATAGAACGAGTAGATTGGGTCGGTACCGTATCATTTGGCGCGAAGATACATCGTCAGCCTGATTAAAGTAGGTCTGATCAAGTCCCATCATTATTTCTTCAGTACTCTCATCACTTCTCATCGGTCTGACCAGACATAAAGTTTCATTGTATAGTAGAAACAGATGGATGGTAAAATCAATCCGATCACTGAATTAATATATCCCTCAACCAGATGTCCTTTTCCAACAGATAATCCATCATCTTTCAACCGTGTATGTAGAACGTCGTCTAGAAATCGTCAGAAATTGTCGGCACCGTGCTTTTTGCTCGCGCTCAGAAATCACCACCACCTGTAATGATTTTCCTTTCAGCATTCCAGTTGGCTTCCTCCATCATCATGAACCTTTTTGAAAATGAACGTAAATTCGAACGTGAGTATCTCATTTGCTAATCATAATTAGAACAGTGTACTCAGAGCCATAATTATTGAGTAGGCATGTTCGGACAACAGACATGAACTTATCTTCTTTTCAGGTCGAAAAAGTGGATGCAATAAAAAGCATGCATCCACGAACCTGGCCGTTTCTACTTTGAACCATTCTTGAATTGGTTTTTTGCTGGATGAAGCAGAAGATAATGAAGCAATTTTTTACTTATTTGGTTAAAGAGAAGCAACTGCAGCTCTCAGGTTTACTTATGTCTGGATTTACGTTCGACGTATCAGGGTTATGTCGAGCGTAAAAATTGCATCCTCCCCAACCATTGGATTTTGGGGAGTGCAAATGTTTCCTGATTAAACCGTTGAACCTTCTTCACTTTTTCCTAAGCATTTTCTTTATAGCCTTAATGTAGAGTCTAGTTGTTGGGTTTGCTAGTATTTTGCCTTTGCTTGCTTGTTTTATGACATGCAACATTAGTATCTTGAAAACAGTATCAAAAAGGAAATCATGATGCTAAGTCTTCAGCTTAAAAAGCTATTTAAAAATTGAAATCTTTAGTATGACAATATATGAAGACATGGTTGCTAGTTTTGGGAACAGAACTATGTAGGAAAGGGAAACTTACTTAAAAGAGATGGCTGGTTAAGCAACATTCTTTGCTTTATTATTTGATCATAAATGCAACTGTAACATGAGCTGTATGTTCAAAGTGCAAACATTGGACCATATAACCATATGCAGTATTACAAATTTTGGCTAATCCTATTATAGTATCATGTGTGTTATATTGACTATACTCCCATTTTGGTTGATGCTATTGAAGGTGATGAAGTGCCTGTTGTAGATGGGAGTTCATAATAGGTATGATTGTAATTTTGGTGCACTCGTTTATTCTGAAGATTACAAGCGTTTTGGAGTTTGGTGCATTCATTATTTTCGAACTACACGGGTTGCTGTAAAAATTTTGATGTACTTTTAGGTAGATGGTTCAGGTTTCTAAATGTAAACTAACATATGAATACATGGATCAAAATGGTGTAATCTATCTGCTGTACCCTGTCTATGAATTTGTTGAAATCAAAGCAAAAACGTGATGTTTATACATGCATCCTTGTTTGTATAGGTTAGCAATTAATTTTTTTGGGAAATTTTGACATAGATGGTTATAATTATAAATAATTAGCCTTAGGTTACTTCAATTTTTTTTTATAAATTACATCTGTATTTCAAAAAATCAGAAGAAAAAAAAATGAAATTCACGGGGTATTTGAGTAATTTTACCAATTTTAACATGCATTTTAAAAACATACATCCATAACCCATAACCGAAGTAATACACGTAGTGGTCGCTTTTAAATTTAAAAACAACAGAAGTAAAAAATAAAAAGAAATTCAAAAAAAAAATGTAGAAAACGGTTTCTAGAATGGAAGGATGCAAAATAAATAAGTTTTAAAAGGAGGGATCTGATCTGATTCCCACATTTTGGTATGTAGAACCGAAAAATGGAGCCACGTAGATAACTAAATTCGTATCATTGTACATATTTTACAGCCCTACCTTTTGTAGGCGACAAAAGAGAGGATATTACAAGTGAAATCCTGAACTGAACATATTATAAGAGAAGCTGGGCAACAAGCATATTCAACGGGAACATTAACGTATGTTTAGTTCAGTTATGTCCACATTAAAATTTACTATTGTTGTTATATAATAATAACATGCTAATATTTAATATGAATTGTAAATAAGAAGAGAATGTGTATTTATATAAAGTTGGGAAAGAACTTAATGTGGTAAAGAAATTTATTTCACACTTATGTACATTTTTATAACGAAGTAAGCCTTGCATTTATAGTAGGAAATAAGGAGGTGTCAAAGAGTATGACATGCAAGGATTACAAAGTTACTCCTCATCTTTTGTGGAGTGTGTATACATATATATAAATGGGTCATACCTCATGTTTTCAACAACACTCCCATTATACACTCAGCTGTCTGTCGTTAATATATTAATAGAAAAACACAATGGGATAAAACCTAAGGAAAGGAAATAAGCATAATATACTAAAAATAACATTTTCCATGATCAGATGTTAACTTGGTACTATGGTTGGTTGCTGCAGCCTTGCAGGGCCGGTCCTAGAAAGTCGGTTGCTATACACAAAATTATTTTTGCTTTCTTTAATTTTCTTTTCAAATCAGATTTTTCTTATTGTATAAGATATTAACCGATAATAAATCAAATTTAAATACAGTAAATAATATTTCTAGCATTGTAAGAATTCAAGATACAAAAGTTAAGGCAGTGTTTGGTTTAAAAACAAATTTTGGATTTTCTGTTTTCAAATATGTATTGTCAAATATAAGAAGAGTGAAGTGATGACGGAGGTGATGGAAAGAAGACGGAGGGACGAGAGAATGATGGATTGTTTCTCGTGCTATTATTATTTTTCAAACCATGAAAAATAAAAAAAAGTTGTTTTTTATTTTGTATGTTAATTTCGTTTTCTAAATTGATCGTTTTCGACAATATATATGTGTCTTGCGCATTTTTGTATGGATGAAAACTTAAAACTAAAAATGACAAAACAAACACAGCCTAAAATTTTAGAAATAATGTTTATATTATATTTTATGTCATTAGTGAAAAAGGATAAGTGACACTCCACGAAAATGGGTTGAGTAACCAGATTGTATTTTATAAAGAGGTTGATTAAAAAGTAACTATGCGAAAACTAAAAGATGACATAAAAAAGGAATGGGAAGCATTAAAAAATTCGAGAAATAATGTAATACTAATTAAATAATAATAATAAACTAGGAATAGAAAAAGGAAAGAAGTTTGGTAAATTATTAGTCCACGATTCAACATACGACAAACCCATCCATTTAATGAACAATTTGTTTCAAATAAAGGTAAAACTTTTATTTTATGGTTGTTTATGTTAGATTTTGATATAATATTTTCAAATCAAAGTAAATATTGTGAGTTAACTTGACTCAAATATAGTGCATATTTTATAGATTTTGTAGACTTTGAAAAGTGATTAAATAATATTGGTTGCATCTTTTATTGCATTAAAGACGTAAGAAATTATCTACTTGTAAAAGATTTATTTTGAAAGACGGAAGTAATCAACAAGTGATTAACGAAGACGTTTTATCTAGACTGTTATATATAGACATGTAGAAGGTTAATTAGATGAGTGTGAGAAAAAGTTTAGTTTTTTAGGATTTTGTGGGTTGAGATATTTTCTCAACATTCAAGCTTTCTCTTATGGTATTTTGATAAATTAATAAAGATTTGTTTGAAGAAATTTTTGTATCATTTTTAACCCTAACAGTTTAACATATTAGGGTAATGGTGGGCTGATAGAGCGGGGTAGTCCAATCTAGCCTACCCGTTTTCAGGCCTGATTGGCTGTATAGCTTTCGTATGTCAATGCAAATGTTGGTAAGGTATTTTTCCTACCATATGTACAGATGGTATTTGCTAATGAGATTCATAGAAGACAATATTATTCTACTTTTACCATCTTTAAGTAACGTATCAACTTCTCAGACGGAGAATGGTATAATTCTTCTATGAAAATGAATATAAAATTTCGCAATCAAGCAGTAGCCTTCACATTCAGGTAAAGGCAGAATAATAATGCCAACGACCAAGGGAATATAGTCTACGTGACATTTGTTACATGTTCTTTTCACTGAATCTCATCTTTATTGCTTAAACAGTTGTCCAACCGTATGTACAGAATATTTTTGTTAAAAGGAGTTTGATTTGATATGGAATGTGTTACTGTTTATACTTGAATATTATAGCGTTATTAAAGGCATACACGCTTTCAGTTGTCCGTTCGTACGTTTAAAATGCTTATAGATTCCATTAAGTTCCTCAGAACTAAGTGTTTAGGTTGTAAGGCACTTATTTTGGACGTTTGATTGTTTTTCTTTAATCCGACTGACAAAGTTTACGTCAAACATACGGGTTAAATTGGCACTTTATAGTGTTACTTTGGACGTTTGATTTTTTATATATATATATATATATATATATATATATATATATATATATATATATATATATATATAATATATATATATATATATTTAAATCATGAATTCGTGTTTTGGTTTTATTTTTCTAATTTTATAAGTTGGTACTTTGTTTTGTAGTTGTAAAAATAATTAAAATTTATTGTATTGTATTATATATAAACAGAAAAATAGTATAAAAGACAAAATTCATTAATTTTTTAGTTTTAAGGACATGCTCTTAATTTTTTTAGTGAGGATGACAAACTTTACAACCAAATATAGAAAAAAGACAAAAATTCGATGAGATTGACAGTTTTCAACTCAATTTTTATATAATGGTAGTGTACGATATTATTTTTACCTGCTATGTCCTTATGGCTAAATTTTGAAGTAGTTGTCCTTGAAGTTAACATAATTTAGAAATTTAGATAGTCACTTATTTTAAAGTTTGATACACGAAAAACCCTTCTAAAAACATGTTAAAATTACACCTTAATTTTTATTTTTGGTTATTTTTTATGTTTTCATTTTCAAATATTAAATTTAAACTTAATTACATATTTCAATGACCAAAACTAATATTTCTCTTATTTTTTTTTTTTGAAATATTTAAAATTTTGAATTTTTACTGCAATATTTGCACGACTTTTAGGGTACAAATATTTTCACTTTAAAGTGAAATATTTGTGGTAAATATTGCAAATGTTTGCACTTTAAACTGAAAATATTTGCACGTTTTTGAAAGTGCAAATATTTGCATTTTTGCTGAAACTAAAAAACAGAGGTGTCTTCTAAAATTTGTTTTTGAAGATGGACGATTGTGTATTTTGAAACTTAAGAAGGGTGTTTAACAAAAGAACAAAATATTTAAATATTACTAACACAAATTTCTATTCGAGAATGTCAATTCAATGAATTTTAAGTTTAAACTCTCTATCCGTCTAACTCTTATCTGAAAATGCACCCCTATTTTCAGTTCACTTTATCCAATATGATTTAGGCTCTGGATAACAACTACTAATAAAACAATTCCATATTAATTTGTATTTAGTGATAAAATTTAAGAGCACGACCAACAGTGATTTGTTCATTGAAAAATTTGCATCAAATATGTCTTGTTCACTTATTAAAACTAGCACCAACACATTTTTGTTCTAGTGAACCAGTCTAGCTGATTGATGTTTAAAACAACAAAAATTTTGTCGTTTAAATTAGAAAAATCAAAGTAATTTGTTGTTTGAATATCCCGCTTCATTGATTACTAAATAACTAGTTTCTTCTTCTTCCTTTGTTAACTTTACCGCTATCATAACAACATCTCATTTACTCTATCGTCTAATACTCAAATATTTGAAATAAAAAATCATGTCATCATCCACTAAAAATCCGCAAGTAATAAATCAATGGCCAAGAAAAATGTTATACCCCACAAACATCACAAATGAACCTATCATACCATTCTCTAAATATCATGATGTATGTCCCTATAATAAAAAACAATTCCTACAACCTCAACGTCAATAAACTTATGCACCATATCGGAATATCCATTATTTTGAACTTACGCAACACTCCACCCGACATCCATTCTCAACAACCATATTACCATTCCATTTTACCAAAACAATAATACTATCACCAACTCGTTCGTTATCAACATGGTCTTCACTCACATGTTGACGATGACAAGGTAACCAACAATAATATCATCAACTTAATATTTAATAACTAGCAACCTGTTATCGAGATGTTCTATGAAAGCTAGGCAAGTAGTTCGCTTAAGCCTGTAATGCTGCAGCCACCAATGTTGATGTAGAAGACAAAACTGCCGATAAAGAAGAACAAGAGAAAATAATGAAAGAAGTTGATGTCGACGAACATAATGACGAAAACAACAATGAAGAAGAAGTTAAAGAAACCCAAGTACTCTATAGTCGTGAGTACTAAAAGAAGACAAATAACTATAAATCTTTAAGTGGTATGCTTCGAGTACACCATATTAAGAATTAGGTTGGCGAGGGTACTACTGTGGTTGGAGTTGAAGATATCGAAGATGTTGAGTCCACTGAAGATGAAGTGGAACCCACTAATGTAAAGAAGAAAAAAGTGAAATTTAGGCTTGAACGATATGTATCGCTTGTGAAAGCCCATCAGCCGACAATGTTACATGGACTAACATGAAAGGAGAGAAGTTTCAGCGAAAAGTTGTTGACTTCTAAAATTCAATTAAACCAGTGCTAAGGACTTGGGCTTCAGTAAGGGAGGTTTTCAAGTCATGAACCCAATGTGCCAAACTTTTTGCCAATATATTCAAGGATAAATCATCGACCAAATAGTGGTGATGCCCTTTTCGACAATATAAGTGTTCTTACCATTTTTATAAAAAAATTGAGTTTGTGTAGTATATTCATTTTGTTTTTTGTTATAGATAAAAAAGACGTATAAGGTATACTATAGTTAGTACGATCACCCATCAAAGTTTTAGGAATGCTTCGAGTTGTTTTTATCTCTTCCAAAGCGGATGAATCCAAACAATTTTATTTATGATCGGCAGAATAAGGGTTGGAGAATGAACTACTTTGGTTCTAGTTCAAGTAGTGAGTCCGACTCACATGAAAGATCACCACTATTTAGAAGAGGTAGTGGTCATCCTATTATAAAACATGGATATTCAAATGGAGCAATGAGCTGTAGAATTTGATAGATAAATGGAGGCATATGATAAGTTTATCGTGGAAAACAAAGAGTTTACAAGAAAGTCATCAAGAAATGAATTCCAACAAAGGCTTCTTCAAGGCGTGCACTGAAGGAAGAACTGGAAGCACGAAGCATGAAAGTAGGCTTGATAGAGTTAAGAGTGTGCCATAGGGAAATTATGTAAATTATTATATAACTTAACTCTTGTAAAAGATTCTTGTTCAAAATAAAATATGTTTTTGGTTTTGTTTATTTTATATGTGCTGTTATATTTTGATATAAATAACGGTGTTAATCCATTAAACATATATAAGTAGAAAAACCTTAGAAAAAGTATTTTATCGATTGCATTTATGAATGTGTTCATAATCACGAGTGTTGAATCAAAACACTCAAAATACACATTACTAAATGTTCCTAATCAATATGTATCAAGAAAACGATGCCGATACATTAATTGAGACCAGTGTACGTAATGTTCTCCATACAATGGATGGTGAATTACTCATGACCATCGGGGACCCCAGGGTATTAATACTTGTGTTTGTTTGGAATAGTAACAGAACGACTCAGTGAGAGTCTTCTATAGGTTAAAACAACTTAAGTCAAAATAGAAGATCTCATGTAACAACGTGCAGTAGTCTTCAGACTTAAGAGTACTTGATATTACGTAGGTAGACTTATTATCTATGATTTGAGCTAAGTATATTTCAAATGGATCTAGGCGTTAAGACGAAGACAAGATGGTTTAAGAATTTGGGGCAAACTCAATGTGGATAGAGGAGATAGTTTAAAGAAATTGGAACGAGAATGGGCAAAAGAAAAGTGATTGGTACCGATCACAAAAGTGACCGGTATTGATATGATTGCCTTAAGGAATCTCTCCCTTTGTTATTTTGTCACCTTATCAAGGAATGGAGCAATATGCAAAGTTGGTTGTATGTGAGGGGTGCCATCCCGCAGCGAGTTAAAGGGTAAATTTCAAAAAAAAATCATATATTGGATCTATTGGGCTTATGAAGTCTAAACGATTTATTAATCCAATCAAATACTATATTAATAAAATTATATTTTATTAACGTGGTCTTAGTTTTATTAACTTAATTCTAAATTAGTGAGATATGAAAAAGTTTGAATATATCAAATATATTCTTACTTTAATTGTGTGACATAATTGCTAAACATAAAGCAAATATGATTAATTGATGATAATATATAGAAATAAACAAGAATAAATCTAGATGCAATTACAGAAGAATCTAATGGGGAAGGAAATAAAAGGTGGCATCATTGATTGATTCCACCTTCCCTCTTTAGCAAATTTAATTGATACAACATTTAATTAATAAGCAAGAGGTATTATGACACAATAACATAAATAGCAAATAATAATTAATATGTATATATTCTTGCCTTGCTTTTAAATTGTTTGATAAAATTAAAAAGGGTTTAAATCATGCTTTGGCAATTTGAAATAAAAATATTAAATGTTTATATATACACAAACAAATATAGATATAATTATGTGTATATATAAAGACTCAACCAAAACTTTCTAATTAATTTAAAACAAAATTTCATACCGCATTAAAATTTTCTAATGCATTTGTAAAATTATGTATACTTGAATTAGTTAAAAAATACATATATACATATAAATTAAGATATTTAACCTAATGTTATTTTTTTTACAAAACAAAAGTGGAATACAACAAATTAAGCAATATATTAACAATACTTTCAAATACTTAATTAAGGACATTTGAGATAATAAATTGGGTAAAAAATTTAGAATTTTATTGTAATCAATTTTAAAGCTTAGATTCATTATCAAAACATTCTTTTAATCATATGTGAATTTCTATTACAATTCATCAGATTAAGAATAAAACAATTACTCATGGTTACAACATTATAACTACTATCACAAAACATATCGCTTATAGATTTTCTATTAAATACACTTTTAATTAAATTAATTAATTAGTAACACATTATATCAAGTATATAATAGAAAGAAAACGCCTTTTATTTTGAACAAGATTGGTTATCGACTTAGATATATGTAACAAATTACATAATTGCCCCCTTGAGCATACCCCTAATTCTATCAATCCCCCACTTGGACTTGGGGTCAATTATGGAATCTTATTTTAACTTATCCAATCGGGTCAGTCCCTCTGTAAATGGGTATGCTAGTATGTTTGAATTATTTATTATGTCAATTAACTATCTCTGATGCTGATAAACTCTTATTACCCTGAGTAATTCAGAGTATGTCTCAAGACTTTTTAAACTCTATGTTCTGTTACAAACTATATCACAACATTGTTATCATTTAACAATATTTATGGCATTCTCAACATTTGGAATCACCCTCAGCTCAGTTATAAATTTGTGCATTTATTATGTATATACATTACTTATATTATGACGTTATTCAAGGCGATGTACTTGGTCTTTTAGTGAATTAGCCGCAATCTCCCATTCGGAATATTTCCAACTTAAAACATCTCAACCAAGCTTTGAACATGAATTTTATATTGACATTCCATACTCAATATCATATACGAATTCTGAGTCCGAATACTCCTTCATAAGGATTTATTGTTTCTATAAATAATTCTCTTGTATTTTGCAAAGACACGAGAACACTCTAAACTACCGTTTAGTAACCTTAATTTGGATTTGATATTTGCTTCATATACCAAATACATAAACAAATCATGATATCATAGACAACATAACATGTATAATAATTTCTATTGCCAATGCACAAGGAATCCATCTTACATGTTTCTAATTAAACATTTTAATAAGGTGTTTCTGCATATTGCCCAAGACACTCCTAATGTCTTTGTACTCATTATAAAAGACATCATTTGCAAATCCAACATTGAGTATTAAAAAAACTGAAAGATGATTTTAACACAAGTACATCATTAACCATTAATAACATGTTGTTTTCTTGTGTTTAGAAATATCAATGTACCTTCAACCATTCTTTCTTATTGACATACGCTTCCTCTCCATTTTGATTGAAATAAAATTATTTGATATTTCTATTAAAATACTTGTTCAATTTTGATGCTTGTCGAATGATACTTTCGTATTGGTTCTTAGATCTTATCCAAAACCCACAAATTTGATATTGCTCCCACCGAGTTCAAGGCAATTTGGTTATTATGTGCAAACAGATTAGTCTAAATATTTATTTAGAATTTTTTGTTTCAACACATATCTACCAAAACACAAAGTCATACAAGACAACCATTTTGTAGGTAGAATCCAAATCAACTTAAGAACATTGAATAGAGAATCTATTACATTAATTTCAACAATTGAAATTCACAATTTTGTTCTTATCAATGTGGTTCACCACATTCCATTTGTCTTTCTCTTAAAGACACATTTGCGATCGATGGATTATATCCCTTCAGGTCCGACTCTCAAAATCATATTTTAATAATGTATTCGGAATCTATATCGGATTCGCATATCATACCATATTAGAGTCAATATTCTTAATGGTTTAATTAAACAATGGAGGATAACTTATTCTCGACATTGACAAGAAACTCATAGTTTCTCTTTGAAGTGCAACAATACTCATTAGACATTCTAATGTGTTATGTTCATATAGGTTTAGTTAATTTCATTTCATCCCTTGCAATCAGTTTTAACTTTGGATCGTATCGATATTCATTTTACTACCAATAATTTCTCTAAGAAATCACTTCGCTATGAAGTTGGTATTTCTTGAAACAATAATTGTTTCTTATTGCAATAAAATGGGTATTCATAAAAATTTTATGAATTACTATACATAAACTGATTTTGTATTAGTTCATAATATTTATTTTCATAACATAAATTAATCGTCCAATGACTATCATCCACAAACTCCTTTGGGGCAATTCATACAAAATCATTTATATGTAATTATTACATAAAGTCTTTCGACTCACACAACCCACCAACTCTTTTGGGCTAGGACATGGCAGAGTTTTTAATTAACCCATATCTTGTATGATTTTGTAAACTTGTCTTTAGATGATATTAATCTTAACCTTGTGTAATACTCTTAAATACACACCTTATAGAAAGAATTTAACTCAACTTCACTCAATATTAATTGTTTTTTGTCCAACAAAGTTCGATTACCCCTTATCAATACATCATTATGTACTATAGGGGGAGTGACTCTAGAGATTGAATCTATATACATTTTAGGTATGTTTGGGACTCTGTCTAATATACATACCCATTCACTCAAATCAAATCATTTTGTTGCATGTTATTTTATTTACTTCCATTTTATATTCTATGAACTTATCATAGAAATGCCTTATATGTATCAAATACACATATTCATGTTTGTGATAATTCATCGGTGAATACAACAAAGTGCGTGGAACGTTTTGGTATTATCATACTTGTGATTGCATACATCTGTATGTATCAATTTGAAGAGTTCATTAACTCTTTTGATGCTCCCAATGAATGAGTGATTTGTCTTTAATTGTCTGAGGTATAATTTATTAGTGTCTATAATTCCAGAATAATTGTAAATAATTTCAGATACTTTGATAATTTCTAACACATCACTTTTGTTATAAAAACAAATACCACATTATAGTTTTATTTCATTAAAAATATTCATAATATTTTCATTGAAATAAAACTGTCTATTCTTCATTCATTACCCTCTCACTATTTTTGCCATTACTATAATAGCATACTAAATACGGAGGTCCATTATTCACTTAATATCGACTATTTATTTCATATACCATAACTAATTTACATTGGGGAGTTCTTTGATCAATTATTTTGAACTCAAAGAAACAAATCTCATAGAAAACAATTTTCTATATGGAAATACATTTCAGAATCATATTTCTTATTCCAATGTTAAGTATCAATTATTATTTTACAAATTTCATTTTCGATTTTTGTTTATGAAGCAGAAGTGACCATTCACTCTCTTCATCCCAAACATACTTTAAATAATACCTACTCTTGTATACTCGTTTTCCATTTTAAATGGTCGAACCATTCAAAAGAAAATTCTTACTACAATATCATAATGAACTCCTTTTAAAAGTGCATTCGATTATTTTTAATATTTAAAGACATCAATTATGTTGCACTTTATGTCAACTGATCAAAACTGATATTTCAACGATCAAATTCTTAGATCCCTTTTACAGTTTTGGTCTAGTGTTACATTGAACACAATACAATCTTCATTGTAATCAATCAAATTGATTACTTGATTTTATAGTATAGTATATTCGCTTATTTCAAATGAAATAATTTCATCGAAGTATCAAATATTACGAACTATGATCATTCACCATATAACACTTATATGTGACAATATATGGATCAAATGTCCACAATCCTATATTGCTTTAGAGTTTAAAACTCATAGTATGCAATACATGGTCTTTGCCAAATAAACACGTAAGTGATCAAATCATGAACGTATTTAGTAGTTGTAAAATTCTCTTGCATGGGTATAGTACATATTAACATGCAAGAAGTGTTTAATAATAAGTACATACTATATTTTTATTTGTCAATCTTCAATTCGGTTCATTTGTATATTTTAATTGATAAACTTTTATCAACCGTATTAAATACACAAATTTATCAATGTATATTATTATTACACTATGGGAAAAAATGCATTAGGCGACAGATTGCTCCGTTGTCTGATTGCATATCTATCCGTCATTAAATCCTGTGTCATCTAATTGCACATCAGACCACAGATATGCCCCATCGTCTGATATGCACTAACATAACAAAAAAACCATATGTTGTCTGATGTTATAGTATCATTTCTAGAATTTCCTATTAGACAGCATATATATATTGACTAATATAAATAATTGTTCACATAATTAAATAAATATTTGCAAAATGAAATAAATGAATTGCAATTTTATTTAAATAAATATTTTATTTAAAATCAAATTCAAATACAACACAACTTTCACTATCACTCTACTTAGATTTTCAAATACAATACAACTTTCACTATTACTCTCATGTATACAACATTTCTCTACACTCTCATATATAACATTTTTTTACTCACACTCACTCGAGTTTGTTTTTGATGTTGATCTTGATTTGCTTGGTCCAGCTTGTGTCCAGCCATATCCTGTACCTGACAAATAACCAAAGTAGTAAAATGGAAAAGGAAACAAACGTAAATTGTAAAAATAAAATTGAACTTGAATATTAATATTGCCTTAGTTTATGGGTTTGTTTTCTCTTTATGTTTTAGGCAGGGACAAATATATCTGTGCATGAACAACTTATGATATGCATGGTGTATTACTATGAATATCACAAGGTCCGACATCGATTAAATCTCACGGACTGTTGCAAGGGCAAGCCCGAAGGCTCAACACAGTGAAAATTTGCACAAGGTCAAGCCCAAGCCTCCTCAGGCTCAACTCAGGTGCACATATATACAAGTACAAACCAGTCAGCAAAATAATCAAAAGTATCTCAACACTATCATACCATTCATAAAATGTCCCTTCCTGCCATACTTCCTACAGTGCATATCCTTCTTCTGTATCTTTCCCTTAGGACCACCTCCACCTTTCTATTGGTTCTACTGTGCTTTCACTCTAGCCTTCTTGGGTTCCTCTCCCTTAGCTTCATCCTTTAAGACGGTATTTAGAAAAGCTATCTCCACTATACCCTCATACGTAGCACCCATTGGAATAAGACTCGACGCTAAGTTCTGAAGTGGTTGGCTCAGCCCTTTAGCAAATTTGAGAATCTTCTTATGTGGTGTGTCAACCAGTCTCATACCAAATCTAGCTAGCTCATTGAACTGGTTGACATACTCCTCAACAGACAGATTCCCTTGCTTCAAGTGAAGGAACTTCTCCAACATCACACCTTCCTCTGCCTTAGAAAGAAACTTCACCTCAAACTGCTTACAAAACTCGTCCTAAGTAACCTTCTCTCTATCAGTTTCAGCCTCAACTACCTCCTACTAGCTCAACGCCTCACCCTGCAACTGCCAGGTAACCAACTACATCTTCGCCTCGTCAACCAAACTCATCAAACCAAAGATCCTCTCACGAATGCAGATCCATGACCTTGAATCCACATAAAACTCTGACCAAGGGTATAGCTTTCCTCCAAGATTTGAGAAATCTTTGCAAACCTTAACAAAGTCTGTAGCGGTAGGTGGGCGGGCAGGGGCCACACTCATTGCTTCCTCTGCGGGTTCTCTAGCGGGATTAAGTTTGGCTTGTCCTCTAACCTGAAGGTATCCGCGGAACCATATAAGGATGTTCACGTCTAGGATTTCAACTGCATCGCCAGAGCCTGAACCTACAAGATCAATCATCCTCTATTTATGAATTTTAAGAATTCTATTACCAATTTTTCATAGATATTATTGGCAAGAATAAGAGAAATAGAATAGACACAAATCAAAGATAGCATAGTCATGAAAAAGAGAGATTACGGTTTGTATAAATCCTTTGGAAAAACTCTTTGAAAAGTATTTACTTTTATACATATATATTTCTAGAAGTCCGTTTTGAAAAATTTTGGAAAACATTTTTGGAAAACTACTTTGAAAATCTTTTTTTTTTTGCTTTTCAAATAAGTTCTTTCAATACAGTCCTAATTCCAAAGAAACCTTAAACCTATGCTCTAATACCAATTATGACAATCCGCACCTCCCGACACGCCGATACAAAGCCTAGTGTAACTTTCGCACTCACGTCACGTCGAGAAATGCGGATCATTGGGGTCTAAAACATTTCACATCATAGAGACTAATGCAAACACATATAATCTAAGATATACTACACTTTCAGATCTTACAATTGAAGGAAATAAACATGTATATATCACAAAAAAAACATAAATCCCAGAAAATATCAAGTCATAGTCTTAGAGAAATATTAGTACACGATCCAAATATAGAGTACATAATAAAATATCTCTCAAAGTATAATGCATCAAGTAAAATCTACCGACAAGCAAGAAAATTACATGGAGAGTAAGATAAGATAAAAGCAAACTCTGAATATAATCACAACATTCTCCAAGTATCAAGAATGGGCCAGTCACCTACTGTCCGGTCCACCTGTGGTGGGGAAAAAGAAGGAAAGAGAATGGGTCAGACATAAAGTTTGGTGAATGAGCACACGTTTAATATGATGATCACGTGTAGTTACTTTAAAACCACTTTAATGATGTAAGGTGTGATACAAGTGTCCATGAATTCCTAAGATCTGTTACCTAAGAGTTCGAGTCTAGTACCTTCCTACACTATAAATTGGATAGTCTAATTCAATGGATCAACTAAGGATCGAATTTCGTTTTTAACGATCGGCCACCGTTCCTAGAGCTACTAAATATATAAGACACCGTCCTCTTGGGTACTAACAATGAAATACATGGCCACTATGCTACTTTGGACATAAACTTCTACTACTATCACCGCCACTAGGCTATTAGGAACATTCCCCTATACTACACTTGGATCGTAGCGTTGGCCTCTTCTTGCATGCTCCGGGTCCTCCTCTCTAATTGTTTCACATGCGTCAGGAATTTGTGAATACTAGGACCTCTCGTTATGCGGGACCCACTCCATCACGAATTTGTGAATACCAGGACCTCCCCATATACTAGCTGCACGTCGACTGTTGGAACCTGCTGTGAGTGCAATTAGCGAAAATACTTCGCTTTGCATCGACTACAATCCTAAATTGGGTAAACAATATTTTACCCAACACCGCCATAACCTAGCGCCGCTCCTAGGAAAATAGTTTTCCTACAAGTCCTAACATGCATCCAATTGCCCTTAACTAGGACCACAACAATTCGCATTTTATTTGAATTTTTTAATAATTTTTGGGCTTTAGGCCGAGTTTCAAGTTGACAAATCTCTACACGAACAGTCGACCGCTTATAGCCTGCAGTCGATCGCTACCGGTCGACCGTTGATGAACAAAAATTAGGGTTTCCATATTTTTCGAATGTCGATTGTTTTATGCGGTTAATCATAAATCGTATAATGTTTAGTGAATGTTAATTACGGTCTAATTAACAATTTGCAATTTTGAGTTTAGGGTTTATCAATTTAGGATTTGTCAATTTAGGGTTTACCAATTTAAGAGAGCAAAGATATATTTCCAATATATAGTTAACTGATAATTTAAAACTAGGATTTAACATATACAATTTTAGGGTTTGTTAATATCCTAACTAATTACAATAGTTTAAATTAACTACAATAATTATCTTATCGAATTTGTGCCCACTCACCTCTAGTCTAAGCTCTTACTAACGCTTACACTTGAGAATTTGGCCCTCGAATCGATAGCACCTCCTTATATCGCCTTGATTCTCCTTAAAGTGCTGGCTCTAATCTCTTAGGATTGAATAAATTTGATTTTAGGAATTTTAGAAATTGGGGTTAGAGGGAAAATTTTGCCTGAGTTTGGTTACTGTAATTGTTTAGTGGAGAATTAGTTAGCTCAACATTTATAGACGTAGGGTTTAGTTTTAAACCATATGATTAGCTCAGGAAAATATTTGGTGAAATCTGGTTCTCTCATCTCATTCTTCGTTCCCAAGCATTCAATCACGTCTGTTTATCATCGTCTCTAGAAAGTGAACAGCGCTCGAATTTTTGAAGTACGTGTGTTGATCACCACAACCACGATCGCCCGCTGCTGGTCGACCTTATAACCCCTAGGGTCGACCGTTGGCTTTGTAATTTTTTAAAATTTTATTTTTAAATTCTTAGTTCGTTCTAACTCCCGTAACTCCTCCATATTAAATCGGATTACAAAGTGTTATTATTGAAAATCGTTTGGAAAATTGCTACGAACTCAATGGTGCAAGTTTTAGTCAAATTCGAACGTTTGTGAAAATTTTCTTTTAAGTCTTTATTTTACTTTAATTTAATTTACTTGTTAAATTTCCATCTAAGTTTTTGTTAATTTTTCAGTGTGTTATATTTATTTTGCATTAGTTAAGTGTCCACATGAGATTTCCTTACACAGTTTTCCAGCTAATATCGTGGTCCACAAAGAAAACCAATTTTCAGAAGGAACATTTATTATGATATCGTACGCATTTTACAGAAACAACTAATGCTTACAACCTAAACCTCAAAGAAACTATTACTGGAAATGGACCTTTCTAACGTGCCAACATTCTCCAACCCACAAATCTTAACTTTCTTTTATGGCTTCTGATGAGTAAGGTCTATCCATTACCTCCATTACCACACCTAATTATGGAACAAGTTGTGCATCCCCCCACTGTAGTGGGTAAGAAATACAAACTATACACATTTAGAATAACTTAGTGGCAAATTAGCTTGGCGGAATAACTTTTCCTCCCTCTATCCCGCCTTCCTTAACTTTGAGTCTACCAATGTCCTCTATGTGTATTTTCCATCTCCTTACCCTCTGTTACTATCTTTTTTTAATCCAAATCTTGGCATTTACTTTTTTCCTCCTTGATCCTTCATATGAGCATACCCTGGTACTCGTAGAAGTGTATTTTAATACCATTTATCATTCTTTTGTGGATTCTTCTTATGGCTTGCACACATCTCTAACAAAACATTCGTAGGTTTTCACTAGTATTCTTTACACTCTATGGGAATTCCTTATTGCTACTTTATGAGCAGTCCTCGCTATCTTCTTCATAGCCTTATCTTTTAGCATGTCTTACCTAGACAGTCATCCCTATCTACTCCACATTATAAAAATTAGTTTGGTCTTCGCCAATTTTTCTTAAAAAAAAAATAAAAATTAAATTTTTTGAAGTACTTAATCCCAAAACTTTTATCTTTAAATTTAAAACTTAAAAACTTTTCAGCAAATTCAAAAATAACTTAATGTCTTAACTTTTAAAACTACAATTAAATTCATTTTTATAGTTCTTTCCTTTTAAAGGTCTTTTTTAACTTTTACTTCTTAAAAATTGGGATTTTTAACTCAAACTAGTTATTAAGTTTTTCTTTTAAAACTCAATTATCATACTAAACCTATTTTTTCAAAAAAAACACTTTACAGTATTTCTAAACACCCTTTATAATTTTTAAACAATAAAAACTGGAGTAGATAAGAACAACTCTCACTTTATCATTTTCTTATCACTCATACTATCTCCACTTCCAATCCTTTGCAGAGTCTAATATCACGTGAGGGGGACTTTAAAAAGATACTTGCAATTAATGTACACAACAATGGAAAATGTCCAGTTTCCATCGTTTTGCCTTTAATTTCCCATGTTGCTTCTAACTAGAATATTAGCATTATTTTTAATAAATTCCTAACATTATTTCTTAATGTTACTACTATTTAACTTTCTTCTACGTAAACTGCTCTTATTTAGCAGGCTTATACTTATATAGTTCTGCTCTAAATTGACTATCTCCTTAATTAAACCATCATAGTGCATTCGTCTACGGGTTTTTTGGGTTCTAATCTTCTTTCCCCGTCTTTTTACCTTATTTCAAACTTATACCACTTCCTATTGTCTACCCTCAAAAAGAATTTATCAACCTTAAAAAAAATCATCTTAGAAAAATCAACGAGCTACATACGCTATACTATTTTTTTCAAAAGAATTAACCTATTTATACCAAAAAGTGGCACAAACACCCAAAAATAAAAAGTAGAAAGATTAAATGGAGAAAGCAAATTAAAATAAGGAAAATACAGAGCACATAAGATTTGTAGTGGTTCGGTTAATAGTTGTCTATGTCCACTTAACTTTGTCAACGATTCCGATAGCTGTTTACAAAGATTGTTCTTACGCATTAGTGATGATCCCCAGAATTACAAGGGTGATTTGATAATTCGTAAACCATTGAAAAAGATCCCCAAAATCATGCCTTCATCATCTATTTATAGTTGTAGGTTGCCGAAATTCTCTCCACCACGTGCATGCCTACATTTCCCACGTCCAAGAGGAGTCATGCTGAGAAGATCATTGCCACATCAGCAATACTTAGAGATCGGTACCGATCCATGCTCAGGTATCGGTACCATGAAATTGCCTTTTGGATCCCTCCTTGATCTTGCGGAAGTCCAACATGTTCGCGTCTTTGACTCTTTTGCTTTACTTGTTTTGCTTGGCTTGATCTACATGAATTTCTTGGTTCGATGATTGGACAGCAGTGCTTGACTTGTGTGTTAATGGTGATTGTTGATTTGAAATCGCAAACCATCCTTCATAGCATGGAGTTGGTTCTGAATGCCCTGACTTGACAAAGCATGAGGATGACGACGACCTGTAGGATTTAGTAGGGATCAGTACCGAACCTTTTTTTTGGATCGGTACTGATCCATACTCGTTTAGGCTCTAGCCTTTGGTTTTGTAGGTTGTGAGATGGGAGGTGCGTAGGCCCTTGATTGGAGATCTTTTGTCGTCTTTTAGGCTTGATCCATTGATTACACTTGGCATCTGAGCTTGGCAGTTATGACTCTGGACTTCCTGTCTTGATAACTTTCAAGTTCTCTCCATGCATCCACTATCTTAATCAAATTATCTTTCTCTTCTACTAAGAAGTTCCCTTTGTCATTCAAACGTTTCATTCTCTCCTTGTACTTATGGGTCGTCTCTCTAAACACATTACTCATTTTGCTTGATTCCTCCTTGAACCTAACCTTAGCCTTGTTTAGGCGAGTTCTATGCTTGGCCTTCACTTTTTCCATCTCCGTAGAGTGAGTTTTCTTGAGCTCTTTCAGCTTGGCCGCATGAGCCCTTTTAACCGCCACCACTACCTTATCATGGATTTTAATCTTCTCATCACGCTCGTAAATGTCCTTTCAAAGCGTGAAAACCTTACAGTTCACGTCAACCTTCAACTCTCGAATATCCCTTTTTGCTTGAACCACTTTGGCATGAAAGTCTGATAGAGCTCGCAAGTCGGTCAGTAGATCGGGGAATAAACGAGCAGGTGCATCAGCTAACAACCGAGCCATCCTATTTTTAGAAGTATAGAATTGCTCAAATTCGTTAAACCGTGGATCACTGGGATTAGTATCATGGGGGACTATGGAGCTTTGTGTTGGTGCTAGAGGTCACCAAAGAAGATTGTTGAGCAACGAAAGTGTTGGGAGCCAGTTGATGCATGCTCACCCAGTACCTTGCATTTTCAGAGTCTGAGTATGAGTGGGGAGAAACCCGAATGTAAATTTGAACACTTGTGGGTTTCAGAATGCTTTCGAGGCTTGTGAATAACCGGTGAAGGCTCCCTAGCGGTTTGATACTCAACAACCTTCTCAGCCTTAAACTCTGTGGGTGAATGACCAACATTTGGTCCCGGTCCAAAAAAGGTTGTAGCTTCCAAGGCCTTGTTCTCCCATTCCTCAGGGAATAACTGTTTACGGACCATATCAAGACGCCTGCATGAAGCCATCAGATTTATAACGAAAGGTAAAGCAAGTATTATATTCATCTGGAAATACATAAATGTTTATAGTGCAATCATATAGTGCATGTAGTGTGTACATAAACTAGTGGACGGACAGCTAGATCTTGCTACAACACACTCGCCAAATTCCAATTACCCTTCTGGCTCATCTAGATCATAGAAGGGTCTACATCTATTGTACGTAGGTAGTCCAAAATCAAGTTGTGCAACCTAGAGGGCATAGCATTATCGTCGGAGCCGAACATGTCTTAAAAAGTTCTATTGGTATCAAACTCAGTGGTCGAGTCGACCCCGATTCCTTTCTTTCCAAGGGTGCACCTAAGTTAGTAGTCATAATATCATTATCCTTAAATGAAGAAGTGTCGGTGGAGACGGCGATATTATTAGATCAGATGCATTGGCAATGAGATTTAAAAGGGAGGATTTCAAAATATTTCCTTTTTATTAATTTGCACAAGATCGCATTTTGTGTTTATATGAATAATAATTTTATAGTAAACTATATTTAGTATTATATAATAAAAGATTTTGGGGTATAGTTTTTAATTCAATTAATTTGGGTTATATCAAAATTCCAAGAATAAGTTAATAAACAAGAAGCCATCATGTGCAATTGGAAGTCATTGCGTCCTATTTTGAGGGGCCGTCGTATATAATTGAAGCCATCGTGATATGTCTTGAAGCAATCGCTTGATAAGATAACAAGCTTCGAGCGTAATCCTCCAAGGCCCTCATTATCTATTCTCCAAGTAACAAAACAAAGCAATCGAGCCGTCACATACAAACAAAGCAACTCAAACTAACAACTAAATGAAGATCAACGTAAGAGATTTGATAAGGCCATCGCTTGCTATCCTTAAGCATTAGAGCATAGTTGTCGTTGGAAGTCCCACCGAGCTATAGCTTGCTTTCCTCAAGCACTAGAGCATAGCCGTCGATTTAAGTCCTACAAGGCCATCAATTGTTTTCCTCAAGCATTAGAGTGTAGCCATCGTTGGAAGTCCCATAAGGTCATCGCTTGTTTTCCTTAAACATTAGAGTGCAGCCATCGTTGGAAGTCCCACAAGGCCATGGCTTGCTTTCCTCAAGTGTTAAAGCAGAGTTGTCATGGAGAGTTCAATAAAGCAATGTGGTTGAGCTATCGTGAAGAGCTGAACATAGTCATCGCCTACAATCTTCAAATGGTAAACAAGAGCCATCACGAAGTGTCTCCATAAAGCCTTTATGATAGAAGGCATTGATAACTACCGAGATGCAACATGGGTGAGCCATCACGAATGGTCATCGCCGAGTTTTGCCATAAAATAGAGTTACAGGGTCATCGCGATGAATCACTGAATCAATTATTGGGAAAGCATCACAGACTAGCTAGATGAAGTCATCGTGGTACATGCGAGCCGTCGCAAGGTAAATTTATAAGTTGAAATAAGAACACGAAGTTATCATAAATGTTACTTGGAGCCATCGCATATCAATCTCCCCGTCGACGCCGGGTTTTCCTTGTAAAGGTCACATCCACATTCACTCATTATATGAGGCACGTGTCACTAATCCAACAGTTGGAATCCTCTATAAATATAGGGGTACCCCCCTAAGGGATGAATTTTATGATTTCTTCTTCTTCTTCTTCATTTTCATTCTTTCCTACCTTGAATAAAAAAGCTTGAATAGAGAACTTTAATGACTGACCACGCCATCTATGACTTGTAATATTGTGTAAATGGATATAGACAATAAAGAAACTGTATAATGACATCTCAAGAATGCAAGGCTATCATCCATCAACTAGTGATCAACATATTTGACTAGGTGTATACCACAACTCAAATATTCCAACTTATCTCGATCTAATTTTAGTGCTAACACTATGTGGTACTTTCATTGAAAGCCCATCTCAAGGCCTTGTGAATCAATCAACAATAGCGCTTGTATAATCGAAAATTCGATCAAGAAAGTCCAACCACAAGAAGTGGTATGCCCTGTTCATCTTGAAGACAACACGACCCTTCACTTTGATATTGAAAATGCAAAAATGAGACAACTGTCTACACCTAAGGATACTCCAAAAGAGAGAGATGAACTTCAAGCTATGAAGAGAAAATTAGAACTAATGCATGAGCTTATTGAAGCACCGGTTTCACAAAAATCTTCATCAAAGAAATTAAAAAAAGATAGAGGGGGAAGAAGTTGAGTCTCCACCCAAAAAAACAAATGGAATCGAACTTAAGAAGTAAGAATGTTGGAAAGAGAAATTTGGGACCACAAATGAAGAAAGAAAGTCTCCCAACACAAAAACCAAGTAAAAGCTCAAGATCACAATCTGCAAGTTCCGCTTCGCAAAAGCATTATAAGTCGAGCCGGGAGAATTAGCAGGGATTTAGAAAAAGCATTAATGCACGAGGATGAAGAAGCTTTATTCAGGGATTTAGCAGACAATATGGCTAAAGATATGGCTGAATTGAAAGAAAAGAGAACAATGGACCCTAAAGTCAACAAAATTTAAGGGGAGCACCGTTCACTGAAAGACTTATGGTTGTACAATTGTCCTCTTACATTAAAATTCCATCTATTAAGTATGATGGTACCACTGATCCGGACGACCATTTGATGCCATTCGAAAGTCAAATGGATTTGCATAATGTCCCGGACGAAGTGCATTGTAGACTATTTCCAACCACATTCTTTGGAGCGGCGGCCAAGTGGTATCGACACTACAGAGAAAAGATAATTTACTCATGGAGACAATTCTCATATGAGTTTTCGGCCCAATTCTGTATTTCGAAAGAACCCACGATTGATGCTAGCGTATTGGCTAACATCAAACAAAAATCAGGAGAATTGTTAAGGGACCATCTAAAGCGATTTGATGCAGAGGCCAATAAAGCGGAAAGAGCGAGTGATAAAGAGAAATTAATGGCGGTCAAATCTGGGTCGATTGAAAATACATCATTCTAGAAAGAGTTACATTCATAGGTGTAGGGACTTGCAAGATTTCCACTTTCAAGCTAACAAATTCATGTGAATGGATGAAATATTTCATAATAGGGAAACCGAAGGGAGGAGGAATTTTTTGATCCCGAACAAAAAGGGAAGATGGGAAGAATTTGTTGAAGTGAATGATGTTGAACTGAACTAGCATATCTCTCATATATATATATGCATATGTATGTACGTGTGTAACTAAATATATGTATGTGTGTGTGCGTGTTTATATATATATGTGTGTGTGTGTATGTTGTCACGAAAGATGAACTTGATTACCCAGTTTCATTCAAAGGAAAGACAAATCCAGATTCAAACAGAGGTGGGATTACTGTGCCTACCATAAGGTAAACTGCCACAAAACAGATGAATGTAGTGTCTCAGTAGGTATTATCCAGAATATGATTAGGAAGGGAATCCTCAAAGAACACTTAAAGATTTATCAAAACCCACCTATAATGAAAAGCCACCCGTCAACAACACCAACATAATAGAAAGCGAGCTTCCACAGGGATTACTACAACTGATGAACCATATCGATGTGATCCATGGAGGACCACACATAGTGGGTTTGAGCAAGGAATCGAGAAGTAGGTATGTGAGAAAGACTAAAGAGCTCTACTAAATAAGCAATGAGACACCTTTAAAGCATTTCAAAAGCGCGATCAAAATGCCAAACTTGGTGATAACTCCTCAAGAGCTGAGAGAAATTCAACATCCCCACAATGACCCTCTTATGATAACTCAAAGTTTTCTCCAACGGTTAATCAAGAAATCGGCAAGGAAGTTAGATTCAAAGCAAGGAAAAGGAAGTATGTTGAATTAAATCAAGTTGGTCATGGTAAGAATGAGGCTTTGGAGGAAGTAGTCTTGGACATAGATTTGAGGGATGAGCGGGAGAACGGGCATACAACGGAAAGCTTTGGAGGAAGTAAAATTAGATTCTCAAGGCTCTACCAAAACCGTGAAAATTAGTAATGGGATGAACAAAGAAACTACAAAAGATTGATCTCATTCTTACGATCAAGCATAGATATATTTGCATGGACCCACGCGGACATGAAAGGGATCGATCTGTTTGTAATGTGTCACGCGCTCAATATTAACCCAAAGTTTGTCCCCATAAGATAGAAGAAAAGGTTGTTTGACAAAACCCACACCACGGCATTGAAGGAAAAAGTAAAAAGGTTATTGGAGAACGGGTTCATAAGAGAGATATTTACCCAAAATGGTTGGCAAATCCAGTATTAGTAAAGAAATCCAAAAGAAAATGAAGGACATGCGTCGATTATATGGATATAAACAAAGCACATCCGAAAGATTGTTATCTGCTGCCCAGAATCGATCAATTACTAGACACAACCAGTGGACACAAGCTATTGTCTTTTATAGACGCCTACTCAAGATATAGTCAGATTCCGACGTTTAAACCAGATGAGGAACACACAAGCTTTGTCATAGATTAGGGAATGTACCGCTATAAAGTAATGTCGTTTAGGCTAAAAAATGCAAGGGCAACATATCAACGACCCGTGAACAGGATATTTAGAAATCAAATAGAAAGAAACATGGAAGTATACGTTGATGATATGTTAGTAAAATCTAAGAGGAGGATCGTATAGAAGACTTGAGCGAGATGTTTGAAGTATCAAGAAATTATAAGATGAAATTAAATCCACAAAAGCGCTCTTTCGAAATCCAATCTGGAAAGTTCTTAGGATATATTGTAAGTGCCAGAGGAATCAAAATTAACCTCAATCGAATAAAAGCCATTAGAGATATGGTGCCGCCTAAAACATGTAAGGAAGTGATGAGATTAAACGAACGAGTCGCAGCTCTTAATCGGTTCATATCCAAAGTAACAGATATGTGTATCCCTTTTTAGATGTGATTAAGAAAAAGAAGACTTTCAAATGGACAAAGAAATGTCAAAAAGCTTTCCAAGAATTGAAAAATCATCTAGAATCACCACTGATACTCTCAAGCCCAGTAGAAGGAGAAAACTTATCTCTATACATGGTCGTATCAGAACATGCCAACAGCTCGTTTTAGTAAGAGAGGAGAATGGAATTCAATTACCAATTCACTACACGAGTATGAGGCTAAAAGATGCTGAAACTAGGTACCTATTAGAGAAAAGTTAGCTTATTTGCTTATCGTTGACAACATGGAAGCTAAGGTCTTATTTTCAAGCTTATCCAATTAAAGCCCTAACCAATTATACACTAAGGAAAATTTTGAGTATACCCAAAATTTCAAGAAGGTGATAAAATGGGGAATGGAGCTGAGCCAATATGATATTGAATACTTACCCATAACTTCAATCAAAGGACAAGCTTTGGCATACTTTGTTGTAGAATGCACAGGATTCATTGAGGAACGGTTAGAGAAAGAAAGGAAACTCGAACCAAAATGGAATTTATACGAAGACGGAGCATCAAATGAGCAAGGTGCAGGAGCAAGATATGTTGCCATTACCCCTGATGGGCACAGACTTCACTATGCTATGAAATTACACTTGCCGCCAACCAACAATGTGATAGAATATGAGTCCATGATTGCAGGGTTAAACTTAGCACAACAGCTCAAAATTCCTAAAATCAAAATATTTAGTGATTCACAGTTGATGGTAAATCAATTGATTAAGACATTTCAAACCAAGGATGCTCGACTAGCTCAATACGTCAAGTGTATCCATGAAATGTTAGCTCACGTCGAGGATTTCTCTATACACTAAATACCAAAAGAAAAGAATGCGCAAGTAGATTCTTTAGCAAAGCTGGCGAATTCACGAGGGGCGTTAGAAGCCAAAATCATACCCTTTGGATTTCAACAAAACCCAAGTATTGAAAAAGAAAGAGAGAAGTTAAATAGGGAAGCTTTAGTTATCCCAAGCTCGCCAATAGTAAGATAATGAGAAGAATTCTCGAGAAGATAATGACGATGAAAGCCCGAAAAAGGTATGTGCTCGTAAAGACCATACGCTAACAGTTGCACGACCCCCTTGATCGAAGAATACATCGAGAAAGGAATTTTACCAAAAGAATAGAAAGAAGCACGAAAACTAAAGTGCCAAAACTCCATCATATACCATAGTTGGTGGAGTATTGTATAGGAAAGGATATTCGACACCTTACTTAAGATGCGTTATACCCGAAACGGGCATGAGATTGCTAATGGAAGCCCATGAAGGTTTCTATGAAGATCACTCTAATGGAATAAAACTAGCCATAAGGGTGATGAGATAAGTATATTACTGGCCCCGAATGACAAAAGAGGTCATAAATTATGTCAAAAGGTGCGACAAGTGCCAAAGGTTCTCTAAAATACCACGACTTCCACCCAGCAATCTAACCACCATTTACATTCCATGACCCTTTGACGTATGGGGAATTGATTTTATCGGACCACTTCCAGTTTCAAGGGGGAGCAAAATTTGTTGTAGTAGAAATCGATTATTTCACCAAGTGGGTGGAAGCTGAACTCCTACCTAACATAACCACCAAAAAGGTTTTGAAGTTTGTTATTAAGAATATAGTAATAAGATTTGTGTTCTTAAACAAGATCATCTCTGATAATGGAAACCAATTCGAGAGCGAAGAGTTCACTCGCTTTTGTGAAAAGAATGGAATCATCAAAAATTTCTCATCAGTAGCTCACCCAAGAGCTAACAGAACAGTGGAAATAGCAAACAAAACCATAAAGAGCATTTTAAAGAAACGACTGAGAAAAGCTAAAGGAAATTAGGTAGACAGGCTTCCTCCCGTTCTATGGTCATATCGAACATCCACAAAGACTGCCACTGGACACACCTCGTACTCCCTAACCTAAGGATTTGAGGCAATGTTACCTATTGAAGTAGAAGTTCACTTATGTCGAAGAATTGCTTATACATATGAGATGAACAAAAAGCTAAAAAGGAATCACTTGACTTGCTTACCAAATTAAGAGACGAAGCTGCCATTCGAACTACAGAATATCAACGTAGGATCACGAAGTATTAAAATTCAAAGGTGAAAGAAAGAACGTTCACGAAAGGAATCTTGATTTTAAGGAAAATAATGACACACAAAAGACCCTGCAAATGGTCCCCTCGGACCAAATTAGGAAGGTCTACTAGCCATTCACGAAGTAATCCTGTCAGGACCATGTTGACTAAGCAAACCCGATGGAAATGTAATACGAAGGACTTAGATTACCGAACAGTTGAGACTATATTTCACAACATTGAATGAATAAAACAAGTTGTCCAAAATGACCTATTGAATGGAAAAGGAATCACATCTAAGTAATTTCCCCTGGATGTGAAGTTCACGCGTTCAAACTTAACTTCCAACCTGACGGGATTGGTAAGGTTAGTTAAATAAAGGCATCCTTCACATTTGGAAGAGGACAAAAGCATTTGATCCCGCCGTCGGGCCTGGCCAAAACAATCATCCAAAGAGTGATGGTCAATTAAGCATTTTATCCCGCCATCGGGCCTGGTCAAAGCACACATCCAAGTGAGATGGATGAAAATCCTTTAGCCCCGCTTTCGGGCCTGGCCAAAGTAACCGTTCAAAGAGTGATGGTCAATTAAGCAATTGATCCCACCGTCAGGCCTAGTCAAAGCAGTCATCCAAGGCAGATGGACGAAAAGCCTTTGGTCCTGTCTTCGGGCCTGGCCAAAGCAACCATCCAAAGAGTGATGGTCAATTAAACCTTTGATTCTACCGTCGGGCCTGCTCAAAGCAACCATCCAATGGAGATGGACGAAAAGCTTTTGGTCCCACCTTCGGGCCTGGCCAAAGCAACTATCTAAAGAGTGATGGTCAATTAAGCCTATATCTCATCGTCGGGCCTGTTCAAAGCACCCATCTAAGGAAGATGGACGAAAAGCCTTTGGTTTTGCTTTTGGACCAGGCCAAAGCAACCATTCAACAAGTGATGGTCAATTAAGCCTTCAATTCCACTGTCAGGCCTGGTCAAAGCGCCTATTCAAGCAAAGCCTTCAAAAGAAATTTTAATGATCAAGCAAAGTCTATGGAAACAACTATCCAAAGAAAGACAGTCGACTAAATTCATGGTTCGATGCACTGCCAGACTCAGAATTGGCAATGGACAAAATGCACCTTCCCAAAACTTCAAAGGTTTCTGTCTTACTACATCATCAATTCAAATTGCTCTCAAAAGGTTTCAAGTAGATTCTCATACTTTCGAAAATTAATTTACTTCATTATAATGAGGTCATGAAACTTTTATGGATATTTTCGAGTAAAGTTGTGAGAAATCTTTTTTCAGAAATTACAAAGCCGATGCATTTTTGAGAACTTTTATAAAAATAATATGGACAAGGAGTAAAGGTTACAGCCAAAAGCATAGACAACCAATGATGAGAGATATAGCACCTAAGGAATAATAAAGTAAGAGGAAAAAGGAGCAAAGCTAAAACATAATAATCTTCTTATACAAGGAAGGGGAAAATGCTACACCCAAAATTCCAAGAATAAGTTAATAGACAAGAAGTCATCGTGTGCAATTAGAAGTCATCGCATCCTATTTTGGTGGGCCTTCATATATTAATGGAAGTCATCGCACCTAATCTAAGCCATCACGATATGTCTGGAAGCAATCGCTTGATAAGATAAACAAGCTATTACGAGCAATCCTGCAAGGCCCTCATGATCTATCTCCAAGTAACAAAATAAAATAATCAAGTCATGGCGTGCAAAAATAGCAACTCAAACTAACATCTAAATGAATATCATCGTAGGAGATCTGATAAGGTCATCGCTTGTTATTCTTAAGTATTATAGAATAGCTGTTGTTGGATGTCACTGGTCCATCACTTGCTTTCCTCAAGCACTAGAGAAAAGCCATCGCTGGAAGTCCCACAAGGCCATCGCTTGTTTTCCTCAAACATTAGAGTGTACCCATCGTTGGAAGTCCCACTAGGCCATCGCTTGCTTTCCTTAAGTGTTAAAGCAGAGTTGTCGCCAAGAGTTCAATAAAGCAACGTGGTTGAGCTATCGCGAAGGGTAGAACATAGCCATCGCCTGCAAGCTTCAAATGGTAAACAAGAGCCATCACGAAGAGTCATCGTGAAGTGTCTCTATAAAGCCTTCATGGTAAAAGGCGTTGATAGCTATCGAGAAGCAATATGAGTAAGCCATCGCGAAAGGTCATCGCAGAGTGTTGCCATAAAATAGAGTTACAGGGTCATCGCGGTGAATCACTTAATCAATCATTAGGAAACCATCACAACTAGCTAAATGAAGCCTCCATGGTACATGTGAGCTATCCGAGGTAAATTTACAAGTTGAATAAGAATAGGAAGTTATAATGAATGTTTCTTGGAGCCATCGCATATTAAACTCCCCGCGACGCCAGCTTTTCCTATGAAGGTCACATCCACCGTTCGCTCATTCTAAGAGACACGTGGCACACAATAATTGGAATCCTGTATAAATATAGGGGTACCACTCCAAAAAGGGATGAATTTTCTGATTTCACCTTCTTCTTCATTTTTTCCACCTTAAATAAAATAGCTTGAGTAGAGTACTTTAATGGCCGACCACGTCATCTATGACTTGTATTTTTGTGTAAAGGGACTTGGACAATAAAGAAATTGTATAATGACATCTCAAGAATGCAAGACTATCATCCATTAACTAGCGATCAACATATTTGACTATGTGTATACCACTACTCATATATTCCAACTTATATCGACCCAATTTTGGTGCTAACAATTTGTATATTAATTTTTTTATTTATTTGTTATTATTATCTAAAACGACTGGCAAAACTCTAAAATTTTGTGAACTAGCAAAGAAAACTGTCTTAGTAACTATGTGCATAACTGCTATAGTAACTGCAATAGTACGAATTTTGCTATAGTGTTTTCAGGATCAAAGTAAAACCAAGTCTTCTAAATGACTAATAGAAGCCAATTCAGACTGAACTAGTTGATAGGATCAAATGGACTATACATATTAAAACAAAACTTTTAGGACTAAATGCTAATAGGATTTTTTACGTGATGAAAATTCATCTAATAATAATTTTTCCAGAACACGTCAATATGCATAGAAAAAGCCCTAAACATCATCACAAGAACGGTCATAAGAGCACGACTATTCCTTTAAAATTATTATTGCCAGATAATCTTCACAACCTTAGTCTTATAAGTTTTGTTCCAATATGTACGCCTTTCGACTGTCTACTACCTTCATTCCGTTCTGAATTATGCTACTTAGTCATACATCAAATTTTACTTTATTATATATCCTAAGAGCACTTGAGTGCATATAAACAGACTGCATATAATTCAACACATGAGGGATTTAGCTGCCATTCAGGCTATAACAGATAATATAAAGGGGCATTTCACCAGAAGGACAAACTTTGCAGTCCAACTAGTTTCTAGGACATACATTCAAAGAAATTACTTTCAAGACCAAAGTCAGTAGAATAATTACTTTCAAGGACAAAGTCAGCAGTCCAATTACTTTCAAGGACATAATTTCATAGGTTTTTAGGCCCTAGAAACTAATTATTTTACGTTTTGTCCTTGAAAGTAATTATTTCAGTTATGTGTCCTAGAAACTAATTCCACTTGCTAAAGAGGCCCTTGTGGCTAATTTCTACTAATATAAAGTTAGTTACGAAAATTAAAATTAAAGAAAACTTACAAAGAGGTAGCAACAAACTTCTTCTATTCAACGGAAGATAGCATAAATCTTCTTAATATTACAAGCTTACGATACTGGTTGCGGAAGTACAAACTTATGTTACAATATTTTTGGTTTTGAGAAACGGACCTGAAACTTAATTAAACATAGTTGATTACATAATAAAAAAACTAAAAAGCTATTAGTTGCACTGTCCCAAATAATTGAGATGCTTTGCATTGCTATCCAGATTCTCTAAATGATTTGAGCTGCGCTGTCCAGCTGAGCATATGTGCTTCCAAAGTATTATTGCTTTGCTGTCTAGATTCTTTACATTATTGAGTTGCGTTGTCCTTCTAAGCATATGTGCTTTCATCCTTCACTTATTGTTAATTTGACAGTTAGTCCACCAGTCTTAATTTTTGGGGACCACTTTATCTTCTTTTTGACTAGTTGAAGCCTTATCACTTTGCTGCCTTTTTATCAAAGAAATTTTCTTTGATTTGTTCGAACATCGTATCAATATCTTCCTCTTCTTCATCTTCAAGAGAATCTTGCGTCTACAATTTCTTTTCCTTTGGAGGATGATGCCATGGAGGTGTCAGATTGTGAATCTTCTTCTTTTAGATTTATGATTAAATCCATTTTCATTTCTTCAAGATAGCACTAAATAACATATTCGCTTAATGTTATTCCTTTATGGAATTGCAACTTGATAATATTATCAAATGGACTAGGAGATTCCTTTTGTTGTTTTAACATTTTTTGTTCCTGATAATTTTTAATTTTTTCATTTATTAATAGAATTTCTTGACCAAATATTTTTTCAGTAGAATTATCAATTTCCGTTAATTTATCCCAAAATTTTGTGAAAGAACACCTTCGAAGACAAGGATTAACTTGTTGGTTATTACTTAATTCAGGTACCCATTTGCAAATATAGGGGATTGGAAAAAGTATATTGGAGTCATTCTTTCAATCTAATGTCTTTCCTCATTAATTTCAATTATTTTTGGTGAAATATCTACCCAAACAGAATATAATTCTTTAAAATTTTCAGGTAGAATTTTTAAAGATGGACCAAATTTATCCACTATTGAACAAACCAATTTAGAATATGACGTTTGTATAACTCATCACAAATTTTTATGAATCAAGAATGTTTCTTTTTATCATTTTCATAAAGTAGCATGATATATAGCGCATCTACGTAGTCCCAATAGTCAAATTTGATTGTAAACTTTTTTCTGAGACAAAAAACTCCTTTTCCTTTAGAGTTGATAATCCACATTCTTTTAGAAGTATTAGCCTTTTAATTATTATTTTACTAAAACCGTAAATATTCGGGTCATTACCGTGAAAACGAGTTATTTCACATGTTCTACTACCTTTTAAAATTGCTTCATAATATTCTCTTTGTTTGTATGCAATAACAACATATGATGTCGTATCAGCATATCTTTGTATTAGAATCGATGGATTATCTTCTCTTTTAAGATCAGAGAATTATAATAAAAGTATTACTTCTTTGTAAGAACTTTCTTCGTATGAAGTCATATTTCCTTCATTATCGCCATTACTTGTAACAATAGCATATGTTGCAAGCTGGTTTTCTTCACGAGCCATAAACTCCATGAACTTCATGTACAAAAGGTTAATTTTTTCTGTAGGAATATTATTCCCTGATGAAGATGCAATGTTTTCAGCTATAAGCTGTCTATTACCATACTGGGCCAATATATTGCCCCGACCTATTACTCTATTAGGGAAGTTACCTCTTCCTCCAAGGATCATTGTCCTGTAAAAATTCACGAGTTAAAAAATCAGGAAGATTTTCATCTTCGCCTTTTTTATAAATAAATTCAAAATCAAAAGGCGCCAAATGAGTCAATCATCTGGCAAACATTTATTTGGACAGATCATGTCTAAAATCTTTGTTAAACATATATTTGGCAGATTTACAATCAGTTTTTATAATGATTTTTTTATTATATAAATCATCTTGAAATTTTAATACACATTTGACTATAGCAAGGGTTTCTTTGGCGACCGTCACATAATTCATTTGGCTATTATTCCATTTTCTTGAGTAAAATCTGACAAGATGTTCTTGTTTTGGTTTTGGACATACCTGTTTTAAAATACTTTCAAATCCTATATCTAAGGCGTCTGTTTCAATAATCTTTTCCCAATTTGGGTTAGCAAGCATCAAACAAGGGAAGTTTTTCACCTTTTATTTTATTTTCTTAACAGCTTGTGTATATTGTTCTATCCATGGACTAGGATTTTTCTTAAGTCTATCATACAAAATGGCTGCATCGTTTGCTAAATGTACATAATAAGAATAAATATAATTTAAGCTTCCTAAAAAATTTTGTAACTGAGTTTTGTCAGTTATTACATCCAGGAATTTTGAAGCAAATTCTATACTTCTATTTATAAGAATTATTCTACCCTTTTCTATATTATGACCTAAAAATCTAACATTTTGTCTGAAATAAAGACATCTTTGGTTTAGATATTACTAGGCCATTTTGGATAATATTTTCTTCAAAATGTCTAAATGCTTAAAGTGAGTCTCAATTTCTTTTGAGAAAACTAGAATATCATCTATATAGACTATGATAAATTCACTATATGGTATACAAATATCATTCATAATTTTTTTGAATTCTGTGGAGTATTTTTCAAACCAAATGGCATAGCTCTCCATTCATAATGTCCTATAGGAACATTAAAAGCGGTTTTATACTGATTAGATTCAGAGATTTGAATCTGCCAATATCCAGATTTCAAATCGAATTTAGAAAATATAATAGCATCAAATAATCTATCTAACAAATCCTTTTTATTAGAAATTGGATGCCTAATCCACTTTAGGACTTTATTGAGAGATTTGTAGTTTATTACTAATCTAGGAACACCTCTTTCTTATTCGTTATGTTCATTAACATAAAATGTAGTACATGACCATGGTGATTGGGAAGCTTTTATTAATCCCTTTTGCATAAGTGATTCAATTTCCATTTTACATAATTCAAGATATTCAGAATACATTTGGCAAGATCTTGCCTTATTTTGAATTTTCTTCTCATTAAAGTCGTCTTCATAAGGAAGACTAATAATATGCCTTTTCCTGTTCCAAAAAGCATTTGAATGTACATTAAGATTTCTATGGAAAACATATTAAAAATCATTTTGATTTTTCCCTGTAATTTAGAGTTCTTTAATTTTTCTTCTAAAGTTAATATATGAACTTGTTTTAGAAAATTTAGATGGAACATCTTTTGTATTACAAGGTCTTTAATTTCATGCAAAACTTTTGTAAATGATTTTGTTATGAACTGAAAAATAAAACGTTTATTTTTATAAGTTCCTGTAATTCCATTTTTATCAACATTGGTTATAGGATATATCTTATCTATAAAAGGGGTTCCAAGTATTACTTCATTTGTAATATTTTTAACTAGTAAAAACCTTGTAGGAATACAAGTTTTATTTTTACAAATATAAGCTTGTGGGATTTTAAAATTTATGTTAAGTTTTTCTCCATCTACATGACATAGTGAATTAGTAGTTTTATGAAAATATCTGGTAGGTATTAATCCTTCTTGTATTACATTCATATATGCACCACTATCAACAAGTGCGGTTAATTCCTTTTGATAATAATTATCAATTAAAGGTGTTATTTTAATAAACCATTTTTGTGAAATAACAATATCTAGCGTAGATAAAAAGTCTTCTTGATTTGGAAGATTGTTTTGTGAATAATCTACTTGATTATTATCAATAGTAGTAATATGTTTTGATGATTCTAATAAAGAAACTCTTTCATCTAAATTTGTATTCCTATTTTTAATAATTTGAATTTTTTCATTAAGGTCCTGTATAGTAGTAGGATATTTCACATTTTGTCTTTCTTTTAAGAGTTTGTAAATTTCATTCATAGAATATGGATTTTGAGATATACCTATATTAGTGTTTTGAAAAATATTATTATTTTGGCTTGTTTCTTGAGTATCTTCCGTTTGATCTATTAGATTAGATCTTAATTCTGGCTCTTTACCCTTTTAAGAAATCCTAGGATATTATCATTAGCTAAACATTAATATCTAAATTTCGAAATTGTAAAAGAATTTTATAAAATTCTTCATCTTCACTTTCATTTTTGATTGGATTTAAACAGGGTTGTCCTTTCATACAGGATTCACAACATTCATCAGATAAAGAATCATTGTCTAATACTTTAAACTTTTTAGAATCATCTGAACTGGCTTCAGATTCTCCTTCTTCTGAACTAATTTCAAAATCACAATTTAATAAAAGTTTGGATAATGTATCTTTTAATTCATTATCAGCTTGTGTTGTTAATTTTCTTCTTTGATTTACATCTATTAGCATAATGTCCAACTTTTCCGCATTTGTAACAATGAATAATCATATTTTCTTTTTATTTAATCATTCTTTTTTTCTTAGGGCCTTTTATTCTAATTTTTTCTTAGGCTAATGTTTCTTTTTCCTTTTATAAAAGGATTCAAAAACTTTATCACTTTTTGTTTGTCTATGAGAGGTTGTAGCAGTTGGAATATCCATTCCAAATTGACTACAATCTGTCCTAATTGATTTCTCTCTGTCAAATTTTGACGTTTAATTGGTTGATTTAATTCTATCTCATTGTATAATGATAATCCTTCTTGGATACATGTTCCAATAAGCTTACCACAAATATAATTTTCATATGGAATATTTATTTTATCTTTTCGTAAAGATTTTCTTATTCTTTCTACAAAAATAGAAGGAAGGTCGTCTATAAACTTTGATTTCCAGTGTGAACTATTACTTTCTGGAAGATTCACGACTCTATTCAGAAAAGTATCTTTATACCATTTGAAACCAATACTGAAAACCACTTTAACAACTGTGTACGGGGTGGAGAATCCAGAATGAAGTAGGATGGTTTGGCGACGTCTATATAAGGTATGAACGCAGCCCTGACTCCCGCGAGTCAGCTTGATGTGACTAAAACAGGAGCCACGCCGGGCCAAGTGAGGTCGCACCTCCGACCGAGCATGCTTCTTTGATACCATTCTATTACTTTGTGATTTGATTGGGTGCACCTTTGATTATGAGAGTGTGTCTTGAGGTGGGCGGTAGTAGCTGCTATGCGTTACCACCAGTCCGGATCCGCAAAACGGTAGTATCCTACCTTGGGCATTGCCTCACGTGCCTTGTCACATGCCTTATCGCGCCCTCTACGAGTTTGGTTTGTGTCGTACCTATGGAGTGCTCCCTGATAGCCCACCATTTGGTGGAGTTTACAGTACTGTATAGACTACGACATTTATATAAAATGTATTAAGGGGGATATGGGTAACGCCTTAACACTATTTTAATAGTTTACTTTACTCTAGACATTATCTATGTAGCGTATTGTACTATGTATGTAGATAGTTTCACGGATCCTTAAAAGATGCGAATCTCAAACATCCTTTGAGTTATATTGCATGCCACTTGGACATTTCACTTGAGTTGATTTACTTACATAAGAATGTTAATCCTGACTCGAATGTTTTGTGTTTTGCTTTATACTCGGGTCAGACTGAGTGTCACAGCATTTGAGACTCACATTTGGAGCTTGGAGCTTTGCTTGGAGATCTATCTTCATCTATTCAGATTTCAATTATTTAAGTTATTTCCAGTTGTTTATGTTCTGACTTGTTAGTTGTTATTGTATTAGTGACTTCTATGTATTTGAGATCTCTGTTGTTTTTTGTTTAAACTCTGATGTTCTGTAGTAGCTTCATGAACTACTATTTATCTATTCCGATGCTTATTGTTATATTACTCTGTGTCTGTGATTCTATGATTGATTTATTTACTGTATATGCTAAGTTTTGCCAAATATAAATTAACAATCTGTTGTTTTGAGCAATTCAAGTCTGACACGTGTGGATGATTGTCAATTTGAACGGTTCGAAATGCTAAATCGTTACATTATCCATTTGTATTTGGACCAAACCTCCAGGGGTTTGTATGATACTAGTGATATTATTATTTATTGTAGACTGCGGAGGCACAACTTTTCCAATCTGCCAATTATATGGCAAAGGAATTTCTTCCCACTTAATCGGTCTTCTTATAGTGATTTTGATTTACTAAAATTTGTTTCTATTATAATTGTTTCATTTAGAGGTTTATCAATCATTTTACACTACGGATTTAGTGTGTGAAGCAGTTTGTAATAAATTTGATAGCATACACAAATTACTTCTGATCCTGGTGCATAGTTATAACCATGCGTTTTCACATTTAGTGCAAGTGCATCGAGTATATTTGCATCAGTTAAGGACAACTGCAAATTTGGGTAGACATCAAAATAGACAGGACTGGACTGTATTAAACCCATTAATGATTTTTTTCCAATCTAAATTTCTATCACCTCTTAAAGCCATTATAAAACTTTCAGGCAACCCTTCTAAGGTTAGGAGTTTTAAAGCAATTTGCACAAAACCTATATGTATAAATTTGTGTCTGTCTATAAGGATTTATATCCTTACTACTTAATAGTCATTGCATCATTATCCAAGGATACAGATTCTTCTGTAGTTTTAACTAATTGTTTCAAACCAAGTTTCTCAAAAGTACCTAACTGGTATATAAACTTAGGTTCGATTTTAGGAATTGTTCATTTATTAAGCAAGTCTACATTTTCAAGGATATCATATTCTTGTTTAATATTGTTTTTGACAGTGTCCTTCCTTTTAATTATATTCATCTTTGTTTACGTTTGTGTCGAATTATACCAGTCTATTAGTATGTAATCCATGGCTCCGATACCAAATCTAAAATGACTCGCAAAACTCAAAGATTTTTTGAACTGGCAAAGAAAACTGTCTTAGTAACTATGTGCATAACTGATACAGTACAAATAGACTATAATAAAACCAAGCCTTTTGACTGACTAACATAATCTAGTTCAGACTGAACTAGTTGATAGGATCAAATAGACTATACATATTAAAACAAAACTTTTAAGACTAAATGTTAGACGGATTTTTTACGTGATGAAAATCCGTCGAATAATCATTTTGCCAAACCACGTCAATGTGCATAGAAAAAGCCCTAAACATCATCACAAGAACGTGCATAAGAGAACAATTGTTCCTTTAAAATTATTACCGCCGAATAAATAATCTTCACAAACTTAGTCTTATATGTTTTGTTCCACTATGTACGCATTTTATTATTAATTTAATTTCAATTTAAATTATTAATTTAATTTAATGTTTTGATATTTTAATATGTTTGTATTCATTATGTTATATTGAGCGTGGCATTCTATCCTAGGGGAAATATGGAAATATATGCCATATGTGATTAACTAACCATTGTGATTTATGGTTAACAAATAGGTTTAATGTCATAGGTGAATAATGGTGTCATGTACTAAACGTTTATATCTACTTTAAGTCACTAATAAAATAACTTTTTCAAATTTGACCATATTATTAGTTTATATTTTGACTGTATTATGAATTCTCACACACACACACATCTCTGTGTGTGTAATGCCATTTAAAATTAAATATAAATATATGTTATAATATAATTTTTGGCATATATGTGTATATATATAATGGATTGTTTAGATTTAATTATCCATATAAATAGTCATATTAATTAATATTATTTTTAAAATGGGTCCTTTATTAATGACGTGAAAGAACCAATAGAAGAATTCGCCCACTAAAAAAACCTTACCATTGTGGTAAGAAAAAAGAGCGTGACATTCCCTATTCATACTTTGCTTTACATCATCAAGTGACAATAAAATACAAGACTACAAACAAAACTTTGCCTCAAACCCGACACAAAAACACCCCCGCTTTAAAAAACAACCTGAATTGGCCCATTAACCAAACCCTACAATATTTCGGTTATGCCGCTTTCATCCCTTGTCGTTAAGCTCAATCTCCCACTTTCGAAGTAGTAATTTCTCCCTTTCCGAAAAAACATGTCTCCATCTCGTTTGACTTGAATTCGAACGTCGATTTCCAAAAGATTGAATCGTTGCATCGACGAGCAAGATTTGTGCTCGAACTTTCTTCTGCTGCGCTCTAGCCAAATATGATGGATAATCGTTGTAGTGGAGATGAATGCAAGGTCTTGTAAGATGCCTTTGAATCAAAACCCATTGGTAATAGAGTCGATGCGCTGCTGCAAGCTCAGATTCGTAAGTGGTGGAATTTCCAAATATTAAGTTAGGAGATCCCAAAGATAAGTCCTATAACTACAGCCAGTAAATAAGTGTTCATGATTTTCATTATTGTTTGTACATAACTCACAGTTAGTATTATGTGGTAAACCCCAAGCTATCAGACGATCCATATAGGAAGTCTTTACAAGCATGCTTTATATGTCGAGAAAGAGATCTTCCTTGCAATAGTTTTATGCCAAACCAATCGATAGTAGCTGTTTTTTTTCATATGTTGTATGATCCCATCCCATACTTTTGAAAATATAAATTGTCTATTGTTCATTATCTGTCAGTAGTCTTGTGAATATCTGTTACCACTTGAATTTGATGTATTGCATTGGAAACCTTTCTTGTTTCTGGGAGAATTTCAGGATGTAGCTCCCTATTTCGGAAAATATGACTTATTGTATGATCCTCACTGTTGCAGATTTGAACTCTATTCCAGCCCATCATATCAACCAAGGATTTATGGTTGAACCAAGGATCAAGCCACAATGACGTATTCTCACCGTTAGCTGGGGCTAAGTTCATTAGTTTGCATGCATTTTCCCTTTGCCATAAGATATGTTTCATGGTGCCAGAGAAATTATTATTGATGGGCATAACCCAAAAATTTAATTTTGACAAGTACCTTGCTTTCATCCACCTGGACCAGAGATTATCCTTGCTAAGTAAATTCCATAACAACTTAATTCTGGCAGTAGTGCTCAAATCTGAAAATTTACGTAGTCCTACTCCCCCTTTTGACTTTGACCTACATAACGTATCCCATGAAATTTTATGTAATTTTCCACTCCAAAAGAAATCATAACACATTTTGTCCATTTTCTTAATAACAGTAGCAGGAATATGATAAATTAGCATCTAGTAAAGTATAATCATTTTAAATATTTATAAATATATATGTGTATGTATGTATATCGGTATACATAATTTTAAATTTTAAAACAATTTAACTTTTTCAAACTTAAAGATATATTTTTATTCTTTAAAGTCCATAGTTAGATTTTAAAAAAAATTAAATATAATCTGTATGGATTATATATTTGAAATATCTATATTTTGACTTTTTCAGATTTTGAAATTTTAAAATATCGAACTCTTCAAAACAAAAACTATGTTTTTTGTTTTTTTGAAACCCGTGAAAAATAGATAGTCAATAACCGCTAGCTCAAGTGGTAAGATCCCTAGACAGCAGTTCAGAGGTCTTGGGTTCGAACCCCTAAGACACCAAAAATGAGTGCTCTACTTGAATAAAAGTATCGTTCTTATTATCTACATATATATATGTATATATATGTATATATATATATGTATGTATGTATGTATATATGTATGTATATATGTATATTAAAATAAAATAAAATCCCTATATGTATATGTATATGTGTGCATTATAAAATAAAATACGTATACGTATATATAAATTCGAATTTTTCCTCAAAACCGAGAATGATATAAAGTATGAATTTTAACTTTTAAAGCTGAATACAATTTAGAAGGATTTTAAAATTAAACATTATACATACATAGATACATACATATGTGTGGTATCAGATCCATGAGATATATTTAAAAAAAATTGATATATATATATATATTGTATTTTTTTATTTACTAATATTTATATTTAAATTTTGAAAATAATTTAATTAATTTTTTTGGTCGAATTAAAATAACTGTAGTATGTATAGATAGGATATAAACATTTATATATATATGAATAATTTAGAAATTAGAATTTTGCCTTTTTGTCGCGATCTTGTCGATTGTCGAACACCTTGATCACTAGTTATTTCCTTCCTCGAACTTCTTGTTCTATCTCCTTGGCTACGGGATGCAACTTTGTCTCCTTGGCTTCACAAACATCCACAATGAAGGCTAGGGTTAGGGTTTTGTTCAGTGCCAAGAGAGAATGAGAGGGGTGACTATTTATAGCCAACTAGATCACAAATTTCTAGTTTCTTTCTCTCTAACCTTAGAAGATCATCAAGTCCCTCCCTCCTATTGCAAGTTATACCAATCCCTCCCCCCTCCCCCAAAGTTTTATCTGGGCTTCTCGATTTCGAGATTAAATGATTTAACAATTAAATCATTTAATTAATTTATTCAAGCTCTTTCGTCAATTAAATCAACGTATGACTTTTATACATTGTTTTAAATAATTTTCAAGATGCAAATAAATAATTACAGTGCCATTAAAATTTAATACCCCATTTGTATTTAATTTTATTATTAATTTATAACATTTATATATTAATTTTACGTTGGTCGAACTCAAAAATTAATTAACACGGTTGTGTTGGCTCACTGGTGTGAACTTGGTCCCCAGTCAATATTTAAACAACTTAAACACTGAAGCATGTACGGATTTTGCTGAAGTACAGTATTGAGCACAAGTTCAATCGCTAATAGGTCATTTAGACGACAAAATCCAATTTCTAATCCTTATGAAGACGCATCTAGTGCTAACATTTTGTACATGTTTTCTTTTCGTCAACACAATATCACTTAAATATCTAGAATTTGGTCTAAGATCAAAAACTCTATTAATATCCAGAGTTAATTGCGTAGACTACATTAAAGTCCTTGGTTCAAACAATAGCATTTATCGTTTTACTCTATCTAGAGATTCCGACTTTAAGTTGACCACCAATTACGATGATACTAACTTTCTACAATGAATAAGACAAATCCTTTCAGCACATAGTGTTTCACTTTAACTCGTTCAACGTGTATCCAACTTTAGTCATAACGTGGTCACCATGACATGTGCTTAATAACCATAATGAAAGTTCATCCTGGCTACTTAAGATCGACCATCCGTCAATCTAAAGACTATTGTACGTCGTTACTATGAGATCTTCTATTTTGACTAAGTTGTATTAACTTATAGAAGACGCTCGTCGAGTCGTTCTGTGATTGTTTCAAACAACTACAAGTATGTAACATCTCGGTGCCTCCAACGGTCATGAATAATTCACCGTTCATCGTATGGAGAGTGGTACATACACTAGTCTCAACAGACTTATGGATGTCCTTTTCTCAATACATCTTGACTAAAAACATTTAAGGAGTAAGTATTTAGACATCGATTCAATACTCATGGTTGGAACAGATTCGCAACAGTAATCGATAAAATATTTCTCCTAAGGATTTTCTATTTATATACATTTACTATATTTATTACATTACTTGTATCTCTGTATAACATATAAAAGAAAATAAAACCAAAAGCATCTATAAGAGTTAAGTTATATAATCAAATTATATAATTGCCGCTACGACACACCTTATTAGATATTGGCAAGATCATCTTCTTCCCAATCTCTCAAATCAAATAATCCTCCTAAAGGAGGAAGATTTGCATCAGCGCTTGGAGTAGGATCTTGAGATTGTTGCCTCGCTCGACTCCCCCTTCGTCAACTCTTTAGTTTCCTTTTTACGTTGTGGTCGCTCAGTTGGTGGGGCCCTTGCCGTCCAATGGATCTACCACCAGCAATCAACCAATATTGTCCGAACAGCTCGTTAGTCAAGAGCTAGGAAGATTCTTTGACCACTTTAGGGACTTGCCTTAGGGTCAATAGGATATTTAGGAGGTAGTTCCCTATTGCTACTTTGATGATGTTAACCCGCTTTTTAGCAAAGTAGATTCAACCGGAAGTTAGAATGTCGAAACGAAGACGAAACGACTTAAAATCTGAAAGGTGCACTCAAATAAGCTAAGAAAATGGCTTGGGAAAATTTCATCAAGAAATATGCTAAGAGGAGAAGTCGGTACCGAGCTGTCCCTATAACTCGTTACCGAGTTATCCTGCTCTGCATTCATCCACTCCAACATTGCACAAGTGATCATCTGCCTCTTCTATATGCGCCCAAGTGATTTCGTAGAGTTCTGAATGACCTATCCCAAGAATTGAAGAGTTAACGGTTGAAACTGCAAAGCAAACCAAGTGACGAAGGGATGATTACCAAAACTAGTCGCCGATCAACAAGAACGCATGGGACACATCAAGATGAAGCCAATAGTGCAACACAAAAGAAATGGGTAAGCTTCCCACTAAGGGGATAAATCGATACTGAGTTATAGGGATAACTCGATACCAAGTTATAACTATAGCTCGTGGGACCCTGTGAATTTTCACACTACTTCAGCCTGACATCTGGACTCCACTACAAGTGGGCCTCTGATCCATCATGCATGTTTTGTCTATAAATACAAGCCATAGAGCAACCAAAACGAGAGTTGGATTCTCGAACCGCGGAGACTGCTATTTCTTCACCTATAACTTCTCCATTAAAGTCATCTAGGAAACAACTATTTGTTGTTCTAAGACTTAGATCAGCAAATTTTTAGTACTAGTGACTCACAAACAACCTAGAAACTCTATTGTAAATCTGAGATCTAACGGATTGTGATCAGATCTGAGGTAACTAGTTGTAATCCGGAGAAGGAACTACTAATAAAAAGATTGAAGTGAACGTAGGCCGGAGATTACGCCAAACCATTATAAAAATTCTTATGTCTCCTTTTACTTTTTCTGCTTTTTCCTTTACTTTTAATAGAATTGGTGCTTTCATTTGATTTCTGAGTGTTGATCCATTTTTTGGGTTAACATTCTGGTGCTTTCACTGAGAACAAGAGCTAGATCTGAAGGCTAGGAGCTTGAATCTGAGATTTGGAGAAGATAAAGAAACCAAATACTAGATCCAAAACTGGATCAAGTCAACAGTCAGTGCATGGGGCAGTCAGGAGGTGTCCTCAAATTCTCATCAATCCATCTATGTGACCAGAGAAGAGATGGAGAGAATGATGAAGGAGATGAAGGATGGAGTGATAATTAGATAGCATGAAATGCTTGAAGGATTCTTCCAAAAGATGAGACAAGGAATAGCTAAAGCTACATGAATTCAGAACCAAGAGCAAGGAACCAATGTAGGAGCATCTGGAGTTAGAGCAGGGCAAAGTGGAACAATGCCCTCACAAATAGAACAGCTCGGTACCGACCTAAATCAACTCGGCACCAAGAGAACTGCACTAAGGGGCAATGTTGGTGTGACTACACGAATGTTGGGAATGGATAATGCTGGAGTTAGAAACGCAAATCAGAATTTGTATGCACAAACAACCGGAGGAATATGTGCCAGAACCTCCCTGTGGGAACGGAGAACAGAATGAAACTAGAGGAGCAGTTCAGAACGCTAACATCCAGCCAGAGGAGTATGCACCAGAATATGTTACGGGATTCCCCTACAGGAGCGGGGGTAGAATATCACTTTTGGACGAAGACCATCACTGGACGGTGAAAACCGAATTGCTGAATTGATGAGGAGAATAGTTAGAGGTGGACCCCCAAATCAAAGCTTGAGGATGTGAATAGAAATCCATTCACTTCAAATATCTGAAATGCGAGAAATCCTCCTGATTTCAAGCTTCCAACGTTGGAAATATACGATAGAAAGTCGGATCTGATGATTCATCCAATAAGATACATCTGAAATATGGAGGTGTTGGGTGCATCTGAGGAAGTAACGGGGCGGTGTTTCCCATTGTACTTCACAGACTTGGCGGCGATGTCGTTTAGGCAGCTGGAGAATGGGTCCATTAGCATGTAGACCGATTTGGTGAGTAAGTTCTTGAGACAGTTCAAAGTTCACGTCTCGCGACCGAAGAATGTGATGACGCTGTCAAGCGTGAAACAAAGGCCTGAAGAGACCTTGAGAAGCTATTCGACAAGATTCAATGCAGCAGTAGCTGCAGTCGATAAGCCGAACTCATCAATAATCTTAATGGCTTCGGTGTCTAGAGTCGCGAGCAAGAACGACTTCAAAGTTGCACTAGAAAAGGGATCCACCAATGGATCTTGCGGAATTCTACCATGAAGCCGAAAGATATTTGCATCAGGAAGACGCCGAAGCTGAGGACGAGGATGCTGAAATTAACACTGGATGACAGAGGACTGTCCAGAGTGGGAAACGAAAAGGACAAAGGAAAAAGGAGAACTGATGACAACTTCCGGGAACCGAAACGACAAAGGAAAAAGGAGAACTGATGACAACTTCCGGGAACCGAAACGACAAAGGAGGGAGCCTAAATTCTCTTTCTACACTAACTTGACCGAAACCCCGGAGATGATATATCTGGACGCTAGGGGGCAGATCCTCTATCGAAAGATAGCTAGGAAAGAGCCTACTGATCGGGGGAAAAGATTTGGAAAGTTCTGCATCTTCCATGAGCTGGATGGACATGGAACGAACGAATGCCGACACCTTCATGATTTGATAGAAGAACTGGTTCGGAGCAACCAGTTGCAACCATGGTTTTATATCTCCTATATATCGTCCGAGATCTCCTTTTCACACTTAAACGAAACGAGACGTCAAATCTCCTCTATATCTCCCTCGACACTCATCTCGTCCGAGATGTTCAAATCTCATCCGAAATATGGATCAAAATCTCAATCCGAGACCTCACCTGAAATTATACATTTTTCTTATTTTGCATAATATTTTTTATTTTCATATTGATTCAAAAGAAACTACTCAATCCAATTATAATTTACATACTTCTTGAACATATTCTTTACATTTTATCTTAATGAGTCATAGCGAAAGGTTTCACTTCTTTATTATGTTCAAATAAAAGGATATTATTCAATCATTACCAAATCAATTAGCTAATCAAGCTACTAGTCTTCTAAAAATATTCTTTTTTCCATGTAAATCAAGTATGTTACCATTTTTATTTTTAATAAGAAAGTTATAATCGTTAAATAAATTTTTGACACATCAATTTTAGACACATAAGTACATCCGAGATATTCCCGAGATGCATTATAAGACCCGAGATGTACACCCGATATGTACTCGTCTCGTCCGAGATCTCCCCTGATATGAGATAACTTGTGTAAAAATTCTAAGATGAAATGTGACCGAAATCCGATATTTAAAATCTTGGTTGCAACAATATGTGAGGAACCGAACTGCGATGGTACGGCCGTAGCAACCATCATCTGCAGCGAATGCATCAAAGAACAACCAGGGATCTGGTCTGAGACTGGAAATCCCACGATCGGGATGAAAGGGAATCAGATTTGACTCCCGTGTTTTGCCTATTCATTTTTTCGCACTTTTCTTTCCGTATTAAGTAATAAAAACAATAATAACCTCAGGCCGCTTACACGTGTACGGGACGCTCTGAGTCGATGCTTGAGATGACTATTTAGGATGATAATAACCTCGGGCCGCTTACAAGTGTACGGGACTTAGATTGGTCTCTAGGCACGCTCTGAGTCAAATGTCTGGGACGAATAATTAGGATTTCTGCTTGTTTGCTTTGATTTGAATATTTGACTTTTGAAAAATCCATATTGAATGTGATGACTGATACCGACCGCTTTTAAGTCCCATCCGGGGAGATGGGACCGGATAGTGAATGGATGGACTTATACGATACTGATCGTTTTAAGTCCCATACGAAGAGACGGGATTGGATTGCAGGGTGCAAGCACCCTTGCCGGAGAGCGATTAGATGGGCTTGCACGAAAAGTAAGTACCCTCACCGGAGAGTGAACGGATGGGATTGCTTGGTCGTTGAGTTCCTTTGCCGAGGAGCAAGCGGATTCAGCAAGAATCCGGAGAGAGCAAAATCCTAAATTGGACGATAAACGATCCGGAGAGATTGAACCCTAGATTAGAAGTTAAATGGTCCGAAGAGATCGAATCCTAGATTGGATCATGAATGATTCGGAGAGATCGTACGTTAAATTGAATGTAAAATGAACCGAAGAGATTGAATCTTAGGACGGAAACAAATTTGATAAAAGGATTTGAGCGTTTTGTAATTAAAATAAAACAGATAAATCCCAGATGAACACGGGACGATTTCGATATGTGATGTAATAACTCCGAATGAAATCAGAATGATTGTAATGTATGAACAACGCCTAAGCAAGGCTAGAGTCCTTAGCTATAACGGATTCGGAATGGGTTCGGAACGACCTGTGATTTGCAAAAGAGTCCGAAGGAACTGGATGATTCAAGATTAAGATTAACGGATAGCCAAAGAGCTCAACTATCGAAGAATAATTACTGGAACTTATTCTTGAGCAAAGTGCAACTTACATTCGAAAGGCGTACTTTGGAGGGCAAGTGTTAACCCGCTTTTTAGCAAAGCGGATTTCAACCGGAAATTAGAACGTCGAAACGAATACGAATGACTTAAAATCTGGAAGGTGCACTCAAACGAACTAAGGAAATGGCTCAGGAAAATTTCAGCAAGAAATATGCTAAGAGGAGAAGTAGATACCGAGTTTTCCCTATAACTCGGTACCGAGTTATCCTACTCTGCGTTCATCTACTCCAACTTTGCACAAGTGATCATCTGCCTCTTTAATATGCGCCCAAGTGATTTCTAGTGTTCAGGACGACCTATCCCAAGAATTGAAGAGTTAACGGTTGAAAATGCAAAGCAAACTAAGTGATGAAGGGAGATTACCAAAACTAGTCATCGATCAATGAAAACGCATGAGATACATCAAAGTGAAGCCAGTAGTGCAACACAAAAGAAATGGGTGAGTTTCCCACTAAGGGGATAACTCGGTATCGAGTTATAACTATAGCTTGTGGGACCCTGTGAATTTATACAGTACTTGGGGCTGACATCTGAACTTCACTACAAGTGGGCCTTTGATCCATCATGCAAGTATTCTCTATAAATACAAGTCATAGAGCAACCAAAACGGGAGTTGGATTCTCAGACATCGGAGACTGCTATTTCTTCACCTCTAACCTCTCCTCAATTAAAGTCGCCAAGGAAACAACTATTTGTTCTAGGACTTAAATCAGCAAATTGTTAGTACTAGTGGCTCACAAACAACCTAGAAACTCTATTGTAAATCTGAGATCCACTTGATTGTGATCAGATCTGAGATAACTAGTTATAATCCAAAGAGGGAACAACTAATAAAAAGATTGAAGTGGACGTAGGCCGGAGATTACGCCAAACCACTATAAAAATTCTTGTATCTCCTTTTACTTTTTCTTCTTTTTCCTTTACTTTTATTAGAACTGGTGCTTTCATTTGATTTATGGGTGTTGATCCATTTTTTGGATTAACGGACGATAGCTGAAAAATGACCAAGGAAAATCGACCTATAAGCCAATGTGGCAAGGTGAATCAAAGCGTAAAGATGAGAAAAACTTGCGTTCATAATGACATTGATAGAAGAAAGGCGAGTGGTCCTTGATAAAGAAATACTCATGCTTAAACATGATGTACTTCGAGTACAAGTCTTCAACGAGCTTGAACCGTTGCAAACCCCAAGGTAGAAGAAAGAGGATTTCTCTGACTTAATCTTTACTGTATATAGGAGACCGAGTAGTCTATGTGCAAAAGGAGAACGAAATACCCTATGAAGATGATATATAGGCTAGCCAAGACAGCGTACCCGTTAGGACGAATCTGAAAAGGCGCAATCTTTAGGTAAACCAAAATCGCCGCAATCCAAGCATGCAGAGGAGCGCCAGTGAGACAGTGATATCGATTATATGCCATATAGCCCTTTAGAGGGGCGTGGGCCCGCTGATCTGGAGATGAAAAAAGCATATCCTCCCTAGTAATCCATGGACCTAAGCTATAGTGTCCAACTAGTAACTGAGATGGTCTATAGCCTGCTATCATGGATCTGCCATGCTACTCTGATGGGCTATAGCCACAAATGAAGAGCCGGCCATGATGGTAGATGATGAGTTCAAAGCGCTAGAAGGCTGGGTACCAGCTGCGGTAGTAGATCTAGTGAGATGGCGAAAGGCCATACCTATCTGATAGACTATAAACTGACAATGTGCATAGTGACAGGTATGATATGACAATATGATGTAAAACGCAATAATAAGAATCTATGATATTCCTTGTATTACTATGTACGAGATCGGACAAAACAATACGTAACTCGATATTTTCACCAAACTAATGTGAACAGAATCAATTGAACATAACCCTTTGAGTGGAAAGAAGCAATAATACAAACAAACAATAAACACACTAACACTAACTGTTTGTGATAAGTAATTTTTTGCTAAAACGTCTAAGGATAATTAACTAAACTCAACGTGGCATGTTAAAAGTTATCATTGTGATGTTGTGGTAATTGAGAACATTAGTACAAACGCATTCACTATAATTAGCTTGACAATAGAATTTACTATGGGTTTCCAAAAACTCAATGAACATTGCTTGAGTATTTAGTTTGACAATATCAAGTTACAGCTGAACTGAGTGACTTTATGTGATTTATAAAAAACTTCAAATATTACCTGTGTCATGAAGCATATTCCAAACTTGTGATAACTACCGTAGACATGCCATTGCAGCGCACTATGTTAAAATCACTTGTATTACCCAACCTAACACTCAAAAAGGCTCATTTGCGAGCGACTCGTCCAATTTCATCAAATTTCATGCCAAAGTCGATAAATTACCCTTGACATCAAATTGACACAAAAAGATGTTCGTACAGCGATTTGATGAGAAATATAACGGAAAAACCCAAATTTTCCAAGAGCGTTGAAATATTTGAATGGTTCGGGTCTGTGTGTCAAAACATGGGAAACTGGGGACAAATTTGAAGTAGTGCATAATTCGAGTTTAGATTAAAATTTTGGATGATTACCTAAGTGGTGTTGGAGAAATTTGCTTTGATTAGCTAAGAACCCGGGCGAATCTGACGTTGGAACAATAGGCAAACAAAGAGTTTTTGAAATTTTGCAAGGGAAATCAACCCGGGCGAATCAACCGAAGAAAATTAGAAGAGAAAACCAAGTTTTGATGATCAAAGTAAACGATTCGGCAATAGTCAAGTTGAAATGGCTCGATAGCGAGAGAGGAGGTATGGTTCGATAAACTTCAACTACCGAATAGGAAATTTGTTTCGGTTCTTGACACTAATGTATAGGAAAATTGGTACGGCAAGCATTTGTCGAACCGAATAGTTGCTGAACCTAAACTCAACCGAACCGTTCACTACCAAGCTGAATAGGTCAAACATGGAAAATGCATATTTTTGAGGAATTACCGAACCAACCACTCTATAACCTCATACTTACAAATAACTCATGGATAAACAGTAATAGCGGATAACTTTGGGGAGCAAAAATTTACCAAACTGTTTGTAACCAAGCAAAACTCAAGAATGGTATTTTACATTTTTCTTGAGCAATAAATTGTTCACCATTGTATTTTGAATTTGCACATTGTACCTAGAGATCTATAGGAAAAGCAATGATGATTCACAGTGGATTTAGGCATTCTTCAGCCGAACCACTATAATTTTACGAGTTTTTTATTTTCAACGCTCTATTTTTCGTACAATCTGTGTCTGATTTGCTCTCGATAAAGTTATTAACTACATATATACAAGGTTTTAAATCTCGCTCATCTCGGCCGAGATCTCGGCCGAGATCTCGTTTTCAAGCCTGGGCGATTCGAAACAACTAATTTCGTTTGAATCTCGTCTAACCCAAATCTCGGACGAGATTTCAGTATCTCGTTCGGTATCTCGGACGAGATTTAACAGCGAGATATCGGCCGAATTTTTGAATTTTGAAAAAAATCAACTCTTTTTCCGTATTGGGCTAGCTCATCCTTTACCTTAATTTAAGCCTTCTTAATTGTACTTTTTTAACCCTTATTTCTTATATAAATCTCATTTAATCTTCGTCTCTTATTTTACGGCAGTGACGAGTGTAAGAAGATGATAAAATCTACATCGATTATGGTAAGTATTTCACTTTATGATTTTCATTTAGGTTTCTGATCCAAATTAATTTACATCCGATTTCATTTTTCTTTTTTCGACACTTTCTTGAGTTTTTTTCCTAACCCTATTTTTTTGCGGCTATAAATTTTGGGCTTCACTTATTTAACTTTATGTTCTAAATGGATTCCCAATTTGATTTCATTTAGTCTTTGCTGCTATAATTTTTTTCCTCAAGGCTTATTTTTAAGCAATAAAGGAATTCTATTTCATCTATTAATTTCATTTGATGATTACATGTTCATTCGTACATCATTTTTTTGCTTTTCTTATAATATTACTAAATGTTTGAAATTGTTTGTATTATGTATGCTATTTTCTACGTTTGTTTGAAATATTTATGCTATTAGTTGCTTAATGAGATTTTATTTGCTAATAATTAAATACTATAATCAGACATAGAATATCTTAATTCTACTTGTAGACTTTTGTATTTGAAGTTATAAAATTAAGATTTCCCTTGCAGCACTATAAATCATAAAAGGTAGAAATGAGACATTATATTGTGTAGGAAAGTTAAGTGAATGATCAAACAAAGTAACGGTGCATATGTTATGGTTTGTTTCTTGTCTACTTTATCTCATATGATATTATATTGAACATTATTCATGAAATCTAGTTATTTGTTTATTTTACATGATACAAGTGATATTTTTCCATACTAAATTACTAATGATAAGCGTGTGATATATTCAAGGTAAGTGCATAGTGTTTTTCTTAAGGTATTGACTAGTATTATAAATTTAGGTGTATGAAAACTAATTTTCGACATGACATATACTCTGAGATAACTCCGAAATGAATTTTAGAAACCGAGATGTAAATCCGAGATGGACGACCAAGATGCACTCATCTCGTTCGAGATCTCACCCGATACGAGATAAGCTATCTAAATTCTTCGAGACGAGACGTGACCGAAATCCGAGATTTAAAACCTTGCATATATAAAACAATTATAGAATACATTATGTTTCTATAGTTCTACAAAAAAAAATTGGAGGTGTTTGCCTATTTTTTGAGCAAACAATTATATTTGCCCCTACGTGGCAAATGATTTGGGTTAATGATGTTAAAGACGTATCGTAAAACGTATATAACTTATTTAGTTTCTTTCTTTACTTATGTTGTGGAAAAAAATCTTGATCTCGTTTTGTTTTTTAAAAACAATTATAGAAATGTTTATAGTATCATCGACGTTCATTTTTAGGTCTTGAAATGGGGAATGCTACATATGATTGTTATAGCACATTAATTTTGTTTGCCGAACCAAGTACCCAAAATATAAATGGTAGAAAAATAAATTATAAGAAGCCACAACCTCCAAATTGAAGTCAATTCTGTTTTGTTGTCGTATACAACCCTTGCCGAGTGTACGGACAGTTTTTCCACTTATAACGCGTATAATCGAGACTTCCAAGCATTCTTGGAAAAGGCACGTTTTTTCATAAGCTACCAATCTCGCAACATCTCTTTCAATAGGCGTATCGTAAAACGTATATAATTTATTTAGTTTCTTTGTTTACTTATGTTGTGGAAAAAAATCTTGATCTCGTTTTGTTTTTTAAAAACAATTATAGAAATGTTTATAGTATCATCGACGTTCATTTTTAGGTCTTGAAATGGGGAATGCTACATATGATTGTTATAGCACATTAATTTTGTTTGCCGAACCAAGTACCCAAAATATAAATGGTAGAAAAATAAATTATAAGAAGCCACAACCTCCAAATTGAAGTCAATTCTGTTTTGTTGTCGTATACAACCCTTGCCGAGTGTACGGACAGTTTTTCCACTTATAACGCGTATAATCGAGACTTCCAAGCATTCTTGGAAAAGGCACGTTTTTTCATAAGCTACCAATCTCGCAACATCTCTTTCAATAGGCCTTCTAACATATTCTTCCTTGAAGATATATTTGACTATTTCACAAAATTGTTTTAGTGATTCTACTGCAGTAAGCCCATCGATTTGAATACAGTTGTCGTGAAGATCCACCGCAAAATCATAACAAAGCATTCAAAATGCTACAATCGTCTTTTGTAAAGATGAAAGTCGAAGCTAGTTACAAGCATATGGTCATCGTGTAAATTCGATGTTAGAAACTATAATTTTAACATAAATTGTTTGAAAGATTCTCTTAAATATTCTAAAGTGACAATGACATTTTTTTTAAACGTATATTGGACTAATACAAAAATAGCCTACCACCAACTGAATGTTACATTGTTTTTAATTTATTTTCACTCGATTGTCTTTTTTCCTCCATGATGCTTCCTCCAATACCACGGCTACCTTCTAGTAGATATTGTTTTAAGATAATTTTCCTATTGTGCATCAACCTTATTCTCCGGTTGTTTGTCATCTTCCTTGTTCCATTGTACGAATTGTCTGCCTATCAACATTTTTTAAAATAACTAAGAGTTTATAAAGGTTGTATAAGAGGAGGTAAAGTAGTTGTATGTGTTGAGTTTGAGATTTGGTGTGGTAGTGTTTATATGGTATAAAAGACAACGACGGGTATAGTGATCGTTGGAACTTAACCAAGTTTCCGAATCTCGGATACTTCCGCGTTTCAAAAGCTATGGTAAGTTGAGTAGCTAATCCTTCCATTGGGATAGCACTGCATATTAAGATTGTCACGTAGGCAAAACTTTAAAGCTACCACCCAATTCTTGGGAATGTTCTAAGGTATTCGATAACACAAATTGAAAGGGAACTAGGATGACGTCCATCAGAGTCATGTAGTCGACCTATAATAATTCATACATGTTTTCAAGATTAATGTGCATTCAAGGTATATAAAAAAGTGTAATGCATGACTTGGTTATCTCTCTACCTCCCTCCCCCTCCATTTGCATGTTCCGTATATCGTTCTAGAGACAAATGGGCAATGCATTAGAGAGGTAGGAGAAATGTGTTCTTTGTTCTTTCTTTCCAATATGATTTTTCTATTCAACGCTCACCATCCTGATGATGTTCTGACAGTGAAGCAAATCCATAAATTAGTGGATCTTTTAGTGCAAAAAATCAATACGGTGGATTTAAACAAATTGTGAACAAAAGAAGGAAAATAACTCAATAAAGGAATAGTCAACTTGACATAAGAAAGCGTGCCAACAACTTAAATGTCATTCATTTATGTTCTGACCCCTATTTCTTGCTGTGACGGAAGAACTTAGAATGTATAGAATTTTGCATAATTGGCATTATCAAATACAAGCAAATTTAGCTTTTCCTTCCTACCTCAACATCTTACAAAATAACAGTCCTGCCCTTTATCTCTTATGTACCTATCTGTGAGAATACTCCTATTTATTGACTACTAGCTAGAACACAAAAATGTGTGTATAAAAACAGTGTCTTGGGTGCTCTAAAACTCATCACTTCTACTTCAATCATTCAAAAGGGGCACATACAATTCTCTTGTTTTATATTTATGAGATACATATTCAAAGAAAATTCAGCAAAGGTGGGTTTGAGTCTCTATCTCTAGCTTTCAATAATCTCCAACTGATGATTGTGAGTGTATGAGATTGTGTGTATATCTATGTAGTTCATTTTCCATTAAATTTCATGAACACAAACTCTGCAACTTATATTGTTAATATCTACCATACTTAAATCGGTAAGTGCAATATGAATAGGTGGATTTGATTCAGCAATAAAAACTTTTGTAGCACTGCCATTGAAATAACTTTCATTAGAACTAGCATTTCTTATAATTTACTAATTTCTTTTCATGGACAGAATTTGTAAAATTGAATCCATGGAAGCAAAGCAAGAAGAAGATATATACACACAAGACGGAACAACAGATCTCCGTGGAAATCCATCAATAAAGAAAAATACAGGAAGATGGAAAGCTTGTCCTTACATTCTTGGTATATTTACTTGTTCACATCTTTCTGTTTCTATGGTATTACACAAATATTGCTAATATTTTGACCAATAATGTTTGATTTGTTTAGCAAACGAATGTTGCGAAAGATTAGCGTATTATGGGATGGGAACAAATTTAATAACGTATATGGAGAGCATACTGAATCAAGGCAATGCTAAAGCAGCTAATAATGTTACAAACTGGTCAGGGACTTGCTATATCACTCCTCTTTTAGGTGCTTTTGTTGCGGATGCTTATCTTGGCAGATTTTGGACAATCGCTAGTTTTATGATTGTTTATATTATTGTGAGTTCTTGATTTGCCTTAACTTCGTCTTTAAATAATTATTTCTTAGTCACTGGTCAAGTGCAGACATGTAGCTAAGTAGAAGAAGATATTAAACGGACATCCACCACTTCAAATTCTCTGATTCCATATTTACATGTCGCCCTGAATCTCAACTGTCCATCTTTTTTAATTGTTTTTATTAGTTATTTTTATTGCAAACCAATGGTGGAGATCCAATGGGTACACATGGACACTAAAAAAAAGAGGATAAGGGGATTTGAGCCCCTATCCTTCATTTTACATTTTAGATCAACTTACTTCCATTATCAAGAGTATGATTTAATGTGTGGCAAGATTGAATTTGTTTACCCCAGTTTAACCAGGCTTGTCACCGCGCAAATTTTAATCCACACTAAGTCCATATGTAGTTCATATTTTGAATAACTATCAAACTTTGTGAAAATTTTGTGTGGATAATAACATGGCAGACTTCTTTAGCCCCATGTTGACTTTAAAAAATATTAGTAATAAAATCATCTAATAGTCCTACATAGGAAATAAATTTTGGTAATATGCATAAGTTTTAATGTTTGCATCGACTTCAACAAAAAAGAGAAGATGGTATTTGGTACTTCACGTTAAGTGGGAGAACCACTCGAAAAACTAGCAGTATATCTGAATCATGACATTTCATATAGAACAAGGTAATGCAATATAAAACACACACAAAAATTATATAACAGTATACCTCATTGTTGAACTTAAATCGTAGTAGAGCCATATAGATATGCCTCAGTATTGGACACTGCTTCCTGCATTAAAATAGTAAATGAAAAAAAAAACATAAATCAACAATTATTTGATGGTCATTGTAACAGGGTTTGACGCTTCTAACCATGTCAGCTTCAGTGAAAGGACTCAAACCTTTATGCGACAGTAACAATGTCTGTCATCCAACTGGAGCTCAAACTGCAGCTGCCTTCATAGCGCTGTATCTGATTGCCCTAGGCACGGGTGGCATCAAACCGTGTGTCTCCTCTTTTGGAGCTGATCAATTTGACGAATCTGATCCTTCGGAGAAGAAAAGCAAGAGTTCCTTCTTCAACTGGTTCTATTTCTCAATCAACATCGGAGCTCTCATAGCTTCATCTGTACTTGTTTACATACAAACATATGTAGGATGGGACTGGGGATTTGGAATACCTGCATTTATAATGGCGATTGCAGTTGTTAGTTTCTTTATTGGGTCGAAGCTGTATAGGCATCAGAAGCCAGGTGGCAGTCCGCTGACTAGGATTGCTCAGGTTTTAGTAGCTTCTGTTAGGAAATATAAAGTGAAGGTTCCTGCTGATAATACGTTGCTGTATGAACTTGCGGATAAGGAGTCTGCCATTGAAGGTAGCCGTAAACTTGAGCACACAGCAAAACTGAGGCAAGTTAGAACTTTTTTTGTTATATATTTAGGTATCTGCGCGTGCACACACTTTCAGAAAAATAGACAGTTTGAAATGGAATTAAAGGGAGAATACTTGGATAATGATAAAATATTTGTTTGATTTCACTTAAAGGAAAAACTTTCTAAAACAACACATTTAGCTTTTCTAAATATATACATAGGACATTACCTATTATAGCATCTCCATGAGAATGTATCCAAGAGAGTGTCTGTACCTGGCGTAATATAATAACAAAAAAACTTGAACCCTTCCAGTCTCTCCAACACTCATCGAAATTTTTATTTTTATCATTTTTAATATTTTTTAGAAATTAAGGGGGACAAAACTAAGTTTATTTCTGAAACCCGTTTAGGGACAAAAAGAACATTCAAAAATCCATTTAGCAGCCTTTTTCATTTTGCGTTAAACCGACATTTTTTTCCCCTGTATAGACTCTTAAATGTGTTTAGAAAACCGTTTTAATTAAGCAGTTCTATGAAACTCATTCATTACGCTGAATAAAAAAGTTGAAGCAATTCTAATGTTCTCTCCACCACGCTCGAACTGCAACTACTAGAGCACGCAAAATACGATAAGGAAAAAAAAAGATTGTTGTTGAAGGAGATGGGCTTACCCATATATATTATTTTTGAATTTAAACATAAGCTAGGCGTAAAATGTTATATTTCTTGTATTTTCCTCTATTTAGATAGTCCATAAAAACAAAGAACCTAGCCAACAATACTAACTTTTACTCTTCCTAAAGGTTTTTAGACAAAGCAGCAGTAGAAACAGATCAGGACAGGATAAAAACAAACCCTAATCCATGGAGGCTCTGCACAGTGACCCAAGTCGAAGAACTCAAATCCGTAGTCCGTCTCCTACCAATATGGGCAAGCGGTGTAGTCTTCAACACAGTCTACAGCCAAATGAACACAATGTTCGTTCTCCAAGGTCAAAAGATGGAGCCTCACCTCGGTCCTAAATTCAAAGTCCCTGCAGCTTCCCTCTCACTCATAGACACCCTCAGTGTCCTCATGCTCGTTCCAATATATGATCGCCTCATCGTACCCATCGCTAGAAAATTCACAGGCCACGAACGTGGATTCACACAGCTAACACGAATCGGCATAGGTCTTGTCATTTCAATTTTCGCTATGTTAGCAGCTGGCATTGTAGAAGTAGTTAGACTCCATATTGTTGCCAGGGATAATCTTTATGACTCCAAAGGCTTTGTTCCTATGTCGATATTTTGGCAAGTGCCCCAGTACTTCATAGTGGGTGCATCTGAGATTTTCACAAATATAGGAACTTTGGAGTTCTTTTATGATCAGGCACCGGATGCTATGAGGAGCACGTGCTCAGCGTTGTCATTGACCACTACTGCACTTGGTAATTATCTTAGCTCGGTGCTTGTGATAATTGTTACGGATGTCACGACTAAAAATGGGAAACTTGGTTGGATACCTGATAACTTGAATAGGGGGCATTTGGATTATTTCTTCTGGCTACTTGCTATACTCAGCCTTTTGAACTTTGGGGTTTATCTCATGATTGCAAAGTGGTACACCTACAAGAAGACAACATAAGTATAAGAATGTTTTTCAGTTCATTTAGTTTTCGACAAACAAAATTTGTCTTGCTTTCGATGTAGTTAGTCTATAAAGGTTGAAATTGCATACTTGTGGATGGAAATTTAAGTCAATTTGAAAGATTGCCCGATTTCTTTATTCCGTCTCCATAGTATTCAGTTGCCTACGCATGTGTTGTACTTAACTATAAGAAATATACTGGTATAAACTTGTATATAAAAACATTTGTACATAGTACATATGGACTTTCATAAAATGGTTTATCCCCCAAGCATGTAATATTTGAATAGTAGCTAGCTACTAGATTCATATATATGTAGCTTCAACAATGCATTCATATATTATATATCTTGTACATTGAAAATTATGCATATAACTCTTTTATTATTTCATTTTAAAAAAGAAAAAACTTACGTAAAATAGTTTCGTAACTTCCATTTCGAATTTTGGTGTTACAGGGCTTTCTTTGAATTGTTGGCATTGTAATTGTAAAGATATGTTGTGGTCGACATGGAATACAATATCTAAGAACATAAGTAAAAGTTGAACTTTAAACTAGAGACAGCGAAAATAATATTATTTAAAATAAAAAAGATAATTAATGCATCAAGATTCAAACAGCTCTAAGCAAGTTATAAGCATATTTTTCTCAATAAAACAATCTTTGGAACCAAGTAAGAATAACTATCTATTTATTCAGCCTGATAAGTTATGATTGTTTTGGTTTCAAAAGTGAAAACTGAAGAATTAACCAAAATTTCCTTTATAAATAGAACATGAAGCATTGTCTTTCTTCCTTGTTGGAAACAAGTCATCACATCCCCATTAATAAACTGTGCAAATTGACCTAAAAAGTATTTTTATTTTAGCAATTCATATCAACCTTTTTGTCTACAATACCTGAATTACAAATAATAAGAATTACTTGTTAAAAAAAACTTAAACACAATGCTCCATAACCAAGTTCTAGATGAACAAAGAACTTTTTGAGTATTTAACAAATAAAAAACACAAATGTTGAGATCGACAAGATCATATTAAAGGCAATGGAAGACTTGAAGATGTGGGTGATAGATATTGTCAAAAATGGATTTGAATGTAGAATTTGTCATAAAAAGGTCGACGTTTCAATGTTTTATCGGTTTCACTTTGCAGAGTTGAGCAGGGTGTTTTAGCTAAGATACAAGAGATGGGGCGACTACTGTTAAACTAAAAGGACAAATGCACAGTGAGAGGTTGGATGTTGCATGGGATAATATATCAAAGTAAACTTGACTTGTGTTTTGATACATCCAGCAATATTTTCTTTTGCATCAGATATTTCTTGACAGTACAGCTACCACTACCAGCATTGTGCATATTTCTGATGCCAAAATTAAAGTAGCATATTCGACGTAATTTTTTTTGTAAAGTAGCAGTGATACAAATAAGAATTGACAATCTACCTCAAAAGTAACTAATAATATAGTAGTCAAACAAACATACACAATCGATTGGTAGAGTTATAATTTTTTAGTTTAATTTAGTTTAGGTTGTATCAACTGATATGATTGTTAATGAATTCAGTATCAGGACTTTATATACTGGCAAAATGTAGATACAACAATCATACACGGCCATGATATAGGAAAGGATTAGGCCGAATGTCATCATTTGCAAGAAAGAATTATATCCAAAATTATACCTCATTAATAATATCGTATGCAGTCAACAAGCCTTGTTGCCAAAGAATGTGCAAATATGCATTCGCCAATGGAACCTCGAAGAAGCCTGCACATGATAAACCAAATTGATATGCAAGAAACAAAATTAAATATATTATCCTACATCTTACACGTTATAATCTTTTTATCGCTTTCACTGCATTTAGGAAGCCACTATATGATTCAAAATATATTTTTGTATTTCTTCGTTGGATAGAGTAGTTTCTGGTTAGCATAAACCATCAATGGTGTTCTATCATATATTTTTTCAACAAATTTGAAGGTTTATATTGTAGGGGACAAAAGTAGAAGAATTTCTACGTTTAGCCATTTCACTAAAATTATTAACAGAAAAATGATCATACGATTTTAGGCTTGCGATGAACTATCCGTATGAACATAGATCTTAATCGACTTCTTTTTTTGCAAACCAGATATCATAGATGATTAGTAGGAAAGTGAATTTGTTTATACCTCTTTCTGACATTTCATCAAACAACTCGGTGCTGTGATTATGCCGCCGTCTTGGAACCGTGCACTAATCGTGGTTATGCAATCGATTGCGCACGTTATTTACTCTAGGTTGAGAGATGGACAACAATCTCCACGTTTGTAATCGAAGACAGATCGATCCTATCCCAATTGAGGGCGTCGCAGAAAGCCATTTTGAAGCGTTTTGTGTAGAGCTCCCGTGCGTATTCCGTCAGCGCAAGGTATAAGAATGGCGTGATGCCAGGTTTGAAATTCCCATTTTGGATGCCATTTCGGTCGATTGTATTTTTGGAATTTTGGTTCTGCTTCGAAAATTCCGAATTTTCCATATTTGTCTGGGTTTCGGTTTTTTTAACTTTTCAGCGCTTCATTTTATACAACTTTGTTGTTGGAGCAACTCCAACGGAGAATTGGATCTTCGAAAATCTGAGATGTGCACTAGTTATTAGTTCCAACACAGTGTCTGAATAGCGTGGAAATGAAGGGTAACCTCATCTTTATTGGAGAAATTATGTCTCAACATTTCGAAGTGTGGAAAATCGTATATCCACACTTCAAACTGTTGGAGTTGCTCTAAGATAAAAGCTTCAAATTTATGTTTAGACCTAATAATTACTATTTTACTCTACAAATCCATTTTGTAAGCCCAAGCCAATAAATTATTTAGCTAAGCCCAACGGAACAAGCCCAACATTAGTCTAGGTATCAGTTTATCTCTTGCAAAATCATTGTCTTCAACAAGCCGTCACCGAATGTTCATTCTCCATGAAAGCATAATTCCATGGTTCGAACCTCACAAAATCCAACCAAAATGCTTGATTGGAACCGATTTTCTCAATTTTGCAGGTGATCCAAAACTCGAATTCAAGTTGCTTGCTCAGATCCAACACGGGATTTTCTCCCTTTCAATTTATTTTGCTTTAATTCTCTAAATCATTTTGTTGCTACGCGGCAGCTTGAAGTAAATCGCTTCTTTAACTATTTTTATACTGAAAAATCAATTTTTTGTTAATGTTTAAGCCGGAATTGAATTATTTTGAGAATTTCGACCCGATTACCATCAGAATCGAACCACAATTCCGACGTGCCAGGTGGAATTTCGAACCATGCTAATGCCAAATGCATCAGGATTTGTGCTAGCTGGTCGAATAGAAATTTATTTTTACGTTCCGGTCGACGGACAACTATACCAACCGTTGTACCCTAGCAAGCAGCGTAGTTCCGAATGTGAGTTTTTATGGGTAAAATTACCCAAAAAGCCACTTGGGTAAGAAGAAAGGATTAATTCTCACCTCAACCACCCCGTTGAAACAATGAGATATTTGTACTAAGAGAAGTAAAGAGTTTCAAGTGATAAGGTTGCTATATTAACTACCTCTGGTTGTTTGTACTTGGAGAAAGAAATAAGCATCAAGAATTAAATGTTCATTAAATATATGCTAATTCTATCCGTACATCACAATTTATCTAATATACACCTTTCTTTTGCTAAGAAAATATATTATTAAATTGCTATTCTTTCTGAATTGCATTTTTAGTCTTTTTCTTACAGTGGATCAAATTAAAACATTAAAATTAATAATATTTGATCAAATCTACACATTTTGATAAAGAAGTTGATGAATTTCTTATCCTAAAACTTAAATACCGACCAAGGCAACTTTCACAACTAACTATTCTAATTTAAAAGTATTCGATCTGTTTTCTAAAACTAAAGTTTTTTTAGAAAAATAAGAAGTTACAATATTAGTGCCAATAACTAAAGTTCGTTTCATTGAATCTTAACTAAATCTAATGTTGGAATTTCAATTTTTGTGTAAATGGGTTTTAATTTCAAAGAGGGAAGATAATGGAAGATAATGGAGATGAAAACAATGGTGATTTTATAATATAAGAAAGGTGTATGTAAAATAATGTTTGGTGTATATTAGCTTATAGTATTATCTGATATATGTTAAGTTATTTTTTGTATATGGATAGAATTAGCATGTTAAATAAATGTAAATACGGTTGAACGTTTTAGCAAAAATCAGTCTTTCATTTCTGTGTTCCTAAACATTAAATGTTGAATCCGCTGGAGATCCTCTTATGAATTATGAATATGAAGATTAAATTCCTGCTTGGGAGTTCTGTTGCATCGCTTATAAGAAGTTTGAATCTATTGGTTTTAATACTTAATGATAGTTCTGATTTCGGGAATATTTTATAATATGTTGTGTAAAATATAAGACAACGCTTGAAAGTTTTATTTGCATGAGTTATGAAAATCATGCTTACTCCAACAGTCTTAAGTTACTCTTGATGAACTTGACACTATGTTCATTTAAATGTCGTAGCATGCTGCAAACCTATGCTCTACACGATCACGAGCATACTGTCCAATGGTAATAAATTGCTTGGTTTTGTGACATCTGGGCATACTTGTAATAAGCTAAAAAATTTAGTAGACATTATAATTAAATATTAATAATGTGAAAAGAATCAAATTTAATGTGTTAATCAAATAAGCATTAAACAAAAAGGGGTAAAATGGTCATTTTTCCAACTTTAGAATTTGACGATGAGACCAGTGCCATTGTGACTGCCTCGGTTTTCCAATTCACGCAGTATTTTGATTTGTCTCGTTTGGAGTCTGTATAAAAGAGTTACGGTCAAAACTGTATCAAGCTAATTGGGCGCCAAAGTTTGAAATTTGAAATTTGAAACGATGGTTATTTATATCTTTCTATTTAAATAGAAATCACATGCTTCTTTTCATTTTTTTCAAAAACAGACACGTCTTCTTCTTCCTCCTTTTCTCTTTCCATACAAAGAATCAAACCACCATAATTCGCTCAAATCTTAACGAAATTAAATGACATTAGCAGCATCGTGAAGCTATTGGAGAGGGTTATGTATCTGTAATGATTTAGAGACGAAATTCTAAAGCAAGGAGGTGTATAAGGCCGAACGACGAGGATCTAGGCGGTGAAGAACAATTTCGATGAGTGCTTCATAGTTTCCTCTCTGTATAATGCAATCTGATCCTATAAACGTGATACTAGGATATTGGTGTAGATAAACATTTAAAAACATTTAAATTCATATTCAATAGGGGTTTGGGAGGGAATTTGATATAAACAGTAAATTAGAAAATTGATTTCACAAAATTCTTGTAATTTAATTAATATACTATCAAATCGATGAAATAAAGTGTAAAACCAGACATAGAAATGTAGGGTTAGGTGCTAGGAATGTTCTTAGGTGACCAGAGATGGAACGGATGCAATTAGAAGCAAAACAACATGGTGAGAAGAAAAAATCCGAGGCCTTGAAATTCTCAAAATATGCATGCCTATATAAAATAATATCTATCAATTCAAGTCTTATTCCTCTTGTTTTCTTAAAGCGTTTGAAGGCTAACGATTGTAGGAATCGTGCCTGTCGTAAGTGGGTAAATGGATGAATTTCAAAAAAAAATTCTATTTTGGATCTTCGTTAAGTATATAAAACCTAAATGGATTTTAGATCTAATCTAAAATATTTAAATAAATTCTTATTTTATATAAATTGTTAAACTAGAGTTTTAAATTTAATTTGAATTTACTTATATATTATAATAAATATATCTAACACATTTATATGTGTAATGAGCAAGTGCAACATATAAGAAGCAGGTAACAATAACCTATAAAATAATATAGAGAAAGAAACCTTTCATTTCTCTCTCAATAATTAGATTAATTGATTTATTAAATTGTATTTACGACTAAATTTACGCATGCCTTTATTTGCCTCGGTTTGGTTATCGCATATCAGTACCAATATCATCATGTGTTCGTTTGGGATTTAACTATCATACATCATGTGATCAGCCGTCGTCAATCATTATCTTGCATCACCATCGATTGGAATGTCATTTATAAATCGTCTAATACCGCCTAGCATCCCACTATAAGGGAGTCCAACCATCGAGGAAATGACATAATATGATACTCATCATTGAATCGTTTAAAGGCCTTCAAATCCTTAGGTTCGGTTTTTGATCTCTTCTGTGACGCTCCACTTCTATACTCACACTAACCAATGACACTACTGGGTAATACTGTCAATTAGTACGAAGAATAAGGCTGTTGAGGAGAAACCATCTGTGTAATTGCTTTGTGCGAGTACCGATATGTCAGATAGTATGTCATGTATTTCATTTCAAAAGGAAATCCGACATATCAAATACAAACTCAAGCTACTACACAGTGGCTATGTGGCATTCGGAAATAGATATAAAATAAGCATAACATAAATCAATCACAGATATTCATATCACTAAGGCGGAAACAGATATGAATATAACACATAGAAGTGAACATCAAAGTAGTGGTCATGCAAGACCCACTACATCACAAAAGAATAGGTACAAGTGCTAGACAAAAGAATATGTATACATCAAGGAGTCCATATCTCGAATGTATAAAAACAAAAACTACTAAGCTAAAGTAGTTAGCCAAAGTCAGGAGCTAGTCCCTACTAAGACGTTAAGTGGAAGCACCTGAAACACCTCGGTCTGGCCCGAGTATTATTTAAAAAGAAAAATAATAAATGGATCAGTCTAGCTATAATTATCATGTAAGATGAGATATGATAAGAGATACGACAAATATATATGATAACAACAAAAATCATACAATACCTCAAATTTTCTCAAACACCAAAAAGAATGTCATATTCTTTATTTTATTCACCATGTCACAAATATTGATAAAGCTTATCTAAGCAAATCACAAATATTGGTGAAACACAAATTTCAGAAATCATCAATTAAAAATCCAGAAATCACAAAAAAGGGGAGGCCTATCAAAAACGGGAGCATGAAAACTCACCAACACGTGTATCACAAACGGGATGCTATCCCATGGGTCGCTAACCCATAGAGCCAGTGCAACGACGTAGTACAACGGTACGCCCGGGGAACCCAAAACTCAAATAAGCTGGAACAACGACATAGTACAACGGTAGCCCGATGAACCGAACTCCATAAAACCCGTAGGTCGCTAGCCTATAAAAAATGAGATGAAGCTCAACAGAACGAGGTACAGTCCCCCACGCGGACAAAGAGACATCGCATATCGCTAGTCTAAACCATAAAATGATCATCATAGATCAATAAAAGTGTAAATTACACCAAGCTAGTAAATAAATGAGTTTAGCTTCATGTCCCATAACCACTAGCTTAACTTAAATATTTACGAATAAATTGTAGATTTCCACTCGAAAATTGTCACAAAATTTCAATCGAACAAGTCTAAGAATTAACCGACGAAGTAAACGCAAGCGTTTCATACCATTTGTTTTGCTAAGTCGTTTAATTGATTTTCTTGTATGAGTGAGGTAAAGGTTTGTATATACTAATAGATTGGAAAACGGTTTTAAAAACGAGCTTTGTACTTAAAAGTAGTGTTGAAATCGTTTTTGTGAAAAAGTTTGAGTATTTACTACTAGTATAGAAACCTTTGTATTTTAAAGTGACAAATCATAGAAACAATTGTAAAAAAACAATCTATCACCGAAAATTCACATTCGACGACGTGAATTAAAACCATAAAAATCGATATCAAATCCATCAAATGGATATTCCCAAAAATCCAGAAAAGAAGTCATCAAAGTCGATAATAAATGACAACAACCAACCGGATCAACAAAAATCGATTAAAATGGAAATTTGCATAAAAATAGGCAAATTGGCTGATTTTAACAACGCCAGACGTCTGGTGGTTCTCCTAGACGTTTGAGCTGAAGGTCTGGAATTTTTCCAGATCACTCAAATGTCTGAGCCGTATGTCTGGAATTTTTATTCCTTTGCCTAAGACGTCTGAGCATTTTACCAGACGTCTAAGCTGAAGCTCAAGGCAAAATTTGCCTAGGCCATTGATGGTCAATTCAACTCGGACGCGATCGAATGAGCGATGGTGGCTAGGGATTTATGCCAAATGACAACCCAACCCTATAGGCTCTTCAATACACTCCAAACAACATGTCCAAACATCCATAGTAGGATTTTTATAGATTTTTACTTCAAAATACCAAAATTGGAAAATTCACCAAACCAATTCAATTCAAAAGCAATTGGACATGAAATAGATGTTAGGAATTCATACCTAATAGAAATGAAAGCTATAGACATAGATGTGAGTTCAAGAACTCGCCTTTAAATTCAAAAACAAGGAATGAGAAGCTCTAAAACAAAGCATGATCAATCTCTCTTCAACTTCACTTCAAGAACCTTCAATCTATGATCAAATGCAAAGTTTTTCCTAAGTTAGGTTATAGGAAAAATCAAGAATTAAAGAGGAATTGAGATGGAGAAGATAAAGAGCATGCTTACCTAAGCTTCTCCTTGATTTTGGAACTTGGATTTGAATTTCCTAATAATCTAGGGTTTAGGAATTTTAATTTCCTATATTTTCCCCCATTTTTCCTTTTAGCTTGAGTGTTAGGAAATTATGAAAGGAATGAATAAAGAGGAGTGGAGTGGGAGGTATTTGGTAGAAGGTTTGGGTTATCTTATTGGGTTAGTGGGCTAGAACATAAACCAAAGCCCAAACAAAATACCAAAATACTAATCAATTCCAAACATATCAATGTTTATACTCAAAAAAGTTGTAAACGTTGTTTTGAACTCAATGAAAGTGGTATCGAGTCCGGATTTGACTGTTTACAAAAATTCACATTTCGGACTATAAATTCAACAAACGATGTTATATTTAAATATAAAAAATTAAATATATAATCGTAAAATATGCGGGTTGTTACAAACTCCCCTCCTTAAAGAAATTGTGTCCTCGCAATACTTAAGAAGAAAATAAAGAGTAACAACCACTCTAAGGCATAACAACGCAAAAGAAAATTTTGAAGTGAGAAGTTCACCTTAAAGAGCATGAGAGAGTAAGTCTGGATGTGTTCGCTCGATGAATTCTCTGGATTCCCAAGAACAATCTTTAGGATTTGCGGACCATTGAACTTTCACAAGCGGAACATCTTTATTACGAAGGCGTTTAACCTCCGTAGCAATGATACGAATAGGATGTTGCTCATAAGTTAAATTAGGTGAAACTTCAATTTCTTCAATAACACTGGGCTCAAGAATAGAATCGGAATCTCTAAGACATTTCCGTAGTTGAGAAACGTGGAATACGTCATGAATAGCTGAAAATTGAGCCGGTAATGAAAGGCGATAAGCCACGGAACCAATGCATTCGGTGATGGGAAATGGGCCAATATATCGAGGTGCTAACTTTCCTGATCGATTGAAACACACAACACCCTTCATAGGTGAAATACGAATGGATAACAAATCTCCCACAGAAAATTCCAAATTCCTTCTTCGGTTATCGGCATAGGATTTTTGTCTACTTTGAGCTTCTTTCATCCTATGACGAATAAGGTCAATCTTTTCTATGGCATCAGGAATAAAATCTGGACCTAAAACCAGCTTCTCACCGGCTTCAAGCCAACACGAAGGAGATCGGCATGGCCTTCCGTAGAGGGCTTCGAAAGGTGCCATACCAATACTAGATTGGAAGCTATTATTATAAGAAAATTCAACAAGAGAAATATGATCTTCCCAACTTCCACCAAAATCAAGAATACAAGCACGAAGGAGATCTTCAAGAGTTTGATTCACACACTCTGTTTGTCCATCGGACTGAGGATGATAAGCGGTGCTAAAATTAAGCTTCATTCCCAAAGCTTTTTGAAGACCCTTCCAAAATCCACTAGTAAATAATGGATCACGATCGCTAATAATAGAAGTAGGAACCCCATGCAATTTAACATTTTTTTTAAAATAGAGTTTGGCCAAAAGTGGTACGGTCCGGTTGGACCGAACGGGAATAAAATGGGCGGATTTTGTAAGTCTATCTACAGTCACCCATAGACTGTCATGACCCGATTGAGAACGGGGAAGACCATCAATAAAGTCCATGGAAACTTGATCCACTTCCAAACTGGAATATCCAAAGGTTGCAATAACCCACCGGGTCTTTGATGCTCAGCCTTAACGAGTTGGCAAGTCATGCAATGCTTAATAAAGTTAGCAATATCAGATTTCATTCCATCCCAATAATAAAGTCGCTTCATGTCTGCGTACATTTTACTACTACCGGGATGAATGGTAAATTTAGAACGATGAGAATCTTCTAAAATGTCCTTACGGGGATCACTAATATTAGGCACAATAAGTCTACCAAATTTTTGAATGCCACCACGAGCATCGATTTCAAAGTCTTTCAGACCATCAATATTATTTTGATCCCTACAACTTTGGCTAAGAAGAGCCAATTCGGGATCATGCTTTTGAGCTTGAAGAATGCGGTCTAAAAGAGATAGATGAGCCTCAAGGCTACAAAAAACAAGAGATGAATATGAATCAGATTCGCAATCTCGAATCTCACAAGTAGACAAGGTCTCGAAATCATTCCATTCAGAAATCATCATGGAAACAACTGCTTGTTGCTTACGACTAAGGGCATCGGCAACACGATTTCCCTTTCCGGGAGTATAAAGAATATCAAGATCATAAGATGCAAGGAATCGAGCCAACGTTGTTGACGCAAATTAAGTTCCTTTTGGGAAAATAAGTACTTCAAAGATTTATGATCGGTGTAGAGAACAAATTTCTCTCCCAAAAGATAATGACGCCAAATTCTAAGGGCGAAAACAATGGTCGCGAGCTCTAAATCACGAGTGACATATCTAGTCTCGGCATGCTTTAATTGCCTAGAGGCATAAGCGATAACACGTTCCCTTTGCATGAGAACGGTTTCCAAACCAACACGACTAGCATCGGTATAAACAATCAAGTCTTGGTTCCCTTCGAGAATTACAAGGATAGGAGCACCGGAAAGGAATTCTTTTAATTTTTGAATAGCAACTTCACATTTGTCTGATCAAATGTACTTAACTCCCTTCTTTGTCAAACTAATAAGAGGTACAGAAATTTTAGAAAAGTCTTTTATGAACCGACGGTAATAGCCCGCCAATCCAAGAAAGCTACGAATTTCCATCACACTCTCCGGTCTCTTCCAATTTTGAATCGCTTTAATCTTTGAAGGAACTACGGAAATTCCGGATTTAGAAATAATATGTCCTAAAAATTTCACACGGGATTGCCAAAAGTGGGACTTAGAAAATTTTGCTTTCAATTGATTGCTCCTAAGAGTTTCCAACACAATCCGAAGATGTTTTTCATGCTCTTCCTCGGTTTTAGAATAGACAAGAATATCATCGATAAAGATGAGAACAAATCGATCGAGGAAGTCTTTGAAAACTCGATTCATAAGGTCAACGCAATAAGCTAGAGCATTCGTTAAACCAAATGGCATAACAAGCCATTCATAAGATCCATAACGACTACGGAACAATGTCAAAGGAATGCTATCCTCCGCAATACGAAGTTGATGAAAACCGGTTGCTAAGTCTAACTGTGAAAGGACTCTAGCACCACTAAGTTGATCGAATAGATCATCAATCCGAGGTAAGAGATATTTATTCTTGATGGTGAGATAATTAAGCTTGCGGTAGTCAACGCAAAGCCTAAGTGTACCATCAGATTTCTTCACAAAGATAGCTGAAGCTCCCAAACGAGAGGAACTGGATCGAATAAACTGTTTCACTTACAATTCGGATAATTGTTTATGCATCTCCTCATTTTCCTTATTGGACATGCGATAAGGAGGAAGAGTGATAGGTAGAGCTCCAGGGATTAGATTAATTCTAAACTCAATTTCTCGCTTAGATGGTAATCCTAAAACGGCCTCAAAGATGTCGGGAAATTCACGAACAATGTGAATGAGGGAAATGACATCTTCCTCATCATCATTATCGTCATCATGCGATTTTAGAGAATATAAGGATGCTACCGAATTGGAATCTGAATCTTTAAGAAGAATAGAAATCTGCTTAATAGATTGAGGATGTCGAAGATGGATAGTCCTCTCGGGACATAGGATGTGGGCTTCATAACGGTTAGGCCTGTCAACGGATGCAAACGAATGCGGATATGGCTATATCCGCATCCGTATCCGAAAATTAAAATCTACATCCGCATCCGCATCCGATATCCGCGGATATTCAAAAATTAACATCGGTATCTGCATCCGCGGATATTTTCAGATATTCGAAAATATCCGCATCCGAAAAGAGGATGCGGATATTTCCGAATATCCGAAAATCCGCATCCGAAAACTAGATTGAGAATTATAATATAATGAAAATTTTAATCAAAAAAATTACAATTCATAGCATTCAAATAACAATCAATCGACAAACTAATTTACTTCAGTTTCTAAATTAACAGCAAAGAATCCACACATATACGATTTGAACAAGCTTAAACAATAAAAAAATAAATAGTATTTCAATACATGATCCCGTTACTCGAATAATGTTCTTTAGAACATATAATATCTCAGTTTCAATCTCTCAATCTCATAGTTGAAGCATGGGACTTCATACCTGCACAATGACAACACAATGCATGCGTCAGGTCCTTTAATAAAGACATTCAGAAGGCTTATGGCAAAATTGAAAGGTGGTTCATAGTACAAATGATGCAAATGATGAGATCAATGGTTCTTCTCATTGTTTTATACAATGTAACAGAGGTAAATATCTTAGCATGTCAAAAGTACAGTTTTAATAAAGACTGTGCAATTACTGATTATGGATATGATCACTAAATTTCATTTAAAAAGGTAAATTGAAAGGTGCACACTTCATTTTAACAATGAACTAATCATAGTCTTATATATACATTGCCTGAGAAATATCACATGCGTACCCTTAAGCAGAAATAAAGAAGGTTAAGAACAAGTTCCATCCAAAAAATATATTATAATATCAAGATATATGAAGTCCAGTTTGCTCATAGTAATTCTTAAGTAGTTTACGTTCTGTGTTGGATCAAAAAATACTCAATTTGGTTATTGTTTTTTTTGTTATAATAAAAGGAAAGGTATGGTCACCGAGCTGATCCTATTGAAGCATATGAGATGCTTCATAGAAGAAAGGACAGACACAAAAGTTGGGGGATATTGTGCATCAGAGCAAGTGGTACTAATTTTTATTTATTTTTCGAAACTGACATTATACATAATCTTGTTCATTTGTAAAATGAAATATATGAGTATAAAAGATACTCGTATCTTTTTATATCAGTTATGGAATTGCTTACTTTCATTATGAAGCAGCAGTTTAATAACAGGATGATAGAATTTCACCCTAAATGCAAGGAACATAAAATATCTTCTCTCATGTTTGAAGATGATTTATTGGTATTCACAAAGCCAACTGCCTACTCCTTTTCTAACATTCTCAGTGCTCTAGATATTTTTAAAAGTATGTCTGGTCTTCTCATTAATAAGCAGAAGTCTCATATTGGTATTGCTGGATTGGACTTGAATGCTACTTCGCAAATATTAATAGATATGCAGTATTGCAAACAGTACTTAAAATAGTTAATTTACATTATGCGATGGATAGTTTATGGTAGGGTTGATCCTTCATCTACAAGCTCTATATCTTTACCTGTTAAATAAAAAGACTGATTATATTAAATGGTTAAAATTCTAAAATAATTTTAGTATATAATAATAACTAACCTATGTCCGATGGTAACCAATCCTTAATACAACTCAATGCTTCCACTATGTCAGGAGATAATGAAGATCTATTTTCGGTAATCAATCTACCACCGCTACTAAACGATGATTCAGATGCTACGGTAGAAACGGGAACGGCTAAAATATCATGAGCAATCTTTGCGAGAGTAGGAAATGTAGGACAATTTGTTTTCCACCACATTAAAATATCAAAGTTGTCGTCATCCTCATCCATCGGCAATAATTCATCTTTCAAATACTTGTCAAGCTCGGTCTTTGAAATTTGCGAACTTCCAATTTTTTGTTCTCTATAATTCTTCCACTTAAGATCCATTTTTGTTCTCTTTTTTAAACCATGATTAACATTATCATCCAATGCACAAGAAGAAGATACATTTTTATAGGATGCACTTTCTTCTTCATATAAATAGAAAAGAGATTTCAAACAATCATTGATTTTCCTAACATGAACTTGTGCATCTTCCCCATAAATCAAATCATAGAAAAATTCAATGTAAGCCATTCTATAACGAGGATCGAAAACCATTCCAATACTCATCATTAAATTGCAAGTCTTCCAATATTTCTCGAATTTAACTCTCATCATTTGTGCCATGGAACAAATATAATCATGCTCACTTAGCTCCCAACTAGTAATACTTTCATAAATATCACATTAAATTGCAAGTCTTCCAATATTTCTCGAATTTAAATCATTTGTGCCATGGAACAAATATAATCATGCTCACTTAGCTCCCAACTAGTAATACTTTCATAAATATCACACACGCTTTTAAAATACAAATTCGCTGTTGGATATTTAACAACTGAAAATTTGAGAGTTACATCATAAAAGATTTTCAAACATTCACAACTTTCTTTTCCTATCTCCCATTCTTCTCTAGAAGGCAAACTTATATAATTTGAAGTTAACTCAACTAATCGCTCAAACGCGGGACGCACTTCAATCGCACTTTCAAGCATAAGGTATGTTGAGTTCCATCGCGTTGGAACATCATAAGAAACACCTTTTCCAACTAATCTAGTTTGTGCCAATGCATTTTCCCAATTTTGTTTTCTAGACTGTGAAGACTTTGTGAAATTAACACTTTCTCTTATCTTTATAATAAGACCATGTACGGCTTTTAACCCATCTTGCACAATTAAATTCAAGACACGAGTGCAACAACGCATATGAAACAAATCACCATTTGAAATCAAGACCCCTTTACCATCTAACCATGCCTTGAGATCTCTTATCATAACATCATTATTAGATGCGTTATCGACAGTAATTGAAAATAATTTCTTATCCAAATTCCAATGCAATAGTTTTGTTTTAAGAGCAGCACTAAGTGCAAGTCCAGTGTGTGGAGAAGGCATTTCATGATAAGCAATTATCTTTTTTTGCAATTTCCATTCATCATCAATGTAATGACAAGTTATACAACAATAACCTATATTCTGATGTTCATATGTCCATAAATCAGTAGTAAGACTAACATGAGTAGACAAACTATCAAACATCTGTTGTAATTCAGTTCTCATATCAGCATAAAGTTTCAACACATCACAACGAACTGTATTTCTAGAATATAACTTAACGGTTAGATTAATACTCTTAAAAATTCTTGAAAGTAAAGATGTTCAGTCATATTGAATGGATAATCATGTTTGGCAACCATACGAGCAAAACACATTCGAGTCCTACTTTGATCAAACTTCCAACTAGCTAATTTGAATGGTTTATTGGGAGACTTTTTAGTAGTCAAAAGTTGTTGTCCGGATAATCTTTTATTGGTAGTATTTTTGGGACAAACTTTTATATGATTTTTCAAATGTGTTGTTCCCAATGAAGTGGCTCCATTGAATATCCTTAAATAATGTTTACAAGTTACCTTAACACAATTACTACCCTCTAACACTTCTCTATCAAATTCTTTCCATACCTCAGATTTCATGGGTTTTGTATTCAAAGGTGTAGATATTTCTTCATTAGCTGGAATAATTTGAGTTGGTGGCGCACTAGAGTCCGTGGTTTCTAGAACAACTATGTTATCTTTGACTTTGACACAAGCATTTGATGCAGCACATGCAACAGATTTACTGCTACAACTTGACGAGGTGTTTTCCATTTTTAAAAGTCTGTAAATATTCATAGAACAATTGTAAGGAAGATTAAACAGATTAATTTAAAACAGTTAGAACTTTTACGAATGAAAAGAAAAAATCAAGAGAAATGCTACCAATCAAAGTTAATGTATATATAGCAAAATATTAATCCACTTCAATTGAATAACACTAATTTCATACGACATTCTCAAAATTCTAATCTCAACATGTAATACAAAAAATATTTAGAAAACAGAGAACAGCCCCATTTTGTTTGTAAACTAGAGTTTACTTGAATTAGTGTTTAATAAATTCAAAGTAAAGATGGTAATTTGACAAAAGATATCATCATGACCACCTTCATAATTAGTAACAAGATTTTGTTGAACGATACGCTTTTCAACAGACTAACCATCATATATCTACTTTAAATAACAAAATGATAGGAATTGTAGATTTGTAAGTGGAGATGTAGTCATTTTGTTCAGTAAGACTAAAATTAAGGGTCTATAATATGATTTGTTTAAAAGACAACGATTCATATTATATAAATAGCTACTGTTCATGTATAGAATGATTATGAAAAAAAAGTGCAAATAGATTTTATAATATGCATCATTAAGTGAAGAGATGCAGCCGCTTTGCTCAATAAGACTTAAATTAAAGGTTTACAATATGCTTTTTATAAAAGATAATGACTCAGGGTATATAAATGGATATTGTTCATGTATAGACTGAATATGAAAAAAAGGTGCAAATAGACATTCAACATCTACGTAACTACAAGATAATAGTATACCATGCGTTTCAGTAGCAATAATGACAATAATTCGTATCATCTACGTAATAAACATTCAACATTACACTGATAAGGAAAGTTTTCATCTCTGTTAACTAAATAGGAATTGAAACACCATTACCTTCCTATTATAGGTTGAATGCTACAACCTAATTATTTTGTTCACATATCTGCTTCTTACTTTCAAGTCCAAATTCACACAGAATATGAGTTGCATATGAGCAAAGTTAACTTGAAAACAAATTCAGCTGTAGCTATGAAAGTATGCAAAATATTTCCCTTTTTTCTGATCCATAAAAACAACCAGGGTAGGCAAGTATAAGCTCCACTAATTATTGAATAACGATCGCTATAAGAATTGAAAAAAATGCTGAAGCTTCATCATGGATTTGAAAAAATGATGATTAGTACTGTTTTCTTCAATGGAAAAGGCGAGTAGGCGACTTACTGCGAGGCGGAAGTCGAGAAGGAATGAATGGCGTTTGACCGGGTGGGAAGTGGCGATTGACCGAGTGGGAGGCGGTGGCTTCGATTTTGTGGATTTAGGTTTTCTTTTCTTTTTTCGAATGAATGGCTCGCATGAGTGACTGAGTGTGTTCGATTGTTATTTGTTTTATGGGATTCTAGGGTTTTTACTGGTGCGGGTATTTCGGATATAGAACCGTGGAACCGTGAGTTAAATGGACTGCTGCGGGTATTTCGGATATAGAACCGTGAGTTCAATGGACTGTTGCGGGTATTTAAATTAATATATAGTAATTATAATTATCCTTAATTAATTACAAGGTTAATATGTATTGTTATCTTAATGAACCTAATTTCGGATCGGCGGATATTTTTCGGATACGGATATATACATATCCGCATCCGATTTCTTTTTCGGATATCCGCATCCGCTTTTCGGATATCGGATAATATCCGTATTTTCGAATACGGATTCGGACGGATTTCGGATTTTTCGGGTATCCGTTGACAGGCCTAATAACGGTTAAGCCAATCCATTCCCAAAATCATTCTGAAACCTAGGTAGCGCATAACATGCAAATCGGCTCGGAATGCATAATCACATAAAATAATTTCAACATCCTTACAAAATTAACTGAGTGTTGCGGATCCACCAACCGGATTCACAATTCTACATGAAGTCATCAAGACCATAACATTCAAAGAAAAAGTATCAACAAGTTCTTTTGATATAAAAGAGTGAGATGCACCCGTATCAAAAAGAACTCGAATAGGATGATCACGAAACATAATAATGCCATCAAGGACAGAATGAGAAATACCTTGGCCAAGAGAAGTGTTACTAGGGGCTTGCACAACATTCAGCTTTCCCTCTTTCTTGCTTTGAATTTTGGGACAAGAAGATATAAGTTGACCCGAACCTTTGCAATAGCGACAATAAAGGGGTTTCAGACACCTATTTGCATAATGGTCCTTAGAACCACAATTGTAGCATTCTCCACGATTAGGGGTAGGAGTCTTTGCTACCGAAGTTGTTTGCTTCCCTTTCTTGTTATAATTAGGTTTGAACTTATTATCGGGATGCCTCTTCTTGTTGTTATTGAAGTTCTTCTTAGCACCCACAACTTCAACATCACTTTCTTTATCGGTCTCTTCAAGTCGAAGAGCGATATCTACAAGCTGATCGAAAGAAACTTCTAGTTTCAGAAGTAAAGGCTTATGGGGTTTTTATTCAACCATAGATAAACCTCTGATTTTTCTTCAATGGGGTATTAATATACTCGACCCCATATTTAGAGAGAGATTCAAAAGATGTGACAAAATCTGTCATAGAAGATTCATCTTGAACAAGGTCAATAAAGCGTCGGGCTAAAGTTACTTTTTCAGCTTCTGGCACAAACTTCAACTCAAGCCTTTCCCGAAATTTCTCCCAAGTAAGATCCACTTTAACAATTTCCAAAATTAAAAGCTCATACCAATCTAATGCTCTCTCCTGGAGCATGCTAGAAGCCACTTGGACTCGATGTAGATCCACAAGATTCATGCGAGAAAAGATGTGATCGCATGTTCTAAACCAAGCTTGGACTTCTATAACACTTTTGGAACACTTGAATGGCCTACCACCCAAATTGGTATAATCACTGCACAAGCGTGCAAACCCGGATTTAGGATGAGTAGGCTCAGGAATGGGTCCGACAGCTTGGGCATTCTTTACAAGATCCAAAAGCTGTTGGGCAGACATGAATATGTCATCCTGAGGAGTAGCACTAGATTGACCGGCGCTAGGACGGCCAGGTCTAACCATTTATCTCTTTAAGAAAGAAAGAAAAATGAGGAAAAAGTTTATTCTCAGAATGAATTCAAATAAACTAGATTGATAAAATAAGGCATCATAAAAGAATATAGGATAGAACGGGTTTTAAGACTCGAATTAAATCCTAAGGCACGATTACTGAGAGAGACTTAGGACAATGATCCTTGCTAGATTATTCTACATTGTTCCGAAGTTTAGCTCTGATACCAAGCTGTGACGCCCCACCTCTATACTCACACTAACCAAGGACACTATTGGGTAATGCCGTCAATTAGTACGAAGAATAAGGCTGTTGAGGAGCGACTATCTGTGTAATTGTTTTGCGCGAGTACCGATATGTCAGATAGTATGTCATGCATTTCATTTCAAGAGGAAATCTGACATATAAAATACAAACTCAAGCTACTATACAGTGGCTATGTGGCCTTCGAAAACAAATATAAAATAAGCATAACATAAATCAGTCACAGATATTCATATCACTAAGGCGGAAATAGATATGAATATAACACATAGAAGTGAACATCAAAGTAGTGGTCATGCAAGGCCCACTACATCACAAAAGAATAGGTACAAGTGCTAGACAAAAGAATATGTATACATCAAGGATTCCCTATCTCGAATGTATAAAAACAAAAACTACTAAGCTAAAGTAGTTAGCCAAAAGTCAGGAGCTAGTCCCTGCTAAGACGTTAAGTGGAAGCACCTGAAATACCTCGGTCTGATCCGAGTATTATTTAAAAAGAAAAATAATAAACGGATCAGTCTAGCTATAATTATCATGTAAGATGAAATAGAATACGAGATATGACATATATATATATATGATAACAACAAAAATCATACAATACCTCAAATTTTCTCAAACACCAAAAAGAATGTCATATTCTTTATGTTATTCACCATGTCACAAATATTGATAAAGCTTATCTAAGCAAACCACAAACACTACAAGAAAGTTTGTTATTAATAACGCAATTAGATAACACATTATTCAAAAGCGTTATTGTTTATTCTTAATTGTTTGTCATTTTACCTTTATTTCTTTTGTTTGTAGTCCGTAACGCTTCACCAGAAGTGGCCCCAAAACAAAACAACCCTGCTCTTAAATTTTTTGTCTCCCTCCAAACAAATCAGACCTCAAACTTTAACATTTTTGCTTATTCAACCCTAGATCAAAATCCATGAAGAAATCAACAATCCAAAATCGAAACACTAAACTCTCGATCTTCAACATCTCTGAATTCTTCGGCAAGCTGATTCGAAGAAGTCGGGTTGTCGTGTGCGTATTATCTAAAACCCTAAATCGATTTGATGCGATTCTGTTCTTCTACTTTTTTGTTTTTGATTTGGTTGATTTTTAATTGTTTAGTAATTATAGTTAAATTGTTTTCGATTGTCAGCATTTCCCTTCTATCATCAGCATTTTCCTCTTTGAAATTCATCGTGGCTGATATAGGGAGTGGAAGATTAAGAAAAAGCAACAGAGAAAAGAAGCAGCCGTAAATTTTATGATCCAACATTCATTGTTAAATCTCACTCTGAGGAAAAGAAGACGAATTTTCATATTTATTATGCTTTTTCTAGGTCTTCTTTAGATTTGTTAACACATATTGTTTGTATATGTATTTAGATATGACCAAGAAGCTCAAAGATCTCTCTAATGGTAATTCTTTCTCAATACGCTTGCAGACTTTGATGGTATATTTTTTGATTTGATTGTTTATATATGACTTCTATGTTCTTGAAGCATGGTTCCTTATTTGTCATTTTATTACATTGACTTCTTATACCCTGGTTTATGTGCTTTCTTCATGTCTTTGTTTCATTACAAATTTTCATAAATAAATGACGTTGCAAGGTTGTATTCAATATTACAATCATTTCTATATACAGGTTACTAATTTTGTGCTTTATATTTTTTTCATCTTAAAATTTGTTATCTTGAATAGTATATGTTTTCAGATACTTGAAACATATTATTATAATGAGCTACCGCATCCTAATAATATGGAGAGTGGAAATTTGCTCACTGTTTAGCTGCAATTGAGTCTATCCTATATTACAGCATCACAGAATCAACTTGGCATGAAAATTAATCAAGCAATACTCTTTATCATATAACTATTATAATACTCTTTGCCATGTAAGACAAACTAGTCTATTTATACTTTATAATAGTACAAGACAATTCATACAAGTATAGAGATAATCTATTCGAATTATAGATGAAAAAATAGCAGTGTTAACCAGATTTAGTTAAGTGCACTCCCAACGGTATTGCTATGCATATGAAAGTGATGTATATGCCTTGCCTTGCCTTCAATAACAATGAAAGTGATGTATTAATGCACTAAACATTTTTTATTTGAACAAAGTATTAAGATTTGTCAAAGTTATCCATAGTTTTGATAAATTACTAATCATGTTTGGAATAATAGGTGCATATTTAGTATTTATTAGATTCTATGCACACTAAAATGCAATGAATATGTGTAGAATGTAAAAGTTGTAAATTTATTGAAAGTTGATTAGAAGCTTTTTATTATATTGGGGATACGCAATGGCAAAGAACAGGTTTATATTGCTTACTAATTATAAGGATTGGAAACTTGTTTTTCTCTTCCAATCAGTAGAGATATTTTTTTCTTTGTATCTACTGTGGTTTATTGTTTCCATTATCCTTTATATTGCAATTTTGAGTATAACATGTTAAGATGCCAATCCTTTAAAATATATAATAATTAGTTGTAATAGAAATATAATTTAAGATTTTTCTTTCTATTTGATTAGTCTCTTCTCTATCATGTTAGAATAGTCCACAATATGAAAATACGGTAAATGTATTTATTCTAATTTATTATATGTAATTTTTATTTGTTTTGGATTTGTGCTTATCATTTATGGCAGTTTTATATTTTTTATTAAATCCAGATTGTTGGTTTATAATTTTTATTCTACAGTATCGTTTCAATATTTTTGTATAAATTAATTTATAATGAATGGGAAATAAATTCTATTTTTATAGTGAATGCCATAAAAAGAAGGCCGGGAAACAAGTCTCTCAAGAGAGGAGGAGTGGCTTCAGTATTTATTTACTGTCAGGCCAAGAACCAGGATGAAAAACTGTCTGACGCGAAGTATCATCAAAGGCATAAGGCGTGCGAATCACACCTGAAGGCTCCGGCTGTTGTGGTTGTTGGTTTGATTCAGAGATTTTGCGAGCAATGCAGCAGTTTTGATCTTTGTTTGTTGCCTTAGAAGACTATTTTAATTTCATTTCATTATTCTAATATTGTTTGGGGGCAGTTTTATCACATGTTATCCAAAGGGTCTTTGAATACTTTCTTCACAATATACCTTAAATTCAAATTAGTATTAAATAGATCTAGTATTTTAAGCTAAACTATTTTATGATCGTTCAAAAGTGTGCCCAGTGCACAATAATTCATTTGAACAGGATCCGTCTTACCCCATTACTGATATAATTGTTGAACTTCTTAGTACTTGTTAGGTTGTAAAAACACTCAATAACTGTAATATTCTTGTTGCGAATAAGTAATGCTTGGAGCTAGTCAACATTGAATAGTTAGAGTTTCATTGCAAACAAAGGTAACCATAGAATTTTCTAGGGTCTCTTTTTCCAAAGAAATTAAAATTTCAAGATACCAAAGTCAGTGCTAAAAACACTTCTTAGAATACTATACTAACAAGGTATTCTGAAAATGGTCAGGACTAAATCCGGAAATATATAACTGAAATATATGAATGGTAAAACAAGAAAAAGGATATAACTTCTTTGATCCACATCTAATAACTCATTGATCCTTTTCTGGTAATTTTTTCTTCTGTGACTAAAGACTGCACAATTATTCTATTTAAACCTTACTAGTTCCTAAAATTAAATGAACCTTAATTTTTACCACTTTGCTTATTGTTACTGTAAATTGGGAAAATTAGCATTGTTGTTACTGTAAAATTAAATAAACCATAACTTTTACCACTTCACTTATTGTTATTGTAAAACTGAAACTCTATGGAATAAAATCGTTACACTTCTATTCTTCTTTGACTTTCCTGAAATGTTTGCAAATTTATATATTCGTTGAAGAAATCCTTGAATCTTCAAGTAAAAAGACCTTTGCAATCATTTTAACCTTGATTTACCAGTGGATGCCAGTCCATTCAAATTATTGTGAATAGAGTTTTAGATCATCACTGTCCTTACGATGAGGCTTATGAAACCACTGTCCAGTCCAATCAAACCGAACGAGCCGTTAGTATCTACAATTGACTTTACCTTTCTAACTATGGCATTTCAATTTGTGAGGTAAAAGGTCACTAAGATACATCTGCAAAAAAATTTAAAGTTAAGGGTTTATACATATTCAAAATTCATTAATTACCTTCCTCTTGCTTTTGTTGAATCCAGACCTTGTTATATTTATCATGGATAACAGCATTGGTCAAGCTGCATTTGATTAAGCAATTCCATAACGTTTAAGCATAGTAGATAAAGTTTTTTCTAAACTTTCTGACTGTTTTTTGCCAGTGTCAATTTTTCATTATAAAAATCTAACATGAAGAAAAATTCCTGTCAAATGTCAAAGGAATATCAAATAATTTTTTACTAGTGTCATTATCATTGGTCTTGTTTTGAAAGCAATATCCTCTGTTATTCTATCCCTTATATAATTTTTAAGCTACACTTACTCTTGGACTTGATGTAGCTGATATTGCTAATGGATGTAATGAGGCTGCTTTTATCACTGCTAGACATGAAGACAATAAAATTGATATGAAATTTTCTGAAGCGCTATTGCTAAGGTTATTGGTGGAGTGGAGAAGAAAAATAAGGTATGTTTTTTTTCCTTATTGGTTTTGCCTTAATGCTACTTGTACTTAGTAATTCAGTGTAGTACATGTTGAACATACACATGGACATGATAGCTTGGATACACCTACTACTTTTCTGCTCATCATACTGAACCATTATCATGTCATGCTATTGTGTCTTATTTTTTGCAACTCAAAATTAAATTGTAAACATATGCTCTATTCAGTATTGATACCTGGCCATGCATTATATTAGCAAACATAGAACCGACTTATTTGCAATTCTACTTCTTCTCTAATGTATTTTATTTGATTCAAAGCTACCACTTTAGAAATGTTCTCTCTGTTATTTGCATTATCAATCCTCACTACCACTAACCATTAATATGTGTCATATTGAGCATAGTTTCACATGTAGTTAGAAAAGCAGTATGTTCTGCGTATTTCCACAATGCTGCTAAATTGAAAGGTGTTGGAGAGTACGTGAATTCTAGAACGGGAGCATGAAAACTCACCAACACGTGTATCAAAAACGGGATGCTATCCCATGGGTCGCTAACCCATAGAGCCGGTGCAACGACGTAGTACAACGGTACGCCCGAGGAACATGAAACTCAAATAAGCTGGAACAACGACATAGTACAACAGTACGTCCGATGAACCGAACTCCATAAAACCCATAGGTCGCTAGCTTATAAAAAATGAGACGAAGCTCAACAAAACGGGGTACAGTCCCCCACGCGGACAAAGAGATATCGCATATCGCTAGTCTAAACCACAAAATGATCATCATAGATCAATAAAAGTGTAAATTATGCCAAGCTAGTAAATAAATGAGTTTAGCTTCATGTCCCATAACCACTGGCTTAACTTAAATATTTACGAACAAATTGTAGATTTTCACTCGAAAATTATCACAAGATTTCAATCGAACAAGTCTAAGAATTAACCGACGAAGTAAACGCAAGCGTTTCATACCACTTGTTTTGCTAAGTCGTTTGATTGGTTTTCTTGTACGAGTGAGGTGAAGGTTTGTATATACTAATAGATTGGAAAACGGTTTTAAAAACGAGCTTTGTACTTAAAAATAGTGTTGAAATCGTTTTTGTGAAAAAGTTTGAGTATTTACTACTAGTATAGAAACCTTTGTATTTTAAAGTGACAAATCATAGAAATGATTGTAAAAAAACAATCTATCACCAAAAATTCACATTCGACGACGTGAATTAAAACCATAAAAATTGATATCAAATCCATTAAATGGATATACCCAAAAATCCAGAAAATAAGTCATCAATGTGATAATAAATGACAACAACCAATCGGATCAACAAAAATCGATTAAAACGAAAATTTGCATAAAAACAGGCAAATTGGCTGGTTTTAACAGCGCCAGACGTCTGGTGGTTCTCCCAGACGTCTAAGCTGAAGGTCTGGAATTTTTTCAGATCACTCAGATGTCTGAGCCGTATGTTTGGAATTTTTATTCCTTTGCCTCAGACGTTTGAGCTGAAGCTCAAGGCAAAATTTGCCTAGGCCATTGATGGCCAATTCAACTCGGACGCGATCGAATGAGCGATGGTGGCTAGGGATTTATGCCAAACGACAACCGAACCCTATAGGCTCTTCAATACACTCCAAGCAACATGTCCAAACATTCATAGTAGGATTTTCATAGATTTTGACTTCAAAATACCAAAATTGGAAAATTCACCAAATCAATTCAATTCAAAAGCAATTGGACAAGAAATAGATGTTAGGAATTCATACCTAACAGCAATTAAAGCTATAGACATAGATGTGAGTTCAAGAACTCGCCTTTAAATTCAAAAACAAGGAATGAGAAGCTCTAAAACAAAGCAAGATCAATCTCTCTTCAACTTCACTTCAAGAACCTTCAATCTATGATCAAATGCAAAGTTTTTCCTAAGTTAGGTTATAGGAAAAATCAAGAATTAAAGAGGAATTGAGATGGAGAAGATGAAGAGCATGCTTACCTAAGCTTCTCCTTGATTTTGGAACTTGGATTTGAATTTCCTAATAATCTAGGGTTTAGGAATTTTAATTTCCTATATTTTCCCCTATTTTTCCTTTTAGCTTGGGTGTTAGGAAATTATAAAAGGAATGAATGAAGAGGAGTGGAGTGGGAGGTATTTGGTAGAAGGTTTGGGTTCTCTTATTGGGTTAGTGGGCTAGAACACAAACCAAAGCCCAAACAAAATACCAAAATCCTAATCAACTCCAAACATATCAATGTTTATACTCAAAAAAGTTGTAAATGTCGTTTTGAACTCAATGGAAGTGGTATCGTGTCCGGATTCGACTGTTTACTAAAAGTCACATTTTGGACTTTAAATTCAACAAACGATGCTATATTTAAATAAAACATTTAAATATATAATCGTAAAATATGCGGTTGTTACATCTTCGGACCACATAATCAATATCCGGTTTAGTTTTTGATATCTTCGAACCATATGATCATATGTCCAATCCATTTTTTATCTCCGGATCACATAATTCATTTATCCAATCCAAATTTTGATTTCTTCATATACATAATCATATATCTATATTGAACCCAATCCACTATCTCTTTAGCGAGGGGACCAAATATCTGATCCATTCCCTCACTCCCCAATACGGGGATCCTCTACCCGAGCTAGTGCATCCACCCACTCTTTGGTGAAGAGACCTGTTATCTGAGTGAGTCCATCCACTCATTCTTCGGTAAAGGGACTCGCTATCTGGTACAAGTCCATCCACTCGATCTATGGCAAGGGAACCTACACCTCATGGTTCACCACCCTATCTCTTCGGTAGGAGGAATGATGTCCTTTTAGTTGTGTATCAGTTTTCAAGGAATAACCAAACTTTGTCGGCGTCCCGTAATAATATCAATATCATTCATCGTGTTCAAATGATTTTTAAGTCCATACCTCCATTAGTCATTCATTTATCGATTTCAAACCAGCACATCAACCAAATATCCAGACATCCAATCCTCTTAAGAACTACTTGTAGACTTCCAACTCAGTGCATGTCGCGAGACTGACCAAGATCTCGTACATGTGTAGTGGCTTGGTAGTAGCCTTGCATCATTTATTCAAAGTAAAAGCAAAGTGCGGAAATCAAACTAGTTTCAATCTAACCCGATCACTTGATAATCATTCTCAGTTCGGATCCACGACTGTGTCAGGGTATATCTACTATGGATAGTGGTCATTCTCGAAGAACCACTATAGCTTGTGCTATAGTAATCTGATTTTTTGACGTGTTGTGGTAAATGGTTACTATGAACCTGTTCCTCGATCAAATCATGCAGATGCCTGCACTCATTCGTTTCGTGCCCATCCAGCTTATGGAATAGGCAGAACTTTCCAAACATTTTCTCCCATTCTGTGAGCACCCTCTTTACTTGCTTTTTATAAGGAATTTACCCTCGTTATTCAAGTAAATCCTCTCCGGAGTTTCGGTCAATTTGGCATAAGAGGAAAACTTCAGCTCCCTCCTCTGTCACTTCGGTCTTCCAAAGCCATCATCTATCTTTCAATTTCCTTTACCCTTCCCATATCATGTACTATTGGATGGTCCTCCATCGTCCATAGCATTTACTTCGGCACTCTCAGCTTTTGTGTCCTCTTGGTGCAAATATCTCTCAGCTTCTGTGTCTTGTTGGTGCAAATATCTCTCTGCTTGGAATAAAAATATACGAAATCCACTAGTGGATCTCTCTCCAAAGCTATTTATATAGGCAATAGTGTAGTATAAATTATACTAGTGTGAACAGATCTTACGCTGCTATAACACTAAAAGGGGTGAATAGTGTTTTATAACTTAAAAAGAACCTTTCTAAATAGTTTCAAGATTTAAATCAAAAATAGATAATCAACACAGATATATATATAAAAATAAAGTAATAGTAAGAAAGATAACAACAGGAGTTTTATACTGGTTTGGATTGGCCAATTCTACATCTAGTTCTGTACGGTATCTGTACAGATTTCCTTTCAAACACCTACTTTAATTAGATAGCAAGCAAACCAGAATACAATCTTGATTTCAAGACAACAAGATACACCCTCCTGACTTTCCGAGCTTAGGGAAAACTCTCTTGATTTAACTAGGCAACAAGATCTCCCACTTGATTGAAATGGGCAATAAGCATACCCACTTTATTTGAATGGGAAACAAACACACCACTTGATTTGAACGGGCAACAAACACACCACTTGTTTTGAACAGGCAACAAGCACACCCATACAAATAGTTGTAGAGAATTATTGATTTGAAATATAAATAGTTGTATTTTGAATACAGAATATTCTATAACTCTTTTACGGCACTTTGATCTTTGAATTGATGAGAGAATACTTGGAAATCTGTGAGTAGATTATAGATAATGAGTGTAGTAAAATTGTAATGGACCGGGATTTTCGACCCTTAAATCAACATTAATACGTCCACTGTATAAAATGCCGAGCAGCCGAGTGCCGGAAATACCAGTTCATTAGGGGTGAAGAAGAAAAGAAAACAGAACATCATAAAATCTCACAATCGCAGCGGAACAAAATATAATATATAATAACATATTTTAAATACAAGAACTCAACTGTTAATATACATACCACTATCAGAGTACAACAATTCAATACATCAATCTGGACAGTTTAATAACTCGTCCTGATATTCATAACTCACACAGCGGAAATAACCAAGTACGTGATATACGTCTGAACTCCTCCAGCTCGTCTCCTGAGCTCCATAGCATTCTAACCTGAATTTGTAATACTCGGTCTGACCCGAGCATTATAATAAAGTAACACCTGAGTCAGTCTGGAAAACCAGCATGAGAAAACACACTCAATTTGAATTATGAACTTTCCAAAATCCTTTGAAAAACAAAGGTATCTCGTAAGACCACGTCACAAATAAACACGACGGGTTTTTCCCTTACGATAACCAAAAAACTTTATAGAAAATACAGTGATATTATAATGGTGTCTAAATACAAATACTTATTCAAATAGATGAAATTGTTACATTAATTAAATTCTAGCATACTAGGCTATACAAACAAAACCCTAAGCTCGTATTGGAGAATGGATTCCAACGAATGACTGGGCCACTTGGGTACCGCCCGTCACAGTATACCTCTAGAACCATGTACCGAGGACCACGCTGGGATCTCCTGCTACACAAGACCAGCCTACCCCTAACCTGGATAGACCGAATATGTTATCACCCTGGGTGTTCCCACCCTTACCATCGAGCACTTCTTCTTTCATGTGTACCCATATATAAGATAAATAGGGTTTCTGAGGACATCTAGAAAGGTGATAACATACCCTACTGGGGCGCGACCCACTTAGCCTTGCTACATCTCCTCTGTTTTAGTCATTCCCGGTTGATGAGGCTCGAGGCTAAGCGTTACCTTTCAAGGAACGATTTCTCTTAGAATGCTCATCACCCTCCAATGACGATGTTCCGATAGCATTCGTCCATACAAGTTGTCCTGGGTCTGGACAAACCGAATTACCGTCTTCATAATCTTCACGGTATTCATTCATAACGTTCAAATCGGATCGAAGTGGTTTTCGGATAATTAAATCCGATCTCGGTCTCTTCGAAACGATTAGCGCAATTGGCCAAAATTGATAGCCGGTTATTTAACTATCAATAAACATCCAAAAGCAAACATCCGGTCTTATTCCATAAATTCCCTTCAATATTTCCGGAATTCTATAAATTCCCTTCAATAAATTCCAAAGTCTATTATACTTACTTATAATTCCAATTTCCCTTTCTACTTCTTTAATGAATTCTATTTCATTCTTCGAAGTTCACTTTTATTTAACCTCTTCGGAAATTTTCTTACTTTTCTTCCCAATTCAATTTAATAATTTTCTTATAAATCATATTTACTGAATAACCCCATTTCCAGGCTTCCGAGAAGGTTTATAAATAAATTTAAAAGATTTTCAAAACTTTTTATATATACATATGTAAACAAAAATAAGTATTTAAAGATATAATAATAATTTGTTTTAAAGACATATTCAAATAATTATTTAAAATATTGAAAACACTTTCTTATAACATTACTTTTTCAAAGCAGGTTTAAACATTTAGGATTTTATTAAAATAGATATTAAGTATTTTAAAAATTCACTTCTGAAATATTTCCATACCAACTAACCTTGAAATTTATATAGTCTAATAAATAAGAATTTTCCTTTTAAAATAAAAATTTAACTTATCGATAATTTTTTTTTAAACTCAATAACCAAATTTCCATTTATAAATATTCTCGATTTCCATCACGTTACTTCCATTCCGGTCTCCTTAACCATTTCACTTTAAAAATAGTATCTACTATTTTTCTCACTCTCTTTCCATATTCCAATATAAATTATTCCCGTAAATTTATATTCCCAAATTATCATCCGATATCACTTTCCTTCATTTATAAATTGCGTTTATAAATTTTCTATAACTCCTTTGAGTTTCATAAAATAATCTCCCTTATAAAATTCCATTTCTATAAATTCAATTTCTTATAAATCTCATTTATTTTTACCCATCTATTTTTAATATCAATTTCAACCTCTTTCTATATTTTTTGAATTTCATTTCAAAACCCAATCTTTAAATATTCCTTTATATAATTCATTTTAAATTTGTCCATTAAAATATTTTTCCGCATTATTTAATACGATCAGAAATTCACCATTTCTTATTCAACCCAATCTCTTTTAAATAATCTGATTTTCGATATACATATTTTATATTAAAAATCTCCTTTTAATTCCTTAAAAAATTTAAAATAATATTCATGGTATTTAATATATCCAAATTTAATTTCCCTGCTATTTTAACATTTAAAATTTTACAACACACAATAATCCAACATTTTATATATATGAAAAATACTAATATATTTGAGGAATCCAGTTGGACCCCTCCAACCTGTTTTTCCCTGCATCCACAGATGTTGGACAACAATAAGAATATCAATCTCACTTCGAGGGGGATATCGCGGTATATAAGGTCATCCGCAATTATGTAGGGGCGCATAGGGTCTCATCCGCTATAATGTGCGGGAATATCACTCCAATACTAATATATATATATATATACTACTATATATATAGCTATCCCCGGGCCAGATGGGTTGGGATCTCATTTCTATATAACCCACTGGGAGGACCTGAAAGAAAAACTGAGGTTAGCATATCAGGAAGCTCTAGATTCTGGAAAAATCATAAAAGAAATGAATCATACTTTCATCTGTTTAATTCCAAAAAAAGAGAAACCAACTCATATTCAGGATTATAGACCTATCTCGTGCTGTAATGTATCTTACAAAATCTTGAGTAAAATAATTTGTAATAGAATTAAACCAATTCTAAGTGAATGTATAAGTGAATGTCAAAGTGCTTTTATAAAAGGTAGAAGTATATCAGAGAATTCTCTGCTAGCTCATGAGCTGGTAAGAAATTTCAAAAAGAAGGGTGCTGGGAAAATGTGTCTAAAGGTGGATCTGCAGAAAGCTTATGACAAAATTAACAGGGGTTTTATTATCCACATGCTAAAAAATATGGGCTTTCCGGTAAAAATTATGAAACTTATTGAAGAATGTATATCCTCTCCTACTTATTCTGTCTTAATAAATGGTGTTCCAAAAGGCTTCATTAAAAGTAATAGGGGGCTGAGACAAGGGGACCCTCTATCCCCATACCTCTTTGCAGTGGCTATGGAATTTTTCTCCTTACAAATGGAATTATACACTCATAAGAATATTATCCAGCCAGTATATAACATCCAGCCATATATAACTCACCTCCTATATGCTGATGATCTTATTATTTGCTTCAAAGCTTCTAATGCAGCAATTAGGGGGATGAAAGAAATATTTCTAAATCTGGAAAACCTAGCAGGTCTGAAGGTAAACGAACAGAAGACAAAATGTTATTTCAGTGAGAACTTTATAAACAAAGATCAATTCAGTTCCCTCCTAAATTATGAAGAGAGTCATCTACCAGTCAAATATCTTGGTGTGCCATTATCTACAAATGTGATTACTGATAGAGAATGTGGGGTACTGGTAACTAAAATAAGAAATAAATTACAAAGTTGGAGTTCTAAACTTCTTTCTTTTGCTGGTAGGATAGAACTGGTTCACACTATCATAACATCTATGGTCAGGTTCTGGATTCAAACATTCCAAATTCCAAGTGCGTCTATTGAGAAAATTGAAAGTGTTTGTGCTAACTTCATCTGGAGAGGGGGGATTCATAAAATATCATATCAAACACTATGCAAACCAAAAAAGGAAGGAGGAGTGGGTCTCAAAAATCTCAGAGATTTAAAAAAAGCTTATGCTACTAAACTTGCTTGGAAAATTTTAAAAGGCAAAGGGTTTTGGGCTACTTGGATGAGAAATAAATATTTAAAAGACAATTTCTGGATTCAGAGAGAGGACTCTAATTCCTCAGGTACTTGGAAAACCATCCTAAGAGCTAGAGGTGATCTTAAAAATCTAGTTAGTAGGAAAATTGCTGATGGTAAATGCACGAGTTTTTGGTTTGATCCCTGGCTGAATAATGAAAGTGTTATAAACAAGCTTGGTTGGGACAGTTACAATGCTTATGGGGGTAGAGATTTTAAGTTAGAGAATATTATTCGAGGAGAGGCCTGGTACTTCCCCCCTGATTCTCCAGCTACCCAAATCAATCAGGAAATTAAAAGTATCACAATTTGTAATGAAGAATCAGACACTTGGACCTGGCAACCTACTAATAAAGATTTTAGCTTGAAAACAGCCTGGGATCATCTGAGGGAGAGAAACAATGAAATTGAATGGGCACAAATTGTATGGAATAGAGCAAGCACACCAAAAATGTCGCAGACTACCTATAAAGCTCTCCTAAACAGACTTCCTACAAAGGATAGGCTCAAAAAGTGGGGGATTCTACAAGAATCGATCTGTGTTTTGTGTAAGAAGGAGGAAGAAAATCATAATCATTTATTTTTTTGCTGTCCATTCACAAGACAAATATGGGAAAATCAAAAATCTGTAATAAATTGTAATTACCAAGATTACTGTATCAGTGACATCGCAAATTACCTGTCCCGAAGTTGGAAATCCAAAAGCTTGATAGGGAAAATGGCTTCCATTCTGTTGACTACCACAGTTTGGCATGTTTGGAGGGAAAGAAACAGACGCATATTTCAGAACAATTGGAAAAATGGTCAGCAAATTAATGAGTTGATTAAAAGAGATGCTCGAATTATTATGAAAAGAGTTGGGAAACTTACAGATCTATCAAATGCTGAATCAGAGACATTGAAGAAGCTGGGACTAGAAGTAAGAAATACTGAGATTCAGTTGTTGAGGCCTTGGATTCCTCCGTGATAGCTTTGATGGAAGATGAAGCAGTTTTCTTTTGTTTATTACTTATCTGTTGCATTGAAATATGTGTATCTAAGTAAACTTTATTGTAAGTTTTGGGTCGGGCCGACCAGTGCTAGTTGGGCTGAGTAATAAAGTTTACCCATTTTCAAAAATATATATATATATAGCTATCCAATAGATAAATACAAATTTATCAATCAATCAAACATCCAATAATTTAAATTTAAACATTTAAATTTAAAAGCGGAAATCCAAATGAGTGGGAAATTCTCACCTTTATTTCCGAGTTTGTTAACCATTCCAAATTAATCCCAGCTTATAAATTCCTCATCTACGAATCCACACTCGTCTCATTTTATTCGTTTTGAACCTCGAATGATTTTTATAAAGTTTTATTAGCTATCTAAATTTTAAATTTCTAATTAACTAACAAATTTTATAACCAGTTTTAGTTAAAATACCTCACTGCCTCAACCACTCGACCACACCGGACATCTCTACTCCCCTATTCCGTGCCACCATCCTGCCCTAAAGTCGCAGCTCGACATCACCCATCAAAGTCTCCTCCTCGTGCCCCCATCCAGTCAACCCCGCTGCCCTCACCGTCACCACGACCACTTCCAATCTTCACACGCGAACCATCGAGGAACCCTACCCTCTTCGATCGTGAAGCCAAACCCAGCCTATCTCCACGTTGACTTCGCCAACCACGAACGCGACTGAGAATCGTCTGCCACACGCTTCCTTTAATCCACCACTACCTCACGATCACATTCCGACCTCGCCTCCACGTGCGTACGCCTCCACCCTAAATCACGCCTCATCATCTTCTGCCACGACGAAGAATGAATGCAGCCTCTTCTTCGAGAACGAGGTCGACTCAGTGACAAACGCGATTCCCCTTTTAGGTTGTGAATGAAGCTCGCGATGCTGCACGATCTAATTTGATCGTTGCCCTCTCTTCAGATTGACATATTTATTTGGTGAATTGAATTGTTGACTGAGGGTGAGGCTCGCATTTTATCTCGTTCTCTTTTTTTTTATAAATTCGAACGAAATTCTTTTGAATGCTGGAAGGGAAGACATGATTTAAAGTCTGGAAACAAGGCTGTTCTTCGTTTGAATGTTTTGAATGGTCGAAGGATAAGGGCTCGTGATTTTTAAAAGGAAGAAGAAGAGGCCGTGATTAAATTGAAAGGAAGTGGACGTGATCCTTACGTGTTTGAACAGGTGAACAGTGACTTGAAAAGAAAATTAAAGCTGATGTAAAAGAAATTGCCACATCAACGAATATATATATATATAATTTAAATTTAAATCGTCTCGAATTCGTAGCTTAAAATCTTGACCTCCTATCAAGGTGTGCCGCTAGACGTTCATAATGTTATACCCCTATTCCGAACGCGATGGAAAGGTTTCGAGTCCTAATTCGATCGTATGGAGAAGATAGCTTTTTGGACCCAATTATTGTATTGAATTTTTAATATTGATTCCAGCGTGTTTTTATATCGTACGGCCCAACAATAACTCCAAACGCTATGAAATTTGAAATCCAAAAATAATACACTATTACGGATCCAATGGAACTGGTTTCGTTGAATTCTGAGACTGTGCTCCGGATCACTATTTTAAATGTCAATTTGAACAAACTATTTTTAAAATTGAACAGAACACTTTTAAATTCAATTTTAAAACTTTTATTATCTTCATTATTATTAATACAAATTTTACAAGCCTTTAAATAATTTTTTATCGGGCTTAAAACTCAAGGTACAATAATCTAACCAATAAACTTCAATAATTAAATTATCCAATAAATTGCTATATTTAAATTCTGAATCTATATTATACATAACCCAATTTTTCATATTCAAAATCAATTTATAATTCAAATTCAATATTTAAAACCGTTTAAATATTCGAAATCGAACAACGAAAAATCCGGGTTGTTACATTCCTCCCCCCTTAAAAGAATTTCGTCCTCGAAATTGCTAGGTAGGAAAAATGCTTCAAACTCATTAACTTATCAAAACCCACTTAGTGAAAATTTGATATTCACTTTCCTAATCTTTTACCTTCAACCCAACAATTAGTTTTCAACTCTAATTCCAGAATCCTTTATTTCAATTTCAATTTGAAATCAATTCGCCGTTAACAAAAAATTTCCAAAATTTTTTCTAACATCCTAAATTTCCGAATTTTTTTGGCAGAGTCTCCTATGTACGGAGGACCTTTTGCAATATGACAAGAGAGATAAATATATATACATCGACCCACACGGTCGGAAAACAAAAATATATATCAATATTTATATATTCGTTATATTTAATCCGAAAACGAACCTTATTTAGCGTTGTAAGCATTATTTAGCAAGCATTTACTTCATATGCAAATACGCAACCAAAATCTAGTCCGATAGCCTCCGGTTACCCGTACTTACTCAATTTAACCACGTAAGTTCCAAAAACATCAAATTCATTAACATTTTACTTATTTAAATGGATAAACACATATATTCATAAACAAACATGTTATAGAATGTTTTATAGCAATTACAAGGCTTCCATCATTCGATTATTTATTTTCAATCGATTAATATAGCATTTCATTCCATCCGAATGATTTACAACTCAATTTTCTTGTATCACTTTATTTTTATACCAAACAACTCATATCCATTTCAAATTGATTTAGAAATCAATTTTATTCACTTCTATTAATCCATAGAATTTTATTTACTTTCGTTTACGCCAAACGCCAATTTTTTTTTCTATGCAAATTCAGCGCTATTCATTTAGATGAATAACCATTTAAGCTTATAACTAGTATTTTAATTGATTCCAAATCAATTTATATTATATTTTATTCTAATTCCAATTGATTCTCAATTAATTCAATCGCATTCCATTCATATCTACTCTCTTTATATTCAAATCCATTTTATTTAAATTGATTTCTATTCAATCGAATTCCAATTCAATTACTAATTAATTAATTAGTTCATTCATTTAATCCATTTCAATTTTAATTCCATACTCAAATCCATTTATTTAATATCCCAAGCCATATCAATTTATTTACGCTTCAATTGAATTCATTTTATAACTTGAGTTATCACCATTTCAAACTATATCCATTTTACTCGACACATTTCCAATTTTTATTTAATTTGCTTACCATCTAAGTTGAATTTTATTTATAACTCAAGTTTCATTTCCAAATTCCATTTTTAACTCACAATCCAAATTTATTCAACCCAGTTAATGTTTATTTTATATCCAATTAACTAATTAATTATCTAATTAGTTCATTTCCACTTTAAAATTCAATATCTGATTTTTATTCCAAAAATCACTTCAACCAATTTACTTGAGTTCAAATTTTATCTTATAAATTCAAGTTTTGGTTTTTATTTCATTTTCCAAAATATCAAACTCTTTTTATTTTGGCTTATCTATTCCAATTTTCAATTTTATAAGTCACACAACTTATTTTTCATACTTCCAACAATTCAATACTCGAGTATATTCACACTTCATTTTTAACTCGAGGTTATAATTTATTTATAGCCCAAGTATATTTCTATTTCATAAATTTCAATCTTTGTAAGTTATTCCAATTTATTAATTCACAATTCCGATTCTTCACCTGAATTTTATTTCATTCAAGATTTTATCCATATGGTTTTATAATATTCCACAATTCAAAATTTATATTTACTTCAATTCGATACTATTTCTAATCCAATTCAAATTTTATATAGTCACTTTAAAATTCTTATTTACATATTTTAATTCAATTCCATATAACTCAAATCCAATTCACCTTTTTATTTAAATTTCAATTCCTTTTAACCAACATTTCAAACCATACTTAATTTAAATTCTACCCCAAACAAATTTACTTTTAATTCATTCAATTTAATCAGGTAAGAATTTAATTCCAATCTCAAGTCACAATCGATTAAATTTTCTAAAATTTAATTCGTTCAACTTAGCTTAAGTTGAATTCCATTCAATTTTATATCTCAATCCAATTTTATTTTCAATTTAATTCAACTTCAGCTCAGTTTTACTTTAGCTTAAGTTAAATTTCATTCATTTTAGCTTTCTCAAGTTAAAATTTAATTTCGAAATTCAAATTCCACACTATTCTCTCTTCTTTAAAATTATTCTCAATTTTATAAGTTCATAACTTATTTCCCGATGATGTCTAAATTATTTGACGGATTAAAAAATTATTTTGAACAATTCGGTTATAAATATTGTTTTGATAATTTCTTTTGTGACCGTTTGCTACTTGGTCATCAATCCACTTATCATGTTTTGTAATTTATTTTGTCATTAGATTACCCGCACCGTGCTTCTTCGCCATGTATATATTACCGCACACTACTTCATTTGCATGTTTAATGGAATAAATTTAGTTCTTGAGAAAATCAATAGTCTGTATATCTTAGTTGCATTATGATTACGTTTTTTTATTTACATTCCTATTTTTATCATTTCTATTTTTAAAGGTCAATCTCTTAGCAAATCTGAAATGATTTTATACACTAAATTATGCATATATTGCATATAAGTTAAGCTTGACGTTAGTTTTCGTGTCTTTTTATAAATTCATTGATAGATTTTAGCCATTTTTAGTTGCAATGTTTTTCTTTCGCTTACTCATTTTAAATCATCTACCAGGTAAGAAAGTTTTAATTTATGAAAGAACAGTCCCGTTGTTACATGTACTTCTTTAGTGTTGGATAGGTTGATGTTTGTTTTCTATTTGTATTTCATACTTACTTTTAGTAACCCTCTTCATCCCTCTGCATAGCTATGTTAAAGTTAAATTAATTGATAATGAAATTACCATATTGATTCGAAGAAACATGTTATTTTGTTCATTAAGACTAATATGACTGTTTTATGGAACTCTATTTTTTTAACATTATTTTCTTCTGCCTTATTATTTCAATAGGAAATGTTTCCAAATAGGATTAGGAAAAAAGTTTAAGCCAAAGCACAATGCAAGCAACGGAAGACTAATTATTGGGCTTCGATTCATAAATATTTTAATATTATGAAACTTGCATCTTAATTTTGGTAGCTCGCTTATTTACCGCGGAATATAAAAATACGCAATTAAATGATTTTATGGGTATGATAATATCTTCTTGCGGTCTATTCTTTTTGATTTTGTACCTGTAGTTATACAGTTTTCCTTTTTATGATTATTATCTTTTAGTCCTAGAAAATTTGTGAAATCTTGAAAGGGTTTTGTACTTAAATCGTGTTTCACTTAGATTTTAAACACTTTAGAATGGAGAACAGGTTTTGGCAACATAGATTAGCATTTCTCATCAACATTTTGTAGGATAACTTACGTTTTTACATTTTGTCTAGGATGAAACTCTAATGCATAGAATTTCTATCCTTCGTTTTCCGTGAAAGATGCTACTTCCAAAATAAATGCTCCGCTGAAGTTTGAATCAAATGCTAAGATCTCATAATACGCACACTAATATATAGTTTTGTATACATATTGTCTCCCCTTTCTATTGCCAGTGTCAACTTTAATTATAAATGTCCAATAAATTTGTATTTGCTATTTTGTTTACCGTAGAGGTTCTTTTCTTTCAAACAATGATCTGAATGTAAGCATTCCTTAGCATAAAACAATAGGGTATGTGGATACTATTTAAGTATAAGTGAAAAATCCCATGGTATGTATGCAACTCCTTATTTGCTAATTATGTAGAATGATTTGGCATGTTGTTATCTATCATTTTCCACATTAAGGTCGGTTGTTATTTTAACCATTGTCTGTATATCTTGTGCCTGTTGGAAACATGCAAAGCACTTACGAGTTGTGGAGCAAGAAGAGTGGATGTTATTATAGTTTGATGAATTAACAAAGCGATGTTGCAAATGATCAGATTAAGGTTTGTAGCTTTTCTTTTGGTTCACTGCACCAAATTCGAAACTAAAAAATTTGATGACCCATATTGGTGATTGAAGGGCCTATCTTATTCTATAAAAACAATGTTGATGCTATTACATCCTTGCTGTTTACTTTACATTTTTTCTGCGGTAAAATATTTGAATGATATTGTCTACATAAGAAACCAAGAAATATGCTTACTCTTTTAAAAGCGTAAGATTTCTATATATGTTTAAATAAAGAAACATCTTGAAACAATATTGTCCATGTAAAACCCAAGAAATATGTTTTCTCTATATGCGTATAAGGTTTACCACTACAATTGACACATGCAACATAGGTAAACGTAGTGAAAATACGAAAAATAGGTGATATTCATAGCTTAATCTATCAGTCTGAAATCTATGCATACATAATGGTTGCAGATCAGTTTGCAATGGACTTCTTCGTTAACAACACATAATGGAAATAATGAAATAACTATAATTCCATATAATCATATTCTAAGTACTCAACTAACTTATCTTAATTATGTAGTGCAAGATGGAACATTTGAAAGTTCGTCGAGCTTGGATGTACAAAAATATAGGGCATAGAGGAACGATTCCATTTCAGTTTTTAAGAGGTTTAACTGAGTTCATGCTAGTGGCATCTTCCAATGAGACAAACATGATAGAAATCCGTTGTCCTTATAATAACTGTAAAGCCACTAAACATCATTCTTATGAAGTTGTTTAAAAGCATTTGACTAAAAACGGTTTTATGGATGATTACTATGTGTGGATACATCATGGTGAAGACACGATGAATGTTATTAATACATCGGTGGTTAGTGAGGATGATAACATAAATATTGGTGTTGATTTTGATGGATCTACTACTTCAGAAAATAGAATGACAGAAATGGTTATTCATGCTGCTGGTTCGAGTATGCTGACTAATTCGTTGGATGTAGAGGAAAAACCAAATCTAAAAGCTAAGAAATTTTTTGACTTGTTAGAAGCATCAAAAAGACCGCTTTTTGATGGATGTCCAATGACGGAGTTGGCATCGACTTCTAGGTTAGTTGCTATAAAATCCACAAACAACTGTACACAAAAATTAATGAATGATGTTCTTAGTTTAGTTTGAGATGTGGTCCCATCTGGTTTGCAGACTAGATTGGAAGAAAATTGGTATCAATTAAAAAACAAGTGTTCGCATTTGGATTGCCGAATGAAAAGATAAATACATGTCGAAGTGGATGCATGCTATATTGGAAAGAGAACATAGACCGTTCACAATGTAAGTTTTGTGGCTTAGGAAGATATGAAAAGAAAAAAAGTAACGGTAAAGGTGTACCTTTTACTCGTTTACATTATCTTCCACTTATTCCTAAATTGCAAAGATTGTATTCGTCTAATGCCATTGCGGAGCACATGAAATGGCATAGTGAACGAGTTCGAGAGGAAGAGGTTTTATGTTATCCTGCAGATGGAGAAGCATGGAAATGGTTCGATGACAAATATCCTGATTTTGTCATGGAGTCATGAAATATTAGGCTCGGTTTATGTACTGATAATTTCCAACCTTTTAGCCAGTATGGCAAAAAATACTCCACTTGGCCAGTTATTTTAAGGGGGATTTATTGTAAAGGACAAAATATCCAAATAATTTATCCTCAAGGACACATGCCTATAATTTTATCCTCAAGGATAGACCCAAAGCCCATTTTTTCTCAAATGCACAAATCTCTCTTCCCCGTGCCCATTCAATCCCGTTTTCAGCTCCGACCACCTTATCCCGCGTCAACGCCACCTCCTCACCAGCGTCGCCGCCTCCTCACCAGCGCCACCATTGCCATCTCCTCCTTCATACGTTTTGGAGCAACCACCTCGTGCCACCTCCTCCATCCGTTTTGTGTTCAGCATCGCCGCAGCGTCACCTCCTCACCAGCGTCGTGCAACTACCCCATGTCACCTCGTCCACCCGCCAACGCCACCCCCACCCCCTCACCAGCACCATGCTCTTAAAAGCTGATACTGACACCAGTTTTTAGGTATCAATTTTGAAATTTTAGATATCAGTTTTGAAATTTTAGGTATCAGTTTTGAAATTTTAGGTATCAGTTTTGAAATTCCTTATGATGCAAACCCTACCCATCGCTTCCAAATACCACACACTATACCACCACCTTCACCGTTTCGTCAAACCAATAACCCATCAGAAATTTTCCACCACAAATCCATAATATTTCCTAAACCACCACAAATCCATACTATTTATTTTATTAAAACTGATACCACATTGCATACAAAACCGATACCGTGTTATTTTATTAAAACTGATACCACATCGCATACAAAACTGATACCCAAAAACTGATACTGTGTTATTTTATTAAAACTGATACCACATCGCATACAAAACTGATACCCAAAAACTGATACTGTGTTATTTTATTAAAACTGATACCACATCGCATACAAAACTGATACCCAAAAACTGAACACAGTATTTCGAAATCCTCACTCACGTGCTTGATCTCCATCCCTAACTTTTCACGGTCGCTCTCCGCTTCCTCGCGTGCTCTTTTCTTCTCCGCGAGCTCCTTCGTCTTAGATTTTTTCACAGACTTCATCTTCTTCCGAATTCGCCTTTCGAGCTCGAACTCCGCCCGCAGGTACTTGATTTCTGCCAAGGTGTTGTTGAGATCTGAGAGGTCGACGTCTCGGTCGGAGTTTATTGGGTTGGAGAAGGAAGCGATGGTGTGGGTTTTGTAGCAAGATCTGGAGTTGGAGAGGCAAGTTGCAGTGATTTGTCCTTGAGGATAAAATTTTAGCGGGCTGTCCTTGTGATTAAAAAAGCCCTAATTTTTGTCCTATACATAAATTTCCTCTTATTTTAACACCTTACAATTTACCTCCTTGGATGTGTATGCAAAATTCATACATGTTCTTAACTCTAATTGTGCCTGGGCTGAAAAATCCAAAAAACGGAATAGATGTTTATTTGCAACCTTTAATCGAGGACCTAAAGAAGATGTGGGTAGAGGGTGTTGACACTTACGACGTGTCAAAGAGAAAAAAATTTAAACTGTTACTCCATACTAAAAGTTGTATGCATATGTTAAGTTGTTCTGCACTCTTCTTGAAAAACTGTGTTCTCTCTTTTGCTTCTTAATTTTAATACGTTCATACAACTTTATGATGTGTGTGTAGAGTTACCAATGAAATGCAATTTATAAGGCTGACTCTTAATGGATAGTCTTTAATTGATCAGTAAAATATAGCTTGCAAACTCAGTTTACATGGGTGCTTCTAAGAAGAAAAAAATATTCAATAACTTTGACGACATTTAAAAGATGGAACTCGACATGCCTTTTGGGTACAGTTGAGATGATTTTATTATCAAAATTATAACAATCAAAAGATTATGACATAGTCTGAATGATTGTTTATTATAATGTTAATATAGTAAAATATATATTTATTTATTTCTGAATAGTTGGGATAAACTGGAACTATAGCCTTTAGTGAGCTATCATTGATTAACATAGAAGAGATTATTACAAGTTGTGCACTGCCTTTGCTTTGCAAAGGCAGTGCAACAGCATGTCTCGGTTGTTTTTCAGTTTGGCTTAAGCCATTTTGGGCATTCAGGCAGCATGTCAACAATATAGGAAAAGAGCATATTATTACTTTAATGTTTATGAAATTATGCGCAAAGACATATATTTTCATCATTTCATGTTTTTGTAATACTCAAACTTCTTTATATAAATACAACAATTGTTTCTGCTGTTTATTGTTCTGATAATTTAAGAATTCAAACTGATAAATAATTTATTTTATCTTTTATATATGAAGATAAAATCAGGTATAATATTTATCCTTTCTTTACAATATTTTTACTTCTGTCTTCAAATTTTAATTTTTATCATTCTATTTAGAACTAATTTAAAATGGACAAAAAAATAGTACTTATAGTCTAAAGTATGTGCAGTTTTCATCCTTGTACTTATTGCCTAAAGTATGCATAGTTTTAAATTTACTCATCATTGTACTTGCTGTCAAACGTATGCACAGTTTTAAATTTAATATGGTAAAACTGAGTCGGTACTCAGATTTTAAACGTATGCACTGCCTTTGCACTTTTGCAAAGGCAGTGCAACAGCAGTGCAAAAGTGCAAAGGCAGTGGTATTGCACCGCCTTTGCAAAGACAGTGCACTGCAAAGGCAGTAAATTGAAAATGTAAATTGTTTTCCTCAACGCATCTAGTAATATCCGAGCCTCTAAAATTGAAAATGTAAATTGTTCCAAGCCAAAGCAGTCGACAAACTACTACTACTTTGACCTTGTCCTCGTGTATGTTACATAGCATGGATTTGATGCTAGTAAAAAAAATCACAAAAACATGCTCTGAATTAAAGTTCGGCAGAAGATTCCTATAAGCTACAGATTTTCACAGTGAAGTCATCTTGTGGGTAGGAGTCCGGGATAAAGTTGTGACTAAATCCCGACTCTGTTCGTGAAACTTCTGAGAAATCGGTCTCACCCGATTTGCCTATTTCGAAACCTCATGTTTGTGTTTTTCCTTCGAAGGTGAGATGCTTTCGAAATCATGATGTATTGCTCGTAAAAATCCAATGGTCCGCTAATCTCAGTAATACTATCTGCTAATGCGGAGAATAAGACTGGTTAGGAGACATTACACTAATTGGAGATTTAGAATGCCAATTATACTATCGGCATTCATGACTAGTTCTTTCATTTCTTTATGAAATTATAAGTTAGTAAAAGAAAAGTCGAATAGTTATACATTTTGCTAATGTGATTAAATAATTTATATGCAGATATACATAGACAATACATATACTGCTAGATTTGGAGTTTCACATGACAAAGAGAAACTTGAGGAGGAAGTAGAAGAGCTAAGGAGTAAAAATCAAGAAATGAATGCCACGATTAACAAACAACAAGGGGATTTATGTTCCATGCAGGAGGAGATGAGTTCTGTGCAGGAGTTTATACGGGGGTTGAGGCGGGAGCAAGGACCAGAGATATGACCAACTTCGTGAGTTATTTCTATTTTGGTTGTGGATTTGATATTCTATTTTTATAACGTATATTGTATGATGTTTGAATTAGATGAAACAACTATGTTGGAGTTATGTAGCAACTTTATTTTATTGTTTGTTGGACATGAGCTGTTTTAAACGCATTCTGTAACAAGCTTATGGTAATTTAACCATGATATTCATTCTACATTAATGTTTTTAATGAGACATATAGTTATGATTTTTGCATGTGGTTATATAATATATTTAATGTTCTCTGTTGTTGATGTTTGGTTTTATTAGATTTTATTGTGATATATGAGGTAGATGAATGTGAATTCAATAGGATCATATTGAATTTTGATGTACGGTGGCGTAGGGAAGACGTATGGAACTCGTAAGAGAAATACTTGTAAAAGGAGAAGGCTAGACGTAGGGAATGCGTAAGGATGAAGGCGTAGGGAAGACGTATGGAATGAGACATAGGTAATGCGTATGGAATCTGGCGTAGATAACGCGTACGGAATCTGGCGTAGAGAATGCGTACGGAATCTGGCGTAGAGAATGCGTACGGAATCTGGCGTAGGTAATGCGTACGGAATCTGGCGTAGGTAACGCGTATGAAATGCGACGTAGGGAATGTGTAGGGAAACGACGTAGAGAAGCCGTAGGGAATTTTTGCGACGCACTATTTTCCGACTTCTTTTTTGGCGTAGGGGTGGCGTAGGGAAATTTGTTTCCCTACGCCAAAACGTCGTAGGGAATCCAGAATTCTTTTGTAGTGTCAACTCTCAAATGTCAAAATTACTACCACCAAATGTATCATCAAACAATATACACATCATTTCAAATCCAACTCCACCAACTTAATGTATCATCAAAACTTACTAAACAATGACACAAAACAAAAAAACATACCAATCACTGCGGTCAGTCGCCTCCAAAACCTCCCGAACCAGCTTAGGATGAAAAGCGGCCACCATACTGCTGCATGTACTCAGCAATACGCTGGTCCATCAGCTGTGTCATCTCAATGACCTGGCGACGGTTCTGCTCTTCCAGCTGCATCACCCTAGCTCTCAACTCTTCGATCTTTGCTAGATCGATCTCAGCTCTGGCTGTTTGGCTGGCTCTCCTCTGTCTGCTGGCCTGCAATGCTTATTTAATTTAGTCTATAATCTTACTATCAAAGCTATAACACAATGTGTTAATTGTTATATCTATAAACTTATTGCCGAAACTAAAACGATGTGAAGTTCTTTAAAACTAAAAGATTACTAAATTGTTATATCTTAATATATTATTCATTACCACTTGATTGCTAAAGCCATAGCACATGTTTTGTGACGGTGGATCCATGACTGACTCAAAAATGACGTCCTCCTCATCCGTCGTTAGCTGCTCTCGACCGGTATCCTTCAGGAGTTTCTGGCGTTGTTCCATAAACCTTGCCTGCATGAACAAATAAAAATGCAGCTAAAATTAATAGCATGATATCTTAATTCATTATACTTTAATGATTAAAACAATTACCAATAGTACATAAACTAAAATATGCTTACTTGGCTCTTTCTAGATTTATCGTCGTGCCCTGTACATGAAACTATCCCGTTTGGATTTACATGCTCGACGGCATGAGTACGGGTAAATACATCCATATACGACAAGGGACCTTGCGCCTCAGCTTCCTAAAATTGATTATTATGTACTGTTATTATATATTCAAAATTATATAGCACAATAACTATTTACAATTCACATTTAATAAATTTACCAACTCCTGACGATATTGCTGGAACGACTTTGACCCTCCTCGATGAGTGATAGAATTTTTGTTCCTATTTGTAGAGTTTCTTTTCGACTCTGCCTGTACATTTAAATTTAATACATTATTTACTTATCAAATATTTTTTTATTTTTGCATATCAATCAAATAATTAATAAAAGTTTAGCACACTTACCTTCGCCTCGTCACTATCCCAATGTGCCAGCCATCCTTCCAACACACTCGCCCCCATCCAGTTCGGCTTCTGCCTTTTATGCTTCACCGCCGACATGGAATCCCTGTAGTTCTTCCTCATCTTCTACATCCAGTAATGTCGTACTAGCTGCAGGTCATCTGATTGTACGACCACTGCGGCCTGCATTTCATGATACGACCAAAAATTAAACAATAAAAGGTGAACAATAAATAAGCGACAAAAAAAATTAAGAATGGAAAACAGAGTATTATACCTACAATGAAATCCTGCCATATACACTCCATAATGTGGGGATGGATATTATCCCACTTCGGCCAACAAGTCGTCATTCTACTCTTGTACGAATCTCTCGAAACTGATAGAACTGCAGCTGATGGCTGTAGGTCAAACCCTCTGTGTTAAATATGATATAGATTAGTATATCATACACAAAATATTTAAAATACTGAAAAAAGTTTGATACTTACCCTTCCACTCTAGGTACTAGATACACAGTGGGTCGCTGTGGCGGTTGTGATGGACCGCTGCTATCGTCTCCTGAAGAATGGGAAGAACTCCTCCATCCGGACAACATTATACATGTCACAAACACATCATTTTAAAAGAGAACAATAACATAATAATGAAATATATTTTATAGTTAAATGACATAAATGAGATAAAGTACATAAAGTGCAAAGTATACCTGATTCAGATTGGGTCTCATATTCCGACGATAAGCAGAATACATTGCATTTTTAACATAAATTGCTAAATAAATGACAGAAATGGTAATGACATAAATGATGTAAATGACGATAAGCAGATTCGATTTCATAAATGACATAAATTACATAACTAGCAAGATAAATCTCATCAATTACATAAATTGCATAATACATAAGAATTCAACATAGTATTTATATCAATCTTCATCGTCTTCTGATTCAGATTCGGTCTCATATTCTATGTTACTTTCCTACTCTCGAATGCTTCTAACAAAACGTTTGATTCATCGTTCGAAGGTCCAAAATCAGTACAATCGTATGTTGTTATTATTTCATTGCTTTGCTCAAGATCTGCCTGATAAGCTTGTTCATTTGGAATATTCTTCCCATCAAACGTAAATCTTGCCTTTGTTTTAAATACTGCCGACCAATCTGCTTTATCTCTTTTTAGAGACGGCTAAGGATTGTAATAAACTTGCAATGCTTGTTTGGCTAGTACAAAAGGATCGTACTTGTGATAATGTGATGTGTGCTTTATTTCAATAAGATTATAATTCTTGTGCACATTAATTCCAGAATCTGGACATTGCTAAACCAATTGCATCTAAACAGAAACACCTCCTCCGCAGGTCGTGAGAAATATGTCAGTTGCAAAATTTGAGTTAAAATGCCATAAAAATCATTTATGTGATTTTCTGGATCATCACTACCTTTAACAAATACACCTGTATTGTTAGTTAATTTTTCTGTACCGTATTCTTTGGTGTTAAATTTATATCCATTAACGAAATATATTGGATATGTCTTGACATTTCGTTTTGGTCCCAACGCAAGATGTTTCAACCCTTCGTCAACCACACAGTTTCTCGGTTCATAAACGTACTTTGAAAACCAATCAGAAAATTCTTTGCCGAAATCTCCGTGCAGATGTTCACTTTCATAAATACTGCATATATGAATAAAATATTGCATTAAATTCTACACGCGCATGCATTATGGAAATGAATAAATCATAAATTATTATTTCAGATTACCTAACAAATGGTGCAACATCAGCATAATTAAGAAGAATATAAGTATGTGCTACATGAAGATCTCCATCGTTTAACCATACTTCTACACATTTTACAAAAGGTCGACCATGTTGTCTAACAATAGATAACATTGTTTGAGAGGACTCTTGTTCATCGCCTTCATCATTACGAGGAACACTTTCAAATGATATGTTCACATGATCACTGAAATAGTGAGAGAAAAAGAACGAAGCTTCTTCTTTGATGTAAGATTTACATATCGAATCTTCAGCTCGTGCTTTTTGCCTCACTTCTTTCTTTAGATGATTCAAGTATCTATGCAAAATTAATTTACATTAACTTTAACTTCCGAATGTAATTAAATTAATAGATAACATATTACATACCTCTCAAATGGATACATCCATCCATATCGACCTCGAAGCCGTGCTTCAGATGGAAGATGAACAGGTAAATGTTCCATTGCATTAAAAAAATCTGACGGAAATATTTTCTTCAATTTGTAGAGCAATATAGGAATATCTTCTTCAAGTTTATGTAAACGTTGCATTTTTAAAGTAGTCGAACAAAGCTCTTTGTAAAACAGACTAGGCTCCGTTATTACCTTCCAAACTTTTAAGGGCAATAGTTCTTTGAATAGAACGGTTAATAAATTTTTCATCATCATAAGACAGTTGTGGCTTTTCATTCCGCTCATTCTACCATTTTTAAAATGAACACATGTACGAAGATTTGATGAAATCCCATCAAGAAATCTTAATCCTTCCACCCATTTTAACACAACTTTAACTTGACTATTATCTAACTCGTAACATGCTTTGGGTTTTTTACTATCGTTTGGTTTCATATGAAGCTCAGGACATTTGCATAACTCTTGTATATTACGTCTTGATTTCAAATCATCCTTAGTCTTCCCCTTGACGTTTAAAATTGTGTTAAAAATATTATCAAAGACATTTTTCTCGTTGTGCATCACATCAATATTTTGATGAAGCAGAAGATCTTTCTAATAAGGCAACTCTTAAAATATACTTTGTTTGCACCAATTATGAATAGTCGATTTGCCTTCAATTTATGTTTGCACTCCAATTTCATATATCTTTGGATAGTCCCTTACAAGTTCGTATATGTCTTCGCTTGACCATATCGTTGGTGGTTGTCTGGTTTCTACTCTATTAGCTAAAAAGTTTTTCCTGTCTCCTTTGAAGGGATGATTGACATGGAGAAAACATCGATTGCAGTCAAACCATGAAATTTTACCATTCGGTAAAGAAAACGCCCATGTTTCTTCCATGCAATAAGGACGAGCTAGAAGACCAGATGTACTCCATCCTGAAAGTATTGCATGGGCAGGAAAATCACTTATAGTCCACAACAAAGAAGCAAACATACAAAAAAAAAATCTTTGAAACGTCGTATGTTTCTACTCCTTCGTTCCACAGTGTTTTTAACTCCTTAATCAACGGTTGTAAATAAACATCGATTCCTTATGTCGGATCGTCGGGGCCAGGAACAACAACAGTAAGAAACATATGTTGCGTTTTCATACACCTTCACGGCGGTAAATTATAAGGTGATGATAATGGGCCAAGATGAATATTTAGCACCAAATTGAGAAAATGGTGAAAAACCATCCGTACATAATCCAAGTTTAACATTACGACTCTCCGCTGCAAAATTAGGATAAGTTTTGTCGAAATGCTTCCATGCTTCTCCATCGGCCGGATGTGTCAACGTACCATCTTCCTCTATTCTCACACTGTCATCTCATATGAGATGCAGTTACAGAAGATGCGTACAATCTTTGAAGCCTAGGAGTGATGGGCAAATAATGCATATGTTTGTATGGAACTTCCTTTCCTTTCTTTTTTTTGGTTTGTATCTTTCCTCATTACATATTCTACACTTTCTAAGAGTGATGTCTTCTTTCCAAAACAACATGCGGCCATTTAAACATGTATCTATTTTCTGATAAGGTAAACCAAAAGCCAACATAAGTTTTTTAACTTCATAGTGATTTTCACACATTAACATTATCGGGCGGCATTAGTCTTTTTGCAGCTTGTACAACGGCTGTAAATCCGGCTTTAGTGATGTTGTATTTTGACTTCATCGTAATGTATTCTGCGGTTACTGATAGCTGGGCGTCGCTTTTACAACTATCCCAAAGAGGTTTCTTAGTAGCATCTAGTAAATCATAAAAAAAATTGCTTCAATATTTGGTTCTTCAACATTTTCATCGTCGTCGTTAACTTCAACCATAGGGAACATTGATTGTGCTGCATCTTCAACCATATTTTCTATACGATTCGTCATAACACTTTCATTACCAGCAATCTCTAATTCAGACTTCGTAGAAGTATGTGCTACAACTTCTCCATGACGATCCCAAACATAATACTCTGGTACGAAACCATTTTTGCACAAATGGACTTTCACAATATTGGGTAACAAATACTTCATGTGTTTACACCTACTACACGGACAATGAATTTCTACATCGTTTCGGTTATTACTTAAAGCAAATTCAACAAATACGTTTATACCATTATAAAAATTGTAACAACTCGCATATTTGTCGATTTTATATTTAAATATTTTATTTAAATATTTCATCATTCGTCGGATGTTTGTCCGAAAAGCTACTTTTTGCAAACAGTCGAATTAGGACTCGAGACCACTTCCATTGAGTTCAAAATGTCGTTTGTGATCTTTTTGAGTGTAAGCTTCGATATGTTTGGAGCTAGTCAAAAATTTGACCATTTTCACTTTGGATTTGTGTTTGGGTTCAGCCCACTAGCCAACTTATACTCAAAACTGAACCACTCCTCCCCATTCACTCTCACTTCCTCCTCATTTCAGTTCTAAAGCAAAAATGGTGGGAGAGATGGGAAACTAAAATTGCAAACCCTAGTTTCATTTGCAAATCCAAGCTTTAGCTCCAAATTCCAAGAGAAGCTTAGGTAAGCATCCTCTTCTTCTTCTCCAACTCGTTCTCCTTTCAATTTCAGAAATTTCCTAAACCTAATTTAGGAAATGTTTCTCTTTTAAGCTTAGATTCAAGCTTGTTGAGTTGGAATTGAAGAGTGTTTGTCCTTGCCTTGCTCAATAGCTTCCTCTTCATTGTTTTTGAGTAAAAGGTGAGATTTTTATCTCACATCTTAATCTATATTTATCTTCGATTGTTAGGTATGAATTCCTAACACTTATTCTTGTGCAATTGCTTTTGGTTTGGATTGATTTGGTGAATATTCCAATTTTTAGTGTTTTGAGTTCAATTCTTTAAAAATCCAAACTTTGATCTTTGATCATGATTTTTGTGATGCATTGAAGAGCATATAGGGCCGGGTAGTCGATTGGCATAAACCCTTAGCGCCGTTGCTCGAGCGGTTGCAAATTGGTCGAGATTGGCCATTGTATTAGGTAGGCTGGGAAGGGCTGGAAACAGGGTCCGGCCGACCGAGCTCTGTAGCCGGTCGACTGACCTGCTTCCAAAGTGCAAAGTACTTCTCTGTTTTCTGGTCCGGTCGACTGACTACAGATTCCGGTCGACCGACCTGCTACCCGTGCACTTCTGTCTCTGGTCCGGTCAACCGACTCAGGGAGTCCAGTTGACCGACCTGCTCCTATTTGCCAATTATGCCTATATTGCCTATTTTGTTTGAATTTCCAACTTTAATCGATTCGTGTTGTCTCCTATTTGTTGTAATCATTTCTTAGGACTTTGATGACTCCTCTTTCGGGATAGTACCTCGTTAGGTCGCTCGACCCTATCCCCCTTAGGTCGTTAGACCTCATTTTGTCTTCACTAGGTCGTACTTTTGACGGGGCGCTGCCCCCTGGACCCCCGCGACCTGACCGGGCATGTCGAACCCCGTACCCCCCTTCGTTGGGGATCTTATCCGAAAAACAATCAACAGAATTTCTACTATGATGGTTTTGGGATTGATTTCTTTGGATTTTTCTCACGTCTTCGAACGTGAATTTTATGTGATTCGATTCGTTTCACCAATCGTTTTGTGACTTGTCACTTTAAAAATATAAAGGTTTCAATACTAGTAGTAGATATCAAAACGATTTAATCAAAACGATTTCAACTCTATTTTCAATATCAAACTCGTTTATAAAACCATTTTCCAATCTATTAGTATATACAAACCTTTACTTCACTCGGATGAGAAATCGACTTAAACGACTTAGTAAAACGAGTGGTATGAAACGCTTGCGTTCACTTCGTCGGTTAGCTCTTGGACTTATTCGATTGAACCCTTTTTGTGACAATTTTCTAGTGCAGATCTACAATCTGTTCGTAAATATTTGAGTTAAGCAAGTGGTTATGGGACATGAAGCTAAACTCTTATATTTACTAGCTTAGTGTAATCGACACTTCTTTATGATCGATGATGATCATTTTATGGTTTAGACTAGCAATGTGCGATGTCTCTTTGATTCGGTTCATCGGACGTTACGCTGTACGACGTCGTTGTTCCGTTTTATCGTGATTTGGTTCATCGGACGTTACGCTGTACGACGTCGTTGTTCCATTTTACTACGTGTTGGTTCATCGGACGTTACGCTGTACGACGTCGTTGTTCCATTTTCCTATGTGTTGGTTCATCGGATGTTACGCTGTACGACATCGTTGTTCCTTTTTATTTTGCTTCGGTTCATCGGACGTTACGCTGTACGACGTCGTTGTTCCATTTTACTATGTGTTGGTTCATCGGATGTTACACTGTACGACATCGTTGTTCCTTTTTATTTTGCTTCGGTTCATCGGACGTTACGCTGTACGACGTCGTTGTTCCATTTTACTACGTGTTGGTTCATCGGACGTTACGCTGTACGACGTTGTTGTTCCATTTTCCTATGTGTTGGTTCATCGGATGTTACGCTGTACGACATCGTTGTTCCTTTTTATTTTGCTTCGATTCATCGGAAGTTACGCTGTACGACGTCGTTGTTCCATTTTACTATGTGTTGGTTTATCGGATGTTACGCTGTACGACATCGTTGTTCCTTTTTATTTTGCTTCGGTTCATCGGACGTTACGCTGTACGACGTCATTGTTCCATTTTACTACGTGTTGGTTCATCGGATGTTACGCTGTACGACATCGTTGTTCCCTTTTATTGTGCTTTGGTTCATCGGATGTTACGCTGTATGACGTCGTTGTTCCTATTTATTGTTTTTCTGGATCATCGGACGTTACGCTGTACGACGTCGTTGCTTCGGATTATTTGATTTCTGGATTTCTAATGGTTGATTTCTGGAATTTATGTTTCACCAACTTTTACAATTGGCATTAATATGTATGTCATTATTGTGGCTTGGTGAATTAAATAAAGAATATGACATTCTTTTTAATCTTTGAGAAGATTCTTGTGATATTGATTAATCTCTTGTTGATTTTCAATTACGTACTTATCACAGTATGGTATTATGGTTATGATACGTTTTTGTCATACCTCTTATTCTATATCACTTTATCTGATATTTATAGCTAGACTGATCCGTTTATTATTTTCTTCTTAAATAATACTCGGGTCAGACTGAGATTTTACAGGTGCTTCCTCATGACTTCTTATCTGAAGCCATCTTCTGACTTTTGGCTAACTACTCTAGTTTAGTAGTTTTTGTTGTATACATTTGAGATTTAGACTCCTTGATGTATACATATTCTTTTACCTTGCACTTGTATATATTCTTTTGTGTTTATGAGGATCTTATTTGACCACTACTCTAATGTACATTTTAATGTGTTATATTCATATCTATTTCCGCCTTTGTGATATGAATTGTCTGTGACTGATTTGTGTTACGTTTATTTCTATATTTGTTTCCGAAGATTATATATAGCCACTGTGTGATAGCTCTGTGTTTGTATCGGTATGTTGGATTTCCTCTTTAAAAGATATGCATTCTATTCTATCTGACATATCGGTGCTCGCACAAAGAAATTATACAGATGGTCGCTCCTCAACAGCCTTATTCTCCGTGCTAGTTGACGGCATTACCCCGTAGTGTCCTTGGCTAGCTTGGGTATAGAGGTGGGGCGTCACAAAAATCTTCTTTTATTGAGCCTCTCAATCCACTTCTTTGATACATCCATCTCCTCCGATCAACAAAATAATCGATCATTTTTCCTATTTGAAAACATATGTCACAAATTCAAAAATAAATATTGGTCATTTTACAAATTCACATTTTATTTTTCAATGTATCGATACAAAAATTTATACGCGTCAATTTTACCCCACTTAAAAATATAATATAGAAATGTTGGTTTATGGTTATCTTTTTTTCCTAGTCAGTCATCCTACTTTCCATTACAAACACACTAAACACTTACATTTCGTACATTATTTCGTTTTAAACAATTCAACAAAATTTCAGTAGCACTTCTCTTTTGTTTCCTGCATTGTACACAATGCGTGTACACAGAAAACAAAAAAGAAAAGTGACGGTGAAATTTTGTGAACCATTTGAAATGAAACAATGTATGAACTGTAATTGTTTACTGTGTTTATAACTTGTTCAATATAGGGAGAAATCCAACAAGTATTATACTAGATGAATATAAATGGTCGTTTTGTGACAAAAACGAATATTTATATAACGATCATGTACAACACCCATTGGACGGGGTTAAAAACTCTCTAAGGGACGTAAAAAAAAGTAGTTTATAAAAATGAATATTTACTAATTTTATATATTTCAAAAAATTATTAATTTACCACATTTATTCCGCGTATTTTATCGAATAAAGCTGCTTCAATATTGTTGTCATTTTCCAATACAGCCAAATTTTTTTTGAGACTCATGCATTCATTATTGTTATACAAGTCAAGATGTTATACAACTCATGTCTTATTCCAATTAACACAATACAATGGTAGAAACAACACATATACAATGGTTTACACATACACACACAATCACAAATTATACATACTCTTTAAAATTTCATGATATATAACATATGAAATACGTATACCATGGGATACTATAAACCATTATTAGGCTATTGGAACAATTACAATCATTAATTAGCCCTAATTTATCAACTTATGCAAATCTAGATTTAGGGTAAAAATTAGATTTTTCGTGAAAATAAGATATTATACCTGAGATTGAAAGTAATAGAGTGTGATTAGGCAGCCGTGGAGGATTCGAAAGCTTGAAATTGGTGATTGGAAGCTTGAAATAGGGAGTTGGGGGTTTTATTTCTTTTTTTTCGTGTTGGAGAATGAGGAAGAAGAGGCTCGGCTAGAGCCTGTAATTTGCGAATTTCTGACGGTTTCCGACGGCCGTAGATGGCCTATCGGAAGCCGTCGGAAATTCGCCATCGGAAGCCGTCGCTACGTGCTGTCAGTATTTTAGCCTTTTCTAGTAGTGTACACTATTATTCACAAATACTATTGGATAATAATTAGACTTATTCCATCTCACAAATACAAATATAATCAATTATCCAAACTTACTTCATAGAATTTGAGAAATCTTGTTAAATATTATTCCATATCACCTCTATAAACCACTGCTTTGATAGAATTATCATGAGTGCCACCAAATTCAACAATAGAGTGAAAGCCGGCAACAACGAAGACGAGGGTTGAGCGGGCGATTTGGGCGAGAGCAACGGTGAATTTTTGGTAGAGCGATGGCGATTTCTACGAGATGTAGAGTCTTTTACAATGATTCCTGAAGTGACGAAGAGAAACGAAGTTGGGAATTATTTGAAATTTTGAGATGTATGGAGAATGAACAACCTTTTATGCCTAATACTTAGTGCGTTCCTTTGGAATAAAGTAGTATGCACCTTTTTATTTTTTGCTAATGCACAACGTTAGATTTTTTTAATTATTTTATAATAATTTACTTCATTCACAACACATGGATATTAATGTTTTCCTAAACTATTGTAAAAAGCATTTATTCTTGTAGTGAGTTTTTATCATCAGACGATTCTAAGATTTCTTGTACTCTAGAAAAGGGAAAAGTAGTCGTTGATGCTTTAAGTAGGAAGCACGCTGAGGTAAATGCTATGTTGTTGGGGTGGAGGAATTCGGAGTTTATATCAGAGTTTGATTTCCGACCCCGATCAGAGTATGCACCTGGATTGTTAGTAGCGATGGAGATTACCGTGGGTTGCGAAATTATGGATCTTAAGGCAAGTTAAAAACTAGAGGGGGTGAATTATGTTTTCTAACTTTTGTATATCCTTTTGAATTTCTTTCAAGTTTAATATTAAATCACAAATTTTCAACACAGAATTATATCAATAATCAATCAAAGATGTAATCATATATACAATAAAAGCAATAAAGTAAAGTAGAGAGTCAGAGAGATGACACCAGAGATTTTATACTGGTTCAGATTTCTCCTACAACCAGTCCCGTACAATTTCTTATAGAAGATTTCTTTTCAATGCCAATCTTTAAACGGGCAGAAAGAAAACCGAATTACAATCTCGATTCCGAGACTACGAGACACACCCTTCTGATTTTTCGATCTCAAGGTACACCCACTTAATTTGGATGGGCTACAAGCACACCCACTCGGATTTCTGGGCTACCAAGCACACTCAATTTATTTGAATGAGCTACAATCACACCCAAGCAAATACAAATAGAGTTTGATGGTTTTTCCAAAGACAATTTCTTGAACTTTGGATACAGTGGATCCTATAGCCTCTTTGACAACGGCTTGATCTTTGATTTGAGAGAGAGATGATTTCAAAATAGTAAGTAAGTAATATTGAATCAATATAAAGAAGTTTGAATTGATTCTATTTGATTTTGAAGAGAAAAGAGTATAATTTCAATGGAATTTTCAAGAGAGTAAGAGGAGGAAAGATAATAAGATAATGACTAATTGAAAATTTGTTTGAAACCTCCTATATATAGTGTATAAATATATGTTTCCATTCGCAAAGAGTTGCGATGAATAGACACTTCAATTCAAATTGAAAAACTGATTTGCGGCATGTATGTCGACATATCGTCTGGGTATATGCCTGACATATGCTTGTGAAATTTGAAAACTCTTTTTTAAAACATTTTGAAAATACTATACTTTGTAAAATAATTTGATATTTTGTAAAATAATTTAAACATAGTTTATAAACATTTTAAACTTCGAAAATATTTTTATAAAATAGTTTTAAATATATTTTGTTTGAAAATATAAAAGATAAGAAAATAGGACATAGAGATCAAAGATTGCTACCAAGGACTTTAACAAAATTCTATGACTCTATACACTATATTAAAGTCTTGATATCTTGGTCTTTATACTCATGAGTCTTCATGTCCATTTCTTGAGTCTTTAAACTGTACAGTCTTCGATTCAACACCTGTATAATATCCTACACTATATACTATATAACTTGGCAAAACATTAGTATCCATGTTTTTATATATTGTGGTTATCAAGGTTGTTATCATCAAAATCAACAACTGAGGTGTTAACAATCTCCCTCGTTTTGATGATGACAACCATTTAATATCCTGTATATAAAATATGAGATAACTCCCCCGAGTTAGATAACTCTCCTTGAATGTTTGCATATGTATATTTTATATTTTTCTCCCCCTTTGCCATCAACAAAAGTAGGTGAAATAAAAACTCCCCCTAAATCAAATACTTAGAAATTATAGAGTCAAAATCAAATAACTAAGTTAAATAAGGTAAATGATATATATATATATATGATTATATGATATATGATGATTTATATGATATATTTAGAAACTATACTATTTTATACCAAACATGATATATGATGTAATAAGATAATACAACCTATTTTTTATTAATTAAAACCAATCTTATACATAACTTACAACCAAATATCCAAAACACACATATCCAATTCAAACCAAGACAAACAAATCCAATTCAAATGTACACACTAAACCAAATCAAATCAAATCCTAAGAGTGTACACACACACACACACATCTAATCCAAACGTAATAACTAAACGTTTCGTGGAACTTCAACCCAACCGTCGGACCTAAAGATTGGATCTACTTTGATGGCATACAAATCTTCATTATCCTTTTTAATAGTGCACTATGGGTTGTTGGATGGTTCATCTTTGATTAAGGAAGAAATCATCCATCGAAGGGCATCAAAATGCTTTTCTTGTTCCTTGATCATCTGCATTTGACTTAACTCTAAATGTCTTTGATTTCTTAAGCTAAAAGAGAGTATATCCTTGAAAGTTTGAAGAGTTTGTTTAAGGTTTTCACATAATTGCCGGTGTGGAGAAGACATTTTTGTGTTTGAGAATGAAAAGAGAGTATATAATAATATGATGAGTAATTTTTCTAGAAGAAATAAGCTTATATAGGAGTAAAAAGTCATTTGGAATGATTGAATAGGTGGTAGTTATTTTAATTTTGAAATCTAAAATATTTTGCCAACTGGCCATTATATGTTGATATATTTGTTGTATGTATGTCTACATACATACCTGAAATTTCAAAAACTAGTGTATTTTTTGTTTTTATCTTATACCATTATATATTTATAACTTCCAGAGACTAATAAACAATATAAGACATTAAGAAATATATTTCATTACTTAAAATTGAAAGGTACATGGATTTCAAAGAAAAAAATACATGAAAATGACATGAACTTAAACTAAAAGCACACAATACTAGGGCTGCACAAAGTATGGGTTGGGTCGGGTCAGACCAAATATTTCATCCGACCCGCATAGGTATGGGTTTAAGGTAGCTCAACCCGTATCCGACCCTATATGAGGTTGGATATGGGTTGGGTCGAAGTATGGGTTGGGTCGGGTTTAGTAGGGTTGGGTTGGGTTGCATGAATCTAACAAAAAATGAGAATATAAGGGAATATTTTCAAAGAATAACATTAAAATGTTCAACATAATATATTAGATTTTAGCTAGCATAACGCACTTAAACTAACTAATTCATTATAACAAATATTTTATTAAAATTTCATTGTAAAACACATCATATGAAATTAGTTCACTACATAGTAGAACAAGTGTTTCATTTTAAAATACATTAAAATGCCCTTTGGAATATCTTTGCCAAATTCTATCTTGTTTGGGTTGACATAAAATATGCTTTTTCGTATATTTACTGTAGAATACATAAACATTATTCTAGGATTAGACTATTCTAATTTTAAGTGTATTGATATTAAATTAGGTTTTTAATATAGGGTTGGGTTGGGTTAAAGTAGGGTTGGGTTGAACAAAATAACACACCCGACCCATATATAGTATGGGTTACAAATTGTAACCCATATCCGACCCTAACTAGGATGGGTTGGGTTTATGTGGGTTGGGTCGGGTTGGATATGGGTTGTGTGCAGCCCTACACAATACTAAGGAATATAAAGCTAAATGTCATAAGGAAATAAATAGATAAGCTTAGAAAGATGTATATGATGATGAATTTCCACCAAGCTTGCAAATGATCTTTCTAAAGTATTTGTCAACTTTGTTGGAAAGAGAAGTGAACTTTTTGCTAAATGAATGCTTAAGCTTCTTTTGGTTTTTAAGAAGCTTTTCTTGGTTCCTTAGGATCACTTTGTTGGTGGGATGAGATGGTTTATCAAAACTTTCCATAGAAGTGTCTGCTTCTTCCACCTCCTCCTCCTCTTCGTCTTCCACATCCATCTCATCGCCTTCTTGTTGTTGTTGTTGTTGAATTTCTCGTTCCTCTTCATACGCCAACCTTTGTTCCTTTTCGGGAAGTGTCTCACATGGTTCGAAAAATGGTGGAATGTGGATGAGAGAGATGTTGGCTTTGTCAAAAACTTTTCGAAGAAGAGTTTGTTCTCCTCTTGAATCAAACACTAAAATATATGAAAATTATAGTAAGATGCACACCATGATAGAGTATGTCCTCGTATCTAGAAATGTTTTTTTGAACAAAGTCATCTAAAATAACTTATGCCCAATTGATGATGAAGTTTCAATAAATGACGATAAGAGCTTTAAAAACTTTTGGAGTAGGGTTATTATAATTACCCGTCCTCGGAGTGATACTTTGCTGTAAAATTCGACTCATAAGTCTCGGATTTGGTCGAAGATTCTTGTGTTTAAACTCAAATTCTTCATTACTTTTGAAATTATTGTGAAAAACTTCATGATTTTGTTCATCAATTTGAAAATTAGAGAGGCCAATTCCACTAGATTTGTAACCAAGTATATGATCCAAAATTTCACAATTTAAAACAATTCGAGTGCCATTAACATTACTCCAAATTTGTCCCTACTCTCCTTGAAAAAAAAATTCCATCTAAATTTGGATAAAACATTTGCACCAAATTCAGATAACAAACAAAATCATTTTGAGAAGAGTCAATTAAACCAAAAATTTCATTTTCAAAATAAAGACCTTGTAAACTATAAGAGGAAAAATCTTCAAATTTAGAAAATCTTCCAAGAAAAACTTTTCTGGAGGTAGCATACTCCATTTAGGTTTCAATGGCTTCTTTTTCATTAAAAAGAAAGCCTTCGGTTCCCTTAGAGAGCCTTATGGTTTTAGGAGTTTGACTTAAGGAGGACTTTTTTGAGTTTGAGGAGATAAGAGTATGAAAAGATTTTTGAAATTTGAAATAAAGTGAGTGAATGAATGGATAAAGATGGATTGAATTAATAAAGAATAAAGAGTCATATTCTCTGGTCAAAAATGTACCTTTTTAGAACATGAGAGTAGGTGCAAAAGAGAGGGAAGTTTGAATTCTGAATTTTGAAATGAAATTTCAATTTTCAATTTTCTGGCATGTATGTTGACATATATGCTTCATGTATGTCGACATATAGCCTGTAATTTTCAAAAATAAAAGTTTATAAATTATTTCTATACACGCACGCACACACTAATATACTTATATTCATCCAATATAATTATTAATCTATAGGTTATTCCTAAAAACCAAAATCAACCAAAAAATATAAAAAAATTATTAAATAAAAGGTACCCTTTTTGCTGCTTTTTGTTGATTAGTTCTGACTAGTCTGCTATTGCCGTGAAACACATATTCACAATCTCAAACCCTGGTTCAATGTCGCTTGAGGAAGTATCTAAATCATCTAATATTGCTGCGTAAGTTCCTTTTCTTTTTCTAGATGAATCAGTAACTGGTGAGATCTTTGATTTATTCTGATGTGGACAATCTCTCTAAGAATGGTCGGGTTCATCACAGTTGAAGCATCTAGTCGTGGTTCTAGTTCTAGGTATCTTGTTTTTAGGTTTCCAAAAGTTCATCTTTCTATACTTCATGAACTTTCTGAAATTTTCGGTTATGAAAGCAATTTCCTCATCATTGTCACTGTCTAAATCCTGATCACCAGTTATTGCATCAAACGCATTGGATTTCTTTTCTGTTGCTTTACTTTCCCTTCTGCCCTGCAATTTTGCTTCATAGACATTAAATTACCTATTAACTCTTCAATTTTCATAGTACTAATTCATTAGCTTCTTCTATTGCCAATGTCTTTTGATCCTATTTTGAAGAGAGTAAATTGTGGATATTTCTAACTTGGTCCTCTTAAGAAAAGTTTTTACCTAATGCTATTAAAGAATGCATTATATCTTAAAATCTACTGTACATGTCAGAAATAGACTCATTGGATTCATTTTGAAAGAAAATGGTTAGTTAACATAGAAATTTTGGTCTATTTAACTTTATTAGTGCCCTCATGTGTAACTTGTAGTGTTTTCCAAATTTCATATGCTGACTTATAAATAAAGACTCTATCAAATTCATTTTTATCTGGTGAACAAAACAAAACATTCATGGCTTTAGAATTATTTTATGCAGGTGTCTTTTGGTTAGTAGTCCATTATGCAAAGTTAGTCTAGGATTTAGTGTACTCATTTTGTGTAATATTCCAAATATCTATTCCATTAGACTATAAATAATTTTTTGTTCTACATGACCAATAAGTGTAATTACTGCCATTAGAAGTAGGGGTCTAGTAATAGTATCCTTTAATAAAAGTGTTAACAAGTGTACTATTAGTGTTATTAGCCATTAAAACTTTTCAAAAATCAAATTACGAGTTTATGAAAATCTAGTGCTCTAATACCAAATGTGGTTTGTAGAATTATAGATCTTAAGGCTAATTAAACACTAGAAGGAGGATGAATAGTGTTTTCTAACTTTTGTATATCCTTTTGAATTTCTTTCAAGTTTAATATTAAATCACAAATTTTCAACGCATAATTATATCAACAATCAATCACAGATGCAATCACAGATAAAATAAAAGCAATAAAGTAAAGTAGAGATTTAGAGAGATGACACCAAAGATTTTATACTGGTTCGGATTTCTCCTATATCCAGTCCCGTACAATTGCTTGTACAGGTTTCTTTTCAAATGCCAATCTTTAAACGGGCAGAAGGCAAACCCAATTACAATCTCTATTCCAAGGCTACGAGACACACCCTCTTAATTTTCCAAGCTTAGGGTACACCCACTTGATTTGGATGAGCTAATGCAGACCCACTCGGATTTTCAGGCTACCAAGCACACACAATTTATTTGAATAGGCTACAATCACATCCAAGCAAATACAAATAGAGTTTGATCGCTTTTCTAGACAATTTCTTAAACTTGGATACAGTGGATCCTATAGCCTCTTGGACAACATTTTGATCTTTGATTTAAGAGAGAGATGATTTCAAAACAGTAAGAAAGTAATATTGAATCAATACAAAGAAGTTTGAATTGATTCTATTTGATTTTGAAGAGAAAAGAGTATAATTTCAATGGAATTTTCAAGAGAGTAAGAGGAGGAAAAAATAAGATAATAAATAACTGGAAATTCGTTTGAAACCCCATATATATAGTGCAGATGTGTCCATTTGCAAAAAGTTGCGATAAATAGACACTTCAATTCAAAAATTGAAAAATTGATTTGCGATATGTATGTTGACATACCATCTGAGTATATGTCGACATATGCTTGTATAATTTGAAAATCTCTTTTCTTTTTTAAAACATTTTGAAAATACTATACTTTGTAAAATAATTTGATACTTTGTAAAATAACTTAAACATAGTTTATAAACATTTTAAACTTTGAAAATCTTTTTGTAAAATATTTATACATATATTTTGTTTGAAAATATAAAAGATAAGAAAATAAGAGATAGAGATCAAAGATTGCTGCCGAGGCCTTTAACAAAATTCTATAACTCTATACACTATATTAAAGTCTTGATATCTTCATATCTTGGTCTTTATACTCATGAGTCTTCATGTCCATTTCTTGAGTCTTTAAACTATACAGTCTTCAATTCAATACCTGTATAATATCATGCACTATATACTGTATAACTTGGCAAAACATTAGTATCCATGTTTTATATGAATGTATATTGTTGTTATCAAGGTTGTTATCATCAAAATCAATAACCGAGGTATTAACAGTTACGCCTACACTAATAGATTGTATTCGGTTAAGTCAAAGGCTAGACATGTCATTCATTAGTATCATGGAGTGGTTAGGATGAGTGAACGATCAAGCCATTTGGATCGTTACTGCAAAGACCAAAAGGGCTACTTTAGGAGAGGCGATAGGCTATGTGTACCATAGATTAAAGAGTTGATACAGAAAGTATTAGGTGAGTATCACCAATCTTAGATGATTATTCATCTAAGAGGAGATAAGATGTATCAAGATGTGAAGAGGATATTCTATTGGCTAGGGATGAAGGGGTAGGTGGTAGAATATATGGTGAAGTGTATGACATACCAAAGGGTGAAGGCAGAATAGAAGAAGCCGAGTGGGATGTTAAACCAATAGACGTGCCACGGTGGAAGTGGGAGTGCGTGTCTATGGATTTTGCAGATGGATCACCTTGGAGCAGAAGGGGAAATGTGAGCATATGGGTTATAGTAGATCATCTTATGAAAAGCATGCATTTTATTCCGGTGAAGGGTACGAGAATGGTGGAGACATTAGCAACACAGTATATTAAAGAAGTGGTTCGATTACATGGAGCTCCCGCTTGTATAATGAGCGACCGGGATCCACTTTCCACGAATGAATTCTAGAAGAGTTTACAAGAGATGTTAGGGACTGAGTTGAATATGAGCATAACGTACCACCCGCAGACCGATAAACAAACCGAGAGAGTAAATCAGGTATTAGAGGACTAGTTGAGGGCTTACATATTGGATTTTGGAGGGTCTTGGGAGGATCGTCTACCTTTTGTTGAGTTCGCATATAATAATAGCTACCACACTAGTATAGGCATATAATAGTTCGAAACATTATACTGAAGGCCGTGTAAGTCACCTTTGTGTTGGTGAGAGACTATAAGATTATCTTGGGTCCTGAGATGGTTAAAGATAATGCAAAGAAGGTGGAGCTTATTAGGAAGAGGACAAAAGTTACGCAAGATCGACAAAAGCCATATGCTGATAGGATGAGGAAAGATTTGAAATTCGAGGTGGGAGATTTGGTCTTTGTTATGGTTTCTCCATTTAAGAGGGTAGTAAGGTTTGGAAATTCGAGAAAGGTAGCACCCAGATTTATCGGTCCATTCCAGTGCTTTAGAGGATAGGGAGTGGCGTATAGACTGGAGCTTCCAAAGAAGATGGTAGGAGTCCATAACATATTTTACACATCACATTTGCAAAATTGCGTACACGATCCAACGACTGTAGTTGCACCTAGTCAATTGGGGGAGGTAGAGTTGGAACCAGAGCCTAGCTCATCCTATGGTTCAACCCATATTCTAGAACTTAGGGTAAAATGACTTAGGAACAAAGTGGTGAAATTGGTTAGAGCGCAATGAGGGAACAACCCAGCTGATAGTAGGGCTGTCAAAATTCAAGACAACCCTTTAACCCAACCCTTTAAACCCATTTTTAATTGGGTAGGGTTAAACTAATTCAATTATATCATGTATTGGGTCAATACCCATTCAGCCCACTTAAAAGAAAGTACAACCCTGATTACCTACTTACCCGTCCAAAACCCTAAATTTCCAAACTTTAGTTTCTTAAAAATAAGATGTCGGCATCTCATCTATGAATCCCTAATTCCACAATCCGCTCGATTCCCTTCAAACAATCGCTCTCGCCCTCAATTGTGTGGATCTATCTCTCGCGTTTCTTCGAAACGATTTATCCTTCAAAGTTGAAGCTCTAACCGATCAAAGGTACTATTTTTCGTTCTAAATTTTTTATTTATGTTTGATAATTGAATAGAATGAGAGATAAAATCTTAAATCTATTGCATTTGCAGTAAACCCTATCTTTTGCTGCAATTTTTGGATCTTTCTGCAATTTCTGGATCAATACAACCGTGGATTTGAAGGTATAATGTTGCAAGGTTATTCGCTTTTTTCATTCATAATAGAGATAGAGATATAATATCTGCATTCTCCCTTTTCCATTTTGGTTACAGTGTATGAATATGAAATTGATAACTAAGGTGAAGTGGAAGTGACAAAGTCGTTCGCGAGATTCTTATTGAAGTGTCAGTTTATATATTGATAAAATGATTTTTGTTTGTCGGTTGGGATAAAAAAGACGGTTCTAAAAGTCTTTCAGGGTGATGTTTTGTCTTAATTTCGTAAGCTATAGGGGTATTTTTATTGTTGGATTGGATTTCAGATCAAGGATTTTAAAGGAATAAATTCTATTTTCTCGTACTATTTTAGTATTTCTCCTCTTAAAACATTTTCTACGCTTCAGGTCAGTTACTCTAACTAAAAATGACACTGTTTGTATGCATACATGGATGATGGATTTTGTGTTATTGTATTAATTATTTTCATTTTTGTGAAGAATAAGATGGATTGAAATTGAGTATGAAACAACAGAATTAACAAACCCTCTGAATTCTAATATTCATGCACAGTCTAATAAAATTTTCTACCATGATCTTCAATGTAGCAATTATGTAGTAAACATGTTTGCATAAATTACTGTTTAAAATATAAGTGTAGCATCTTTACATCTATGAACACTGTTGAGGGATAAAAAGACTTGCTTTTTAATAAGCCATGTAACTGTTTACTTATATTATATTGTTTCTCAAAATGATTTAAGATTGCTAGTAATTAATTGAAGTAGAACTTTTTCATTGGTTATATATATATATATATATTAGCATAATGCTATTTTAAACACTATTGATTCTCAAAAGAACGAAGAGCCAGGACAAGTGTATTATGCTTTTGCATGGTAAGCTACACTCCAAAGGTTTAACAAATCACAACATGCTAATAATTCATCAATTCTTGCTGCTCATCGTCATTCTTTGTCACCTAAATGAAAATGGTGACCATCATTTGTTTGCTTAAGCAAGTTCAAAACATTGAAAACTGTACAGCTATGTATAAGCCAACATCCAAGTTCTGTTTGATTTATCCGAAATATTTCTTTATGCGTACAGTTAGAGAATATGTCACCATAGGACACAATATGTGAATTGATGGATAACAGAATTTGTAAGAGCTAAGAAAGGAAGCACTTAATTAAAAGAACCAACAGTTGGTAGTTAGAGATCATGGTTCTTGATAAGCCAGCATTCAAAAGAGCCAATAGCTTCAGCACAATCATATTTGTCACCATAGGACACAAGACAATGCATGTAATATACACAATTGTACGTGTACAGTTGTAGGATGTGCAATTCTAAATTCCTTGTAATGTCTTCATTTATTTGCGTGGTATTAGTATGGAATTGGTAAATTATGTATTGATAACTTAATTATGTATTGAACTTTTCTTTTATTAATTGATACTTTGTTTTATTAATTGTTTACGGTAAGCTGAATAAAATATTAATTTATTATGAACTGGATAACCAAATCAAATTCATCATTATATATATGATAGAACTTATCACTTTTGGTCTTGTCTTTGTATAAACATTTGCATGAATAATTATTTTTTTGTTCCTACAGAATTAAATTGAAATAAAATAAATGTCCCAAACTAAGCATGTTTGTCTAATATACACGTACATCCTACGAATATTATTACCAAGTTTCATTCTCAAGAAGAAGAGACATTAATGCATAGTGTCAGGTATGATTTTTAACAAATGTATTATTGATTTTTAATAGTACTTAGCATAGGTCCTAGGACAGTTTCTTCAGTAATGTATATATTTTTACCTAAAACAACAAAACAAATGGTTTGGTTTTTTTTTCAGTAGCAGTTCATGGCATTAATAAAAACATGACATGGTCTGAAGACAATGCTTATGTTCGAAATGTTCAAAATAATGTAGTCAAAATTAATACAGTCTGAAAAGAATGTAGCTAGTAAACCAATGATAAATTCTTCATCAAATTCTAAAAATCTGAACCTTCTTTATGGCAAAATCAAGTTTAAAGCTAGTCTCAATTGAGATTCTCATAACGAATCCCACTGTGTGCACACCGCTAATGATAAATATTGAATGACTAAATGATGGTGATAACTTCTCAAAATTATTCTATTCAAACATGTCTACTAAATGATTGTGTAACTACTTATGGCTATTACTCATCATTTGATTCAGGCAAATGAGCTGAGGAAAAATGCTTCAATATTCATGCTGTCACTTCTTCGGTATGACTTCATTTTTATCAAGTTAGTATATGCTGAGGATAAATATTCATTCCTTAATGTAATTTCTCATTTACAATTACAGTTATGAAATTAAACTTCACTGGAAAACACAGTTTATATATATATATCTGATCTTGGAAGTTTTAAGTATGCATTTGAATTTGAATATGATATATACTGAAGTATAAATATGATAGTTTATATTGTATAAATATGCCAAGTTTTCAAAAGCTAAAACTATTTTTTTTCCTTTTTTTCCTGTAATGCAATTCTATACTCTTGTTGGTTCATGTTTATATACTATAACTTTTTATTTATATGTGCAGGTATTTCTGGATGACTGAAAAAGTGTATCGTATGTGCATGATTCAGTTTCAGTAATTTTGAAGACCATTTTTTTAGTCTACATCTTTCTTTTTTATTTTTGGTTTTTATATTTGATGCACTGATATACCGCAGTGTTATATTGGTATCAGTCACAGTGTTAATGTTATTCTTGTTATCTTAGTGCATTTTTAATGTTATATTGTTTTTATTTGATGCAATTTTATACAGTCAGTTTACATTAATGTTATATGACTATACATAATGCATTTCCACTGTTATATGCAGCTGCAATTTTACATTTTATGTATATCTTGTGATATTTAATGTTTCAAGTGATAATGTTTTAAACGGGTTAAATGGGTTGACCCTAAAACAAGTGGGTTGGGTCTAATTTTTCAATTAATGAACATGACAAACGGGTTAGGGTCATAAAAGGGTCAGGTCAAATTTGACCCGACCCGGCCCATTTGACAGGCCTAGCTGACCGTACATGGGAGCCTGAAGAGAAGATGAAGGCTACTCATCCTCACCTCTTTTCCAGTACGTTCCTTATTTTAGCCTGATTCCCTTAGTTTAGATTATTCTAGGATTAGGATTGGATGCTTTGGATGATTTAGTTGTTAAACTATTTATTTTTGGATTTGCATTCATATAGAAGTATGTGCTTATATTAAGGGGGTGTTCAAAAATAGCAGTACCATTGACCAATTTGACGAAGAAGAATCAGACTTTTGTTTGGGATACAAAGCGTAAGGATGCATGTGTGATTCTAAAAGAAAGGTTGATGAGTGCACCAGTATAGACCATTCCAAGTGGAAATGAGGAGTTGCCAGTATATACAAATTCCTATGGTACTGGATTTGATGCGGTATTGATGTAGAAAGGAAAATTTAGTGCCTATGCTATTCGACAGCTAAAGCCGCACGAGAGAAATCATCCAACTCATGATTTGGAATTAGCGGCGATAGTTTTTGCTTTGAAGATGTGAAGGTATTATATGCTAGGAGAAAGGTTTGAGCTGTTTACGGACCACAAATCCTTGGAGTACTTTTTCTCTCAGAAGGATCTCAACCTTCATCAACAACAGTGGTTAGAGTTGTTAGCCTCCTATGATTTAAGCATTTCCTATACACCAGGAAAAGGGAATGCAGTCGTAGATGCATTAAGTAGAAGACATGCTAGTTTAGGAACAATGTTTTTGGAATGGAAGCAGATTGAGTACATTGCTAGATATGATTTCAGGCCTCATTGCGAGCTGGAACTAGAGATGTTAGTAAGTTTATCGATCAGACCTACTCTAATAAAAAGGATCGGTGCTAGTCAGAAGTGAGATGCTAGGCTGGTCAAGACCACAACGAAGATAGTAGAAGGAGTAGAGTTTGAGGATATAAAGCAATATAGACTCGACCGAGAAGGTTGGCCCTGTAAGGATGGAAGATTGTTTGTTCGAGATATTGATGGATTGCAAGATGAAGTGCTGCGAGAATGCCACCATTCTAGGTTACCAATACATCTTGGAGGTAATCAGATGTACCAGGATATGAAGCATACCTATTATTGGGAATGTATGAAGAAGGATATTGGGACATTCATCTCGAAGTGTATGAACTGTCAACTGGTATAGGCAGAGCAAAAGAAACCCAGTGGATTATTACAACCGTTATAAGTTCTAGAGTGGAAATGGGAGCAAGTATCGACAGATTTTATTGATGGACTGCCAAGGACTCAAGCAGGGTACGATAACATTTGGGTCATGATTGATCGGTTGAACAAGAGTGCTAGATTTATACCCGTCAAGTCAAGTAGAACAACATCCAAGCTAGCAGAGTTGTATGTAAAGTGGATAGTATGATTTCATGGTGTGCCAAATTGCATTGTGACTGACCGAGACCCATTGTTCAGCAATGGTTTTGGAAGAGCTTACAAGAGGCGTTAGGGATTGAGTTGCATCTTAGTACTGCTTACCATATGCAAATGGATGGGCAGACCGAAAGAGTAAATCATATATTGGAAGATCTCTTTCGAGCATGCATTATAGATTTTGGAGGATCATGGGATGACTATCTACATCTTGTAGAGTTTGTATACAACAATAGTTATCAATCGAGTATTGATACGGCTCCTTATGAAGCATTGTATGGCCGACCATGTAACGCTCCTTCATGTTGGTGAAGAGCTGGTAAGAGACTGATACTTGGGCCAGATATGATTAGAGAAACTTCAAAAAAGATTGGGATCAATGAATAAAAGCCACTCATGATTGACAGAGGAGCTACGTCGATAAAAGATGTAGAGATCTAGAATTTTCTATTGGGGATATGGTTTTTGTGAAGGTATCTCCTTTAAAGAATGTTGTTCGATTCGGTAATAAGGGGAAGTTGACACTAAGGTTTGTAGGTCATTTTCCGATAGTACAGAGGATTGGGAAGCTAGCATATAGGGTCAACTTACCTCAGAAGATGGCAGGCATGCACAACGTCTTTCATATCTTCTATCTATGGAAATTTGTGCATTACTCGGGTGTGACGATTACACCGGATCAACTAAAAGAGGTTGAGGTAGTACCAGAAGTTTCGAGATCTCGTTGGCCGGTTCGTATTATTGGACACTAAATGAAATAGCTTAGGAGAAAATCGGTGAGGCTAGTGAAGGTATAATGAAGCGGAAGTGATGACAATTATACATCGGGAACTGAGGAGAGCATGAGGACTACTGTTCGGAGCTCTTTGAATGGGAAGATCCATCGTTTATCGTATCTACTTTTAAAATTGTATATTGCATTTGATAGGTTAGTATTCCACATGATAGTGTAGGATCACCTATTCTATTGATTGCATGAATGCTTATTTGATATTGTTGATGGTTGCATATGGTTGTTAGGCATGCAGAGTAACTATGATTGCTTGTTTCTGGACTTGTTTAGGGATTTCGGGTAAGAAATTCCTAATAGGGTGACAATGTAACGACCCGTATTTTAAGTATCCTAGGAACGTAAAATATTTTTATTTTATTCATATAAGGTCGTATGATTTTATAATTTTGGGATATGATTTTTAGGGACATTTTATACACCTATGATTTTGCCCGAATTTCTTGTGACCCTTTTGACCATGAAAACTTTGTTTCGGCTATAAATTTTGATAGGAGTTGAATTAGGTCTCAAACTAGTTCCATTGGTTCAGGATGATGGTTTCCATTTCGTTGAGTGGTCGTTACAGAAAAACGGACTTACAATTAGGAAGTTATGCCTGTTTTAAGTTTAGACGGCTGCTGGCCAGTATTAATATGTAAATAATTAAGCCCACTAGTAGGGTCTAATTCGAGATTAGTATAAACAGAGGGTTGTAGGAGTCAAATTAAAACTTTCCCTCTTTTCCAAATCAGATCTAAACCCCCATTAACCCTAATTTTATCCAAAATCGCACGAATTACTCTCTAATCTTTGCCAAATCACTAATTAGAGAAACGATCATCAAATAGAAGTTAGAGATCATCATTTTGGTTGGTTTGCATTGCTTTCTATTGTTGTCCACATTGGATCTTGGTGAGAATTGGTTGATTTTGGTAATTGGTGAGTGGTTTATGATTCTCACTTATCCTAAACATGTTCATATGGTAGAATTACATGTTTTATCATGATTTTTGGCCCTAAAACTTTTTCTAAGTTTAATTACATGCTATATGCTTATGACCTAAATTGTGAATCTTTGAAATGGTTTTCAAAAATTAATTTAGTAATTCTCCTTATTCATAACCATATGTGCATATAATATGTAGATTTAGATTAGAATTGGTTTGTTTATCATATTCCTGTGTATTGCTTGTATGAATGGATGTATATGCATGTTATTATATGCTTGTATATTGTGCTTTGATATTGTTTGCTAGTGTTTTGTATGTTTAGGAAGATAGATTGGTGAATTTGGCAAATCAAAGGCAAAGTTGGTCAGAATTGGATGAAACTTGGAGGGAAGGCTCTGGAGCAAGGGAGGGGCTCACAGAATAAATCGCGCCAAAAAGTTGGCTAAGTAAATAAGTCAGTACCGTGTTGAACAACTAGGTACCGAGTTATTTTGGTGGCTTTTATGGTTTGGTAAACTTGATGGATGGGTAGAGCATGGTTAGTGGAGGTTGTCCATGACAAGATGCAGGAAATTGGCTAAGTGTTGGATAATATGCCGAGTTTTTTTCTAGAACTTGGAGTTGAAAGCTTTAGATTGGGGACCGAGTTGTTTTGATGAGCGGCCCAGAGTCCAAAGCACTTGAGAAGGAAGTATTAGAGGAATAATCAAATACTTAGCCAAAATTGGCTAAGTAAATGACATGGTGTTGAGTCATTTTGACTCGGTACCGAGTTGTCGGTGAATGAGTAGGAGTCAAGCTTGTACAAGGAGGAAGCAGGGAACTCTATAGATCTTGCTGGAGGTGTTGGATCATTCGCTTCAGTACTGGATGGAGATGTAACAGCATGATAAAAGCTTTGGATCTTCTTTTTATGACTCGTGAAGGGAGTAGGTACTAAAGATGGAGGCTTGATAAAGGAGGGAGCCATGGAATAGGAACGTGAAGGGTTTCGAATAATGGAAACTGGATTGAGCAAAGAAATTGCTCAGATCCGAATGGAGAAAACGAGGGCTCGGATGTATGTGCTAAGAAATTATTGATACTCAAAGTGTTTTCTGTTGTACTCGAAGCAGGGGTATTATGAGTGTGGGCGCCCATGGATCAATGGACTGGATCTTAATATCCTATACAAGTGGCTTTGGGTCTAGTGTCTAGCTTTGGGCTATGAGACACGTATCAAGCTTTAGACTTGTGGTACGAGAGTACACAAAAAACTGTGATTTCCATTAGTCCATGGAAGTAGGAGGCCATACAAGTTATCATACATTCATAGCACATGGAGTGATAGTGGGGATTACATGATGGATGCTATGATTGCTATGGTTGCTTTTGTTGCTTTCTAGGCCATCACTTGTAGATATCATTGGGAGAAGGTATTCGAGATAGGAATACCTAAAGAGCTGATATCCTTATTTTGAGTAGAGTACCTTGATGTTATCTATAGAGTAGTATATTATGATGTTATATGCTAACTCTTTGGTTGTAGGAAAGATCATGTATGATTCGTGTACCTCTATTCCTTACTATTTTACCTTCATAGTATTTTAAGATTCGTTTACCGCTCAGACCAGACTGTTGTCTAACCAAATGTTTTATTATCTTCTTCTTATTACCTTAGGTACCCTTAAATGAGTAGACTAGATAACAGGTCTAGGTGATGCAATAGCTATGCGAAAGACGAGTTAGATGGAGCTATCTCGTATTATATACTATATGGATTTCTACGCATATTCCGTTGTACAGCACTGGGAAGACTTAGCCGTGATTGCTTGTTTTCTTGTTATAAGACAGTTGTTGGGTTTATTTCTACTACATAAATTCTTGTATAAACTCTACTACATTTGAATATAACTCTGTGGATCTGTGTTTTGATGATTTGTTTACATAGTTATTATTATTTTTCCTGTTATATCTGTGATATTATATTTTGTCCATGCACTATGAGATATTCAATAGGTTATATGCTCTATTTGTTTCATTTTCGATCTTGATGATCGCCCTATATCGACCATACACGACTGCAACGCACTATTTTGATATTATTGGTGCCGGTGGTATAAGGCAGTCATCACACTCTAATACAAAATATTCAAATGCACTTCCAATAGACGATCTTCCAAAGCTTTAGCATGATGCCTTCTATCTCTTTTGAAGCTCTGGTAATATTTCTTCGACTGGTGCAATTTAAACTCCAATATGGAGTTGTCATCATCAAAACTGAGAATTCTAGTTCCAACATTCTCCCCTTTTTTATGATGACAACTAATATATACATTCATAAAAGGATGTTTACTATGAATGGTATGAATGCAATACTCCCCTAAATATATGCACAATAATGTTTTATAATTTTATTTTAGTACTCCCCTTGATTATATGCATATAATCAGCTATTTCTCCCCCTTTGTCATATCAAAAATGAGAATAATAGTGTACAGTCTACTAGATGTCACGGAATGAACATAACAGGGCATATCACACAAGTAGAATATAACATGAAGGACAAACACGGAACATATCACAAGTAACACAGATGTCACAACATCATAAAGTTCGACGCAAATGCCAATGTCAAAAGACGAACGAAACAACATACGAGACAAAACAAATGTCAATATTAACCCAAACACAATCCAAGACTAAGAACATATAAACTAATGCAAACTAATGTCATACAAACACTAACTAATGCAAATGGTGAAACATAGAGTGATACCATATCAAAGAGGTTGTATATCAAGGAAAGTCATAATATCCTGAAGGAGGAGTAGGATCTGATCCGGTCAATGAGCGGTAGTGGAATGAGGTCTAGGTCCTCTCCCTCTACATACCATTTTGGTAGGTCCAGGTGCATGAACTGAAGGTCCTACTGCTCCGGAGCCATGAAGTCCTGCCTAAAAATCATGAATAAAAGGTTGAGAAACTAGTGGAGGCTGAAGTGCTCCACTACCCTCACTGCTAGTAGCACTCCACTCTTTAGTCTGAAGAGATCCACATAGTTGTGTAAAGTGATCGAATAACTCCCAAATCTTTCTTCTACACCAGTTTCTCCTTACGAATGGTTTGAATTAATTTTTCTTGCCTCTCAAGACTTGCAATAATACGAGCTTCAAATGATGGGGAGGTATGCATGTGGGAAGTATGATGCGGAGCAGATGGACTAGGTATGTCTTCTTATGTTAACTCATACACTGGAGTCTCAATAGTAATCTTGTATAAAGTTGCTGGTATCTTCATTGCACTTAGAATCTTATCATCAAAAACACTAGAGTATGGATGCCTAATCGGAGTCTTATCATCCAATACAACTCCAAATGACGAAGAATTATTGTGATCAAATTTCCATATGGATTATACCTTCACTTTTCCCCCAACCGAATTTCCATATGGATTATACCTTCACTTTTCCCCCAACCGATTTTCCATCATGTTATTCATTATAGCATTAACCCAATTTACCTTAATATTGCCTAAAATGGCATATGTCGCTTTATGAACCAACGGATAAATCTCATCAAAGCTGCTAGGTGTAAATTGCGTTGAAGAATTCGAATGATAATACGAGCTAGGTGAGTTAGGTTTGAAGTAGTCCAACTAGCATTAGTGTTGTGAAGTATTTGGCTTAAAATAGGTTCTTCATTAAATATTATCTCATCTAATGGCATTCCATCGGATCAAATTCCTAATGTTTCTCCTAACTCAATTTCGTTGAAAGTAATGTCAACATCTTTTACGCTAGTATATAAGACTAATCTATTATCGTCATTTCCAACTTCTAGATTAGCGTAAAAGAGTGTTATACATTATGGATATATATCGATTTCATAGCCATTTAATTTTATAATATTCATTAATTCGGTATGGGTAAATAAATTGCGAATATCGTACAAGTTTAGAGAGTTCAAATTTATCGATCGTCCACCAAGATGCTCGTGTGTCATTAGATCCTTGAATTCCTTGATGTTTTCTATTTTATTTTTCAACCAATTTCTAACATTGTTGGTTAGCAATTCATCGATTGAACCAAAGGAGGTTGATAAAATGCTCCTCTTTCCTCTTACCATGACCAAAGATTTGAATTTTAGCGAAAAATTGATGATTATTTGGAAGATCAGGGGTAGGAAAAGGGGGCTAGGATTTTGGAAATTGTTTTTTATTTTGAAATAACGAAAATAATAGAGAGGGGGGAGTTAAAATATTATTCGGGTCTGGAAACTGAAGCCATCAACGGTGGGCTGGTTTCTCCAGACCGATGCAGCGGTGGACCCTTCTGTTTTTATAATTTTTTTCTAAAAAAATAATAAACATACATATTATAATATATTATGTTTTAAATAGTTTACAAACTTTTTAGAGAATTTTAGAATTAATTTTTTTAGATTATTATATTTATTAGATAATTTTAGTAATAACCTTTAAACTATTTTTATTTTTTCTATTGTTGATTTATAATCTTTTATATTTTATAACTTTGCCTTTGAAACTTAATTTTGATAAAATTTTGATAGATTATTGTTAAAATTTAATCTTATTATTATATCTAAGTTTAACCTACAATAAGGTTTATTAATAATTAATATATATATATATATATATATTAAATCTAGGAATTTTGAAAATTTATTAAACCATATAAATTACTTGAAAATATTTTTAAATTACATATTTTAATTTAATGTTTTCATTTAACGGTTTTTTAAATATATTTGCAATTTGATTTTCAGTGTTTTCAAATTCTAGAATAATATTTTCTTTTTCAAAATGATCTCTTAAAAGATGGCGTCTTATATCAACGTGCTTAGTTCAAAGTGATTTACAGTGTTTTTTTACCAAATTAATTGCATTGCTGCTATCACGGTAAATGGGTGATTTAGTTAAATTTACACCAAAATCCTTTAGTGTTTATTGCATATAAATTATCTAAGCACAAGCTAAAGCAGTTGATATATATTCTCCTTTATATAGATCAGGATACGTGGTTTTGTTTCATAATAAACCATAAAACTAAAGATTGACCTGCAAAATGTCACATACCACTATTACCTTTTCTATTAGTACGACATCCACAAAATCAGCATCATTGCATGATACCAATTCGAACAGACATCCTTTTAGATAGAAAAGACCATAATCTTTAGTTCCAATAAGATATCGTAAAATTCTTTTAACAGCACATTGGTGTGGTTCGTTCGGATTAGCTTGAAATCTGGCTCAAGACACACACTCACCATTGTATCGGAGTGACTCGCTTTAGATAAAGTTACGATCCAATCATACTCCTGTAAAACTTTTGATCGACATCCTTCCCGTTTTCATCTTTATCTAGGTAAATAGTTGTACTTATTGGCGTTGGCTTACTACTCATATTATCGACACCAAATCTTTTAATTAGATCTTAACACTATTTTTATTACAAAATAAAAATTCTATTTTCTAATTAGTTAATTTGTAACCAAAGAAAATAATTTAATTCGCCTTTATAGGACATTTCAAATTCTTTTCTCATTATTTTAGAAAAATCGGTACAAAGTTTTCATTAGTACAACCAAAGATAATATCATCAACATAATAACAAATCATTATTTTTATGTTTAATAAAAAGTGTTTGATTAAATTTTCCAATTTCAAAACCAGATTTTATTAAATAGCTTTTTAGTCTGTCATACCAAGCACGTGGTGCTTGTTTAAGATCGTATAAAGCCTTTTAAGTTTATTACCATGATCCAGATATTTTTCGTGTTTAAATAAGGGTGGTTGTTCAACGTAAACATTTTCCTTAGTAAAACCATTTAAGAAAGAACTTTTAACATTCATCTTATATAAATTAAAATTGTGATGACAAGAAAAAGCTAGAAGTATTCTAATTGCCTCAAGCTGTGCAATAGGAACAAAGGTCACGTCATAGTCGATTCCTTCCACCTAATTGTATCCTTGAGCAACCAGTCTAGCTTTATTTCAAATTATATCGCCATTTTCATCACTTCTATTTTTATACAATCAATTTAGTTCTTATAACAACTTGATCACTAGGTCTTAGGACTAATTCCTATATATTATTTCATTCAAATTGATGTAATTCTTCTTGCATGGCTATAATCCAATATTCGTATTTTCCAACTTCTTTATAGTTCTTAGGTTCAATTATAGATGAATGCTAAGCGACTCATTTAATTTAGTTGTCTTCAAGTCAATACTTTAATTCTAACGTGTAACATCCCCCATTTTGAGACCCGAAACTAACCGATACAGATGCTGCAGTCATCTACAGTATTAATTCCCGGTGACAAAATGCGGTAATGTTAATTATATCAATAACATTAGAAGCACAAGAATATGAAATTTTCTTAACATAATTTCAAACAGTTTTCATATTTCATTTCAAACATAATATTCTGTATTCATTACATAATCCCAAACGTTGCCCAAGTTCAGATAAAATATATTTATTACAAAATACTCTAAGTGCAACATATGAAGATGCCCCTTTGGTTGATCAGAGTTTACCACTAGACAATTATAACATCTATCATTACATACATTCCAATAGAATAAAACTTCAACACAGGAATAATATATATAGATAAACACCTAGATAGCTAGCCTTGCCTCCTGCACGTCTTCGAAAACTTTATTCGCCAAAACCTACTTAACCCGAAAACCTTACTCTCAAACTATTCAAATGATAACCCGAGAGTTAAAGGGGAAAAACAAAAACTTCAAATCAGACAAAAAGTCTAGTGTGAATAATAATATACTATCTCGGTTAATGGATATCTAGTTAGACCACACCGTTGGGAGGAATGGGTTTTCCCCTCACTAGTATCCTCTAAATTTATGTTAACCATAATCATGCTCCTGCAATCACAATAGTTGGATGGTAAAAAAATAATCATACGCATGCATGCTACTGGGTACTCATAACAATTCTGTATAATCAATGGACTGTCTATCCCAACATTTAGTTTTCATATGGTGACTACCAACCTACATGGCTGACTCTGGCCTACCAGATATATCAAATAATTTTGACTTGCTGTTAGAGGGAAACTGAATGGTCTGTCCGGAACTTACTATTTCTAGGGCCAACTGATCCTAATGGTTTTGTGGGCCAACCAATAACATATCTCAACTTTGTGTATTCCCTTTTGTGCGTAAACCACTTTTAGTCTTATCCGTGACAAAACCCTATGCATTGAAATTTTGGACTTATATTAACTAGAGGCTAATAGTTGAAGTATAGGGCGCAACCTTACATCAGTCCTATCTTGTTTTCTAATCTCTAAGTCAATTCATCTTATTGTGTTTTATCTAAAGGTGATAAGACCAATAGTTCTAGTAAAATTCTGGGCTAAATACCCTTTTTATTTCCTTGAATACATAAATCTTTGTAATTGATTTAACTTTTAAAATCATACTGCAGATAAGGAAAATTATAGCCCTTACTTCACTCAAAACATTTATGCCAAGATAAGTGCTTTTATAAAATGATATTGATGAAAGTCGATATCACTTAGAGGTTATCATACCTTAAAACTATAGGCTCTAAAGCCAAATTTAATAAAATCATCATATTGATGAAACTCAGCATCAACGTCGCCTTTAAGGGTCATCACATCCTTCACGTTAAATCCTTTGATTTAAAATATAAGGCCATAGGGCCAAAACAATAAAGTCACGTATATTGTTAAAACGTGGCATGGATATATCCGACATGGGTCATCGCACCCCATCATTATCGAAATTATGTTAAAGGATTTGATTTAACATAATATAAGGCCATAAGGCCATAAGGCTAATGGCATATATATATATATATATCGCACTTCATAGAGTGCCGACAACATAGAATATAGAACTTGGTTTGCATAGTATAAAGCCTTAAAAGGTATGTGGCGACACTTATATGACGCCTCACCTCGAGACCCATCTAACAAAGGATATTACTAAGTAATATCGTCTGCTAGTGCAGAGAATAAGGCTGGTTAGGAGTGACCATCTGCAGACTTTACTTTAAGCGAGTATCGATACATCGAAATATCACATAGTTTTTTTTTCAAACTGGAATCGACATATCCAATCCAGGCTTTAAAAAATATATACAGTGGCTTATACGATTTGATAAGAACAATATATAATATTAGTACATAGAACCGTAGAGTAATAGCAGAATATACATATCATACAACAGGAAGATCGACTGAATATATATATATATATATATACACACAATGAGACGTCTACAATTAAAGGGAGATATAGTATAACATGAAAGAATATACGTAAAATAGGCTCTATCCCCACATAACCATACAAGATATATAGACAAGTACGAGCAAAATGATACAACTAAAAGATGAGTAAAAACAAGAGATGAGCTTCAGGCTGAGCAACTAAATAAACAAGGGGAACCTTAAACTACTCAGTCTAACCCAAGTATTATTATAAAATAATAGTTAGATGATAAAAAAATAATCATACACATGCATGCTACTGGGTAATCATAACAATTCTGTCTAATCAGTGGACTGTCTATACCAACATTTAGTTTTCACAAGGTGATTACCAACCTACATGGCTGACTCTGACCTACTAGATATATCAAATAATTCTGACTTACTATTAGAGGGAAAGTGAACGGTCTGTCCGGAACTTACTATTTCTAGGGTCAACTGATCCTAATGGTTTTGTAGGCCAACCAATAACATACCTTAACTTTGTGTACTCCCTTTTGTGTGCAAACCATTTTTAGTCTTACCCGTGACAAAGCCATATGCACTAGAATTTTGGACTTATATTAACTAGGGGCTAATAGTTGAAGTATAGGGCGCAACCTTACATTAGTCCCATCTTGTTTTCTAATCTCTGAGTCAATTCATCCTATCGTGTTTTATCTAAAGGTGATAAGAACAATAGTTCTAGTAAAATTATGGGCTAAATATCCTTTTTATTTCCTTAAAAACATAAATTTTTGTAATTGATTTAACCTTTAAAATCATATTGAAAATAAGGAAAATTATATCCCTTACTTCACTCAAAACATTTATGCCAAGATAAGTGCTTTATAAAATGATATTGATGAAAGTTAATACCACTTAGAGGTTATCATACCTCAAAACTATAGGCTATAAAGCCAAATTTAATAAAACCATTATATTGATAAAAATTGGCATCAACGTCGCCATTAAGGGTCATCACATCCTTCACGTTAAATCCTTTGATTTAAAATATAAGGCCATAGTGCCAAAATAATAAAATCACGTATATTGTTAAAACGCGGCATGGATATATCCGACATGGGTCATTGCACCCTATCATTATCGAAAATTATGTTTAAGGATTTGATTTGACATAATATAAGGCCATAAGGCCAATGGCATATATATATATATATCACACTTCATAGAGTGCCGACAATATAGAATATAGAACTTGGTTTGCATAGTATAAAGCCTTAAAAGGTATGTGGCGACACTTATATAATGCCTCACATCTAGACCCATACTAACTAAGGATATTACTAAGTATATCGTCTACTAGTGCTGAGAATAAGGCTGGTTAGGAGTGACCATCTGCAGACTTTACTTTAAGCGAGTATCGATACGTCGAAATATCAGATAGTTTTTTTTTCAAACTGGAATCGACATATCCAATCCAGGCTTAAAACAAAATATACACTGGCTTATACGATTTGCTCAGAACAATATATAATATTAGTACATAGAACCTTAGAGCACATAGCAGAATATACATATCATACAGCAGGAAATCGACTGAATATATAAATATACAATGAGACGTCTACAATAAATGGAGATATAGTACAACATGAAAGAATATACATAAACTAGGCTCTATCCCCACATAAACATACAAGATACATAGACAAGTATAAGCAAAATGATACAACTGAAAGATGAGTAAAAACAAGATATGAGCTTTTGGCTAAGCAGCTAAATGATCAACTGGACCCAAAAACTACTCAGTCTAACCTGAGTATTATTATAAATAATAAATGGGTCAGTCTTGTACTAGATCAACTGGTTAAATGATGCAAAGAAAGATATAGATTGAAACATGGATATGATGGCATATATGCGTAAGGTCTATGTGTCATAATCATAGTAACTTAGGTGGTAATACCTCAATTAATGAAATTCCCAAAATAGAGAGAATAACATCCCAATTTGAAATCATCAACCCAAATCCTCAAGTTCCCATAAGTGGGAGAACAACATTCTCAAATCAAAATTCCCAAATCCAAATCTGAATATGGTCTATCATAGGCGAAAACCATAGTATGGTAAAATCCTAAATTTGAAAATCAAAGATCAAGTCAAAATCAAGTAGCAAATTGGACCACCCAAAAAGGTAAGCACAAGGCTATACCTAACGATCGATCGTATCCCCAAAGACGAGCATAAGGCTATGCCTGACGACCATAAAGATCACCTTCCCAAACATGAGCTAGAAAGCTATGCCTAATGACCATAAAGAATCGACTTTTCCCAAAGCCAAGTGCAGAGACTACGTCTGACGACCATGAAAGGTTGCCTTCCTAAAGACAAGCCCGAAAGCTACATCTGACGGCCCCGAAGGACCGCCTCCCTAAAGACGAGCACAAAGGCTATTCCTGATGACCCTGAAGGATAGTCTTTCCAAAAGTGCTGCTTACCCTCAATAAGTAACTAAACCAATTTCGCCTAAGTGTCCCATACCACCCCGTGAAACTCGAGTATTTGCTAATAGGTGGTAAACTCCACTGACGCAACTGAAATGTAAATAAATAATAAATAGCAATTAAAATATTCATTCGGATGAGTCCAGTAATTAACCATAAAAGTAAACGCAAGCGTTCCATACCGCTTGTTTAACTAATCTATTTAACTAGATTTCTCTTCCGAACAAAATAATAGTTTTGTTGTTAAAACTAAATTTAAGAAATATTCTTTTCAAAGATTTATTTGATATGAGAAATTTTTATTTTAAAAGCACTTCACCATATGTAAATATACTATAGGGGCATTTCACCAGAAAAACAAACTTTGCAGTCCAATTAATTTCTAGGACACGCATCTGAAATAATTACTTTCAAGGCCAAAGTCAGCAGAATAATTACTTTTAAGGACAAAGTCAGCTGTCTAATTACTTTCAAGGACATAATTTCATAGGTTTTTAGGCCCTAGAAACTAATTATTTTGCGTATTGTCCTTAAAAGTAATTATTTTAGTTGTGTGTCCTAGAAATTAATTTCACTTGCTAAAGAGGCCCTTGTGGCTAATTCCCACTATACTATATAAGTATTAGTTTTAAAGCCCTAGTTTGAAATAGGATTTGAAAAATAATTTGGTTTAAAAATATAATTTAAAATAGAAATTTTAATAAACCATTCTGTAAAAGCTTGTTGTAATTATACGAAGGCATACAAAACAAGGATTTAAACATCACAAAACATCCCAAAGTATATCTCAAAACAAGAGAATTGAAATGTCAAAATTAGAGAGCATTTAGAGGCATCTAAATCTATCAAAACGGCGCAACAAAACAAAGCAAAGAGTGCAATAAGTCACGGGCAAGAGAGGGACCAAAAGGTACCTGGAACAGTGTTCTAGGCCTTCAATCAATCGACTGAACCAAATGGCTCAGTCGACTGAACGTGGCCCGGAGCATACACTCCAGGTGCTTCAGTCAGTCGACTGAACCAAGGTTCAGTCGACTAAACGCGTTGTCCTTGAGCTGTATAGCTCCAGGTCGCGTATTCAGCCAAGCCCTGGTGATTTCCAGGCGACCAAACTTCGATCCTGGCAACTTTGTACAACCAAATGAAAGTATAACTTGCATACAAAAACTAACATCATACAAAAGCAAATTGGAAGAAAACAAAGATGATTTCACTTATGGATGGTAAGCATTTCTATTGAATTAAGTGGCAGTTTCTCATTCTTTGCAAATTCAACCTTAAAGTCATCAAAACCTTAGATTAGTAAGCATCAAACACCTGAAAACCAAAGCTAGTACAAGATGTGGGAAGTTATTACCTAAATAAATGGATTTACAGCTGATTTGGGATGAATTTGAGCTTGTTCTTCCTTAATTTCAGCTCTGAAATGACTTCTAGCTTAATTTTAGCAATTAATTCACAAATTTGTTGAGCAATTAGAAATTTAGGCCTAGGTTTTCAAGAGGATGGAGAAGCAGGTTCTTTGCTTTTGCCTGAAAGGAATGAGAGGAAATGAACATACAGTTCATTTTCCTCAACTCTTACTTCTCTTCTAAATGGGATAAGCCCAAATTAATTTTATTTTAACTAATTAGGTCATAATTGTGATTTTATGTATATATTTCAAGCAATTTGACTGTAGTAACTAAAATTACAACTACAAATAAATTGTCCTCTATAAATGAAATCATCTTATTCTACTCATTTCTTACTAAATACAATGAATAATCACTTATTTATTTATTCTAAAATCCCATATTTAACTAAAAAGGTTTTATTCTTAATATATTTTAATTAATAAATAATAATTTACTTTTACTAAGTATTAAATTCTTTTCATAAAGTTTAACTTAACAAATTTGCAATAGTTAAACTTTCAACATAACCAAATTACAAAATTATAAATTAAGTGACATAAAGGGATTTACAAATTTTTATATACTTATTTTATTTTATTTTCAAATTTTCCCCATTTACCTTATTCATGTAATTTATCACAAAAATTATTTTCTTTCTTTTTATTATTTAATACAAGAGTCAAACCATTGAATTTTTTATATTTTATTTATAAATTTACAAGCATTAGTTCATTGAAAATCCTTATTTAAATTTTCCTTGGCAAAAAAATTCAAAATCTTCTTTGGTTTCTAAAAGAATTATTTTCCATATTTCACTATTTATAAATCAAATCATATTTAACGCTATTTTAGGTATACCTCAACCTAGGTCGTTACAACTGATGACTCCCTACGTCACTGTCCAAAGGAGTTGACATCAGAAATATGGGAAAGCGGCCTCAATATAGCCGATAAAAAAGACTGGCGGGAACAATGCCTAAGAGAAAACACGACATCTATGGGGTCAAACTTGATGAAACGCGATGCCCTTATGGCTAATAAGAAGACAAACGATATTATTTCCTTATAGAGTCGGCGTATTGTAGAAAACATACGGCATTAAAATGTTAAGGGAAATAGAAGGCACCGTTCACGCCGAAGCTCATGGTGTCGACCTTGATGCTTTGCTTCATATTTCAACCAAGATAGATCCATTCCATACTAACTATAGATAGTATCATATGTATCATCATTGGTTGGTATCGAAGCCCATAGGCGTGGCGAGGAGGAAGGCTACACCATTGACTTTGGTGTGGCACTGTCGTAATTAACGTGAAAACTGCCATTTTGCTAATAACAATAAATTATTTTCCACCAATTCACTGTCAAAATCCCATTGGATAACAATTTTCTTTATCTATTACTTTCAGAAATTTTTCATAAACCAGAAATATCATTCTCAAAACATTTGCAAACCTATTATTCTATATTAATATTTTAATATAATTATTAAGCTTACCTAATAAATTCATAATAAACCATAAAAACTTGGGAAAAATATCCAAAAATCACAATAGTTCTGATTTTATATATTCTTTAACATATAAAAAATTTGGGACTAAAAACAATATTTAATTATTTTTCATAATTAAACCCGAAATATTCTTTACCTAAGAAAATCATAAAATATTCATACTTAATCCAAAAATTATGAAACTAAAAACCCACTTCCAAAATAATATTTCTAACACATATCCAAAATTTAAGTCGTTTGGGTGTCATAGGATAGGTTTTCTCACTTAAACCTATTATTATTTCATAAAATAATTCTAATAATTCATCAATAAATACATAATCAATTATAAAACTCGGGTCTAAGCATAAAGCCGAGAATAAGCAACCAAACATAAGATGGTTACCATTATTCACCTTGACCGGTTAAAATAACTTGAGATTTAAATGTTGATCTAATTCCCCTAAGCTTTAGATTTAGTTTCCTTAGCTTTCTTTTCTTGGTCTCTCCTGGTAATGGCTGGCCTAAGCTTTCTTTAGTTTAAGTGGAGTGGAAATGAAATGAAGGTAATGAGATAATAAGGGTTTATATTTAGAAAATGAAGCTTATTCCTATTTTTCCCTTCTCATAATTCCTCTTTCTTATTTAATGTTCTAATCAATCTTATTGGTTCATTAATTAAGGCTCGACTCATATAAATTTTTAAATCTCAATCTCCTTATCCTTTTACATTACTTTATTTAATATATCTAATCAAATATCCTAAATAACATTAATCAAAATTAGAAGCGTTATGGACTCTCCTTCTTAAAGAATTTGGTCTTTGAAATTACGATAAGGTACATAACAGTAATCATAACCATAAACATAAAACATACCATCAAAACAAATCAATATAAGTGTCTCTAATCATGTCCTCTATCTCTAAAGTACAGCCTCTCTCGTCATCACTCCACTAGACTTTACTAATCCGACTGTCTTGTTCCTGAGCTTCTTCTCATCCTTAGCTACAATACGAATTGGTTGCCTAATAACAGTCATGTCCGGTTCCACTACTAAGTCTTTCAATATATTTGGAGTGATGGTAGTTTCTAGATCACGAACACACTTTCTAAGATGAAAAATATGAAAGACATTGTGGACTCTTTCCAAACTGTTCGGTAACTCTATCTTATAAGCGAGTTTCCCGATCAATTCTATAATACGAAATGGTCCAACAAACCTATATGCTAATTTCCCTTATTTCCCAAACCTTACCACACCCTTCATTGGTGATATTTTGATGAAAACATGGTCTCCAACTGAGAACTCTAAGTCTTTCCATCTCAATCTACATAACTTTTCTGTCTAGATTGAGCTTCCTTCATCCTAGCTTGGATTAACTCAATCTTTTTTGTGGCTTCTCTTACTAAATCTGGACCAAGAACTAATCTATCATTGATCTCCAATCAACATACGGGTGATTTACATGGCCTTTCATATAAATCTACCAAAGGTGCCATCCCTATACTAGTTTGATAACTATTGTTATAGGAAAATTCAACTAACTATAGATGGTTTCCCATGATACTCCATATTTAAGCACACATGCCTTAAACAAATCCTCCAAGACTTTGTTAACTCTTTCGGTTTTCCCATCATTCTATGGATGGTAAGCGGTACTCTTGAGTTTGGTATCCAAAACCTCTTGTAGACTCTTCCAAAATTCTCTAGTAAATTGAATATCTTTGTCACCGATTATACTTCTAGGAACTCTGTATAGTCTGACAATGTTCTTTATAAACAATTTAGCTAGAACAAGTGTCGTCCTTGTCGATTTGACTAGAATGAAATGTGCATTCTTAGTCAATCTATCCACTACAACCCAGATACTTTCACTTCCTCTATTTGACCTATGCAACCCATCTATGAAATCTATAGATATAGAATCCCATTTCCATACTAGTGTATCCAAAGGCCGAAGCAATCCACTTGGCTTTTGATGCTTGGCTTTTACTTGCTGGCAAGTCAGATACTGTTTTACCTATAAGCCTACATCCATTTTCATACCTTCCCAAAAGAAACTCATGTTCATATCCTGGTACATCTTAGTTCCTCTAGGATGAATAGTGGACGTCGATCGATGAGATTCCCTAAGAACTTCTTTTCTTAGGTTACTAGCATCTGGACCACATATCAGTCCTTTCTTCTTAACCATCCGTCATGATCGAAATAAAAATCCTTCAAATCTTCAATCTCATTTCCACTTTCCAATCTTCTAATTTGTTCAGCTAGCAATGGATCATCTCTTTGCTTTGAACCAATCCTTTTTGTCAATAATAGTCGAACTTCTAAGCAAGATAACATTGCAGTACTCTGACTAGAACTAGCCATTGATCTTAACTGCACACTACGTGTGGTCAATGCCTCTAAATCTTTCCACTCAACTATCATTACTAATACTAATTCTGATGTTTTCTACTAAGTGCATCGCTACCTTATTCCCTTTTCCTGGTGTATACTCAATTCAAAAATCATAAGCAGCTATAAACTCTAACCACCTCTACGGTCTCATATTTAATCCCTCTGAGAGAATAAGTAACTTAAAGACTTGTGATCCCTATACAACTCAAATCATTCTCCCAAAAGATAATGTCTCCACACCTTCAAAGCAAAAATTACAGCAACCAACTCTAAGTCATGAGTCGGATATCTAACTTCATGCAGTCTGAGCTATCGAGAAGCGTAGACAATCACTTTATCCCTTTGCATTAACACAGCTCCTAATCATATTCTGCATGCATCAGTATACACCACCAAATCTTGATTTCCATCTGGGATAATTAACACAGGCGCATTGGTAAATAAATGTTTCAGCTTCTGGAATGCCTCCTCACATTTATCGATCCAAACTACTTCACGTCCTTCCTTGTCAACTTAGTCATTTATGCTGCTATACGGGAGAAATCCTTAATAAATCTTTGGTAGTAGCTAGCAAGTCCAAGAAAACTCTTTATCTCGTTCACAGTTTCGAGTCTCTTCTAATTATTAACAACTTCTATTTTAGCTGGATCTACTGACAATCCTTTTTCTGACTACATGATCAAGAAACTTCACCTCTTTCTTCCAAAAATGACACTTCGAAAACTTTGCTTTCAACTGATGTTGTCTCAACGTCTCAAATACTAGTCTAAGATGAATCTCATGATCTCACTCATTCCTAGAATATAGTAGAATGTCATCTATAAAAATAACACGAATCTGTCCAAATGTTATCGGAAGATCCGGTTCATCAAATCCATGAAGAAAGCAGGCGCATTAATCAGTCTGAATGGCATTATTAACCACTCATACGAAACATATCTTGTTTGAAACACCGTCAAAGAAATACTGTCTTCCACCACCCTCAATTGATAGAACCATGTTTCCAAATCCAACTAAGAAAATACTTTAGCTCCACTCAATTGATCAAACAAATCATCAGTTCTCGACAAAGGATATCTATTCTTCACTGTCTTCTCATTCTATTTTCTGTAATCGATGCATAATCTTAACAACCCGTCCGGTTTCTTCACGAACACCGCGGCCACTCCCCAAGGAAAACTGTTTGGCTTGATAATATTTTTCCTTCTAAGTCCACCAGCTGCACCTTTAACTCCTTCATCTCGGTATGTGTCATTCTGCTAGGCGGTCTACTTACGAGTTTAGCTCTAGGTACAAGATCTAAAAGAAACTCAATAGCTCATTTTAATGGTAGTTATTTCACCGACTCAAAGATATCGGTAAACTCCCTAACGACAGTGACTCGATTCAACTTGTTTACCTCCTCCATTGCACCTAACAAAGCATAAACATCAAAATTTGAGTCCTCTATAGAGTATATAATTCGTCGTACTATTGGGGTGTCTTAGTGATATTTCCCTGTCTTGGAAAAATATCCTAGCATCATATTTGCTCATCCAATCCATACCAAAAACAATCCCAAAGCCCATAAAGTCAAACACATGCAAACTGCAGGCAAATATATGACCTAACAATTCAAACTCTAACTGGCTACATCTCATCCCTAGAGTTACATACTCTCCTATTGGATTCGCAACCCTTAAGGAAGTAACTAGGTAGATGGTTCTAAACTTAGCTTATCCACCAAGTAATGAGAAATAAAAGAATGCGATGCACCAATATCGAACAATACTCTAACAGGTATACCATGAACCAAACACGTACCTCCCATCACAACATTTCCTTTCTCCTCTACTGTGGGTCTCGAGGCAGATGGTTCCAAAGCAAATACTTTCCCTTTCTCACCCTTAGTTGGTTCCTTGCACCGATTCTTATAATTTCCAATCTAGTCATAGTCAAAACACTTGATGTTCTTTCTCCCAATCACCTTCTTTCCATCACTGGAATGACATTCGTTCACGAAATGCCCTTTCTTATCGCACTTGTAACACACAATTTCAGCCTTTCCTTTCTTAGCAGCTCCACACTTATGGGCTCCCTTTTATGAAAGAACTTCCTTTTCTGATTCTGCCAACTCTAATTCTCCACTGCCTTATTAAAACCAAAGAAAGCAAGCATCTCTTCATTCCTCAATGTCATCTCCAATACCACGTCACATGGATCCTTGAGATGTGGCAAGGTTGCCCTAGCAAGCTCTGGTCTTAATCCAAGTATAAGCTTTTCATTCCTCTTTATTGCTATATCAACTGTAGCATACCCATATTTCGATAACTCCTCAAATCTGGTTGCATACTCAAGCATAGTCATATCACCTTGCATTAACTCAGCAAACTTTCTGAGCAAAGTAGACTTGGCAATTCTGACATAAACCTATCTTCGAACCTTCTCCTAAACTCTGCTCAAGTCAAATTCTCTTCTAGCCCCCTAACAGTAACACTGTTTCACCAGTACAATGCAGCTCCTTGTAATTGCCTGGGTGCCAACCTCTCTTTTGCTCATCATTCAGACCTAAATCAACGAAAATCCTTTCATAATGGAGTAGCTAATTCTCCACCTCGATAGCATCCTCAGTTCTAACGAATGGCTTCCCTCCAAGTCTTGCATAATCCCTACTCAAAACAGCATAATTGTTGACAACTAGAACTTCGAGATTTGCTCCTCCAGCATTTCCACCAACTAATCCAGCTACAACTCCTGCTTGCATCATGTTGACGAAGAACTAATACATAGCTCCCATATCCACCTACAATGTTCCAGCATCCACATTAGCAGCTGTTTGTCGACCCGGATTCCTCCTAGTATTGGGCCTGACATTTCCATTGTCTTTGATGCTTCCTCCACCGAGATTCACTCGTCTGTTTCCTGCCTCCATACCTTACTTTTATTAAATCTACATTTGAATCTTAGTAAGATATGAAAGAACGGTCTAAGAGAGATGGGAAAAATAGGATATGATATATACTTATATATAGCAAATACAAGTACCTTACTATAGCATTATCCCATACTCTTAATCTTATTCTCTAATTCATTTGGATTATGTTTTTAAAACTCATATTAAGTTCAAAATTCTTTTAGCTTTACATAAACCTAAGCTCTGATACCAAGTTGTAACATCCCCCATTTTGAGGCCCAAAACTAACCGCTACAGATGCTATAGTTATCTATAGTATTAACTCCTAGTGACAAAATATGATAATGTTAATTGTATCAATAACATCAGAAGCACAATAACAAGAAATTTTGTTAACACAATTTCAAACAATTTTCATATTTCATTTCAAAGATAATATTTCATATTCATTACATAATACCAAACGTTGCCCAGGTTCAGATAAAATATAATTATTACAAAACACTCCAAGAGTGACATATGAAGATGCCCCTTTGGTTGATCAGAGTTTACTATTAGACAGTTATAACATCTGTCGTTACATACATTCCAACAAAATAAAACTTCAACACAACAGATAACTATATATAGATAAACCCCTAGATAGCTAGCATTTCCTTCTACACGTCTTTAGAAACTTTATTCACCAAAACCTACTTAACCTGAAAACCTTACTCTCGAACTACTCAAATGAGTGCCCGAGAGTTAAAGGGGAGAACAAAATCTTCGGGCCAGACAAAAAGTCTGTGCGAATAATAATATTTCATCTTGGTTAATGGATATCTAGTGAGACCACACCATTGAGCAGAACGGGTTTTCTCCTCACTAGTATCCTTTGAATTTATGTTAATCATAATCATGTTCCTACAATCACAATAGTTAGACGATAACACAATAATCATATGCATGCACGCTACTAGGTAATCATGACAATATGTCTAATCAATGGACTATCTGTCCTAACATTTAGTTTTCACAAGGTGACTACCAACCTATATGGCGGACTCGGGCCTACCAGATATATCAAATATTCCGACTTTCTGTTAGAGGAAAACTTGACGGTCTGTTCGAAACTTACTATTTCTAGGGTCAACTGATCCTAATTGTTTTGCGGGCCAACCAATAACCTAGCTCATCTTTATGTATTCCTTTCCATCCGTCAACATACTTTTAGTCTTACCCATGACAAAGCCCTATGCACTGAAATTTTGGACTTATATTAGGTAGGGGCTAATAGTTGAAGTATAGGACGTGACCCTACACCAGTCTCATTTGGTTTTCTAATCTCTGAGTCAATTTATCCTATCACGATTTATTTATAGGTAATAAGAAAAATAATTCTAGTAAAATTCTGGGATAAATACCATTTTTATTTCCCTGAAAACATAAATCTTTGTAAATGATTTAATCTTTAAAATCATACTTAAAACAAGGAAAATTATAGCCCTTGCTTCACTGAAAACATTTGTGCCAAGATATGTGCTTTTATAAAATGATATTGATGAAAGTCGATATCGCTTGGAGGTTATCATACCTCAAACTGATAGACTATAAAGCCAAATTTGTTTAAATCATTATATTGATGAAACTTGACATCAATGTCGCCATTAAGGGTTTCGCATCCCTCACGTTAAATCCTTTGATTTAAAAATATAAGACCATAGAGTCAAAACAATAAAACCACATATATTGATAAAACACAGCATGGATATAGCCGAAATGGGTCATCGCACCCTATCATTATCGAAAATTGTGTTAAAGGATCTGATTTAACATAGTATAAGGCCATTAGGCCGATAGCATATATATATATATATATATATCGCACTTCATAGAGTGCCGACAACATAGAGTATAGAACTTGGTTTGCATAGTATAAAGCCTTAAAATTAAGTGGCAACACTGATGACTTTCGACGTCACTGCCCAAAGGAGTTAACATTGAAAATATGGGAATGAGGCCTCAATATAGCCGATAAAGAAGACTGACGGCAACAATGCCTTAGAGAAAACGCAGCATCTATGGGGTCAAACGTGATAAAACGTGGCACCTTACGGCTAACAAGATGACAAGTGGCATCATTGCCTTATGGAGTTGGCGTCGTTATTAAAAACATGCGACGTCAAAGTGTTAAGGGAAATAGGCGGCATCGTTTAGGTTGAAGCTCATGGTGTCGACCTTAAAGCTTTGCTTCGTATTTCAATTAAGACCGATCCATTCCATATTAACTATAGCTGGTATAATACGTATCATCATTGGTTGGCGTTAAAGCCTATAGACACGGCAAGAAGGAAGGCGGCAACATTGACTTCGGTGTGGCACTGTCGTAATTAATGTGAAAACTGCTATTTTGCTATTAAAAGTAAATTATTTTCCACCAACTCCCTTTTATTTGTCAAATCCTATTGCATAATAATTTTCTTTATCGACTACTTTTCAGAAATCTGTAATAAACTAGAAATATCATTCCCAAAACATTTGCAAACCTTTCATTTTATATTAGTGTTTTAATATAATGATTAAGCTTTTCTAGACTAATAAATTCATATAAATCATAGGAACTTGGGAAAAATCCACAAAAATCACAATAAATCGGATTTTATATATTCTTCAACATATAAAAATTTCTGGACCATAAACAATATTTAATTATTTTTAATAATTAAACCCGAAACAAACCCTTTTCTTTACCTAAGAAAATCATAAAATATTCATACTTAATCAGAAAACTATGAAATTAAAAACCCACATTCAAAATAATGTTTCTAACATCTTATCCAAATTACAATTCGTTTGGGTGTCATATGATAGGTTTTCTCACTTAAACCAAATATGAATTTCAAAAATAATTCTAATAATTTATCGATAAATACATAACCATCCAAACATTCAAATATGGCATAATATTAATCATATAACTTCGGTCTAAGCATAAAATCGAGAATAAGCAAACAAACATGAGATGGTTATCATTATTCACCTTGATTGGTTAAAAGAACTTGAGATTTAAACGTTGATTTGGTTCCCCTATGCTTTAGATTTGATTTCCTTAGCTTTCTTTTCTTGGTTTCTCCTAGCAATGGCCGGCCTAAGCTTTCTTTAGTTTAAGTGGAGTGGAAGTAAAATGAAGGTAATGAGAGAATAAGGGTTTATATTTAGGAAACGAAGCTTATTCTTATTTTTCCCTTATCATAATTCCTTCTTCTTATTTAATGTTCTAATCAACCTTATTAGTTCATTAATTAAGACTCGACCCGTATAAATTTTCAAATCTCAATCTCCTTATCCTTTTATTTTACTTTATTTAATTTATCTAATTAAATATCCTAAATAACATTAATCAAAATTAGGGGTGTTACATAACGCCGCCTAGTATATTGTTAATAGGATGATCTCTTAAAATTCTTGGGGTTTCTTTATTTCTTGAGTAGCTTTATTAGATTTATCTTGTTCTATATTTTGAAAAATAGTTAACGATTGATTAGCATTGGTTATTTCAGTATCATCATCTATTTTGTTAGAAGTTTCATCAAAAGAGACATGTAAAGTTTCTTCAATTGAATTAGTTCTTTTATTGGATATGCGGTAAGCTTTACTAATTTTTGAATAACCAATAAAAATTCCTTCATCGGCTTTAGAGTCAAACTTACCAAGATTATCTTTAGTGATTAAATAAAAAAATTTGATCCAAATATTTTAAAGTATAATATTTTAGGTTTTCGTTGATAAAAGAGTTCATAAGGGGTACTTTTAGTTTTAGAACGAATTGAAATGTGATTTATAACATAGCAAGAAGTAGCAATCACTGTAGCCTAGAAATTTTAAGGTAAAGTGGTGTTATTTAGTGATGTTCTAATGCACTCTTGTAAGGTTCTATTTTTTCTTTCCATAACACCATTTTGTTATGGTGTTCTAGGAAAATAAAATTATGGTTAATTCCCTTTTATTACAAAAAGTTAGTAAATTCATCATTAAGGAATTCTCATCCATGATCGCTTTGAATATTTTTAACTTTTAAATCTTTTAAATTCTGAATTCTTTTTACGAAATTCCTAGCTATTTCAAAAGTATAACTTTTATATTTTAAAAACAAGGTCTAAGTATAGCTTGAATAATCATCAGCAATTACAATAACATAACTATTATGATTTATTGACCTAACATGAGTTGGACCGAATAAATATAGGTGAAGTAATTCTAAAGGTTTATTATTAGAAATTTCATTATAGATTTAAAAGAAGATTTTCTTAGTTTTCCTTTTTAACAAACATAAACTAAATTATTTATGTTGAAATTCATTTTAGGTAAACCTCTTACAATTTCATGTTTTGCAAATATATTTAATAATTTAAATTTAATATGAAAGAACCATTTATGCCATAGCTATGGATCATTCAAGTTTGCTATAAGACATAAGTTACTATCATTATTAACTTTCATAGCCAAAGTATAAATATTTTGTTTTCTTATACCTTCAAAAATTAATCTATCAATTTGATCAAAAATATTATAACTATCCTTTTCAAAAGCAATTTTTAAAGCCTTTATCGCATGGCTGACTAATACTTAACAATTTATGTTTTAAGTTTTTTACCAGATAAACATTAGCAATTAAGGGAGAATTTAGATTACCGGCATTGTAACGACCAGCCATTTCGATCCTTAGAAGTCGATACTAATACATCCACGGTATTTACGTGCCGAGCAACCAAGTGACAGAAAGATGGATCGTTGGGGAAAGGAAAGAAGAAAGAAGACAAGAAGAAACTAAACAACACAGAACCTCACAATGCAACAAAACAATATATATATTAATTAACTTAAAAATTTGCATAGTCATTTCCAAAATGATACATCAAAGTCATAATAGTACAAATTCTACCTTGGGCATTTATAACTGCCTGTCCCAACTTAACTGATATAAAATACATAAGACATAGCAGAATAAGATAAATAACTAGCTATCGATGGAGCCACCTGCTCTAAGCTCCTCCAAAATTCATCCATGGGAACCTGAACTACCGGCTGCTCATATAAATTTGAGCACCCAAGAGTTTTAGGGAAAGAAATAAAACTTCGGGTCAGACATGGGTCTGGTGTGAGAAAACTCAAACAATTGAATTTATACTTTTAAAACTCCTTTAAAATCAAAGGTATCTCATAAGAACACGCCGAACAAAAACGCAGACGGGATTTTACCTTACGATAACCAAAACAATTTCTTATGAAATCCAGTGATATTATAATAATGTCTGGTGGTTTAAAGTAAATAGATAAAATAGCTGAAGTGCTTGCATCTCATATTTCAACATAGCTGGGCATAACTAAGTCCATAAGGAACGTATTGGAGAATGAATTCCAACGATGGCTAGGTAAGGGACTACCTTCCGATGATACACCTCTAGAAAATGTACCTGAGGGCAACACATGGACCCCTACGAGCATGGAGTCAGCTTGCCCCTTTAAAATTAAAAGTCAGATTACCTCAACCCTTGACACCGAGGCTGCAAACATTACCCCTCGATGCCTACGCGCAAAACAACTCTAAGGGAACAATCTAGAATGGGATGACGACTCCTAATGGTAGCTAACCACATAGCTTCGTTGCATGCCCTATTTTAGCCATTTCCCGGGTTGTCAGGCTTAAGGCAATGATTTAACTTTTGAAAAACAGACCATCTTGGAGTGCTAACACTTCCCTCTAGACAAAAATGCAATGTCAGCATTCATCTATACAATTTGCTCTAGGATCGAACAAACATTTAATATTTACTTCTTCCATTTTGGAATCACCCTCAGGAAGAATAGTATAACTCCATAGCATACTTCATCACGAATGTTATTAGTTTGGAGCGGTTCAGATAAATACGAAAATCAACGTCTCCAAACTACGCGATAATTTTCGGCTAAATTAATTTTGGCTCTTCGGAAGCATGCAACAAGTATTCTAGTCTTTATTGAGGAACTCGAAAATTCAATCGTACTTCCTAAGTCAAAATAGGTCAAGATTTGATGGTCGGTTATTTAACTATCAAATAACCAAACAATAACAATTCAAATATTTAATTACCTATAGCAACAACTAAACCTCAAAATAAATCTTTCATTTATTTTAAATTTCTTTCCAAAATATTTATTGAAATATTCATATACTTATTCTACTGGCATAAGTATATTCACAAAACATTTGTGAAAGATTTCTTGTCCCAAAATCATATTAAAAGAATCAAACAAATGTGATTTAAATTGGAGATAAAGAAAACCTAAAACACTATTCTTTCGGTGTTAAGTGTGGAACAAATGTCCATACCACCAGAATTAAGAAGGTCGGTTAAAGGAAATCCAAATCTCAAATTCTTTTATAATTTACTTCTATAAATCCTTTTAATAAATCTCTTCATTTATGAAATCTCCTTTACTTAAATTCCAAACCCATTTATAAAACTCCAAGTTAATTTACAAAACTCTTTTATAAATATCCAAACCAATTATAAAACTCTTTATAAATCTCCAAAATCATTTATAGAACTTCTTTTATAAATATCCATAATCATTTATAAAACCTTCTTATAAATGCTCCCTACCTTTTAATAAATCTCATTTAATAAAGTTCTTTTGATAAACAACATGATTATTTAAAACAACTTTAAATAACAAGTTATTATTTAAAAACATCCTCCATTTAATTATCTTAAAACCATATTAACAAAAAAATGATTTTAACCAATCATTTTAGAAAGTATTCAATTAACTTCAAAATCACCTTTAATAAACCATTGCTTAATTATCCTTTAAATATCATAAGTAAAATGATAATAAACTTTAAACCCTTTTCAAAAAGAATAAAATGAAATGTTTGACTTCACAAAATCAGGCAGAGGCATAGTAACCACAATGGTTCATTTAAATTGAGTTTAACTTATCCAAGTTATAACATAGGCATTTACATGACAAGCAGATATGTAAAGGGAATCAACCAATAACAATCAATCACATATAGGTAAATGACCAAGTTACCAAAATGGTAGAACTAGGATTTATTCTACTAAATAGACGTCATAATCTACTTGGTGAATTATAGCAGAACGATGATTTATTCTACTAACAGATATTAATTATAAATTAAATTAGCAGAACTGTGTTTTATTTTGCTAAACATATGTCATTTGGTTTCATATTCAATTTGGATTTCTTAAGGGTAATCGACAAACAAATCCCTTGGTTTGAAATATGCAAAAGAAAACTGCTTTTAACAAAACCGATCTTTATAAATAAAGTGGTTTAAACTTCAAAACTTTTATTTAATAATTAAATAATATTTAAACTCTTTATTAAATTATAATTAAACCTTTAATTAAAACTTAATAATTAAACAATAATTAACTATTAAATAAATAATTAAATAATAATTATCCTTAAATAAATAATTTAATAATAGTTAACCTTTACATACATAATTATACCATAATTAATCTTTAATTAATTATTAAATAATAATTAACTATTATTTAATCTCAATTAATTAATTAAATAATCCTTAATTAAAATTTAAATAATAAATTAAACCATTATTTAAAATAATTAAATCATAACTAAGTTTTAACCAAATCTCAACTTAAATTTAACTTGATTAGTAATTAATTAATAATTAAACACTTTTAAACTAAATGTTTAGTTAATAATTAATGTTAAATGAATAAGTAAATAATCCTTAAATAAATTATTATTAATTAATCTTTAATTAATTAACTAATTATAATTAACTTACTTAATATATAATTACATACAAATTTCCTTTATTAACTAATGATTAAGTACTAATCGCCTTACTTAATTAATTAATAAAATAATAAATAAATAAATAAATAATAAATATTATTTTTTAAATACTTAATATAAGATTTGAAAGCATTTTTCAGAAGGATTCTTAAGTAAAACAATTTTAAATTCAAAAAGAGTTCGTTTTCACGAACTACATTTATAGCGACTATCGTTATAGGACCCGTAATTTTCAAACTCATTTTATACTCTAAATAGTTTTCAAAACTCTACCTTTTTATTTTAAACTTACATTTATAGCTTAAAATAAGATTTTTGAAAAACAAAAGTAAGATTTTTAAAATTATAAAACATATGAAATCATTTCTAAAAGTAAGGCTCCAAAGTATTTTTGAAGTCGCGACTAACCACTTTAACACTAACTTTCTTAGCTTAGAACATCCTAAGCAAAATTACAAAGCTAGATCCATGAACACAACATATGAGCATATCAGTACCATATAAAACATGTCAAGAAATTCTAACTACAAACCTTACTAACGTTTAACTTACGATTTCAAGTTAATATTACATCAGATCCAAGCATAAACAAATACATATTTTACTTCTTGTCATACATACCTAAGTATATACACTTATGTATATACCAATATATATACATTATATATATCTCTAACTTATTTATATTTGTATGTATATATTGATACAAAAGAGTTTACAACATTCCGACAACTTTTAGCCGATGAAAAGTCGAAAATCGGAAAACGAATTCCGGTCACATTTTCGATTTTTCATCGAACTCAATATTTTTGTAAAATAATTTTAAAAACTATTTTACCATTATTATTTATTATTTAAAATAATTTTATTTTTAATTATAAAACATATTATTTGAATATTTAAAATTAATTAAATATTCACAAATCAAAGCGGTGAAATTCTGGGTCATTACAATCGTTGTTGTCATCCCCTATTACGATGATGTATTCTTTTAAATTATCACCGAAAGATACGATACCTCCACCCTTGGTGTGATATTTGTAAGCATATTGGAGTTTTCGGTCATGTCATTGGAACATCCACTGTCTAGAATCCATCTTCTCCTTTTACTAATGTGAGTGGGTACCTACAAAATATAAATAAATTTATTGCTACCCACTTCCTATGTTAAGGTCATGGGGTTAAGTTTTTGGCAACCATAGCCAGGAGGGTTTGGTAGAAATTTTAAAAGAATAATTAATATTATTATGAACGATAGAGAAAAACTTATTTATATACAATGAGATTATTATCGGTTTAGGAATCCATATTTTTATTGTTTTAATTTTAGAATTTTCTTTTTCCTTTTTAGTGTAGCTAGATTTTTCAAATTTTGCATATAGAAAACTATTTTTTCTTATTCTTATCCTTTTTAAAACCTAAACCATTTTTGTTTTATGCTGGTCTAGAATTCTTTATCAAATTTGATAAAACAAAATTGATCTTTATTAAATTTAAAACGTTTGTAACTATCTTTTCTAATTTTTCTTTAAACCCTAAATTTTTAGATTCAAGAAATTTTATTTTTGAAATTCATTCACAATTTTCTTTTGAAAATTTGTCATTTTCATTTTTGTACGAATCAACTTATTTTTCTAGCATAGAAATTTTATTTGTCAATTTTCAAATGGGTTTTTCTGAATTTTCTAATTCTTTAATTATTTTACATAAACTAATATTTTTATTCCCATAGAATCAACATCTTTTTCTAAATAATCAACCTTAAAATTGAAATTGCTATTTGAAAGTTTAAAATCTTTATTTAAGTCTTTTAAAAATTCACATTTCTTAGATAATTCCATATAATTTCTGTTCCACATTCAGAAATAGATTTTTCTAAAGATTGTTTTTGAGTTTACTTCTTCCATAATAGTTTTCTCGTTTTTTAACAAAGTTATTTCTAATTCTACCCAATTTAAGTTAACTATGGTTTCTTTGTGTATTTACATAAATTTCTAAATTTTTCATCCAACTCTATACAAAATTCAAATAATTCATTATAAGTTAAATCAAATTGTACCTCATCTTTTGTAGCCACAAAGTAGACGTTGGCTTGTTCAACATCGCTATCCCTATCCGAAGACGATGAGAGTCAGAATCATCCCAAGGGGCTTGATATGCATATTTTTTCTTCTTGTCGAATTTTGTAAATCTTTTCTTACTTTTGAACTCCTTTCCATTATTTTGTAATGGACAATCTTTTATGATATGTTCAAATTTATTGTAGCCAAAACATTTAAGTTGTGAGCTATTATTGTTATTTCCTCTCTTTACTTGCTTTTCGAGTTTTCTACAATTTATAGCTATGAATGCCATCTCATATTTATCCAGTTCAAAGTCCACAACTTGGAATGCTATCGTCCTTTTCTCATGGTTTTGTATCCTTCTAGCCTGCAAATTGACTTCATAGGCCATTACATGACCGATTAACTCCTCAACCTTGAGTTGAGAATGATCGTCAGCTTCTTCAATTGCTAATATTTTTTCTCAATCATTAGTTAAAGAGTTTAATATTTTTGTAATAATGTCTAATTCAGATGAATTTTCACCCAGTCCAACTAGTGCATGTGTAATGTCTTATAATCAAGAGTACATATCAGAAATATTTTCATTATCCTTCATTCTAAAATTGACTTTTAAATATAGATATTCGAGATTGTTTAAATTTCTTGTGCCTTAATGAGTGACTTGTAAAGTGTATCATATATCATAAGCAGTTTTGCATGCCATAACTCTAGTAAATTCATTTTATCTAAAGCACAGAAGAGAATATTCATAGCTTTTGAATTATTGGTAATAGCAGTCTTTTGTTTGGGAGTCCATGTATTTAATAGTGTAGTTCGAATTTCATATTTAGTTTGTATGGTATCAAAAATTTCAAGACTATTTGTCTCGATATAAATTATCATTCTAGTTGATAAGAAGTTAAAATCACTACCAGTAAATAGTGGGGGTCGTGAAGTAGACTGTCCTTCAATGAAAGTTCTTATGTATGTCACATTAATGTAACAACTTGGGATTTTGATCATTTGAATTTGGAATATTTAATTGATTTTAAATATTTAAAAGTTAATTTTATAAAGTCAAACAACTTAAATTTTAAATATAGCGATTTATTTGATAATGAATTGTTAAATTTAATAATTGGAATTGTTTAAATAATTGAATCTTGAATTTAGTTTGAATAAATGGATTTCAGAAGATTGTTTAAATTCAATTTTAAATAATAAATGGTTAATGTAAACTTTAGTTTATAATTTAAAGTGATTAGAATGGTTTTAATAATAAATCGTTTTAATTAACGGGTGAAAATAGCATTCTGGGACACTGTCTCGAATTTGGACGAAACCAGTGCCATTGGATCCGTAATAGTGAATTATTATTCGACGTGGAATTTCATGACGATTGGACGTACCGTTTAGTCGTGCGAGCTTGAAACGCGTAGAAATTAATTAAAGAAATTCAAATTGATATAATTTAATTTTGAAAGTTAACTTCTGTATATGATGGAATTAGGCCCCGATACTAGTTTCGTTGTGTTTGGAATAGGGGTATTACGTATAGAATGCCAAGCGGCATGCCTCGTTTCGAGTTCGAAATTTTTAGGGATGAATAGTGCTTTGAAATTTTCTATAAAAGGACTCGTTTCTCTCATTTGTTCAAACCCTAACCCTAGCTGTCTCTATCTAACGACCAGAATTATCCTCGACGGCCGGAGCCGTTTCAGGCGAAGTGGTCAACATGGAAGTTGTAGAGGGTGGTCATACGAGTTTATCTATGGAGGTGGATCATCGAACGGTGAAGCGAGGCGGTGGCGATTCAAGTTCAATGGAGGCGACTTCGTTTGGTTCGTTCTCACGAATGGAGGCAAGGTAGAAGGTGAGGTCAGTGGTGTTGGGGTTGCCTTGGCTAGGCGAGTCGATGGCGAGCTTGCATCGGTGGCAGGTGGCATGCAGTGGCGGCGGCTATCGATCAAAGTCGCGGTCGTGGGTTTGAAAGGAGCAATCTGGGTTTATAAATGTGATTTGAAGGAAGGTGAACATTTAGACTTAATTAATTAAGTTAATTAGAATTTAATTATCCCAAACGTTCATTAATTCGTATCTTGTCCATACGAGGTCGGATTTGGACGCGATCAGTCGCGTTGCGCTCGTTACAACGAATATTACTTTATAGAGTTGGATTGGTTAATTTGGAGCTAGTAGGAATTTGTGTCAAAATCGAACGTCCGTTCGATTTTGATTCAAACCAGAACACCTTAGCGATAACTGGAATTTCAGTAAATTAAATTCACCTCTTTGGACCCACTTATATTATATATAAGTGTGGATATTATTTATGCTTATTTGTTGGTTGTTTGGATGAATTAACGTTTTATTAGTTAGTTTGGATTCACTCCCACCCTTGAAGCGGATGACCATTTTTTATATACCCGCCTAGTTGCGGTTGACCCATATTATATGATTATAAACTTTATGTGATGCAGAAGGACGGGTTGGAGGGATCCAACAGGATTCCTCGCCACTATTGATTTTACTTTCCATATATATTGTGATATATGATTAGTTGTATGCCATATTTGATGACATGGACATGATTTTACTTATTTAGTGCTATAGTAGCACTTGGCCTTTTTTTAGCATTTCGAAATACTATAATATGAAGATTTTGATTTAAAAGGATTTTAAAGTGATTTTGAAATAATATATGTTTTCAATAATTATTCTTGAATTATTAAAAGAAGGAGTTTATTTAAAATAAAATAAAAAGTATGATCTTTGGTATTATAAACTGATAGTTTGTGAAATATGTTAAATAGAAATTTTTGAACTATATTATAAAGGTTTTAAAAAACTTAACAAATATGTCCATCTTTAATTTTAAAGGAAATACAGTTTTAAAGAAGATAGAAATAGTTTGAAACAGATATTTCTGAAATGGTTTATATAAAAGATTTATAAAGGTAATATTTTATAAACAAAGTAACAGATTTATAAATGGAGTTTTATATATATTAAAAATGGATTTCTAATTGATATTTGGTAAATAGATTTGTAAATGGGATTTTATATATATAAATGAGATTTATAAAGAAATCATTTCTAAATATTACTATAATGGTAGTAATAATTTACATCAAATTACTCCTACAATTATATGTAAACTGTCTATTTTTTGGAAATCTATTTTAAAATGTCATGAGATTTTTAACCTAGGCACTAATACAATAGTTCATTCGGGTAATAGTAATTCTTTTTGGCATGATCGTTGGGTTTCTGTTATCCCTCTTAGGATAGAATTTAAAGAGCTTTACGAAATCTGTAATTTTAAGAATGCTTTAATTATAGAAGTTTTTTCTCCCGAAAATGACCCCCCTTGGAATTTTAGTTTTAATACAATTTTAGTAGATTCAACTCTTAGGCAGCTTTCTTTGTTTTATGCTAGATTAAATCTATATAATACTGATAATGAAAATGATAAAATTAGTTGGGAATGGGATTAGAGTAAGAAATATACTTCTAATTCTTTTTATAGATTTCTAAACTTCTCGGGTGTAGTTAATAACTCTTTTAAATTTATTTGGAAAACAAATGCTCCTCCTAAATCTAAATTCACATGTGGTTAATCATGCATGGAAAACTAAATAATATAGAACTTTTAAGAAGAAAAAATATGCAAATTGATAATAAATGTTGTTTTTGTAATCTGCATTTTGAAGTTATTAAACATGTGTACTATGATTGCATGGGTACTTATTACATTCTGAATAATACTCTCAAAATCTTTAATTTCAGTCTTACAACTAAAATTTCTGGTTATGATTACTATTGGAATAATTTTAGATTAAAGTTTAAAATGGAAAATAGATTTTTACTTTACTCTTTATTCATTATAATTTGTTGGTATTTTTGGTTTGAGAGAAATTCGAGAATTTTTAATAACAATAATAGTCATTTTAATAAATTGATTATTATAATTTATTTATTTTGTTTTAATTGGATCTCAAATCCTAAATATAAATTAGCTAAAATTAATCATTTTAAAGAATATCTTAATAAGGTTAGTAATAATATTAAGTTATTTAAACATAAAAACAATATTTTTGACATTAATAATTGTAGTATTAACATTTTTTCAAGCTTAAATGATGATTTCAATGTTTATCATAATATCCTTTTGATTAATGGACCATAAGGATAAGTTTTTATTTTTTTATTTTGGTTTTAGTTTGTTTTTGTTTTAGTTTGTTTTTGTTTTAGTTTTTAGATCTTTAACTTCTTTTGATCATGGATTCTTTTTAGTCTATTTCTCTAATTTTTATTGTTTTATGTCCTATTATCTTAGATTTTGTTTCTTTACTTTTATATTAATACATATACATGTATATAAATTTCAATTATATACATATATGTGTATTATTCTTATAATTTTTCAGTTCCTTTTACAGATACAGGTTTTGGCCAGAAATGTTATTAGATTCTTTTTGCAGGTTCACAGGATTGCTGATGGCAGGATTGATGTTTGCAGTGCGGAGTTCTTCTCAGTTATTCATCTTTATTATGGCGGTCTACTTGTTGGATGATTCACTTTTCAACGAGGCGCTCTATCCAGCTCTATAGAGTCTTCCGAGTGGTGCTTTCCATTCCAGATCTTTCGCATTTCCATTTCTTCCGAGTCTACAGCGTGGCTTTTCCTTCTCAGATAGAGCTGGCTTTTATTAGCATTGGTGCTAAGTTGCTCCATAGTTTTCTAGGTACTTCTAACACCTCAATACTGGGCGGTGGCCTTGCTGGAGCTCGATATTGGGGTGTAACAGGCGGTGGCCTTGTTAGAGCTCATTCTAGGGGTACCTGAGTTATTTTCATTGTTTTTGTACATTGATTAGCTACCTACCAGGCATGTTGGTAGCAACTTGTCTTAAGTGATATATGCATATTCACATGTGTGCTCTCCTCTAGTTTAGAGGATCGCATATTTTTCTCAAAAAATAAATGAGATTTATAAAGAAACGGATTTATAAATCGAATTTTATAAATAAATCGATTTTATAAAGAGAAGCATTTTAAAATAGAATGGAGATTTATAAACATAGTTTTATAAATATGGAAATGATTTATGTTGAGATTTGAATATGGATTTTTATAAAGGAAATATATTCACGTTTTAAAAGTGAAAATAATCTTTTAAAGGAATGTTTTGAAAGTGATATTTTCAAATGGAGTAAAATGGTTTTAAAAGGTGATTTAAAATGTACTGAGGGAAGAAGACATCGATTTCAACATTTATTGTTGCGATAGCTGTTTCCGAGAAAGCAGGGAAGGCACAGACTATAACACTGTTGTTATAGTAAGTGATTGAAATGTTATATATAGTATACGGGGATTATATAAATATGAATAGTCGAATCCCTATACTATTATTTTGGGTTGTCATAACGATGTTAACGATGTTTTATGCAACATTCGTTTTGACCCAATAAACGTGTTTTGGAAAATATGAAGCTTTCCTCAAAAGATTTGTAAATATACTTATTAAAGATTTAAGTATATAGAGATATTTTCTAAGTGTTGAAATCAAGATGGTTTGTGAATATACTTATACCATTGAGATAAGTATATGGAAATGTTTTCCAAATATCAAAATATCAAAATGGTTTTGATAGCCTACCTTTTAAAAATATTTTGAGATAAATATTTTGAAAGTGATTTAATTAATAAAAGATTAATTAAACGAGCCTAGTGACTGCTTGTGTGCTAGATTGTATTTTTGGCCATTTTTGGTTCCTTGACTTGATGTGAGAACTGATTAGTCATGCACTTAGTACGAGGCTAACTGGGTAGGCTTGATTATCGTTGGATGTTAAGAATGTTGATTCGAGTAGTGCAGAGTGACTATGGTACTTTAATCTACCGAGCTTCCTTCTCGGTCGAAGGATAGCAAGTTGAGAGTTGGAAACGTGATAAATCTAGGAGACTTGGTTTCCTTATGAGGTTGAGGACCTCTTATCGATTGTTGGTCCGGAGAGACCGAGATCGGATTTATCTGAAAACCACTTCGAACCAATGTATGCGTTTGAAAGTGCAGATTTGTTGAAGATGAAGATTTTTGAAGACAGAGATATTCATGATGTAGGGCTGCTTTCCATTAGCCCTGCGATTCCATATTATATATATGGTGGCAGTAGTGCTATGTTATGAAAATTTTCGATTTAATGACTGCTCGCTACTAGTCCTAGGGTTGACTCCCAACAGGATGTAGTAGGAAAGTGCCTTTGGTTTGTCCTGTTCCTGGACAACTTATGTGGACGAATGTTTGACATTGCATTTCTAAGAACCACATACATTGGCTTTTACAAACGTACATTTGTTTAGTGGTGTGGGAGGTAATCCCTCTTGCACTAACACCCTTCTTTGAGACGTATAAACTCGGGAGTTGTACTTTTGTGGAAATCAATTAGTGTGTTGTTGGAAATGGCAACGTGGCATTCAAAAGTATAATATGTTCTATGAAAGGTAAACGTTACCTTAAACCTCATACCCAGAAATGGCTTAAAGAGGGTATGTTATAAGGCTAAGTGGGTCGCTCCCATTAGGATATGGTCATCACCTTTCTATATTACCCTCTATATTTCGGGTATGTTGTGTATGCTTATGGCCGCGGATAGGTCGGGAACGACCAGGGTGATATCATATTCGGTTCTATCCGCCACCAGATGGGTCTGTGGGTAGGTCGGTCTTGCCAGATGCAGAGGTTTCAAAGTCGTTGATTCTCGGTACATCCCTCTAGAAATGTACTGTATGGAAATTAGTCCCTTATCTGCCATTGTATCGAATCCATTCTCCAATATGAGCCTTTACGGTTTTAGTTCTAAACCAATTATGCTGGAATTTAATAATGTAACAAGCTGTGATTAATATATATTCGTAACCTAGACACTATTATGATATCAGAAGATTTGATATGAAATGTTTTGGTTATCGCAAGGTAAAAACCCATCTGTGTTTACATGCGGCATGGTCATACAAGATACCTTTGTTTTGAAAAGTTTTAATAACTTTAAAATCCAATCGGGATGTGTTTTCTCACGTTGGTTTACCAAACTAATCCGGGCGTTCTTCCCTTTTAATGCTCGGGTCAGACCGAGTATATTTATATATTCAGTTTGGATGCTTTGGGGCTTACGAAGACTAGCTGAAGGTCTTCAAGTCATATTCACGTATATGTTTATTTTTCGTTGCATTACTTATATTAATTATCGACACTTGTGAGGACGGGTTTTTATAATTGTCCAGGCTGAAGATTAGTGATTTGTTTTTGTACTCTGATTGCTGTATGTATATTACAGTTTATCTTTGATACTATATTATATATTGTTCCGCTGCGTTGTGTGATTTAGTTGTTGTTTGGTTTTTTCTCTCTCTTCTCACTTCTCTTTTTTTTTTTTGCTTTCTTTCCCCTAACTTATTTCATTTTCATTCAATTCGAGTTGGACATGTGTGGTTTATTGTCAGCTTGAAATATGGGGAATTGCGGGTCGTTACAGTTGGTATCTGAGCTTAGGTTAGCGAACACCTAGGCTTTGTTGGGGTACTCATTATAGATAGGGTTAGTAGCACCCTAGAATGAGTTTGAGGGCATATATATATATATATATATGAGCAAGTACAATTTATCAAATAATGGCGACTGGATCTGGAATTCCCGAAACCCTAGGCACGGAAGAAGATGATGACGACTGTGACGACCCGGAATTTTTGAGCATTTGAAATTGGAATATTTAATTAATTTAAAATATTCAGAGGTTAATTATAAACTTAAATTTCAAATATTGCTGTTATTGAGTAATTTAATAATTAAATTAAATTTATTTGAAGTTGGATAAAATAGTAAATCTGGTATTCTAAGCTAATTTAAAATATTTTGGAAGATCGAAAAATTTATATTAATGATGCTGAAGACAATAGAACTTTTAAAATGGAATTTCAAAGCGTCTTGTTCAGTTTTGAAATTTTATCGTTTAAATCAATATTTAAAAATAGCCTTCCGAGGCACAGTCTCGGAATTCGACGAAACCAGTTCCATTGGGTCCGTAATATTGAATTATTATCGGATTTCAAATTTCGTATTATTCGGAGTTGTTATGTGAGCACACGGTGGGTTAACGCGTTGAAAATTTATATCGAAAACAAATTTAATTTAAATAAAAAAAAGGGGGGGCTTATCATCAGCACATTGCCTCCCTAAAATCACGCCAACAATCACGGGAAGAAATCGTGCAAAGCATGCCTCGTTTCCGTTTTAATATCTCGTTCCCCTCCTTCATTAAAAATCGTATAGCCGAAGCTTCTTTTCTTTCCTCTTTAACTCAAACTGAATGAGAAAAAGGGGGCTTCTCAGCTTAAAGGAAAAACGAACCCACATCTTTTTGTTCAAATAAATTTTCGAGCCCTCGTCTTCATCGAATCAAAGACGAGTGCAAGTCGAAGCCGATAGGAAAGCTTCGAAATCGAATCGCGCGAGCACGTCGTGGCATCCAGTTGGGTCTTCGAGTAGGCCTCGTTGCGCGAGGTGTCCTAAGCGAGGAGTCGCACGTACGCGATTGAGGAAGAAGACGTGAGCAGTCGATCTCGTTCGATGGGCTGGGTTGTTTCGATGTGGTCTTCGGCAGAGCTGGGTAGCGATGTCGCGATTTAGGGTTTGGTGTCGCGTGGGTGGTAGCGGAGGTTGCGATAGAGAACTAGGGCACGGCCAGCTGTGGGTGTTCGTCGATGTGAAGCTAGGGTTTTAGTGAGCCATGTGGTGGTTGCTGCAAGCACTCGCGATTTCTGGAGATCGGCGGTTGTTCGTTGGCGAGTTCGTGATGGATGGTGGTGATGGCGACTGTCTAGGGGCTCGCAGTGGATCGTGAGGTATAATTATTATTTTTTAAAAAAGAAATTTCACCTTATCAGAAGAAAATATGATGGTATATTAACGATAAGTATAAATTAGTTCTGTTTGATTTAGTGAATATAACACAATATTGAATTTATAGTAAGTCAGTGAGCTTAGAAGCATTTATATTTAATATAAACAGAAGAGAATTTTACTTTTAGGGAAGAGGAAATAAATTATAAATCTATACAAGTGAATTTTTATAAGTGGAAGGATTTCAAGGAAAATTTATATTTAAAATTGGATAGTTAGCAAATTATAACTATGGAATAGAAATCTGTTTGAAATGTAAAGGTATTTGTTTACAATAAAAACAAATCACGGGTTAATTGAATTATCAAATGGAATTTAAATTCTTCAATATTTTTGAATATTGATAAAAATCATCAAAATGTTGTACAAGGTCTGGAATCAGGGAAGACAGGCCGATTGGGATTGGTTTGCAAATGAAAGGTGAGTTAATCTCACTCAGTTAAATTTTTAATTTAAATTTAATTGGTTAAATTTAAATATTGATGGATGATTGAATTGATTGATTTGATTGATATGGTATATAGTAGTATATAGAAATATATACATATTGGCATATGTATATATTTGAGTTGTTGATATTCCCGCATTTATATAGCGGATGAGACCCTATGCGCCACATAATAGGGGATGATATTTTTTTTTTAAATCCCATATACCGCGATATTCCACCTCGAAGTGGAATTGGTATTGTGCTAACGTCTGTGGATGCAGGGAAACAGGTTGGAGGGATCCAACTGGATTCCTCAAAAATTTATTTTATTATCCTGTGATCTGAATATTGATATCCTGTGATGATTTGATATTGGATGTTGTGGTTGATTGAATTCCCAGTATAATAAATTTTGAAAATCTATGGGATTGAATTTTTGAAGAAAATAAAGAATAAAAATTTAAGTAAATTGGAATAAATTTAAAGGTGAATTGGAAATAAGATAAAATGAAGTGAATTGGAATTTTAGTAAATATGGGAAAAAGAAATTTAAAGTTTACTGAGGAGTAATAAAATTTAAAACTCAAGTGATATTGTTTTTAAAGAAATAGAGAAATTTCTTTTAAATTTAATGATTTAATATAATTTAAATTAAAAGCGTAAATAAGGAATGTTGGGAATTTAAAATAGGTATTTTTAGAAAAAGGGGGTTTTAAATTCACAAATGAGAAATAAAATTTAAAAGGATGTTGTATTTGAAATAAATAAAGTAAACAAGGAATTTTATTCCAAAGTAAAGCAAATTTGAAATCAATTGTAGAATTGATGTAAATGTTTGGAATTTGAAATTTAAAGAGAAATGAGATTTTGGAAATTTATAAACTGGGTTTATAAAGTGAAATAAATGTCGGTGGGCATTTTAAATATAAATTTAGGATGGGAATTTATAAAGGAAGGAGAATTGGTTTAAGAATAAATAATGATTTATTTTTAAAAGAAGTGGAAGAGAAGTATTTTCTGGATAGCCAAGTACATTTGGTTTTAAAAGCAATTTTAAATATTTGCTAAAGATTTATTGTTATTTTAAAAAATCAGGTTTAGAAAATCTATTATTTCAAATGTAAATTTCAAAAGTAAGTATTTTTCAAAACTATTATTGTAATAGATATAAAAGTGATTTGATAATACGTTTTAAAAGGAAATTTGTTTATATTTTTAAAAGTGGCTTTATTTTAAATGTTTTTAAATATATATTTGGACTTAAGTTTTAAAGTAGTGTTCAAAGGTGTTTTATAAAGTATATTTATAATAAAGTGTTTTACAATTATTTTAAAATCTAAAATGGTTTGTACTTGGTGTTCCAGTGAAAATAAATATTTGGAAAATGATTCCTTGAAGGGAATATAGTTTGAAATTGTTTCCAATGGGGATTGGAAAGGGAAATAATATGTGGTGAAGATATTTGGGCAAATAAAATAATAATGTGGGAAATTATTTATTGTGTGATGGTTGCTTGTGGATGTTAATTGATAGTTAAATAACCGACTATCAATATTGGCCAAATGCGCTGATCGTTTCGAAGAGACCGGGATCGGGTTTCCGTATACCGGGATTCTAGGTCTGGAGACTCGAAAACCACTTCGATCCGGTTTGTACGTTTCGTGGGGAAACGAGGGTAATATTGATAAAGGGATAGTGTTATCAGTTCTGTTCGGACCCGGAACAGACTTGTATGGATGAATGCTTTCGGACATCGTCAGGGGACGATGGGCATTCTAAGTGAAACGTTCTGAAGGTAACGTTTAGCCTCAAGCCTCATCAACCGGGAATGACTGAAAATCAGGGGTTATGCAGCAAGGCTTCGTGGGTAGCGCCCACTGGAGAGTATGATCATTCCTGTCTAGATGTCCCTTTTATTTCGGCTTAGTGGTGCGGTTGCTGATCCCAACCGTGGGGTGATCATATTCGGAATTGCCCATAGGTGATTCCGGTCTTGTGTTGCAGGGGAGCGGGCGTACTCCTCGGTACTGTGATCTAGGCCACGTACTGTGACAGGTGGTACCCCAGTGCCTAGTCATTCGTTGGAAATCCATTCTCCCTACGTGCCTTGTACGAGTTTTGTTTGTATTACCCACGTTGTGGCTAGTATGCTGGAATTTAATCATGTAACAATTTCAGCTATTTTAATAAGTATTTGTGAATAGACACTATTATAATATCAGAGGATTTTGATAAAAAGTGTTTTAGCTATCGTAAGGTAAAAACCCGACATGTTTATTTGTGGCGTGGTCTTACGAGATGCTTTTGTTTTCAAAAAGATTTTTGAACTTTAAAAAAAAAATCAATTGAGTGTGATTTTCTCACGCTGGTATTCCAGACTGACTCGGGTATTGTTTTATATGATGCTCGGGTCAGACCGAGATAAACAGGTTCAGATTGTAGCTGTGGAGCTCAGGAGACGAGCTAGATGGCGATACGTACTTCCGTATTTGTTTATTTTTCCGCTGTGTATTTGGATGTATATCATTGATGTGATGAACTCTGATGATGTATTCTGTAAATGTATTGTATAAACAGATATATCTTTCTGTTTGAGTAAAGATCTGTTTTGTATATATTATATTTTATTCCGCTGCGATGTGAGATTCTGTTGTTGATTTTCTGTTTCTTCTTCTTCTACCTCTTCTTCTTTAACACAAATGGTTCGATTTTCCGGGACTGGAAAGTCGGGTCGTTACAGTGGTATCAGAGCTTAGGCTAGCGATAACCTTGGCTCTGGTGGGAATTTTGAGAGTATTAATAGATATGAGCGCGTATTTGTTAGTGAATATAAAATGGTTTTATATTGTGTTGGTTGATTTATTGAGTGGCATATGAACCTTCGTCGGCACAGTCTGCGCAACTGTATCGAAGGGGTTTCTAAACACTCGAATAGAACAATTCGACACAATATTGTTTTGAAACGGGTAGATGAAATAATTTTACCCGGAAAATGTATTTTGATATAAAAGAAATATTTCTTTAAATTATTATATATTTGGATGTTTGGATGAAAATATTCTGACAAATTAAAATTGAAAAAAATATGGTAAGATTGTAAAATCAGAATGATTTACTTAACCAATGGATATTTGTATAAATATGAATTGTACAAATGAATTATAACTAAAAATTTGATTTAATCAAACGGTAAATTTAAACCCTGGATATTTGGAAGTGTTTTCAAAGTGTTTTGAAGATAAACACAAGCATTATTATTTTGGAAAGTATTTCTGGAAGGAAAATTGTTTCAAATAAATTTTTGGAAAGGGATATAGCAATAAATTCATTTCAGTTGCTGGAAATAATTCGGAGGATGACGGCCGCATCTTCAGAATTTATTTTCGAACTCCTGAGTGACGAATTGCTGCCAAATTGATTTATTCAGAAAAGCTAGTTGTTTTTGAAATTTCGAAAGGAAATTTGTTTTGTTTTTGAAATTTCAAATGAAATTTGTAGGGAATAAAAATCCAGAATTGGTTTAAAAACGTGAGAAGTGTGATTTTGGAATAAGTGGAGATTTCAAAATGATTTGAAACTAAAAGCCGGGTACATAAGAATTCTAAATCTTTATTTGAATCAGATGGAGAAATAAAATTAAGTTGAGACAAATGAGCTTAAACTAAGTTTAATTTTGAGTTGGATTTGAAGCAAACTGAGAAAATAAATCCAGTTGTATTTGGATTGTTGGAATCGAATTGAAATAAATTGTGATGGAAATGATATTAAGAGAATAATATGATTTGACTGAAGTTAAGTTAAATAAAATTAAATTGTAATGAAATTCAGTTGAATTATAAATAATATTGAGTGAAATTAAAATCCTTACATTAACAAGTAAGAGTAAGATGAATAAGAGATGTGCAGTTTGGAATAGAGATTTGGGTTAAATTAAATTTAGCTTGGATAATGGTAAAGGAATTAAATTTATTGGAAAATTAAATTAATGGTGGCTTGAATGGGAAGTTATAGCTAAGTAAATAAATTTGTTTGGTATTTTGGGAATGAATAAGATCCAGTACTTGAATTATAAAACCCGAGGAGATTAACTAGGGTGATTTGTAAGGATAAAAATCAAATATTGTATTGGTTAAAATGGAAGTAAACTAATTTGGAATAAATTAGTAAATCAAATATGTTAATGGAATTTGGATTTGGTAATAAAAGTGAAAGTGTGAATGAATAATGGAGTTGAAGTATAATAGTGATAATTTGAATTGTAAATAATTGCAAGTAAGTAGAAATGGATTGAAGTAGACTTGTTAGTAATAAAATACAATTCAGAAATAAATTATCAAATGCGGATTAGAATTTATATTGGATTCAGTGAATTTACCAATTAAATTATAAGTGTAATGGAATTAAAATAAATTGAATTGGAATCAATTCAAATTGGTTGTAAAACCCAAATAATCATTTATTCATATGGATATGGACGAGGCTGCATTAAATAAATCGTCGTTTGACGTAAACAAGGAAGTTAAAATTCTATAAGTTGATAGAAGTTAAATAGATTGATTTTGAGATCAACTGAATTAAATATGAGTTTGTTTTGCTAAAATGAATCGAATGTGAGAATTGAGTGTAAACAATTTAAATTAATAATGGAACCCTATAAATTGCTTATAAGTGTTGTTTAACTTGCATTGCTTATTAAAACGCTTATGTTGCTAGTTAAATATGAAAAATGTTGTTAAGTTGCATGATTTTGGCACTTACATCTTTAAATTAAGTAAGTACAGGTTCGGGAAAGCCGTATAGCTGATTTTGGGTTGCACTAATTGCTAAATAATAAGCCGCTTGCTTTAAATTGCTAAAATTGAGGTACGCTTACGCAAAAGAATTCAAAATAGGAAATATGAACTGTTTATATTGATATATTGTGATTTCCGGCCTGAGGCCGATGTATATATACATATTTGTGCATCCTGCGATATCGCAGAAGTCCCTCCGTACAAGGGAGACTTTGCCAAAAATTTCCGTAAATTTTGGGAGTTAGAAAATTTTTGAGATTTTTGAAAATTTTCATTTAACGACAAATGATTTAAATTGGTTAGCAAATGAAATTGGAACTGGATATTGGAATCTAATTCAAATGTAAATGTAAGGATAAGTGAAATTGAGGGAACTAAAGAAGTGAAGTTTGCGAATAAACTGTTAATTGAAATTTAAATTAATTAGTAAGTGCAACTAATTAAATATTCGGGTGAAAGCCAAATTGAAATCAGATGGAATAAGTATTTATATTTGAAATGAAGTGGTAAATTGAAGTAAATTGAAATTCATATGAAATTGGAATTCGATTTGAATATATACACTTCAGTGGTGAAGAAGTAGATAAATATAAGAAAAATTTATTTTGAACTTAAGAATTGAAGAATGAAATTCTTAAGAAATTGGTATTGGAAATATACTTAGTAATTTTGGAATGGAAAAAAAAATATACTAAGTGAATAGTTGAATGAAGACTAAAACTGAAGTTGTGAAATGGGATAGTTGTGAATAAGGGGATAACAATCAAAAAGGAATGTGAATAAAAGAGAATTGATATAATTGGTAATCAATTGGAATTTATACGTAAGATGTACGTATATTATTTTATTCGCATAGCTATTTGATCCAGATGTCGAACACAGAATTTCGAGATAGTTTTATCGATCCGAATCAGGATTTTTCACTCGATTTTCAACGGCGAACCTGGATATGGATTGTTGATTGATTCTGGATATTCTCTATCATAGTTTGTGGCTATGCAAGGAGAATGACGGTTTCTGATCAAGAAACCAGATCTGAGTCCGCACTAGGAAGTCGGGTGGACGATACTAGTTCGGAAGTGAAATTGTGTGATCGATTGAGCGATCGAATGTGATATTGCGTACGGATGATATATGTGCATCGTACGGGCTTAAGTAAAACAAATGTTGAAAATTTGTAAAGGAAAGTATACAATGACTTTGGAATTGTGATTGAATATTATTGCTTAGTAGGATTTACAGGTGTATAAAAGCAATGGATAATTGGGATTTTTGATTTTAGAAGATAAAATTTTATGGCCCGACAAAAAGGTATGTATTTGAATTTCTATATGAAATTTGATTGGGTTTTTGATCCAGCCACTTGGCTTTTTGTTTTCTTTTTGAGATTGGGAGGCCGTAGAGCCATTTTGTAGTTGTACCGAGCTAGCCGCGCAAAGGAGACGCTGGCGAAATTTTTCGGAAATTTAGGGAGTTAGAAAAATTTTGAGAAAATTTTGATAATTCAAAATTTGAATTCAAATTTAAATTTGAATGGATAAGTAGGTGGTATGGGTTGAACTTATGAATAAGTTGGGGAGTTAAAAGATGATTAGTATATACTTAATAAAAGATTGTTTGGGTATTGTTAAAACTGTTTGAATTTGGGAAATAGTTAACGGGGATTGAATCATTCCTCTTAACTGGTAATTTCGGGGACGAAATTCTTTTAAGGGGGGAGGAATGTGACGACCCGGAATTTTTGAGCATTTGAAATTGGAATATTTAATTAATTTAAAATATTCAGAGGTTAATTATAAACTTAAATTTCAAATATTGCTGTTATTGAGTAATTTAATAATTAAATTAAATTTATTTGAAGTTGGATAAAATAGTAAATCTGGTATTCTAAGCTAATTTAAAATATTTTGGAAGATCGAAAAATTAATATTAATGATGCTGAAGACAATAGAACTTCTAAAATGGAATTTCAAAGCGTCTTGTTCAGTTTTGAAATTTTATCGTTTAAATCAATATTTAAAAATAGCCTTCCGAGGCACAGTCTCGGAATTCGACGAAACCAGTTCCATTGGGTCCGTAATATTGAATTATTATCGGATTTCAAATTTCGTATTATTCGGAGTTGTTATGTGAGCACACGGTGGGTTAACGCGTTGAAAATTTATATCGAAAACAAATTTAATTTAAATAAAAAAAGGGGGGGGCTTATCATCAGCACGTTGCCTCCCTAAAATCACGCCAACAATCACGGGAAGAAATCGTGCAAAGCATGCCTCGTTTCCGTTTTAATATCTCGTTCCCCTCCTTCATTAAAAATCGTATAGCCGAAGCTTCTTTTCTTTCCTCTTTAACTCAAACTGAATGAGAAAAAGGGGGCTTCTCAGCTTAAAGGAAAAACGAACCCACATCTTTTTGTTCAAATAAATTTTCGAGCCCTCGTCTTCATCGAATCAAAGACGAGTGCAAGTCGAAGCCGATAGGAAAGCTTCGAAATCGAATCGCGCGAGCACGTCGTGGCATCCAGTTGGGTCTTCGAGTAGGCCTCGTTGCGCGAGGTGTCCTAAGCGAGGAGTCGCACGTACGCGATTGAGGAAGAAGACGTGAGCAGTCGATCTCGTTCGATGGGCTGGGTTGTTTCGATGTGGTCTTCGGCAGAGCTGGGTAGCGATGTCGCGATTTAGGGTTGGGTGTCGCGTGGGTGGTAGCGGAGGTTGCGATAGAGAACTAGGGCACGGCCAGCTGTGGGTGTTCGTCGACGTGAAGCTAGGGTTTTAGTGAGCCGTGTGGTGGTTGCTGCAAGCACTCGCGATTTCTGGAGATCGGCGGTTGTTCGTTGGCGAGTTCGTGATGGATGGTGGTGATGGCGACTGTCTGGGGGCTCGCAGTGGATCGTGAGGTATAATTATTATTTTTTTAAAAAGAAATTTCACCTTATCAGAAGAAAATATGATGGTATATTAACGATAAGTATAAATTAGTTCTGTTTGATTTAGTGAATATAACACAATATTGAATTTATAGTAAGTCAGTGAGCTTAGAAGCATTTATATTTAATATAAACAGAAGAGAATTTTACTTTTAGGGAAGAGGAAATAAATTATAAATCTATACAAGTGAATTTTTATAAGTGGAAGGATTTCAAGGAAAATTTATATTTAAAATTGGATAGTTATCAAATTATAACTATGGAATAGAAATCTGTTTGAAATGTAAAGGTATTTGTTTACAATAAAAACAAATCACGGGTTAATTGAATTATCAAATGGAATTTAAATTCTTCAATATTTTTGAATATTGATAAAAATCATCAAAATGTTGTACAAGGTCTGGAATTAGGGAAGACAGGCCGATTGGGATTGGTTTGCAAATGAAAGGTGAGTTAATCTCACTCAGTTAAATTTTTAATTTAAATTTAATTGGTTAAATTTAAATATTGATGGATGATTGAATTGATTGATTTGATTGATATGGTATATAGTAGTATATAGAAATATATACATATTGGCATATGTATATATTTGAGTTGTTGATATTCCCGCATTTATATAGCGGATGAGACCCTATGCGCCGCATAATAGGGGATGATATTTTTTTTTTTAAATCCCATATACCGCGATATTCCACCTCGAAGTGGAATTGGTATTGTGCTAACGTCTGTGGATGCAGGGAAACAGGTTGGAGGGATCCAACTGGATTCCTCAAAAATTTATTTTATTATCCTGTGATCTGAATATTGATATCCTGTGATGATTTGATATTGGATGTTGTGGTTGATTGAATTCCCAGTATAATAAATTTTGAAAATCTATGGGATTGAATTTTTGAAGAAAATAAAGAATAAAAATTTAAGTAAATTGGAATAAATTTAAAGGTGAATTGGAAATAAGATAAAATGAAGTGAATTGGAATTTTAGTAAATATGGGAAAAAGAAATTTAAAGTTTACTGAGGAGTAATAAAATTTAAAACTCAAGTGATATTGTTTTTAAAGAAATAGAGAAATTTCTTTTAAATTTAATGATTTAATATAATTTAAATTAAAAGCGTAAATAAGGAATGTTGGGAATTTAAAATAGGTATTTTCAGAAAAAGGGGGTTTTAAATTCACAAATGAGAAATAAAATTTAAAAGGATGTTGTATTTGAAATAAATAAAGTAAACAAGGAATTTTATTCCAAAGTAAAGCAAATTTGAAATCAATTGTAGAATTGATGTAAATGTTTGGAATTTGAACTTTAAAGAGAAATGAGATTTTGGAAATTTATAAACTGGGTTTATAAAGTGAAATAAATGTCGGTGGGCATTTTAAATATAAATTCAGGATGGGAATTTATAAAGGAAGGAGAATTGGTTTAAGAATAAATAATGATTTATTTTTAAAAGAAGTGGAAGAGAAGTATTTTCTGGATAGCCAAGTACATTTGGTTTTAAAAGCAATTTTAAATATTTGCTAAAGATTTATTGTTATTTTAAAAAATCAGGTTTAGAAAATCTATTATTTCAAATGTAAATTTCAAAAGTAAGTATTTTTCAAAACTATTATTGTAATAGATATAAAAGTGATTTGATAATACGTTTTAAAAGGAAATTTGTTTATATTTTTAAAAGTGGCTTTATTTTAAATGTTTTTAAATATATATTTGGACTTAAGTTTTAAAGTAGTGTTCAAAGGTGTTTTATAAAGTATATTTATAATAAAGTGTTTTACAATTATTTTAAAATCTAAAATGGTTTGTACTTGGTGTTCCAGTGAAAATAAATATTTGGAAAATGATTCCTTGAAGGGAATATAGTTTGAAATTGTTTCCAATGGGGATTGGAAAGGGAAATAATATGTGGTGAAGATATTTGGGCAAATAAAATAATAATGTGGGAAATTATTTATTGTGTGATGGTTGCTTGTGGATGTTAATTGATAGTTAAATAACCGACTATCAATATTGGCCAAATGCGCTGATCGTTTCGAAGAGACCGGGATCGGGTTTCCGTATACCGGGATTCTAGGTCTGGAGACTCGAAAACCACTTCGATCCGGTTTGTACGTTTCGTGGGGAAACGAGGGTAATATTGATAAAGGGATAGTGTTATCAGTTCTGTTCGGACCCGGAACAGACTTGTATGGATGAATGCTTTCGGACATCGTCAGGGGACGATGGGCATTCTAAGTGAAACGTTCTGAAGGTAACGTTTAGCCTCAAGCCTCATCAACCGGGAATGACTGAAAATCAGGGGTTATGCAGCAAGGCTTCGTGGGTAGCGCCCACTGGAGAGTATGATCATTCCTGTCTAGATGTCCCTTTTATTTCGGCTTAGTGGTGCGGTTGCTGATCCCAACCGTGGGGTGATCATATTCGGAATTGCCCATAGGTGATTCCGGTCTTGTATTGCAGGGGAGCGGGCGTACTCCTCGGTACTGTGATCTAGGCCACGTACTGTGACAGGTGGTACCCCAGTGCCTAGTCATTCGTTGGAAATCCATTCTCCCTACGTGCCTTGTACGAGTTTTGTTTGTATTACCCACGTTGTGGCTAGTATGCTGGAATTTAATCATGTAACAATTTCAGCTATTTTAATAAGTATTTGTGAATAGACACTATTATAATATCAGAGGATTTTGATAAAAAGTGTTTTAGCTATCGTAAGGTAAAAACCCGACATGTTTATTTGTGGCGTGGTCTTACGAGATGCTTTTGTTTTCAAAAAGATTTTTGAACTTTAAAAAAAAATCAATTGAGTGTGATTTTCTCACGCTGGTATTCCAGACTGACTCGGGTATTGTTTTATATGATGCTCGGGTCAGACCGAGATAAACAGGTTCAGATTGTAGCTGTGGAGCTCAGGAGACGAGCTAGATGGCGATACGTACTTCCGTATTTGTTTATTTTTCCGCTGTGTATTTGGATGTATATCATTGATGTGATGAACTCTGATGATGTATTCTGTAAATGTATTGTATAAACAGATATATCTTTCTGTTTGAGTAAAGATCTGTTTTGTATATATTATATTTTATTCCGCTGCGATGTGAGATTCTGTTGTTGATTTTCTGTTTCTTCTTCTTCTACCTCTTCTTCTTTAACACAAATGGTTCGATTTTCCGGGACTGGAAAGTCGGGTCGTTACAACGACGGTGGATGGAAGGAGGTTAATCATAGGGGAAAGGCTAAGATCTCATTCACTGATGCTCTTAAATCTAATAAGGGGACTCAAAAAGCAAAATCGTGGATTGAGGCAGTTGGTTCCAGAATTGAACTCAAAGGTAATGCAAATTACTTTGAACCGCAATCTAATGGAGAGGATACATATCAAATAATTGATGAAGAGGATTATGCTGAATCTAAACGGCTTTGGCAACACTCAATTTATGCTTATATGGCAGGCAAACGCCCATATTTCCTACACTTTAGTGCCTATATTAAAAGAACATGGAATCCGAAAGGATCTTGGGATGTCTTTCCTCGAGACAATGGTTTCTACCTGACTAAATTTGAACTGGAGGAAGACTATCAACGAATCATTAACGGCGGACCGTGGTTCATGGACAGCAAACTAATTCTACTGCGAAAGTGGGAGGCTGATTTCAATTTTGAACATGCTATGTTAACAACTTATCCTATTTGGGTAAAATTCAATAACTTGGATCTTGCTTTATGGAATATGAGATGCATTAGTAAACTTGCAAGTCTAATAGGTAGGCCTATTGACATTGATGAAAATACAAGAAAAGTTAAACGCATTAAATATGCTAGGGTTTTGGTTGAGATCTCAGCCAACACTGTGTTGCCAAAAATAGTTAAAGCCATAGATAAAAAAGGTAACGTGTATGAACAGGAGGTGGAGTATGAATTTGTACCACCTAAGTGTGGGGAATGTATGTGCTTTGGTCATACAAACCAGCAGTTTTAACTTAGCATGGCAGATAGGCAGAAGAAAGTATGGGTACGAAAAATTATTACAGACCCCACAACAGAATTACCTGAGACTGGAAGCCCAAAAAATGAAGAGGAGATTACAAAAAATATACAAAATATCTCCCCTACTACAGAACAACCAAATCAACACAAGTGCCCTACGGAGTTGGACTGCGAATCAGAGCAAGCATCTCATCTAGCTCCTGCCCAGTCAGAGAAGACACCTTGTATAGGGGATCACTTGGATAGTTCTGATCTAGTGACTCCACATGCACAGTCTATAAATCCTCTAGAGGCCTCGCAGACATTGGATCCACTGACTGTTGTTCACAAGGAGGCGGGGGAGGAGTTGCCGGGTTCCCTAGAGGACATCCACAAGTTGGGCATTGAACTGGACCTGTTTGGTGATGAGGAAGAAGAAGATTTGTCAGAGGATATTAGTAAGTATACTGAATACAATTTAGAATATGATAACCAATTCACCACTGGTGGGAAAGAAAGAACTGCTAGATCAGTTATGGTAGGTACTGCTCCGGTTACTCGGAGCAAATCTACCAAAAAATCATAAATGTCTATCATATGTTGGAAGGCGAGAGGTCTAAACAATGACACACGTATTTTAGACCTCCACAATATCAAGGCTAAATATAAGCCTACTATTTTAGCTCTTTTGGAAAACAAGTTGAATAATAAAAACATAGAGATGATTAGAAACCATTTTGGAAATCAGTGGACTTACTCAACAACACAAGCTAAAGGTAGAATTATAGTTGGATGGGAGAGTAATTACTGGAATGGCAACATTATTAATATGAGTGATCAACAAATGACCATAAAATTTCAAAACATTGGAGGGATGGAGATAGTTATAACTTTTGTATATGCGAAAAACCTAGCTTCTGAAAGAATTGAGTTATGGAAACAAATAACTGATAACTCAAAAAATATCAATATTCCTTGGATAGTTACTGCAGATTTTAATGCTGTTTTAAAAATTAATGAGAAAAAAGGGGGACTTACATTGAGGGTAGCACAAGTAGCAGAATTCAATAATTGTGTTCTATCCAGTGGACTTGCTGAAGCACAACACTCTGGTCTAAAATTCACATGGAAAAGTGGCGAGTCAAAGAAAATTACATCAAGATTAGACAGAGTACTCGGAAAATTCAGAGCTATTCAACAAAATTCCAAATTTTAGAGTAACTGTTCTACCTTGCTCCATAAGCGATCATTGTCCCCTCTTGTTACAATTCAATGAAGATGAAGAAATGCATAAAGGAAAACCTTTCGGATATGCAAATCATTGGCCTTTGATAGAAGGATTTGATGATGTAGTGAACTTTAACACAGTAAGTATTCCTCCAGGAAATCATATGTTTCGACTTGTAATGCTCATCAAAATCATGAAAAACAGAGTAAAAGACTGGAACAAGTGCAGACCAAAAACCACTGACAAAATCACAGAAATCCAACAACATTTAGAAAGCATACAACATAGACTAGATGATGACCCTCTACATGAAGGTCTAAATGCAGATTTCTACTTACTTCAAAAACAACTAAAAGAAGAACTACACAAGCAGGCAGTGGAGCTGAAGCAAAAAGCTAAAGAGAAATGGCTACAACAAGGAGATGAATGCAATAAAAAAATTTATACTAAAATGTCCTTAAGACAACATCATAATAATCTGTATAATGTTTTAAATGAGCAGGGCAATGCTTCCAGGCATATCAAGGTCATAGAAGATCAGGCCATCTCATATTTCTCAAACCTTTACAATGGAGAGTATAACAATCAGTTACATCATATCAACTGCAGAAGGAAAGTCTCTACTGAGGGGGCCAGCATGTTGTCTACTCCAATCCTGGAAAAGGAATTGAGGAATGTTGTCTCCTCCATCCATAGTGATTCCTCCCCGGGGCCTGATGGAATGGGGCAGCCTTCTTTAAAATGTATTGGATACACCTGAAAGATTTCATGCTAAAAGCTTACAATGAAGCTCTAGAAACTGGTGAATTCATACAAGAAATTAACCACACATTCATCTCCCTCATCCCAAAAACAAAGAAACCAGAAAGAGTTGAAGACTACAGACCAATTGCCTGTTGCAATGTCAGCTATAAAATTCTGAGTAAAATTATTTGTATGAGATTGAATAAAGTCCTCCCAGATCTAATCTCCCAGTGTCAAAGTGCATTTATAAAAGGCAGGCTCATATCAGAAAACTCTCTGATGGCTCATGAACTAATTAGGAATTTTAATAAACAGGGGGCTGATAAAATGTGCATTAAAGTGGATCTGCAAAAAGCCTATGACAAGGTGAACAGAGGATTTATAATACATATGCTTGAATCTATGGGGGTTCCAATGAAGCTATTAAAACTGATAAAATACTCTCTAGACACTCCTACTTACTCAATCATGATAAATGGAATCCCTAAAGGATATATCCGGAGCAATCGAGGAATTAGACAAGGTAACCCATTATCCCCATACTTATTTGCAGTAGCTATGGAGTGGTTCACTCTGCAAATGGAACTGGCATGTTTCCATGATTACATACTTCCAATTTACAATAACCTCCAAAGGATCACACATTTATTATATGCAGATGATCTGCTAGTGGTGGTAAAAGGTAATTTTAAAGCAATTGATAAAATTAAGAAGATATTTACAGAACTAGAGCATCTTGCTGGGCTGAAACTGAATGAATCTAAAACTAAGTGTTACTTTAATAAGTTCTGCCTAAACAAGCATGTCATGTTAGAAAGATTGGGATTCTCGGAGGGACAACTTCCAGTTAAATATTTAGGAGTTCCTCTTTCCAATAACACTATCACAGATGCTGAGTGTGGCAAGTTGGTGGATGATATAAGAGACAAATTGCAAGGATGGAGATCAAAGCTATTATCATTTGCAGGCAGAGTAGAATTGGTGCATACAGTTATCACTTCTAAAGTCAGATTTTGGTTACAATCTTTTCAAATTCCAGATTGCTCGATTACAAAAATTAATGCAGTCTGTGCGGACTTCATATGGAGAGGAGGGATGCATAAAGTCAAGTACTCTGACTTATGTAGGAAAAAGGAGGAAGGAGGTGTTGGCCTGAAGAATCTTTTTGAACTGAAAAAAGTATATCGTTTGAAATTAGCCTGGAATGTTCTAACCTCTAATAATTTATGGGCTACATGGATGAGGTCTAGATATCTTAAAGACAATTTTTGGACAATTAAAATTGACAATAATGCTTCTGTTACTTGGAAGAATATTCTGAAATTAAGGGATGAACTACAGAAGCATCTAGACAGGGAAATTGCAAATGGTAGAAACACTGACCTCTGGAGAGACCCCTGGCTAAATTCTAAAAGCTATATTGACAGGTTAGGATGGGATACTTTCTCAGCATACGGAGCTCCAAATTGTAAAGTGGCTGACATAATAGATAATGGAGAATGGCAATACAACAACTTGCTAACCCTAAACTATAAAGAAGAGATTCGAAGTAAAGTCATTCACAGAGACAATCTGGAGGACGTATGGACTTGGAAGAGGAACTCTAATAGTAATTTTAGGTTCCGAGATGTATGGGAAGAATCAAGGAACAAGCATCCTTTAGTCAATTGGTCTACAGTAGTTTGGAGCAGATCTAATAGTCCTAAAATGGCGCATACTCTTTACAAGGCAATCCTTGGAAAGTTACCAACTAAGGATAGATTACATAAATGGGGAGTTTTAAACGACACAATTTGTAATCTTTGTCATAATGCAGAGGAAACGCATGAACACTTACTCTTTGAATGTGAATATTCCAAAAGAGTCTGGAGCATTCAAAAACTGAGATGTCTACGCACTAACAATGTTCGAAACATAATAGAAGAAGTTGATTGCCTGCACGGAGGTAGTAATCTCACGAAGCTGATGAAGGAGACTGGCAAAATTGGACTCACAACCTCCCTGTGGCACATCTGGAGGGAGAGGAACTGTCGGGCTTTTGAAAATAAACAACATGATATATTAGCTCTCACGAAACAGATAAACAGAGATATTAGTCTAATAATTGGGAGGATACCGAAGAAATCTCTTACCATGGCAACGGAACAAGAAGAACAACTAATGGAGATGTTGATGATGAAGGAATTGAACGAACGAGTTCAATTAGAGAATTGGGAGCCGCCATAACCCTAAAAATGCAAGTTTTCAGTTGCGGGTGTTTGTTTTGTCTGGACTTGATTGTCGGAGGAGGTTTTCTATTGTGTATTATCTTTCGAACATGTATTATGCTGATTTGGGCCGCAAAGCCCAATTTATAATTAATTAACCCAGTTTCAAAAATATAAATATATATATATATATGAGCGCATATTTGTTATTGATATAAAAATGTTTTATATTGTGTTTGTTGATCTATTGAATGACTTATGGATTCTGGTCAATACGAGTACTTAACATTATTGATAAGGATCTCTGAACAATTGAACATAGCAATTCGACATAATATTGTTTTGAAATTGGGTAACTGAATAATTTTACCTTGATTATATTTTATATTTAAAGGAATAATTTTTCAGGAATTATTATGGTTATATACGGTATGTTGGTTGGATTTAAGGTATAATGTTAATAAAATTTGTTTATTATAATCTAAACAAAGATAAAAAATTATAAAATGAGTTATATAAGAAAGTGAATTTATAAATGTGAATTATAGAGTATTGATTATAATTAAAGTAATCAACATTTGTGAAATGATATTATATAAGAAGTGAAATTATATAAGTATGATTTATAAATGTAATCTATAAATAAAAAGCAAATGAAATTGTATAAGTATATTTATAAATATGGATTGCGAATAAAAATGGATTTAAAACAAGAAATTGAGAATTTAAATCTCGGTGATTTTGAAAATTGTTTTTCAAAGGTTTTAGAAGAAATAATAGTAGTATTATTTTGAAAATATTTGAGTAGAAATCTTTTAAAATGGAATTTAAAAGAAATAAGCACTGAACTCATTTCGGTTGTTGGAAAATAATTCGGGTGATGACTACATCATCATCGGTGTTCATTTTCGAGCTTTCAAGTGATGGATTGCTACTATAGTGATTTGCTATAAAAGTTTGTTTGGTAAAATAAAGTTTGTTTTTCCAAACAAAGATTTTTTTAGATTTCAAAAGTATGATTTGATATACAAAGGAGTTATGGATATATTATGATTTCAAAATGTTTTGAATTCTGAAAATTCTAAGTGTTTTGTGAAAATATAAGAAAATAAGCTTTTGTAACTTATAAGTTGAAAAATAGTAAGTTAAACAAATTTTAAATTTGTTAAATATTCTGGTTAGGTAAGGCAAATTTGAAATTTTATACACTCTTAGGATGTAGAAGAGTGTGAAAGGATTATAAACTTAAGTTGCAAAGTGATTATATAACCACAAGTTGTAATTATAGAATGTGGATGAACTTAAGTAAAGGTTTATGAAATTATAAGTAGATAAGTTTACATAACTTATAAATTTGAGAACATGGAAAGTAAAACCAAATTTTAAAAATGGTTAAACATTTTGGTTACCAAAAAAAATCTAAAATAGAGCTGTGGAATGAAATTTAACTTAAGTAAAGTTAAATGAAAGTGATTGTGATTTAAAATGAATATGAACTTAAGTTTTAAAGTGATTGAATTACATAAGCTGTGTTATAAGATGTAATAAACTTGAGTAATGTTTTATGTAATAATTCATAAATGATATTAGTATTAAAAGAAGTATACTAAGAATAAAATGAATATGAATAAAATGAATATGAATAAAATGAATGTAAATAAAAAGAATTTGGTATAGTTAAGAAAACCAATTGAAATAAATACGTAAGTTGTACGTAGATCATTTTATTCGTATAACCATTTGATCCAGATTCGAGTACATGATTTCGAGGTGATTTACACAGGTCCGAGTTAGGATTTCTTACTTGATTCTTGATGGTGAACACTGGATATGGATTTTTGATTATTCTGAAATTCTCTATCATAGTATATAGCTGTGCAAGGAGAATGATGATTTCTAATCAAGGAAGCAGATCGAGAGAAGTCGAGTGAGCGATACTAGTTCAGAAGTGGAATTGTGTGATCGAGAGAGCGATCAAATTTGATATTGTGTACGGATGGTCTATGGAGATCTTACGGGATTAGAAATGATTGTATGCAATGATTAGCTAACTTTGTTTACTAGTAATTGTAAATACTATTAATTAAAGATGCATGATGGTTCCTTTGGTTGCATATGGTTGTTATATTAGTCTATGTTATATAGTGATTTTACTTTCCATATACTTGTTCTCATTTGTTGCTAAGTGTTTAGTAGGTACGGATGGTGTATGCTTCGCATTTGGAGCTCGCTTTCATATTGTATTGATTGTGTATGCTAGCTAATATTAAGAAAAGGTAAAAGGTACACATCTTGGGTTACATCGTATTTTTATGTTTTTCCCTATGGAAGGCCTCATCCTTGAGATGAGATGTATATTATGTGTGCATTATAAATTTTCTGATCGAGCCGCGCAAAGAAGACGTTGGCAAAATTTTCCGTAAATTTAAGGCGTTAATTTTTTTTGAGAATTTTGATAACTAAAATTTGATTTTATAAAATCCTTGAGATGATATACGTTGGTATCGGTGAATGCATTTAAAGACTTATAAAATGTTATAATCTATTTCAGCTAATTGATTTTGGAAAGTTAATGGGTTTTGTGGTATTTTTCTTACTTGGCAATTTTGAGAATGAAATTTTTTTAAGGAGGGAGTCTGTAACGACCCAGAATTTTGGTCATTTGAATTTGAAATATTTAATTGATTTTAAATTTTAAAAAGTTAATTTTATAAAGTCAAACAGCTTAAATTTTAGATATCGCAATTTATTTGATAATGTGAATTGTTAAATTTAATAATTGGAATGTTTAAATAATTGAATTTTGAATTTAATTTGAATAAATGGATTTAAGAAGATTGTTTAAATTCAAATTTAAATAATAAATGGTTAGTGTAAAATTTAATTTATAATTTAAAGTGATTAGAATGGTTTTAATGATAATTCGTTTTAATTAACGGGTGAAAATAGCCGTCCGGGATACTGTCTCGAATTTGGATGAAATTAGTGTTATTGGATCCATAATAATAAATTATTATATGCCGTCGAATTTTATGGTGATCGGACATATTTTTTAGTCATGCTAGCTTGAAACGCGTAGAAATTAATTAAAGGAATTTAAATTAATATAATTTGATTTTGAAAGTTAACTTCTGTATATGATGGAATTAGGCCCCGATACTAGTTTCATTGTGTTCGGAATAGGGGTATCACGTATAGAACGCCAAACAGCACGTGTTTGGAATTCAAAATTTTAAGGGATGAATAGTGCTTTGCAAATTTTGTATAAAAGGACCCTCACTTCTCTCATTTGTTCTAAACCATAACCCTAGCCGTCTCCATCCAACGGTCAGAATTATCCTCAACGACCGGAGTCGTTTCAAGTGAAGTGGTCAACATGGAAGTTGTAGAGGGTGGCCATACGAGTTCATCTATGGAGGTCGATCATCAAATGGCGAAGTGAGGCAGTGGTGATTCGACTTCAATGGAGGCGACTTCGTTTGGTTTGTTCTCACGAACGGAGGCGAAGTAGGAGGTGAGGTAAGTGGCATTGGGGTTGTCTTGGCTAGGCGAGTCAAATACGAGCTTGTGGCAACAGCATATGGCACGTAGTGGCGGCGGCGATCAATCAAAGTCGCAGTCATAGGTTTGAAAGGAGCGATCTGGGTTTAAAAACATGATTTGAAGGAAGGTGAACGTTTAAACTTAATTAATTAATCTAATTAAAATTTAATTATCTCAAACGTTCATTAATTCGTATCTTATCAATACGAGATCAGATTTGGATGTGGTCAGTCGCATTGCGCTCACTACAACGAATATTACATTATGGATTTGGATTGGGGTAATTTGGAGCTAGTAGGAATTTGTGTTAAATTTGAACATCCATTCGATTTTAATTCCAACCGGAACGCCTTGGCGATAATTTGAATTTCGGTGAGTTAAACTCACCTCTCTAGACCCACTTATATTTTATATAAGTGTGGGTATTTTTATTTATGCCTTTTTGTTGTTTATTTGGATGATTTACTGTTTTATCAGTTGGTTTGGATTCATTCCACCCCTTGGAGTGGATGACCTTTTTATATATATCCACCTAGTTGTTGATGACCCATATTATATGATTATATACTATATGTGATACAGGGAGACAGGTTGGAGGGACCCAACATGATTCCTCACCACTGTTAATTTTACTTTTCATATATATTATGATATATGATTTTTTGGATGCCATATTTGATGACATGGACATGATTTTGCATATTTAGTGCTATAGTATCACTTGACCTTATTTTTAGTATTTCAGAATACTATAAAGTGAAGATTTTGATTTAAAAGGATTTTATAGTGATTTTGAAAAAATATACGTTTTTAATAATTATTCTTGAATAATTAAAAGAAGGAGTTTATTTTAAATAAAATAAAAAGTATGGTTTTTGAAATTATAAACTGATAGTTTGTGAAATAAGTTGAATAGAGATTTTTTGAACTATATTATAAAGGTTTTAAAAAAACTTAATGAATAAGTCCATCTTTTATTTTAAAGGAAATACAGTTTTAAAGGATAAAAATAGTTTGAAACAAATATTTCTAAAAAGGTTTGTAAAAAGATTTATTAAAGTTATATTTTATAAATAAAGTAATAGGTTTATAAACGGTGTCTTATAAATATTAAAAATGGATTTGTAATTGATATTCGGTAAATAGATCTATATATGGGATATTTTTTATATAAATGAAATTTATAAAGAAATGGATTTATAAATAGAATTTTATAAATAAAGAGATTTTATAAAGAGAAGTTTTATAAAATAGAATGGAGATTTATAAACATAGATTTATGTTGAGATTTGAATATGAATTTTTATAAGGAAATACATTCACATTTTAAAAGTTAAAATAATCTTTTAAAGGAATTTTTTCAAAGTGATATTTTCAGATGGAGTTAAATGGTGATTTAAAATGTACTAAGGGATGAAGACATCGATTTCAGAATTTATTGTTGTGATAATTGTTTCCGAGAATGCATGGAAGGCACAGACTATAACACTATTGTTATAGTAAGTGATTTTTGAAAGGAAATGTTTTATATAGTATATGAGATTTATATAATTATAAATAGTCGAATCCCTATACTATTGTTTTGGGTTGTCGTAACAATGTTTTACACAACATTCGTTTTCCTCAAAAGATTTGTAAATATACTTATTACGAATTTAAGTATATAGAGATATGTTCTAAGTGTTGAAATCGAGATGGTTTGTGAATATACTTCTACTGTTGAGATAAGTATATGGAAATGTTTTCCAAATATTGAAAGATTAAAATGGTTTTGAGAACATATCTTTTTAAAGATATTTTGAGATAAATATTTGGAAAGTGATTTAATTAATAAAAGATTACTTAAACAGGCTTAACTGCTTGTGTGCTAGATTGTATTTTTGGCCATTTTTGGTTCCTTGACTTTATGTGGGAACTGATTAGTCTTGCACTTAATACGAAGCCAACTGAGTAGGCTTGATTATCGTTTAATGTTAAGAATGTTGATTCGAGTAGTGCGGAGTGACTATGGTACTCCAATCTACCGGGCTTCCTTCTTGGTCGAAGAATAGCAAGTTGAGAGCTGGAAATGTGATAAGTCTACGAGACTTGGTTTCATTACGAGGTTGAGGGCCTCTTATCGATTGTTGGTATGGAGAGACCGGGATCGGATTTATCCGAAAACCACTTTGGACCACCGTATGCATTCGAAAGTGCAGATTGGTTGAAGATGATGATTTTTGAAGACAAAGATCTTCATGGTGTAGGGCTGCTTGCCACTAGCCCAGCGATTCCTTAATATATATGTATGTATGTATATGTATATGGTGGCAGTAGTGCTCTGTTATAAAAATCTTCGATGCAATGACTGCTCGCTACTAATCGTAGGGTTGATTCTTGACATGATGTAGTATGAGAGTGCCTTCGGCTTGTCATGTTCCTAGACAACTTGTATGGATGAATGTCTAACATTGTATTTCTAAGAACCACGTGCATTGGCTTTTACAAACATACATCTATTTGGTGGCATGGGAGGTAACCACTCTTGCACTTAACACCATTCTCTCAGGCATATGAACTCAGGGGTTGTACTTTTGTGGAAATCAATTAGTGTGTTGTTGGAAATGGCAATGTGGCATTCAAAGTAGAATATGTTCTATGAAAGGTAAATGTTACCTTAAGCCTCACACCCGAAAATAGCTTAAACAGGGTATGTTATAAGGCTAAGTGGGTCGCTCCCATTAGGATACGGTCATCACTTTTCTAGATTGCCCTCTATATTTCGGGTATGTTGTGTATGATTGCGTCCACAGATAGGTCGGGAACAACCGAGGTGATGTCATATTCGGTTTTATCCGCCACCAGATGGGTCTGCGGATAGGTCGGTCTTGCCAGATGAAGAGGTTTCAAAGTTGTTGATCCTCCGTACATTCCTCTAGAAATATAATGTACGGAAGGTAGTCCCTTACCTACCATTGTATGGAATCCATTCTCCAATACGAGCCTTTACGGTTTTAGTTGTAAACCTATTAAGTAGGAATTTAATAATGCAACAATTTCTGCTATGATTATTATATATTTGTATCCTAGACACTATTATGATATTAGAAGATTTGATATGAAATGTTTTGGTTAGCTTAAGGTAAAAACTCATTCGTGTTTACATACGGCGTGGTCTTACGAGATACCTTTGTTTTGAAAAGATTTGACAATCCAATTGAGATGTGTTTTCTCACACTGGTTTACCAGACTGTTCCAGGCATTCTTCCCTTTTAATGGTCGGGTCAGACCGAGTATATTTACAAATTCAGTTTGGATGCTTTGGAGCTTCCTAAGATGAGCTGGAGGTCTTCAAGTCGTATTCTCATGTTTGTTTATTTTCCGATGCATTGGTTATTTGAACTATCAGCATTTGTGAGGACAGGTTGTTATTACTATCCAGGCTGATGATTAGTGATTTGTTTTTGTACCCTGATTGATGTATGTATATTACAATTTCTCTTTTATAAAGATCTTTGATATTATATTATATATTGTTCTGTTGCGTTGTGAGATTCTGTTGTTGTTTGGTTTTCTTTCTCTTTTCTCTCCTCTCTTCTTTCTTCTTTCTTCTTTTTTTCTCTTAACTATTCGCTTTTTCGTTCAATTCGAGTTGGACATGTGTGGTTTATTGTCAGCTTGAAATGTGCGGAATTATGGGTCATTACAATTAATATATTCAATAAACTGTGTTATGGTTTATAAAAATAACCAGCTCTAATTGTAACAACCCTCATCTTAGTAGGCTCGAATTTCGACTAATCGAAATCCAAGTCTATTAGGGCATGGATCGTTGGTTTTGGTAACCTGTAGTAAACACATACATATCAGAGAGCGATTGATATAAACTCATAGCGGAATTGGGAAATATAATAGAATATATGTATTTGACTAAGACTATTAGCTAGGAATATCATTCCTTGGATATTTTAACTGCTTTGTCCGCACCGAGCATGAATAAGAAGACTTCACCATCTGCAGTTCCCGTCTTACTCCAGTATACAATCCTTCTAAACCTAACCTATGGGTTGTTATGAGGAGAGGGGTCAGAACAACATTCTGGTGATTAGAAAATTACATACTTTACTCATCCCATTATTTATGTTGATTGGTTTTCACTTAAGTGTTAGTCTATTATTTACAGCTAATCCGTTAAATCCTATGTGCACGTACGATATGTCTTACCTAACCTTCTCCAAGGTATCATTATGTGTATATATATACCTATATTCATTTACATCTAAACATTTCACTACCTAAAACATCGGCCACATAATACTTCTTAAATAGGGAGGAGCAGACCCAATGGCTATTTACTACCTCAAATCCTCGAAGCGGGCCCTCCGAAATGTCAACGCTAGTCAATCTGTTATAGCTCTAGAGGCGGATAACCTCTATGTACGGCTCTATAATATAAAGTATAATTTAATCGTTGTACTACTAACACAACTCAAAGATTCATCTAAGGGTTAACTAGCCCACCTTTGATAAACTAATTTTCACCTAACCGTTTACTTTGAGGTCTGTGCGTTTCTCATACGGATTCTATACCAATAGGAAGTGAAATCCATCAGGGCATAACCCAAGACTTTGCTACCGCTCGATCGGGATCGCTGGTGTTCATAGCCTATATGCCAAACCTTCTATTAAATACCAGTACTAAAATACTGACATAACCCACCGACCTTCCACAAGTGATATCCTATTTAGACTGACCCAAGTAAGTCAAGGAAAATTCCCTTTTCGGTTACTTACTACCTCGTAAGCATACCACGTTTCCTTAAAAGTACTAGGCCATCTAATACTTCAAATCCGAAGTGAACCCTCGGTGAATTTTCCCTACCTATCCATAATGCATATCCCTTCCCCAAGGGTCCTATGGTTGGAGATGTCTCACATCGGTAGTAAGTGTACATAATTGTTGGTAGCCTCTAGGTGAAGGGTGGACTTCTATTATGCCACTCTATTGACTTTGCATCCTAACCCACTAAACCAAACCTATCATCCAAAGCCATAGTGTTGGGCTAGGCCAATTAATTCATGTTTTTCCTAAATGTATAATTAAAGCTATATAATTTCCTACTTTGAAAATTATATTGGCTTCTACGTGTATTTAATAGTATTAACATTTGATATTTAATTGTTCGCTACGTGATTATTCCTAATTATAGGCTTAGGCTTTGGTTTCCTTTTAATGACTAATAAATGTCTGTTACCCGTAATAATTGGTCATTAATGTCAAAATTGGACAGTCTCTAATCAATCCTCATTTAATTCATTTAATCTATTTACCAATTTCAAAATCCATCCACCATGCCTATTCAGTATCCTCATAAATGCTGTATTAAGTTCCCTAATCAGTCCCTATTTAATTCCTTTCTAACTTCCTATTAATTACAATTTATTACCCATTAAATCTGTAATTAATATCCAAAAATCCAAGTCCTATAATTACTACACTGTTAATAACTAATACGAATATCGTTGTAAATTAGACTATTTATTTGTTTTTATTTTTTGAACGTTAAGCGCGATGGTACGTGTTTATTTATTTATAACTCTAACTATTAATTCTAAACTAGAATATTCCTTTCCACATTTTAATTTATCAGAGTTCTCTTTTCAAAAAGGTTTACCATTATAACTTTCCATAAATTAACCAAAAGTGAGACCCTTGCTTCGTTTGAAATTACAAGGAATTATTTCTTTTGTTTTATTGAAAAAGATAGGGTAAACTACAAAAAACAATATTCATATCTTACACATCTCTTTTCCTTTTTGGTATATCCCTTGTTAATTCAAATGACGTGCTTTTATACATAATTTGGAATTGGATAATTTATAGAAATTACACGAAACCCGCTCCAAATAAATCAAGACATAGAAATTCACATTCCAAGTCAACTAGAGCAACCTAATTTACAACCGATTTATAGATCTGGAATAAACGAAGATTCTACAATTATAAATATTTGGGACTTAGTTCAAATTTCTAGATTAGGTTGTACATACTATTCCTATTCCATTTACATATTTTATTGAATATGTAGACGATAACTCTATATGTTTATTTTAAGTCTGCAACTCATCTGATCCTATACAAGCATAATAATTAAATAAAAAGTTAACGAGATAAATTCCAATGTTATAAATAAATTGTATAATGTCCCACTCATTTTTTGAGCTTTCCAAATCTCTAAATCTGAATCCATTCCTTTACTTGACACTTTTTCCTTTCTAATCCAAAAGAATTTGTATAACAAGGCATATACATACTATTAGAATTACAGATCTGAAAAGAGATTTGGGGTTAAGGAAAATACATATTTTATAATTATAAAAATTACCTTTTTATGCAGTTTTAATTCGCTCCTTCTATTCTTCTCTTTATTTTCTACCCTTCTCCGATTATATTTATATATAATATTTTATAATTTTTAAAAGTAGTGGAGAAGAGAAAATGGCAGAGCTCCACTGCTTGAATAAGAAAATATGAGAAGAGGAACCAATCATAACCGCTAGATTAAAATAATCATATATAGGCCGTTGGCCAAGGTTTAAACCCTAGTCGCTGCTTTTGAACCGGTCGACCACTCCCCTATAGGCGGTCGATCGCTAGCGTTCGACCGCAGGAGGGGGGTCGATCGATGGGGTCCCGTATTTAATGTTATTTATTTCCTTTCTCGTTTTTAATTATTTTTGCTCTGAAAACTTCAAACGCTGATAACTTTTTCGTTTGAGCTTGGATCGCGAAACTCCAAATATGAAAGTTGCTTAGAAAATCGCCACGAACACGATGGTGCTAATTTCGTGGCCAAATTCCAATATTTTCTCAAATTCCATTTTTGGAGCCTTATTAATTATAGTTAATTTTATGGGGTGTTATATTCTCCCCACTTAAATGAATTTCGTCCTCGAAATTCCCTAAGGGTTGAATCATGTAACATAGCGCGTAATCAATCTAAGCTATCCAATCAATTAGTATACAACCAATTTTGCAGCTAAACCTGTACAAGTGCATGTTATATCACAACATATAAAACATGTATGTAGAATGACTCTAAATCGACGTCTCCTATATGAATGCATTCTTTTAAAAACATTTTGAAAATATGATGCAAATAACCTAGATATACTGGCAGTTCTATATGTATGCAAGTTTTCAAAAATCCTTTTCACATAATAATTTCCACACTCCTCTGAGTAGGAGTATGATTCAACCAATTTTACATTTAATCCCTACCACCCAAAACCTAGCACACAATTTTTGACATCCAAAAAATGTTGAAAATCCAGTTTCTGAATCTATACTCCAATCTCGGAAAATGAATTTAGATGGAACTTTTTACAATTCAACCCTTTCTTTAGATACCTATTCCATTGTACCTTGGAACCTTCTCTTTTCCCTAAAACATTTTCAACGTTTCGAAGTACAATTTACATAAGGAGATTTATTTTTGGATGTTAAAGCATAATTATCATAAGTGCAAGTTTTTGTTTACTATCAACAAGGTATGAAAATAGAAATTCCAAAGCTAAAACAGTCTTTTTCCTTATTATTATTATCTATGTTTAGTATATTGTCACCCTTATCGGATAGTAAAATTCATATTCACAAATAAGTCGACTCACCTTACATTACGCATGTGGCCCTAGAAAATTGAAAAAATTTCATTTTCCGTCAAAAATCATTTTCCTTTTCCAATCAAACTTGCAAAATAGTTTAAAAAAATAAATTCCCAAAAGCATTTAAACACTATTTTATTAAATTATTATTATTATATTTATAAGCACTTGACCAAAAATTTCCAAAAACATTTGAACCCAACTTCTCAGAAGCATTTAAAAAAAAGCATTTGAACATAATTTTTCAAAACATTTGTCGTTTCATCCTTAAAACAATCAAGCCACATCGTAATGTAATTGGGACTCACTCTATAAGCTAATGTATATGACCGACCCTAATATTGTGCAGTTAATCCTAGATTTGGGGAATCTTTCCTTTTCTTTTACTCTAAAACAACAAACTACTTACAAGCGTATTTATAAATTTTAGTTTTTAAGACATAGGGACAGTGACCCGCGATTTCGCAATAACATTTTCCCGTCCTCCGTTTGCTAACATTTATTTTTTTTCAAAATTATAAAGTTTTGAAATCTAAGTATTTTTTATTTCTAGTTACTAACTTAATTTTTTAATTTATTTTATAAACTTCCGGTCTTACCTACATTTTTATCGCTAGTTAAGCGTCCTTATGAGATCTCCTTATTTATACCATTTTCCAATATATTTATATGGCGATCTAATCCCATCCATCAAATCAACATAGTGATAAAACAGGAACATATCCCATAATATCGTATACTTTTCTAATAACCTAAAGGAGACAACTAGCAATTACAACCCAAAGACCCTAAAAGAAAATTTTGCGGGAAGCTGCCATTCATCATCAATTGGTGTTAATGATGTTATAGCCATAACACTCCTTACTAAATTATGATGGACATTCCTAGTATACCATTCCACTATCACCCAGCTTCCTTAACTCTTCTTCTTGGCTTCTAATAAATCCGATACATCCATTACTTCAATTATTATACCCGAATATGGAATAAATTATGCATTCCCACACCACAATGGGTAAGAAATATGAACTATGCACATTTAGAATATATAATCGAACTGATGGAATAACTTCCCTACCACCTATCTTACGTTCTTCAGCTTTGAGTTAGCCATCCTTCATGTGTGTATAACATTCACTACCCACTTCTCCAACCATACTACTATCTTTTCTAAATCAAAATTTCTTGACAGTATCCTCAAACTTTGGTATTTACTTCCTCTACATCCTTGATTCTTCATGCGAGTATACCATAAGACTCGCAATATTGTACCTTTACCATTCTTTTGAGGGTTCTTCTCATGGCTTCCACACATCTCTAATAAAATATTCCTTATATTCAATGGGGATTCCTTGTTATTACCCTATAAGAATTCATAGCTATTTTATTCATAGCCAAAAACTTTTACCCCGTCTTACCTAGGTAATGATTCATATCTATTCCATATTAAAATTTTGGTTTGGTTCTCACATTCTCTATAAAACAAAAATTTCACAATCATGAAGTACCTAACCCAAAACCTTTATCTTTGAAAATATAAACTTAGGATCTTTTTTATTAAATTCAGAAATTACTTGGTTCCAAAAACGAACCATGAAAATATTCCCTTTTTAATCGATTTTACCTCTTTCAGGACTTTCTACAGCAGAGATTTACTTATTTTAAAAGTAAGATTTTTAACTCAAAACATTCAAAAACTCAATTATCATACCAAACCATTTTTCAAAATCTTCTATAACTTTAAACAATGAAAAGTGGAGTGGACAAGGATAATTTTCATCCTATTATTTTCCTTTTACTCATGTTATCTCCACTTCCACCCTTGATGGAAATTTTCATAGCATAACAATGGGACTTCTAAAAGATATGCGTAATTGCAACATATATAAATGCATCTATCTAAAATATATGTGCAGTCACTACATATATATGGAATTTATCCATTCTTCCTATCCTATTCATATTATCTTATCGTATATTATTTCTAACTAGATTACTAATCCTATTTTTTATATATATTCCTAATGCTATTTCTATCTAAATTATCGGACATTCTTACCCTTCTATTCTCTATACCCCATTTGAATCAACTGCCACTTCCATTTATCCACCAAAAAAAGAATTTTAAAATGCAACTTCCAAATTTACAAAATAGAAAAAATCATCGACCATAGCCTACACTCTATTTTGCATTAATTTTAAAATCAAAATATCCTTTTATCAAAAATCTTTAAGCCAAAAACTTTTTGACTCGACCAATTTTAAACTAAGAATTTCAAAAATAAAACCCTTTTTACCAAAAACTTTTAAATCGAAAACTTGCGACTCAATAAAGTTTCAAATTATGAATTTCAAATTTTCCTTGCTTTTTGAAAACAACAACTTCCCAATAAATTCTTTGAAAAACCCATTCAAAACATTTTAAGGAATTTTCAAAGAAATCTTTTTGTCAAAATCTTTCACATGGGGTAGGACTTAGAAATGAACTTTAATTATCCTTGCTTTTGGACTTCCCTTCTTCCCTACTTAATCTTCATCAAAAATCTACTTATTTTCTTGTGGTGATTAATGTACACCTTTTTGTGGGAACTTGCTCCACTCCTTCTTCACATATTGCTCCATGCCTATCATTCCTTACTTCCATATGCTTACAACATATAGGTTCTTATCTCCCTTCTGGCTGGATGACATGTGCATCTTAAATCGGCAATCCATCAAAATCCACAATCATAAGGCAACATATGCCCAACAAAGGAGTCAAGTACCATCCAACCTCAGGGATTCTTTTATATGTCATGCTTGAGCTATTCTTGGTCCACTCCTTACGATATAACCTCTGCCCCATGGGGTAATCAGGGTAGGAGTATAAATTTAACTCTATTTATTGGCCCAACTCATAGTTGTCTCGTCCATCCTTTCAGAATATGGTCGCAACTACATATATAGTTGGAATTTATAGATTTAGGCATACAATTTATATATAATTACAGGTAAAAATATGTAACGACCTGGATTTTTCGTTGTTCGATTTTAAATATTTAAATGGTTTTAAATATTAAATTTTAATTATAGATTGATTTTGAATATGGAAATTATTGTTATTTATAAAATAAATTTAGAGTTTAAATATGGCAATTTATCGGACAGTTTAATTATTGAAGTTTATAATTGAATACTGGTTAAATGTTTGTATCTTGAGTTTTCAGCCCGATAAAAATTATTTAAAGGCTTGTAAAATTTGTATTAATAATAATGAAGATAGTAAAAGCTTTAAAATTGAATTTAAAAGTGATATGTTCAATTTTAAAAATAGTTTGTTCAAATTGACATTTAAAAAATAGCCTTCCGAGGCACAGCCTCGGAATTCGATGAAACCGGTTCTATTGGATCTATAATAGTGTATTATTATCGGATTTCAAATTTCGTAGCGTTTGGAGTTATCGTTTGATCGTATGGGATATAAACACGCTGGAATTTATATCGAAAATTTAATATAATAATTGGGTCCATAAAGCTATCTTCTCCATACGATCGAATTAGGACTCGAAACCTTTTCCATTACGTTCGGAATAGGGGTATAATATTGTGAACGCCTAAAGGCACGCCTCGATAGGGGTTCGAGATTTTAAACTACAAAATCGAGACGATTTGGAATTTTAAAATATATATAATTTGTTGACCAGTCAAAACTATTTCACATCAGAACTTTCTCACCTCTCTTCAAATCACTGTAGCTAGGCTTCTCATACACGCCACCATCACGTACAGGCTTTTCACGTTAAAATCAGGTCACCCTTCTCTTCAGTAAAAAAAAAGAGAGAATGATCTTTGTTAAAAATCACGTCCCCTCTTCTAAACATTCAAATGAAAATGAAAATCAAATTCGAAAACTGAAATCACATAAATTCCTTTCCTCTTCCAGTTTATAATTCATGAAATCAAAGAAGAAAGAAACAAACAAAATCGAACAAAGTATAATCCAAATCAAAGATTGCTAGTTTCTTTCGAATCGAGATTTCCGATTCGAAGATCTCAATGGAGATAAAATCCAAATCAAAGCGAGCACGATCGATTTGGACGACAGTCGACTAGGGGATTCGCGATGAAATCGCGAACGAATATGGAGCTCGCACGCGATGCTGCCAGCGAGGCAGATGGTTGCGATCGAATCGCGACTGTGGGAGCACGCGAGGAGAAGGGGAGGCCGCGATGTCGAGGACGTCGGGGTTGCTGAGGATCGAGATGCTGTCGAGTTCACCAGGGCTGGAAAGTCGTCGAGTTTAATTAAGCTTGTTGGAATCGTCGAGAGTTGCTGAAGCTCCCAGTGCAACGGCGAAGTCTAGAGTTTCTTTGATTTGACTTCAAACTACTCGACGGGATTCGGTAACGAGATCGTTGAGGTTTGGCTTCAATTCGGTAAGTTCCAGTGCTAACTTGAAAGGCTTAACTGCAATTGGTAAGTATTTAATTAATTGTGTATTAGAGAGGATTTATTAATTTATTTAATTAAAAATCTTATAAATGTCGTAACGTATTCAAACGAGGTACCAAAAACGCATATTACAATCTGGAATGTGTTCAGGGATTTTTGGAAGGCAAGTGGAATTTTAATTTAAATTGAACGATGTTCAATTTAATTTAAAAATTGGAACGGATTGCAATTAAAAATCAAAGGTGAGAATTTCTCACTCATTTGGATTACCGTTTTTAAATTTAAATGTTTAAATTTAAATTATTGGATGTTTGATTGGTTGATAAATTTATAATTCCCGCATTTTATAGCGGATGGGACCCTATGCACCCCGCATAATAACGGATGACCCTATATACCGCGATATCCCCCTCGAAGTGGAATTGGTATTTTTATTGTTGTCTAACATCTGTGGATGCAGGGAAACATGTTGGAGGGATCCAACTGGATTCCTCAAATATATTAGTATTTTTTCATATATATAAAATGTTGGATTATTGTGTATTGAAATTTTTTAAATGTTATAATGGCATGGAAATTAATTTTGGATATATTAAATACCATAAATATTATTTTAAAATTTCAAGGAATTTAAAAGAGATTTGTTTGAATTAGAAATGGTGAATTTTTAATCGTATTAAATAATGCGGGAAAATATTTTAAATAGAAAATTTAAAATAAATTATATAAAAGGTTTTTTTTTAAAACTGGATTTTAAAATGATATCCGGGAAAATATGGAAAGAAGTTGAAATCGATATTAAAAATAGATTGGCAAAAATAAATGGATTTTTAAAGGAATTGAATTTATAAAATGAAATTTTATAAATGAGATTATTTTTAGATAACTCAAAGGAGTATAAAAATTTATAAACGAAGTTTATAAATGAAGGGAAGTGATATCGGATGATAAATTTGGAATATAAATTACGAGAAGAATTTATATTGGAATATGAAAATAGGGTGAGAAAATTAGAAGATACTATTTTTAGAATGAAGATGGTTAAGGGGACCGGAATGGGAGAAATGTGATGAAATCGAGAGGGTTATAAAATTGAAAATTTTGTTATCCAGATTTTAAAAATATATTTTTAACAATAAGTTAAGTTTTAAATTTTAAAAAGGGAAATTTTTATTTATTAAACTATGTAATTTTAAAGTTAGTTAGTATTGAAATATTTTTGAAGTAAAATTTTAAATACTTAATATTTATTTTAATAAAATCCTAAATTTAAAACCTGCTTTGAAAATGATGTTACAAAAAGATGTTTTCAATATTTTAAATAATTATTTTAATATGTCTTAAAAATAAATTATTATTATTTTCTTTAAAATACTTATTTATATATATATATATAGAGTTTTGAAATGTTTTAAAATTATCTATGAACCTTCTCGAAAGCCTGGAAAATAGGGTTATTCAGTAAATATGATTTATAAGAAAATTCTTAAATAGAATTGGGAAGAAAGGCAAGAAATTCCGAAGAGGTTAAATAAAAGTGAACTTCGAAGAATGGAATAGAATTCATTAAAGAAGTAGAAAAAGAAAATTGAAATTATAAGCGAATATAATAGGCCTTGGAAATATAAAAGGGAATTAGTTAAGGAATTCCATATTTATAGAATTCGTTACAAATAGTCAAGGAATTTACAAATATAATTTGTAAATGTTTTTAAGAAAAGAAATGGGAAATTAAAAGAATACTTCCCAAGTGTGAATTTAAAATGAAATGGAGAAGAATATTCTAAGTGTTGAAAAAGGGTGGGAACATTCCGTTGAAGCTATAAGGATCTAAAAGCTGTTTTCAAATGTTGAAGAACTGAAAGTAATATCTTATAAAGATATTTTGAAATAAATTTTGGGAAATTTATAATAAGCCCTGATGATTTGCTTATGGATGTGTATTGATAGTTAAATAACCGACTATCAAATTTTGGCCAATTTTCGTTAATCATTTCAAAGAGACCGGGATCGGATTTAATTATTCGAAAACCACTTCAATCCGGTTTGAACGTTATGAATGAATACCGTGAAGATGATGAAGATAGTGATTCGGTTTGTCCAGACCCAGGGCAACTTGTATGGACGAATGCTACCAGAACATTGTCATTGGAGGACGACGAGCATTCTAAGAGAAATCGTTCCTTAAAAGGTAACGCTTAGCCTCGAGCCTCATCAACCGGGAATGACTAAAACGGGGGAGATGCAACAAGGCTAAGTGGGTTGCACCCAAGTAGGGTATGTTATCACCTTTCTAGATGTCCTTGGAAAACCCTATTTATCTTATATATGGGTACACACGAAAGAAGTAGCGCTCGATGGTAAGGGTGGGAACACCCGGGGTGATAACATATTCGGTCTATCCAGATTAAGGGTAGGCCGGTCTTGTGTAGTAGGGGATCCCGGCATGGTCCTCGGTACATGGTTCTAGAGGTGTACTGTGACGGGCGGTAACCCAGTGGTCCAGTCATTCGTTGGAATCCATTCTCTAATACGAGCTTACGGTTTTGTTTGTAGAGCCTAGTATGCTGGAATTTAATTAATGTAACAATTTCAGCTATTTGAATAAGTATTTGTATTTAGACACTATTATAATATCACTGGATTTTCTATAAAGTGTTTTGGTTATTGTAAGGGAAAAACCCGTCGTGTTTATTTGTGACGTGGTCTTACGAGATACATTTTTTTCCAAAGGATTTTGAAAGGTTAATAATTCAAATTGAGTGTGTTTTTCTCACGCTGGTTTTTCAGGCTGACTCGGGTGTTATTTTATTATAATGCTCAGGTCGGACTGAGCATTACAGATTCAAGATGGGATACCATGGAGCTCAGGGAACGAGTTGGATAGCAAGGCATACTTCCGTACTTGATTATTATTCTACTGTGTAAGGACAAGTTATTAAACTGTCCAGATTGATTATTGCCTATTGTACTCTGGTGGTTGTAAGTATATAATAGTTACAGATTTCTTGTATTTAAATTCTGTTGTTATATATTATATTTTGTTCCGCTGTAATTGTGAGACTCTATGTTGTTGTGTTTCTTTTCTTCTACCTTTTTCTTCTCCACCCCTAATGAACTGATATTTCCGGCACTCGACCGCTCGGCATTTTATATAATGGACGTATTGATGTCGATTTTCGAGAGTTGAAAATCCCGTTCGTTACAAAATACAAATACATTCTCTCAATGTATCCTAATTTCTATGATCGACTAATCTAAGCCCCGATACCAAATGTAACGACCCGCACCTTAATGGGCCTAAATTTTGACTAAATTAAAATCCAAGTCCATTAGGGTACGGATCGTTGGTTTTGGTAACCTGTAATAAACACAAGCATATCAGAGAGTGATTAATATAAACTCACAGTGGAATTGAGAAATATAATAGAACATACATATTGACTAAGGCTACTAACTCAAAATATCATTCCTTGGATATTTAACTTCCTTGTTCATGTCGAGCATGAATAAGAAGACTTCACTATCTGCATTTCCCTCCTTGCTCCAATATCCAACCTTCTAAACCTAACCTGTAGGTTATTATGAGGAGGGGGGTCAGAACAACATTTCGGTGATTGGAAAATTACATAATTTACCCATCCCATTTATTTAGGCTGATTGGGTTCCATTTAAGTGTTTTGTTTACCACAGCTAATCCGTTAAATCCTATGTGCACATATGATATGCCTAACCTAACCTTCTCCACGGTATCATTATGTATATATACCTATATTCATTTACATCTAAACTTTCACTACCTAAAACCCCAGCCACTCAATACTTCTTAAATAGGAATGAGGCAGGCCCAACAACTATTTACTATCTCAAGTCCTCGAAGCTGGCCCTCCGCAACGTCAACGTTAGTCAATCGGTTCTAGCTACAAAGACCGATGACCCCTATATATGGCTCTATAATATAATATATAATTTAGCTGTCGTACTACTAACGCAACTCAAAGACTCATCTAAGGGTTAACTAGCCCACCTTTGATAAACTAATTTTCATCTAATCATCTACTTTGAGGTCTGTGTGTCTTCCATACGGATTCTATACTAGTAGGAAGTGAAATCCATAAAGGCATAACCCAATTCATTACTACCGCTCGCTCGAGACCACTAGTGCTAATAGCTTATATGCCAGACTAACTGCTAAATACCCGTACTAAAATACCGACATAGCTCGCCGACCTTCCACAGCTGACATCTCGCTTAGACTAATCTAAGTAAGTCAAGAAAAATGCCTCTTTCAGTTACTTACTACCTCTTATTGGATATGAAGCAGACCTCATTTCCTTAAAAGTATTGGGCTATTTAATACTTCAAATCTGAGGCTAACTGTAACATACCGAAATTTTCGACTTTCGAAAATTCGACATCGATACTCACTTTATCGACTGCCGAGCCATCGAATGCCGGAAACCCGAAAAGTTATGGTTTTAAAAAGAAGAAAAAGGTAGAAGAAGAAGAAAAAAAAGAGAAGAAAGAAGAGAAGAACAACAGAACAACATCAGATACAGAAACAATATCAGAATCTCACATATCGCAGCGGAACAATATATAATAGATAATCACTAGTCTTTTAAAACAAAGAACTATATCAGTTTATACATACATCAATCATCAGAGTCAATATACAACAATGGACAGTTATATAAACTTGTCCTCAAACAGAATACACAGCGGAATAAATAATATCAGATACAAATACTACGTCTCATCATCCAGCTTGCTTCCAAAGCTCCAGAATATCCTGATAACATAACTCTAGGCTGCCCGTGTGGAAATTGGTGGGCACCCAGAGTTTAGAAGGGAACAATAAACTCCGAGTCAGTCATGGTGACTGGTGTGAGATCGTAAAACAGTTATTTTTTTTCTTTAAAATAAACAACAGGAAAACTTTAATGTCAATTCGCAATGCTTTTGGAAAATGAAACTACCATAAGACCTCCCACCACACACACAATGAAAACGCAGAATTGGAGGAGATTTCTTCTTATGATAGTCAAAGATGCTTACTACGCAAAATCAAATCCTTTTTGATATTATTATTAGTGCATAGTGTAGAAAACATTTCGAAAGTATAATATTAATCTTAGCCAACATACGACCAGTATCGTATGCCTACTATAGCTACTATGTTCAATAGCAGGTTACCGCCACATTCCATAGCAGGTAATACAACTAAAACCGTACAAGTCACGTATTGTTTCTTTGGATTTCCAACAAATGGTCAGGCTAAGGAACTTCCTTTTCCACGATGGGTACGTCCCTGGAATAGACGACCCGAGAAATAACCTAACATTACGGTTAGATCTCTGCCAACACAAGGCCGGGTTACCTCTGCAAAAATAGGTAACTACTGACACGCGTATGCCATCCCCCGATCGTAACCGATCTTCCCGAGGATCCCCGATTTCCAACAACCACATAATAATAATAATGCAGTAACCACATAGGTTAAGTATCTGGGCTCCATACCATTATACCACCTCTATCCAGAAGGAATGACATACACTAAGGGGCGCTACTCCCTAGAACCTTGCCGCATCCTTCCTGTTTTGACCATTTCCGGGGTGTGAGGCTCGACGAAGTCTCGTCCACAAAGCTACGCTTTCTACAAAGCCATGCTTCGGGTCAAACAAATGATCAACCTATGATCACAAAGATATAAGATCAAACAAATGATCATATCGCAAATGATCAAACACTGATCATTTCACAGCAACACTCAATATGCCACGTTACCAAATTGGGAGTATATCGCTGATAAATTTCAACTACATAACCTCTGAGCTCGTACGTCTCAGAGAAGGGTGTTAAGCTAAGAGAATAAATTCTCCACCACCAACAGAAATGTATTTGAAAGAAATCAGCTTTATATCTCAAATTTGTAACGTCAGACACACAATCCATACAAGTCTGTTCCGGGATCGAACAGAACCGAAGGCACTTCTCACGAAGCCCTTGCATATCCGGATAATTTTCAATCACGTCGGGACTTCCCGTCACTAAGGGTGATAAAACCTCTAAACCGGAGATCAGCCGATGTAGAGTAACTCGACGGTAATCCTTCCGTTTTCAAAAATATCCAGTCTTCAACACCGGTCATCGAATGCAATTCATAACGATGTATCACATATTCGGAATGGGTTATACGACCCCATGGTCCTTTCCCGGCTAACCCGAATAGTGAGCGTTTATTCAAAAATAAGTGTGGCATTCAAATTCATCCAATTCACAACAAATACCATTCAAGGTAATTATTGATAGTCGGTTATTTAACTATCAATAAAGATGCGCAACATCATCAGATTCCAAATAATTTTCCCAAATTATTTATTTTCCAAAAATATCTTTACTAGATATAAAATTTCCACACTTCAAAAATAAATCAATAATTATTTTTTTCTAAACAGTTTCCATTTCCTTTATAAATTCCATAGTGAATTTATATTTCAAAATATCTACTGATATACGATTTTCGAATCGATGTCAATATTCACTTTCGATTTATCTTTACAAAGATAAATCTCAAAACGTTCATTTCATATTGGAAAAGTAATTCCATACTTATTTAAAAATAAGTATTTCACAAATCTTTTATTTTCAACATTTGAAAATATTTAATCTACTTAAATCAATATTTAAGTATATGTTTCATTCTTCAAGGAAATCATTTATTTTAACAACATCTATTTGAGTCAAAACGAATGTTACGTAAAACATCGTTACGACGACTCAAACCACTAGTATAGAGATTCGAAAATTAAGATAGATATATAAATCCCAATACTAGATAAAAACATTTCCTTTCGGAAATCGTTTACTATAACAACAGTGTTATAGTCCACCATTTCCTTATATTTCTCGAAAACGTCTATTTCAACAATGAAATGTTGAAATCTATGATTTCGATATTTAACACATTTTAAAACATCTTTAAAATGTTTAACTTCATTTCAAATATCACTTTCCCAAAACCATATCTATTTTACTTAACAATATATTCACTGTCCAAAATCGTGAATATACTTCACTAATTACATTTTACTATTTTCTACACGTTTTATTTCAATAATAATTCGCTATCCAAAATCGCGAACATATCTTCTTTAATAACCTTCTATATTTAATTTATCAAATCCAATTGATTTCGAATTTATAAAACAACGTTTATAAATTCTATTTCTATTTTCTAACAACTTCAATTTAATAAATCCCCTTTATTAACAATTCGATTCATAACTCAAATCTTATACCAACAATCCATAATTATAAGTTAAATACTTATAATTCCTTTATCTTACAAAATCATTTCCATTTATAAGTTCACAATTTATAAATTTCATTTATTTATAAATTCTTAAAAATTCATTTTAACGCTTATAAAAACTCGTTTTATAATACCAACATTTTAAAGTTATAAATATCAATCTTGTACATCTTTTACATACATCGTTTTTTTTTATAATTTCGAAAATCCAAATTTAAACCGTTTTATAAATTTCTTAACTTTTATTTCAAAAATCACACTTTGATTTTATTTCACAAAAATCTTAACTTTTATAACTTTAAAATTTTAGACGTTTATTTATTTGAAATAAATCAATTCAAAAATTCAATAAAACGTCTACTTTCAAAAATCACTTTAAAAACCCTTTTAAAGTAAAAGTCGTTATTTTTAAAACTTCAAAACTTGAATCCGATGATGCAACAGCACCAATTAGTCAATCACAACATCAAACATCATATATCAACATATGATAACAGAATATACATCAATATCTGTAAATAAATAAATACTGGTGAGGAATCCAGTTGGATCCCTCCAACCTGTTTCCCTGCATCCACAGACGTTAGCACAATACCAATTCCACTTCGAGGTGGAATATCACGGTATATGGGTTTTATAAAAATAATCCGCTTACTAACGGCGCAATAGGGTCTCATCCGCTATACGAGGCGGGAAATCAATCAATCCAATATATACATATGCCAATATGTATATATTGCTATATATATATATATAACCTACTATATCTAATACCACATCCAATAGCAACAATCAGTAAATAAATAACCGTCATACAAAATTTATTTTGAGTGAGAAAAATCTCACCTTAGTTTTTATTTTGCCATCCATTTCCAATTCAATTTGTTTCTCTCCATTTTAACCTGGTATAAACAATTTTATTCAATCTATCAATATTCAAAAGACTGAACAATTAATTTTCGTTTTGATAGTCTTAATTATCCAACGAATTTTCTTTAAACCAAATTTCTTTTAATAAACCTGTTTAACTAAAAATTAACTTATAATTTTTATCTAAACCAATTTCTTAAATTAACTAAGATAGGCATGAGTATATATTTTTCTCCTATCTATGTGTTCTTAAATAAGATATGTATGTGTATTTAAGTATATATTTACATATATAGATATTTCTGTAATTAACCAAAACAGTAATTCTTTTCTAACTGATAGGGAAAACTGAAAAAAAATCAGAACTCGTCATGAAAACAAAACAAGGATCGCACTGCTCACCTCGTCCTCCTCGATTGCCTGGACAAAAATCGGATCGTGACCACGACTCAGTCTTCACGCACGCGAGCGCCATAGAAGTAGGCGACAGTCACCACGCTTCGCCGTTCGATGTTCGACCACCCATCGTTGTCGAGCTCGACTGTTCCTCCATCGCGACACCATCTCGATCGAACGTTGTCGAGTTCCTCCAGGCCTTGCCTCGTAGCCGCCATTCCTGACATTCCCAAACGAACCCTCCCTCTACAATCGCGAGCGCTGCTACCCCCAAAAGCCTCGACTACAAGCGCTGCCGACTTCGAGTATGCATCAGAGAATCGCGATGGTACTCGCGATTGCAGTTGCCATGAATCGCCGTGCTCGTGAATCAATTCGACATTGAATTCGATTTACTCTTTGTTTTTGAACGCGACTTTGATATTTGAGTTCGTACAAGGCTTTGATTTGGACGAAGATTTAAAATACGGACTGTCTTGCTTCATTCGTTCCTCTGGAGGCTATCGATTAATTGAAGGAGGGAATTTGGGGAAAACTGTTTCGAACTGGAGATAACAAAACAAAGGAATTTTTGTGGCCATTAATTTTTATCTCGTATGATTTTTGGACTGAGGAGGGAGAGGACGCGTTTAAAATTGAAGACAGCGTGCTCTTCATGATTTCTCCCGTGATGCTCGGCTGAAACAAAGGAGCGTGCTTTAAGGAACGAAAAGTAATTGACGTGACGAATTTTAAAATTTAAATTCAAATCGAATCCGAATAAATTTCGATGCGTTTACACGTCGTGTGCTCACATATAAACACCGAAAAATACGATATTTGAAATCCGACAATAATTCAACATTACGGACCCAATGGAACTGGTTTCGTTGAATTCCGAGACTGCGCCTCGGACGGCTATTTTTAAATGTCGATTCAAACGATAAGATTTTCAAAACTAAACAAAGCAGTTTCAAACTCAGTTCTGAAGCTTCTATTACCTTCAGTATTATCAATATAAAATTTAAAAGCTTTTGAAATATTTTTCTTCAGCTTAAAATTGAAGATTCAAATTTTTATTCAACTCACACTAGATTAAATTTAAAATTTAATCGCCAAATTCAAAGTTATATCGGGGATTCAAATTAAATCATCGCTCAAATATTTAAAATTAATTAAATATTTTTAATTTAATTTGTTCGAAATTCAGGGTCGTTACACTAACCCTCAATATATTTTCCCCTATTTATCTGTACACATATCCCTTTCCTACGGGTCCTACGGTCGGAGACGTCCTACACGGTAGTAAGTGTAATCACTGTTGGTGGGATCTAGATAAAGAGCAGACTTCTTTTATGCAACTCTACTAACCTCTCATTCCAACCCACTAAACCAAACCTATCACCTAAACCCTAAGTGTTGGGCTAGGCCTATTAATTCACGCTTTTCCTAAATGTATAATTAAAGCTATATATTCTTACTATGAAAATTATATTGCCTTCTACATGTATTTAATAGTATTAACATTTGATATTTAATTGTTTGTTGTGTGATTATTTTTAACTTATATGCTTAGGCTTTAGTTTTCTTCTAATGTTTAATAAATGTCTATTGCTTGTAATAATTTGTCATTATTGTCAAAATTGGATAATCTCTAATCAATCCTCATTTAATTCATTTAATCTATTTACCAATTTCAAAATTCATCTATTATGCTTATCCAGTTTCCTCATAAATGTCGTATTAAATTCCCTAATCAGTCTCCGTTTAATTCATTTTTAACTCTCTACAATTACAAATTTATTGCCCATTAAATCGGTAATTAATGTCCATAAATCATAGTGCTATAATTACTACGTTGTTAATAACTAATACGAATATCATCGTAAATTACACTATTTATATGTTTCTATATTTTTGAACGTTAAGTGCGGTTATACGCATTCATTTATTTATGATTCTAACTATTATTCTAAACTAGAGCATTTCTCTCCATGTTTTAATTTATCAGAGTTGTCTTTTCAAAAATGATTACCATTATAACTTTTAATAAATTAACCAAAAGTGAGATCTTTGCTTCATTTGAAATTACAAGGATTTATTTCTTTTCTTTTATTAATAGATGGTTCTACACTACAAAAAAGAATATCCATATCTTGCACACCTCTTTCCTTTTCTAGTATATCCCTTGTTAATTCAAACGATGCACTTTTATACATATTTTGAAATTGGATAATTTATGGAAATTACAATGAACCCTATCCATATAAATCAAAACATAGAAATTCACATTTTAAGTCAACTAGGGAAATCTACTTTACAATCTAATTATAGATCTGGAATAAACAATCATTTTACAATAATAAATATTTGGGACTGAGTTCAAATTTCCAGATTAGGTGGTACATACCATTCCTATTCCAATTACATATTTTATCGAATATGTAGAGGATAACCCTACATGTTTGTTTAAAGCCTATAACACATCTGATCTTATACAAGCATAGTAATTAAATAAAAAAACCAATGAGTTAAATTCCAATGTTATAAATAAATTATCTAATTTCCCACTCACCTTTTAAGCTTTCCAAATCTCCAAATCTAAATCCATTCCTTTACTTGACTTCTTTTTCTTTCTAATCAAAAAGAATATGTATAACAAGGTGTATACATACTATTAGAATTATAGATCTGAGAAGCGATTTGAAGTAAATGAGAATATGGATTTATAATTATAAAAATTACATTTTCTACAGTATTGATTCGCTCCATCTATTCTTCCCTTTATTTTCTACCCTTCTCTGATTATATATTTATATATAATATTTTATAAGTTTTAGAAGCAGTGAAGAAGAGAAAATGGTAGAGCTTCGCTGCTTGGATAAGAAAATATGAGACGAGAAGTGAGGGGTTAGGCCTTTATTTATAGGTGCATGAATCAATCATAGTTATTAGACTAAAATAATTAAATCTAGCCTATTGGCCAAGGTTCAAACCCTACCCACCACGTTCGAACTGGTTGACCGCTCCCCTATAGGCAATTGACCGGCCCAAGGTGGGGGTCGACCGGTAGGGTCGTGTATTTAATGTTAATTTTTTCCTTTTTATTTTTAATTATTTTCACTCCAGAAACTTCAAACGCTGATAACTTTTTCGTTTTAGCTCCGATCGTGAAACTCCAAATATGAAAGTTGCTTAGAAAATTGCCACGAACACAATTAGTGCAAATTTGTGGCCAAATTTCAACATTTTCTCAAATTCTATTTTTAGAGCCTTATCAATTATTTATTAATTATCATTAATTTTACGGGGTTTTACACTGATACCAAATAAAAATGTGTAGGATCGTATATTTTACGGTTAAACTATATAAAAGTATATAAACATCATTATGAGCTAATTGCAAATAAAATAATGTAAAGAGCTTGCACACCAGACTTTTTATATTGGTTCAGACCATCGTCCTACATTTAGTCCCAGAATCTCTTATTTTGACTTTAAGTCACTGACACCCTCGCTTTGCCCAGAGGAATAGGCATATACACTTGCATATGCCGTTGAATATGTCTTTTCACACTAACTTGGTAAAATACAAACTATGGCAGAAGTTGTGTCTTCAATGCACAGATATGCCTAATATAGTACAATCTCCTATAACTTGCAAGAATTGGTTTATAGATGAATGTGTAGGAGTTTAGGAGGTAAGAAAATCAGAATATTGATTATTATTAATGAATGATCGATGATTTGAGAATAGATCAAAATAGGGTTTCTGATAATAGAGCAAAAAATTAGAGAACTAGTAAGGTAATTAAACTCGTTGAAATCAAAGCTATTTATAGAATTAAACGGGTTTGATCAAAGGATTTGATTGTTCACCATTACAAAAGGCCGCACCCGAAGAAGAAGGAAGAAATGCAACTATTCGGATGAAAGGAAAGAACTTTTTTTCTTCAGATTTTCAGATTTAATGTGTGCATCGGTGCACCAGATGCCTTCCATCGGTGGACACTTTAATTTGAAAATTCAAAAGCTTATTAAAAGCTTTTAGTATAATTTTTTTATAGGTTTACTTTTAAGGTCATTGAGAATATGGAATAGTGATGTATGGTTCTTGTTAGTTTTAACAACATATATCTAAGACAAAACGACTCACTAACACACAATCTTCAAATGCTCTTCCAATATACGATCTTCCAGTTCCTTCTCTCTTTTTTGAAGCTCTGGTGATATTTCTTCGACTAGTGTAATTTAAACTCTAGTATGGATGTAATGACCCGTAAATTTTAACTGTTTTAGTAACGTAATTAGTTGAACTTTTGTAAAATTTTAAACGATAAAATTTTGAAATATAAATTTGATATTTGGAATGCGTCTAGTTAAACATAGCAACTGGTAAATTTTCGTCCGAAAATATGAAAGTTTATTTCGCGCGTAAATTTACTTCAATTTAATCAGTTAAAAAGCGATGAAAATAAAATGTTTTCGGAACCTAAATATTTTTACATAGAAAAATTTTAAAACATCTTTTGAGCAAGGCATCATTTTTCGTTTTTCCAAATTCGGACTTCTTTGGCTCCGTCGATCTTATTTCTCTGCATTTTTGCTGCATTTTCCAATAGTAGAAAATTCGAATTTTTATAATTCAATCGTACCACTGAAATCTGTGTGTCGTTCTGACCGTTGGGTCGTGCTGATCTCCGCGATATATTCAATTCTGTGTTTTAAAGTTCGATACGCATCAGAATTATCGAAAACAATTTCGTATCGGTAAGTGTTTTAAAAATCTTTTGATTACCGTGACCTTTTCAATTCTCATTGTGTGTTAACCTTTGGAGTCTAACATTTATTAATTCAGCTTTTGGCTTTTAAAATGACACCGTTTCATTTTTTTCTATTTATTTCATTGCCTATTCATTGTAATCTTCTGTTGCCATATTTTTGCTCTGGCTTCTTCTGCATGCCTGCTCGCGTCCACTATTTCCAACCTCACCCCCTCTCTCATCTTCCTTCCTCTCCTTCATCCTCATCCATGACCCGACTCCTACCCTATAGCCACCACCGAGCAGTGGCACCACTCTGGGCCCTTCCGTCTGACCTCCGACCTACGGCCACGCTCTCCTCCTGCTGACCGCAACTCATCTTTTCCCGAATCCACGCCGCAGCCCTCATCCGCCTGCGCATCACCTCTATTTTGAACCCCAACGGCATTCCTCTCACCTTCGGCCTTCCTCCGACGCCGTGTGGCCCTACCACACAAACACCTCCATGTGCTATCCAATCCGAAATTCTCCCCTTCGCCATTTGGTGACAGCCACTCATTATATGGATATAGGTAATATATTTATTATAATATATTGTTTTGTTTCCCAAAGTATGTCTAAGTATATTTATTTAATAAAATTTTGTTGTAATCTATAACCTGTTGGTGTTGCTTTATATTACACGAAAGTATACATTTTGACTTAAAGCGTTTTTTTGTGTGTATTATTTCATAAAAGAATTTATATTTATGGTACCTGCTTATATTGATTCTTATATATATTATATACGTATATATATAAGCATTGATTTTTTTGTTTTAGTATATATACTTTTCGCATGAGGCATGTTTGGCACAGTGTATCTCCTGTATTTCTTGTCGAAATTCAACGATTTTTTTTTGTTTGGAAGTTGAGATTCTCTAATATATGTCTGCAAAATTTCATTTCATTCGGATGTAATTTGTTACACCGTTTTTATGTACGAAAGTTGGACTGTTGAATGTTTTCAGCTGTACTTAGAATTATTCGCGGTGTTACAAACACGACCAGTGTCCATGTTTGACGCAGCGTATCTCTTTCATTTCCTATCGAAATTCAACGATTCTTTTTTTGATTGAAAGATGAGATTCTCTAGTTTATGAATGTAAAATTTCACTCCAATTCAAGGCCGTTTGGTCCTCTATTTTATACCTGAAAGTTGCAACCAAACAGATTTTGCACTTGTTTGCATGTTTATTTTTTTTTCTGAACAGCAGTTAGACTTCATGTTCACGATATCATATCTCACTCGTGTTTTATCGAAATGGGTTGATTCTATTTTTAAAAAAGATTCGAAGTTACCTAGTTTATCCATGTCAAATTCCAGCAAAATCTGACATCGTTTGATTAGTGGTCGAGGATCTGGAAGTTAGACCCAAGCAGCTATTCTTTTGTACTTGAAATTATTTTACACTGCTGCAAACACGACCTGAGTTCATGTTTGACGCATCGTAGCTCTTCCATCTTACGTCGGAATACAGTGATTCTCTTTTTGTTTAAAAGATAAAGTTTTCTACTTTCTGTATATGAAATTTTAGCTTCATACGAGGTGGTTCAGTCCTCTGTTTCTTACCTGAAAGTCAGACCCAAAGGGGTTTTCAGACCTGAACATTTGACAGTCGCAACATAGTCTGAGTCTATGTTCGTGACATCGTAACTTTTCTGGTCTCTTGTCCAAATCAAGTGATTCTTTTGCAGTTTGAAATACAAGTTTTGATCTTTATTCATACCAAATTTCAGACCATTTCGATCTCGGTAGCACATAGAATTATATTGTTAAACTTTGATGCAGGACATGTTTTATTTGTTGCTATGTTGAATGTTTTGATTTGATTTCATCGATTTCTGTTATCAGCTTTGATCGTTGAATTCATGCCGATTTGTTTTGCTTGGATTCGTAACTCAATCTCTATGTCCGTATCAGTGTGCGTATCCGTGTCATCTTCTCGTGCATCTCTAGCCTCGAAAGGTGAGCAATCACGCACGATTAACGTTCTTTTATTTATTAAATTTGATTTCAATTGAAACGACAATTGAAATATGCTGCTGTTAATTATCTACACTGTTATATATATGTTTTACCTGTATCAGTTCACCTGTGACATCTGACACCATTGTCTGTTATTTATACGATGATAATCCAGTTTGGTTGTTAAATGATTGATTGTCTGTTGTTGACATTGGACGTTAAATTGTTAATGTTGTAAGTGATAAATAATTTGAAATTGAAATTGACGTAGGATAGTTAGATTTGATATATGTGATAAATTTGATTTGATGACATTTGCATAATATGACCCCTTTAAATGTTTAAATTACTTGACATGTAGTAATATGGTTAATCACACCTTGAACCATATAAATGTATGTTGTATAGATTAGTGTAGTATGAAATTTAATAATGAATATCAAGTGGAGAACCGTATAAATATTAGTGTAATAATCTTTAATCTACATGAAATGATAGTGTAGATTGTAGAAATAATTATATTAATTTGCACAAACAACAATGTGAATTAATACGATTATTTTGGGATTATTTGAATTGATTATTGGATTGATATTGATTGTTGTTATTGCTTGTTTATTTACTTTGACACCATCCCAGTTATCACACTGTAAGTTTCCTTTGCTATGCTTTTTTTTGAATTGAATTGGAATCGGGTTGAAATGATAAATACCCAAATTGAACTTTGACCTAGGATAGAGAATTAAATAAAAACCGATTGGTCAATACTTTGATTTAAATAAAATAAAATGAAGATTTTATTTGAATAAATAAAAATGGTTTTGAAACGAAATTGGAATTTGAATTTTAATGAAAGGAAATGTTAATATTTAATAATCTGAATCAAAATATTAACATAGTAGATGATGAATGAACGTTGTTTTAAAATTAATTATTTAATAATTAAATTTGGAATTATTAATAATTAAGTTTGAAATTATTTAATAATTAAGTTTTGAAATTATTTATAATTAAATAAGATTGAATTATTTAATAATTAAATAAGATTGAATTATTTAATAATTAAATAAAATTGAATGTTATAATAAGTGAAATTGAACTTCTTGTATAAGTGAAATTTAGTTTCTTTATTAATTGAGTTTTGAAATTTGTAACTAAGTAAATGTATAAGTGAAATTGAATTTCTTTAACAAGAATTAAAAATGGGATTTATTGAACTAATGAAAGACTTGAAATTTAAAGAACTTGATTTGACGAATTTAATTTAATTCAAAATTGTAAGTTTTGATTTAATGAAGTTAAACTTAAGTAATTGATTTAATGAATTGGAAATTAAATAGAAATTGTTTTGAATGACAAATTTACTTAATGAATACTGAATAAAATTGATCAATGAAGTTAAATTGATTTGAAGGTTAAATTAAATTAATTTAAATAATTTGGAATGAAACTTATTTACGAACTTGAATCAATATTTGAATTGTTTAAATAGAAATTGGAATTGAATTAGAAGATTTCGAAATGGTAATTTGAATGTTTTGAAACGTAAATTTTTGGAAATTGGTTTTGAAAGACAAATGAAATGTTGATTTACAAATTTTAATTGAGATTGAAATTGATTTGGTTTTGAAATGAATAAACGACCAATCGGTGTAATAATCACGAAAGTTATTAAAGAGACCAGAATCGGTTAGGGACATACTCTCTATCTAAACCGAAAACCACTTTAATAACTATACGCGGAGTGTGATCCAGAATGAAGTGGTTGGAATGATGTACGTGATGACTGAAGAAAGAGAACGATAATGGATAGCCTTGACACTTGTGTCAAATTGGAAATGACTAAAACAGGAGCCGTGCCGGGCCAAATGGAGGTCAGCTACCTCGAGCGAACACACTTCTTCGAAAACTACTCATTACTTGTTGTCGATTGGTGCACCCTTGATTTTGTGAGTGTTGTTTCGCGGTGTTGCGATCGCTGCGGCGATGCGTTTTCACCAGTCCGAATCAGGCAAACGGTAGTTTCACTACCTTGGGTATTGCCTCATGTGCCTTGTCATACTTGGATCCCTTTATACGCGACCACTACGATTTGTTTTGCGTTATACCTATGGAGTACTCCCTGATAGCCCACTAGTTTACGGTGGAGTTTACAGTGCTGTATAGACTATGATGCTTATATAAAAATGTGTTAAGGGGGATAATGGTAACGCCTTAACACTATTTTGATATTTTATATTACTGATAGGCATTATCTACTTATCGTACGCTACTACATAGTAGATAGTTTAACGGATCCTTAAAGGATGGTTATTCCAAACATCCTTTGAGTTACTTGTATTTCAATTGCTATTTCACTTGAGTTGGATTTATTGATATAAGAATGTTAATCCTGACTCGAGTGTTTGTGTTTTGCTTTACGCTCGGGTCAGACTGAGTGTACCAGTATTCGAGACTCATCTTTGGAGTTGAAGCTTTGCTTGGAGATCCAGCTATCTATCCAGCTTTCACATATTCAGTTGATTCCAGGGATTGTATTCTGATTCTTGTATGTGACTATTGTATTTGAGACATCTGTTGTACCTTATGTAACTCTGATATGTATATAGTAGCTTCATGAACTACTATCTTTTGTTTCCGCTGCATTTATTACTCTGTGACTGTGATCTGTGATTATTTATTTACTGTATATGTTCAGTTTTGCCAAATTTAAATTAACAACGCGGTATTTTGAATTATTCAAGTCCGACATGTGCGGATGCGAATGGTCCAAAATATCGGGTCGTTACAATGGAGTTGTCATCATAAAAACTGAGAATTCAAGTTCTAACATTAAGTACTTGATCTTATAGGAAAAGTTTAACTCAACTTCATTCATCATTAATCACACTTTGTTCAACAAATTTTGACTACTCCTTATCGATACATCATTGTGTATAATAGGAGTAGTGACTTTAGGGATTGAATCTTTACTCATTTTAGGTACGCTTTAACTCTTTCCAGCATACTCACGTATTCAATTAAATCGAATCATTTTATTTTCTATTGCATGTAATTTCATTTACTTTCGTTTTATATTTTATGAACTTATCATGTACTGGCTACATGTGTACCAAATACACATGTTCACGTTGGTGATAATTTATCAGTGAATTAAATGAAGCAGTGGAATTTTTTTAGTATTATTGGACTTATGATTGATATATATATATATATATATATATATATGAAGAGTTCATCAACTCTTATGTCGCTCCCACTGAATGGGTGCTTTGCCCTTAATTATTTAAATATAATTCACTAGTACCATATGATTCATAATCTTGTGGTCAAAGAATTATTTCTCCAAAATATGGCTTAGTCCATAATTCCAAACTAATTACAAATAAATTTAGATACTTCTACATTTTTCCAATGCATCACAAATACCACTATTATAGTTTTATTTTATAATGAATATTCAATATATTCATTGGTATGTTTTACAATAACAATTTTTATAACTTGATGCGATCAATAAGTGTTATATGGTATGTTCCCACTATTTATGCCATTACTATGATAGCGTATGAAATATGAAGCACCATTTAACCACTTAATATAGGTTATTTATTTCATTTACTATAACTAGTTTACAATTGAGAATTTTCAGATCTAATATCTTAAAACCGAAAGAATAAATCTCATTGAAAACAATTTTCTATGTGAAAATACATTTTGAAGTAGAAATCATATTTTTCATTCGAATTTTAAGTATCAATTATTATTTTACAATTCCTGTTTCTAACATTTCTATATAAAGGCGAAGTGACTGTTCACTCTCTTCATCCCAACAGTGCCTTAGGTTACATCCACTCTCATACATTCGATTTCCTTTTTAAATGGTCAAACCATTCAAAAGAAACCCTTACTACAATATCATAATGAACTATTTACAAAAATGCATTAGGTCATTCTTAACTTTTAAGGATATCAAATAAGTTGCACTTTATGTAAACTGATCAAACATACATTTTAGTGATCGAGTTCTTAGATCAAGCCTGTAGCTTTTGGTCTAGTATTACACTTTACACAACAAAATCATTATTGTAATCAATTATATTGAATACACGATCTCATGCTGTGGTCTATTTGCTTATTTCAACCGAACTAACTTTATTGAGGTTTCTTACATTACAAATTGCGACGTTCACCATATAACATTTATATATGATCGAATACAAATCAAACATCCATGTTCAAGTATAGTTTCTAGAGTTTGAAACTCATAACGAACAATACACGGTCTTGGGCAAATAAACATGTAAGTGAACAATTCTGAATGTATTTAGTACTTGCAAAACTTGGCGCTTACATGGGTATTTAAACAATAACGTGCAAATAATATTTACTAATGGGTGTATTTTATATTTCTATTTATCAATCTTTAATTCAGTTCCTTTGTCTATCTTAATTAATAAATGTAACGACCCATAATTTTCAATAAATTAAATATTTAAATTAAATAAGTTTTGGAGTAGTTGTTGTGAAAAAATTTTATTTAAGATTTAATAATAAGAAATAACTAGAATAAAATGTAATAGTATTCATTTAAGGTAATTGCTAACTACTTTAATGTAACTCCAATTAATTGAAATGATTAAAAGGTTATAATTGGTTATAGATTATAAATTAATTGTAATAATATGTATTAATTGATAATTGGAATAAAGGAGTAATTGATGATTTAAATGTTATATTAATTGATGAAATAATATGTAATAAATTGAAATTGGATAAAATTTGTGTTGTGCTAGTAGTTATATTATTTGTGTGTAGATAACAAACTTATAAATGAGATTAAATTAAGAAAAGGTAATAATTGTTATTTATTACCAATTTATTTAATCTGTTGTATTAAATTTAAAATCAATTGCAATTTAATGTAATTAATTGTTACTTTCATATGAGTTAAGACAATAACTGCAAATGAAATAAAATGAATAGGAATGTCAATTATATTCATTAGGTAATAATTGATTTAATAAAAAGAGTGAAACCAAGATAAATTAATTTATTGGGATTTTAAATTATAATTAATGTGAAAATCGACAAAAATTCAATATAATTGGAAAATTGCAATTAATAAATAAAAGATGGTAATTGTGGAATACTAATGTAATAAGATATAACCCAATGTTAAAATAATCATAGAGTAATGAATGATGAAATAAAAAGGACTGAAATCAAGTTTAATCAATTTATTGGAATTAAATTATGATTAATTGTATTTAATTACAGTTGAAATTGAACACTGTAATTAGTGTAATATTTAATACTGAATTGATATGTAAATTTGTTTTAAATTATTATAAATGTCTAAGTAATCAAAACTGATAAAATCTGTTATTTATAAAATTTGAAAAAAAAAGTGATTTAATCAATTTAATTAATTAATGTGAAAATAGCTATTTTGGCCACTGTCTCGGATTTCGACGAAACCAGTTTCATCGGATCCGTAATGGTGAATTATTGTAGGATTTCATGTTTCGTAGCGATCGAACTTGTCGTTCGATCGTACGGGCTTGAAACGCGTAGAAATCAATTTAATTGAAATCAATTTGAAATAAGCTGATTTTAAAGCTAACTTCTTCATACGATGGAATTAGGACTTGAAACCTGTTCCATTGGGTTTAGAAATATCGAAAACATCTATTTTGATATATGGGATGATCCATTTTCGTTTCGGGAGCAAAACGGGCTTTTCGGGTCACAATTGTTGTTCGTACCAATTCGATTGTGTTTGTTTTTCCTATCGGGCCTTGTTCATATAAATAGTCTTGTTTCTAAAAACCCTAGCAATCATTTCATTATTCTATACGTACAATTCTTTATGCTTCTCTCTTCTCAATGACAACAAACAGTTAAATTATAAACCCCACAATTCAATCTCCGAACCAATTTCAAAAATTCAGACTCCTTCAAACCCTAACATATTATATACCGTTTCGAAGCTCTCGATGAGCATAATTCACTAGTGTAATTTGTTTCTCGAATCAAATCACTATTTGTCCAGAAATCAGTGGTTTAGTTTCGGTCGTCCATTTGCTAGGGTTTCAATCCAACGGTGGATCTTCACCCGATTGACGATCGGAAGGTGGCATTAGGAAGGTGGAGTCGAGCAGGCCTTGGAGATGTTGTTCGTTCGTCACCAGGTCATGTAAATTTTCCATGGTGGCCTTGGATAGGGGGCGGCGGTGCTTGGGTCTAGGGGTGGTCGGATCATAGTCATAGTCGCGGCGTGGAGAGGGGGTTTCAATGGCATGGTCAGATCATAGTCGCGATGCACAAGGAGGCAGCAACAATTGCTTGATCTTCGGCGACGTTGGGTTTCGTTTACCTGGAGGTTGCGTGCTTCTGAGAAGAATTAGGGTTTCTCAAATAGCGTAGGTGACGTGGTATATTATTTTAATATTATATTTGTTTTATGATTTAAATCTCACTCGTTCTAATTATCATATCTTTTGCATACGAGCTCGGATTTGGGCGCGGTTTGTTCCGTTGTGATCGTATCAAAATTTCGGACATTATGGAATAGGTTTGGGCAAATTCTAAGACCATTTAATTTTGGGCCTTATTTTGGATTTCAAATCGATTTGAAATCAAAGGTGAGTGTTTTAACCCACTCACAACTACTAAATTATCTTATGTTAGTTAAATTGAATTTATGATGTGATTAGAAATTAATTGATTGATGTTTGGAATGTTTAAATTGTTATTCTAGTTAAATTTGACTTTTATTGCATTTAATCATCGTTCAATTTAATATTGAATTCGATTGTCAATTTAATACCTGTTAATGATAATCAGTTATCTATTGATGTTTACTGGTTGATTTGGATGATGATTGTGATGGATGTTTGATTGTTGATATCGGATGACTGGATGTTATATTTTATATTATTATAACACTGCAAGTTCCCTATGGGTAGAAATGATACATACCCGAACATCATATAGAATAGGGGAAAATCGTTATGGGTTGAAATGATAAACCCAAGCGATTTTCATTGAAATGAATTTGGAATTTGCGGGTTGAATTGATATATACCCGTAAATTTAAATAAATTGCGGATTGAAATGATAAATATCTGTATCACTTAACCATAGGGTAGAAAATTATATACGGACACCGAATTGGTTAAATTAAATGATTTTTAATTCTTTAAATTTTGAATTCAGTTAATCGGTATTTTGAAATGGAAATTGATTTATATAAACTGAATTATATTTCGAAAATCCAAGCCTTAATGCTGAAATTGGAATTGATTTAATGAATTGTTTAAAGGATTTAAATTGGAATTTCAAAGTTGAATTTTCAAAAAAAAATGAATTTATCAAAATTGAGTTATTGAAAATGTTGGATATAACTTTGAAATCTATTTTAAACTATTTTAATCAATTTAAACTATTTTTAATTTATTTTAATCTATTAAAATCTATTTAATCCAATTTAAATCTATTTTACCTATTTTTAAACTAATTAAATTTATTTAATCTATTTTAAATCTAGTTAATATAATTTAAATCTATTTAATCTATTTTAAATCTATTTAAATTATTTAAATCTAATTAAATCTAATATAATTCTATTTAAACTATTTTTTTAAAACTATTTAAACTATTTTTTTTACTATTTAAACTATTTTAATCTATTTTAAACTATTTTAAATCATTTAAAACTATTTTAGAGTATTTTAACTATTTTAAAACTATTAAAAAACAATTTTTGACTATTTAAACTATTTTCTAAAATTTCAAACCGTGTAAAGTTGAAGTATTTATATTTAAATGCCTGATGATGATACAACCTAAGTTGGGATTTGAAAATTGATACCTTTTTGTGAAATGACATATTTGAGTAAATATGGTGAGTTTGGAACGGGGACTTAATTAACCTATCTTATCGATAAATTCAAAAGTGAATATGATTTTGAAAGTGGTTATGATTTTGAAAGTGAATATGATTTCGGAAGTGATATGGTTTAAGAACATGATAATTTGATATCAATTATGAATTGATTTTGGAAATGTAAAGGAACCGTCTGGTGTGAAATAAGCGTTTGGTTGTTAAAGAGACCGGGATCGGATATTGTCATACTCTCTGCCAATACCGAAAACCACTTTAACAACTGTGTACGTGGTGGAGATTCCATAAATGAAGTAGAATGGTTTGGCGAATGATTCTGTATGAGGTATTTACGTGACCCTGACTCCCGTGAGTCAGCTTAGATGTGACTAAAACAGGAGCCATGCCGGGCCAAGTGAGGTCAGTCCTCCTATCGGACTCATTTCTTCGACACCATATTATGACTTTGTGATGATTTGGTGGCCACCCCTTGATTTTGATTATGGGAGTGTGTTCCGAGGTGGGCGGTAGTAGCTGTTATGCGTTACCACCAGTACGGATCCATAAACGGTATATCTACCATGGCATTGCCTCGAGTACCGTGTTCACATGCCATATCGTGCCTTCTACGAGTTTGGTTTGTACCATACCTATGGAGTGCCCTCTGAGTAAACCTCACGGAGGAGCTTACGGTACAGTATAGACTATAGGAATATATAAAATGTGTTAAGGGGGATATGGGTAATGCCTTAACGCTATTTTAATATTTTACTTTACTGTAGACGCTATTATAATAGCGTATTGTACTACATAGTAGATAGTTTAACGGATCCTTAGGAGATGGTAATCCCGATTATCTCTTAAGTTACTGCACTCACGTTAGACACTGGATAGGAGATGTCAAACCCCGTAAACATCTCTGACGCCGTTACACTCGTATTTATTTACTGTTGATTTAACTTACATAAGATCTTTTAGTTCCGACTCGAGTGTTTTGTCTTTTCAATTCACTCGGGTCAGTCTGAGCTTTTCAGTATATCGAAGACTGCTCTTGGAGGACGAAGATGAAGATTTAGTACTATTACTATTTATTCTATCATTTCCACTGCATCATGTTGTTCCACTGCATTACTTATTTATTACTACTATATGTACTCTGATTCTGTATTGTAAAAGTGTAATCAAATGTTATTTGTAAAACAACTTCATGAACTGTTTATTTGATTATTATGTTTTGTCATTCCGCTGCGAGATTCTGTATTTGTTTTTTTTCTTTCTCTGCTTTTTCTTATTTACCCCATAACAATCTGCCCTTTTGAATGGTTTGAGTCTGACGTGTGTGTCTGCTCGTCGATTTAAACCGTCCAAAAAGACAGATCGTTACAATAAATATTTTATCAATTATATTAATTGCACAAATTTATCAATGTAGATTATTATAACTTCATAGAGCAGATGTTCTTACAATATTAGAAAGGTTAAATGTTACCATTTTACTTTTTAATAAGGCTCCTACTAGTCTTTTATGTTTCTCCAAACCCTAAGATGAAACATAAAGTCTTTCGACTTTACAAGTGGGTGTTAGGAATTGTTTGCCTTGGGATTATAACCTTGAGGAATATCAACAAATCATACTCCCACAAACGATGGATAACTCTTTATCGGTTGTATTACATACAACTCTTAACTTGCGGTTCCTTGTCTTGATCTAATTTGACCTTGAGGAATATCAACAAATCAAAAGAGATTATTCACTCGTACCTACCATTTAGCGATGGCCTAAGTATAAATGTATGTTCCTTGAGGAATATCAACAAACACATACATATATCATACCTCATCTATTTTATATATTAATAGTGCTACACATAACATCCTTAGCTTGAGGAATATTAACAACTAAGGAGTATGTAAGTAATCTATTAAATATAAATGGTAGAGAACAACAAATATATTTAATTGAGTGATATCGACTTATGTAATAATGTATTTCTTATGAAATACCCTCCAATTCAAGTGTCAGGCACATCTGAAATCATAGTATACGTACTATACATATATACTTATTCCTTAAGCCTAATTAGGTTTCTTGCTGTTATACTTTTTATTATACATTTATATTAAATTTAATTCTTGTATAACTTTTATAACATAATTAACTTATATAATAGTCTGTGTATAATCTTGTATTAATTTAATTAATTAAATATTATTTAATAAATTAATCAACATTTTAATTAATTTTATTTTATTTATTGTTAACAATTTAAATGGAATATGTGCACTATAGCATTTATAGTTATACACATATATCTTATATATGTATTATTTTATTTATAATTAACATTTGTTTAATTTGTTTAATTTAGTTAATTAAGACAATTTTAGTTAATTATAATTAATTTTGAAAATTATATATATATATATATATTACCTTAACATCTTAAGATAATGTTACATATATCAATATATATGTTATTTAATTTACTTAACTAACTTTTAGTTAATTATTTAATTTATTAATCCAATTAATAATTAATAATTTTCAAAAATGATTTTCTTATTTTCAAAACAATTTTGAAAATTATTTTATAACATTTATAAAATCATTGCATACTTTAAATTTAACCTTTTAAATTTGAAATATTATTTTTATTTATCTTAATTTTAAACTTTTATTTTTATTTTTATTCCAAAACAGATTTTGAATATTAGCCCAAGGCTCAAATCAATTTGGGCCTTTGTATTGGGGATAACCTTTGGGTTTACCTCATCCTTTCGGGCCAGGTCAGCAGGCAGGTAGGGTAGCGTACATAATTACCTAAACCTAACCTTAGACATTATTTTTGTAGACACCATACTATATGGGTAGACTTTAATAAGTTGGCCATGATGCTGCTAATTTAGACTGCATAGGCTATTGGGTTCTGATACCATTGTTGGAACTGGGTAGCACGTAGCACGGTAAATAGGTAACTTTCAAAAAAATTATTCCATTTTGAATTTTATTGGGCCTATGAAGTCTGAATTTAATTAGATATGGTCAAAATTTATTTTAAATAAAATCATATTTAAGTTGTAAATAAGTTTTATTTTATTGTTATGTTTATATTATATGATATAACATGCATATCATATACATGTGTGTGTACATGCATATACAACATAAATAGTGAACGTGGTTTAACAAGCTCATGTATAAGTGCTAGGATTTACACTGCATCGGATATATTTGCCCCACCATATACATATGTGTTGTCTAATATAAATATATATATATATGTATGTATGTATGTATGTATGTATGTATGTATACACACACATACAATTGACATTGTAATGTAAAGTGATTGTAAATATTAATATAAATAACTATAGGTTTTAAATTTTAGATTTTGATTTGCATAATAATATATGTGGTAATTTCAAATTAAATCAATATATTAATTTTAAATAAATAAGTATATATGTAATATATATTTGGATTTTTTTAATATATACACATATACTCCTATATATACATATTAAATAGATATTTAGGAATTTTATATAACACACACACACACACACATATATATATATATATATTTAACGTAAATAATTAATTAAATACACACACACATAAATTTATACATATTCTAGAAATATATGTATGTATGTATGTATATGTATGTATGTATATGTGTGTGTGTATGTACATACACACACACACACATATACATATATATTAAACTTCCGGTTTTAAAACATTTTTTTTAATAATTGATTTCTATACGGAGACCATAAAAAATTAATGTAATTTCAAAAACAATTTAAGATATACACATAAATTTTAGTCATATTTAAATGTATATTTTATAACACACGTATATACTTTATATATAATTAGATATAATATTTAAATAAATTATATATATAGCGTATATAAAGATTTTAAAAATATATACATATATAATTTTTTATTCCAAAAACTATAATATATATATTAACAAAATATAAATATTATTTTTTATATAATTATGTTTGTATTTCAAGATTAAGTTTATATTAGATTCAATTTTTTAAAAACTATGGCCGTGAGCAATATGAATAAATGTAACAACCCGCAACTTAATAGGCCCGAATTTCGTCAAAATCGAAACCCAAGTCCATTAGGATACGGATTGTTGGTTTTGGTAACATGTAATAAATAGAAGTATATCAAAGAACGAACTCACAATAAAATAGAAAAATCTAATAGAATATATATATGCTGATTAGGCTACTACCTTGGAATCAATATTATTCCCTTAGCATTTGATTTCCTTTCTAGCATCGAGCATGAATGAGAAGACTTCACCATATGCAGTTCCCGTCTTGCACCAATAGCTCGTCCCTCTAAATCTACCCTATGGGTTGTAATGAGGTGGGGGTCAGAACAATGTTATGGTGATTGAAAAATTACATACTTTATCTATAACACTAATTTATGTGGATTGATTCCTATTTAAGTGTTATGTCCATCATTCACGGTTATTCCGTGTAATTCCATCTACTCGTACGATATATCTAACCTTCTTCAAGGTATAACTATATATATACATATACCTATATATATAAGGGTTGTACTACCCAAAAGAAAACCCCAGCCACTTAATACTTCTTAAATGAGGAGGAGGCAGACGCAACGTCTATTTAATACCTCAACCCTGAAGCGCCCACCCTCGGTAATGTAATTGCTAGCCAACCGACCCTTAGTTACAAATGCCAAAGAGCCATAGATACGGCTCTATAATTTAATTTTCCATATTACAAATGCATATCAAAGACTTATCTAAGGGTTAACTAGCCCACCTCCGACAAACAAACAACTAATTAAACAATGAGGTCTTTGCGTATCCCAAACAGAATCTACAGCTGTAGAAAGTGAAATCCATCAGGGCATAACCCAAGTCGTTGCTACCGACCACTCTAGACCGTTGGTGGTCCAAGGCTATATGCCAGCCTTGCTACTAAATACCAGTCCAACAATAACACTGACTTAGCCCATCGACCTGCCACAGCCAAAATCTCATTTGGACTAACCTAATGTAAGTCAATGAAAATACCCATCCAAGTTTCTTAATACATACTAGTAGAAATGAAGCAGGCCCCGTTTCCCTATTAGGTCTGGTCATAGGTTATTTAAGATTTATTATATAGGGAGGAGGCAGGCCCAATGGCAACTTAATACCTTCTACCCTGAAGTAAACCACTTGACTTCCCTAAAGGTACTAATTCATTTAATACTTCAAATCTAAGGTGAACCTTTGGTATATTTTCCCACACTTATACAAAAATGTTTATCCCTTCCCTACGGGTCCTATGGTTGGAGATGTCCTACATCAGTAGTAAGTACACAACTGTAGGTAGCCTCTAGGTGAATGATGAACTTCTGAAGTGTAACTCTATTGACCTTGCATACCAACCCATTCTAAACCAAACCCATTATCCTAGGCCTAAATATTGGGCTAGGACCACTAATTCATGCTCATCCTAAATGTATTATTAAGGCTATATAATTTCCTACTATGAAAATTATACCGTCTCATAGTATTTAGTTCCTATCTTATACGCTTATTAAGTATACCCTCGGTTTGCCTCTTATATCCCATAATGTCTATTATTCGTAATAAAAGGTCATTATTATTCAAATTTGACAATCACGGATGACATTTATCCATTTGTTCTAAATCAACCTATTATGCGTATTTCATTTCCCCATAAATGTCATATTAAATTCTTTAATCAGTCCCAATAAACGCATTTATGTTCCCATTTAATTCTTATTGCCCTGCTAATTTTGCAATCATCATTCCAAATTTTGGCGTTACTATCTCTTTTCCATTTCAACTTCTTAGTCTTATGATTTACTACGTTATTGGTAACTAGTCGCCCTAGTTATAGCAAATACGAATATCGACGTATATTCCGATATATGTGTGTGTGTGTGTGTGTATGTGTGTGTGTGTGTATGCATGTATGTATATTCCTATCCTAACACATTAATTTCTATGCTTTAGAAATCGAGAACATATACTTATTTGTACATTCTATAAGGAATATTAATTTCCACATTTTAATCCATTAGAGTTACCTGTAACGACCCGTATTTTTCCGATAATTAAAAAATATTAAATTAAATAAGATTTTGGAAATGTAATATTGTAAGAAATTTAAACTTATGATTTATTATCGGGTAAATAGTTAAAAACATGATTTAATAATGTTGTTTGAATGTTAATAACAACTACTTTAATGTAATCTCAATCAATCGGAATAATTGTAAAGTTAATTTGGTTAGAAATTGTAAATAAGAGATAAATGGAATGTTGGATTTAAATGTTGTAATTATATGTTATTAATCGAAATAGGAAAATAAATTAACTAGTATGTAAATTTAGTAGCTTTCATTTATAAACAATAAACATAGAAATGTGTTTGAATTATTAATGTGTAGTAATTGTTATTTATCACCTATTTATTTAATTTGTTGAAATTAAATTGGAAATCAATTGCAATAAATCTACTTAAATATTGCAGTTAATATGAATTAAAATGATAACTGTAGAATATTAACGTAATAAGATGTAAACCAATGTTAATTATATCCATAAGGTGATAGTTGATTGAATAATAGATATAAATCAAAATAAATGAATATATTTAAATTTAAATTATAATTAATGAATTTATTGCAATTGAAATTAAACACTATAATTAGTGCATTATTTAACATTGGATTTGACATGGAAATTATTTAAAAGATTATAAATTTACTACGTAATCAAAAATGATAAAAATTGGCTAACTTTTGAATTTAAATATAAAAGTGATTTAATCAATTTAATAATAATTTAATTATTTAACGTTAAAATAGCCATTTTGGCCATTGTCTCGGATTTCGATGAAACTAGTTTCATCGAATCCGTAATAGTGAATTATTGTAGGATTTCATGTTTCGTAGCGATCGGACTTGTCGTTTGATCGTGCGGGCTCGAAACGCGTAGAAATCAATTTAATGAATTCAATTTGAAATAAGCTGATTTTAAAAGCTAACTTCTGCATACTTTTGAATTAGGGTTTGGAACTTGTTCCATTGAGTTTAAAAATATCGAAAACATCTATTTTGATATATGGGATGACCTACTTTCGTTTCGGAAGTAGAACGGGCTTTTCGGGTAGTTATTGTCGTTACGAACCAATTTGATATGTCATTCATTCTTATCGCACCTTGTCTATATAAATAGATTTTTCCAACCTAGCAACCTTTCTATTTCTTATTTTTGTACGTACAAATCTATCTATCTATTCCTATCTCCTCTCTCCAGTGGCAAAAACCTATTTTCAATTCCAAAAACCCTAATTCAATTTCAAATTCAAATCGAAAATCAAACTCCTCAAAACTATGTCATATTATATATTGTTGGAAAGCTCCTGATGAGCGTAATATACTGTAGTGATTTGTTTTTCAATTAGATGCATCATTTGGCCAGAAATCCAGGATGAACCTCGGCCGTCGAAATTAGGTTTTCGCGATCCAAGGTGGATCCTCCTCTGATCGACGATCGGGAGGCGGTGTTGGGAAGAGGGAGTCGAGCAGGTCGCTGTGGTATTGTTCTTTCGTCCCCAGGTCGTTCCAATTCGCCGTGATTAGTCGTTAAAAGACACGGCTGCGTCGAGCGCCTGGATGCTCGATGGGTCGTCGCGAATGTAAGGGTGGAGCGGACTGAGGTGGTGGAGGCGGCGCAGGGGTCAGATCGAGGTGGATGTTGGCGTAGCGGCGGTGATAATAGCTTGAATGGTGGCGGCTGAGTGTTTGTCGCATACGCGAGTTGATGTCCGATGCTAGGGTTTCGAACGTTGAAAGGGTATGACGTGGTATGTTTTATATTATTTTATTTAATTTAAATTCAAACTTTAAATGTTCTAACTTACATATCTTTTGCATACGAACTCGGATTCACGCACGGTTTTCTCCATTGCGATCGTATCGAAATTCCGGACTTTATGGAAATGGTTTTGTTGGATTTTGAGACTGTCGAATTTTGGGGCTATTTTTGGATTTTAAATCTATTGGAATTCAAAGGTGGGTGTTTTAACTCACTCACAACTACTAAATTATCTTATGTTAGTTAAATAAAATTTATGATCTGATTAGAAATTGATTGGTTGATGTTTGGTATATTTAAATCGTTATTCCAGTTAAATCTGACTTTTATTGAATTTAATCGCCATTTAATTTAATATTGAATTTTAAATTGCCAGTTACCTATTATTGATAATCAGTCAATTTTTGTTATTTATTGGTTGGTTTGAATGATGATTGTGATGGATGTTTAATTGTTGATATTGGATGACTGGATGCTATATTTATATATTGTTATCACACTACAAGTTCCCTTAGTTATTGCTAGGAAAATCACTATGGGTTGAAATGATACATACCCGAACGATCTATAGATTAGGGAAAAATCGTTATGGGTTGAAATGATAGACTCGAGCGATTTTATGGATTTTGAATTTTAATTCGGAATTGCGGGTTGAAATGATATATACCCGTAAATTTAAATTTATTACGGGTAGAAATGATATATATCCGTATCACTTGACCATGGGGTAGAAAATTTTATACGGACACCGGATTGGTTAAATTAAATGGTTTTAAATCCTTAAATTTTGATTCCAGTTAAATGACAGTATGAAATAAAATTTGATTTATATAAACTAAATTATTTTGAAATCCAAGCTTTTAAATGTTGAAATTGGGATTGGTTTAATGTATTGTTTTAAGAATTTCAATTGAAATCTTAAAGTTGAATTTTGAAATATAAATGAAATTTATCAAATTGAGTTATTATAAACTTGAATATTTAAATTTTGAAATCTATCGAATTTGAAGTGGTTTAAATTTGTATCTCAACATGGATTTTAAATCGATATAAATTGAAATGGTTTAAATGAGAATTTGAATTGAAAGATAAAAATTGAGTTTTGTTGATTTGAAATCTTGACATGGTCCAGATTTGTTGTAATGAACAAAACAGTTGATTTGATACTATTCCAAAATAGATGATTTTAATATAAACTGTTAAAGATACATCATTTTAAATTTCCGATTTATTTAGATTTTAAACTATTTACTATATAAACCATTTCCAATAATCAAACCATCTTATATTTAAACTATTTTAATCTAATTTTAAACTATTTTAAACTATTTAATCTAATTTAAACTATTTTAATCTATTTTAAACTATTTTAAACTATTTAAACTATTTTAATCTATTAAAACTATTTTAATCTATTTTTAACTATTTTAATCTATTTTAAACTATTTAAACTATTTTAGTCTATTTTAAACCATTTAAAACCATTTAAAGCATTTTAAAGCATTTTAACTATTTTAAACTATTTTAAAACTATTTAAACTAATTATGACTATCTAAACTATTTTCAAAAATTTGAACTGCGCAAAGCTGAATTGTTTATATTTAAATCCTGGATTTAAAGCAAGTATGGTTAAATGATGTTATAACCCATGTTGGAATTTGAAAAGATATTTTCCAGTGAAATGACTTATTTTGAGTAAATATGATGATTTTGAAATAAGGGTTTAACCTATTTTTTGGATATGATTTCGAAAGTGATATGATTTCGAAAGTGAATATGATTTTGAAAGTGATACGATTTTTGAGTGATATTTTGATATCAATTATGAATCGGTTTTGGAAATGTAAAAGAACCATCCGGTGTGAAATAAGCGTTTGGTTGTTAAAGAGACCGGGATCGGATATTATCATACTCTCTGCCAATACTGAAAACCACTTTAACAACTATGCACGTGGTGGAGATTCCAAAATGAAGTAGGATGGTTTGACGACTGATTCTGTATGAGGTATTAACGTATCCATGACTCCCTCGAGTCAGCTTGATGTGACTAAAATAGGAGTCACGCCGGGCCAAGTGAGGTCTCACCTCCGATCGAACATGCTTCTTTGATACCATATTATGACTTTGTGATTGATTTGGTGGCCACCCTCAATTTTGATTATGGGAGTGTGTTCCGAGTTGGGCGGTAGTAGCTGCTATGCGTTACCACCAGTCCGGATCCGCAAAACGGTAGTATCCTACCCTGGGCATTGTCTCGCGTGCCTTGTCACATGCCTTATCATGCCAATTACGAGTTTGGTTTGTACCATACCTATGGAGTGCTCACTGAGTAAACCACCGGTTTGGTGGAGCTTACAGTATCTATATAGGCTACGGGAATATATAAAAATGTATTAAAGGGGATTTGGGTAATGCCTTATCGCTGTTTTAATACTTTACTTTACAGATAGACATATTATAATAGCGTATATTACTACATAGTAAATAGTTTAACGGATCCTTAGGAGATGGTAATCCTGAACATCTCTTAAGTTATTGCACGCACGTTAGACGCTAGATAAGAGATGTAAAACCCCGTAAACATCTCTAAAGCCGTTACACTCATATTTATTTACTGTTGATTTAACTTACATAAGATTTTCTAGTTCTGACTCGAGTGTTTTGTCTTTTCATTACGATCGAGTCAGTCTGTGCTTTTCAGTGTATTGAAGACTTTATTTCTAGAGGACGAAGACGGAGATTTGTATGCTATTTATTATTATTTATCCCACTGCATCATATTATTCCGCTGTATTATTTATTTATTCCTGCTAAATGTAACTCTGATCTGTATTGTAAAAGTGTAATCAAATGTTATTTGTAAAACAGCTTCATGAACTATTATTTGATTATTATATTTTGTCATTCCGCAGTGAGATTCTGTGTTTGTTTGATTTCTTTCTCTTCGTTTTCTTATTTACCCCATAATAATCATCCCTTTTGAATGGTTTGAGTTTGACATGTGTGGTTTATTGTCCATTTAAACCGTCCAAAAAGGGTGGGTCGTTACATTACCCATCCCAAAAGGATTATCGTAATAACTTTCCATAAATTACTTAAAAGTGAGACTTTTGCTCCGTTTGAAATTACAAGGAATTATTTCTTTTCTTTTATTGAAATAAATAGTGTAAACTACAAAGGAGAATATTTGTACTTTACACATCCCTTTCCCTTTTAGTATATTACTTATTATCTCAAACGATACACTTTTTATGCATAGTTGTGGAGTTAGATAATTTACGAAAATTACATGAAAATGGATACATATGAATAGTACCCACAACACACTCAATAAATTAAAAGGTAGAAATTCACATTCAAGTCAAACTTGGGTAGTCTAAATTAATACTAACAATTTATAACCCAATAATCATAAATCTAAAAGAAATCTTGTAACCTTAACAACATTCTACTTTAGAAAATTTAGGGATTGATTTCCAAATTTCTAAATTAGGGTGTAATACCATTTCTATTCGTATTACCTAACCTACAAAATATGTAAGCGAGATTTTAATTGAATACGTCTTTTTAATCCTACAACTTCATGGATCTTGCATAAGCATAAAAATTAAATAAAACTCAATGAAATAAATTTCAATGGTATGTATAAATCATATAATTTCCCACTCACTTTTCAAGATTTCCAAATATCCCAAATTCGAACTCATCCCTTTAATTGACTCCTTTTTTTCCAATCCAAATTTATATACCAGGATATATACATACCCATTAGAATTACAGATCTAAGAGGGGATTTGAAATAAGTGGAATATAGATTTATAATTATGAAATTTACCTCTTTCAACGGTATCGATTCACTCCTTCTCTTTTTCTCTTTTATATTTTTCCCTTCTCAATTTATATACATATAATATAATATTTTATAATTAATATAAACAGTGGAGAAGGAAAAATGATAGAGCTTCACTTCTTCGATCAGAAAATACGAGAAGAAAAGTGAGGGGCTAGGCCAGTATTTACAGGCGCCCAAATCAATCGTATCTATTAGATTTAAAATAATTAAATCTGGACCATTCGGCTAAGGTTCAACACCAGCCGCCATTATTCCAGCCGTTCGACCGCTCCTCTATAGGCGGTCACTGCTAGCGGTCGACCAGCCCAAGTAGGGGGTCGATCGGTGGGGTCTACGTGGTTAATATAATTTATCTTCTTTTTGTTCATATTTAATTATTTTCGTTCGGAAACTTCAACCGCTAATAACTTCTTTATTTGAACTCCGATCGCAAAACTTCAAATACAAAAGTTGCTCATCATCATGAACATATTGGTGCAAGTTCTATAGCCAAATTCTGAAGTTTGCACAAATTCCATTTTTTGAGCTTTAATAATTATTTATTAATCACCATTGATTTTTTGGGATGTTACATTCTCCCCCCTTAAAAGAATTTCATCCCCGAAATTCTTTAAGGGTTGAATTATGTAACATAATGCGCAACCATTATAAACTATCCAACTAATTAGTGTACAATAAACTTTGTAGCCAAATGTGTAAAAGTGCATGGTGTATCACAACATATACGATATATATGCTAAATAATTCTAAATCGGCGCCTCCTATATGAATGCATTCTTTTGAAACACTTTGAAAATAAGATGCAAACAACCTATATATACTGACAGTTCTATATGTATGCAAGTTTTCAAAAATCAAAAATCCTTGTTTTCATACAACAATTTCTACATTCCTACGAATAGGAGTATGGTTCCATCAATTTTGTATACATCCCCTACCATCCAATGCCTAGACACAATGTATAAAAAAAATTAAATATAGTTTTCCTAGATCTGTGCTCCCATGCCGGAAAAGGAATTTAGATGGAGAATTTGACATTTCCACCATTCATTTGGATACCTATTCTATTGCACCTTAGATCCTTTTCTTTTGCCCCCAATCTTTTCCAACTTTTCCAAGTATAAATTGCATAAGGAAGTTTATTTTTGGATGTTAAAACAGAATTATTTTAAGCACAAGTTTTGTTCTCTATTAACAAGGTATAGAAATAGAAATTCCAAAGCTAAAACAACTTTTTCCTTTGTTATTCTCTATGTTTTGTATACTATCACCCTTGTCGGACATTAGAATTCATATTCACTAACACATCGACCATTCCTACGCTAAACACGGGGCATTTGAAAATCAAAAAAATTCTTATTTTCTATTAAAAATCATTTTACCCCTTCCAATCAAACTTGCAAAATAATTTGAAAATTAAATCTTCAAAAGCATTCAAAAACAATTTTTCAAAAGCATTTAAATACAACTCTTCAAAAGCATTTGAACACAATTTTTCAAAAGCATTTGCCTCTCCATCCTTAAAACAAATCAAGCCACATCTTAATGTAATCGGGACTCGGTCAAAGAGTTAATTCATATGATTGACCCTAGCATCATGCAGTTAATCTTAGAAGGAAAACCTTTCCTTTTACTAAAAAAAACAACAAACAACACACAAGCACATTTATAAATTTTAGCTTTTAAGGCAAATGGATAGTGACCCATGATTTCGTACCAACCTATCCCTATCCTTCGCTCGCTAAAATTTATTTCTTCCAAAATTCTAAAGTTTTTGGGAATAAACTCGCTAATTTAATTCCCTAATTCATTTTATAAACTTCCAGCCTTAATTACATTCATTTCTAGTTAAGTATCCTTATAAGATTTTTTTATTTATACTGTTTTCCAATATATATAGTGGTCAAAGCTCATCTAGAAAATCAACAGTATAATAAAATAGGAACATATCTCATATTATATTGTACAATTTTTCCAATACCCAAAGCAAGACAACTAGCTTTTACCACCCAAATAACATAAAAGAAATAATTGCTAGAAGCTATCATTCATCGTCAACTTGTCTATATGATGTTGTGGCCCTATCACCTCTTACTTGATTAAGATAAACATTTCTAGTATGTCATTCTAATATAACCCACATGTCTTAACTTACCATCTTGCTCCCAGTAAATAAGATCCGTCCATTAGTTCAATTATTACACTCGACTATGGGATAAATTGTGTATTATGACATTATAGTGGGTAAGAAATATAAACCATGCACATTTAGAATAACTTATCAGAAAATTTGCTCAGTGGGATAAGTTTCCTACCACCTATCATGCCTTCTTTATCCTTGAGTCAACCATCATCCTCTATATGTGTTTGCCATTTCCTTATCCCCTTCTCCAATCATACTACCATTTTCTTTCAATCAAAATCTTTTGGTAGTATTCTCAATTTTTTTTATTTACTTCCCCTATCCTTGGTCTTTCATGCGAGTATATCCTAGGACTCACAAAAGTGTATTTTGATACCATTCCCCATTCCTTAGAGGTTTCTTCTTATAGCTTTCACACATTTCTAATAAAATATTCCTACGTCCATACCAATATTTCTTTTATTCAATGGGGATTCCTTGTTGCTACACTATGAGCATTCGTAAATAATTTATTCATAGCCTTAACCTTTACCCCGTCTTACCTAGGCAGTCATCCCTATCTACTCCATGTCAAAAAAAAATTGTTTAGTTTTCACCACTCTTTATAAAATTAAAACTTCAAAGTCATGAAGTACTAAATCCAAAACTTTTACCTTGAAAACATAAACTCGGAAACCTTTTTATTAAATTAAAAAACTACTTGGTTTCTAATAGGAGCTATGAAAAATTTCTCATTCTAACCAGCTTTCCCCTTTTCAAAGACTTTATATAATAGAGATTTACTTCTTTGAAAGTAAGATTTTTAACTGAAAACATTTATCATGTTTGCATCTAAAATCCCATCTGTCATACAAAACAATTTTTCAAAAACATCTTCTACAACTTTAAATACTGAAAACTAAAGTTGACAATGATAACTTCCATCTTATTATTTTCCTACTACTCATGCTATTTATGCTTTTAACCTTAGCAAAGATTCTAATGGTATATAAGGGAGACTTCTAAAAGAAATGTGCAATTATTGCACGTATTTATGGAAATTATCCTTTCTTTCTACGCTTTGCCTCTAATTTCCTACATCGTTCCTAACTTGATTACTAACATTATTCTAATATATAGATTCCTAATGTTGTTCCTATTTAAATTTCTTAGCGTCGCTGCTATTTATATTTCTCCTACCTAAATGGCTTCTACATACATAGGCTTTTCTACTTTTATTGTTTTTCTCGTTAACTCATTGCAGTGTGTTCTTCTGTAGCTTTAATCATTGGGCTTTTCCTTATTAACATGAAAAGATATATATATATATATGTATGTATGTATGTGTATATATATATATATGTGTGTGTGTGTGTGTGTGTAAATATATATATCAGTTTTCTCTCTCCGTGTTTTCCATATAAAGGAATATTCTTCCTATATTCACTATCGGGCATTCTTGCTCTTCTATTCTCTTTACCCCATTTAAATTAAGTACTATTTTCTTTTATCCACCCTTAAGAAAGAATTTTAAAAAGGAATTTCTAAATTCACAAAAATAGAAAAAATCATCGAGTCAAACACATGCCCTATTTTCTATTCATTTAAAAAATGAAAACTCCTTTATTAAAAACCTTTTAAATCGATTTGACCCAACCGAATTTAAATTTCACTATGATTTGTCAAATAGCTACTTAAAATTTTCTTGTTTTTTTAAACAACTTTTCAATGGTAGGTCCATTTATTTTAAATAAATCCTTTGAAAAACCATGCAAAACGTTTCAAGAAACTTTCAAACTCTTTTTGTTAAATTCTTTCATGTGGGATCTGACTTAGAAATGGACTCTTATTCGTCATTTCTTTTGGACTTTCCTTCTTTCCTATGCATTTTTAACTCATCTTCGTCAAAAATCTAGCTATCATCTTGTGGTAGTTAATGCACACCTTCACGTGGGAACTTGCTCAATCATTTTTCACCTTACTTCCGGATGCATGCAACTTATATATTCCAACTTCCCATCCATCTTGATGAAATGTACGCCTTCAATCGGCAATCTAGCAAAATCCGCAATCATAGGGCAGCCTAGGCCTAGCAAAGGAGTCAAGTACTAAAACAACCCGAAATTTTATCATTTTGATTTGTGAATATTTAATTAATGATTTTGAATGATCAAATAACCCTCTTTTAATTAATAACTAATGATAAGAGATTCGATTTTGAAATTTGTTTACATAAATAAATAATTCGATGAAAAATTAACAATGTTAAGAAATTCGTTTTTTGAATTTTCGACTTTTTATCCAACAACTTTTGGTCATACAAATGGGCATACAAATAGCAAATTATATTTACTATTTTTTAATAAAGGAATTTGTTAACTTTAATTATCATTAGAAAGTTTTTAGAAATAATTAAATAAAGGATTAGGAAAAAGTGGGCTTTTTGGTACAAAAATTTGTTTGCTTTTTATGTGATATGATGGCATGTACTTTGGCACATGGAGTAGTGAGGAAGCTTGTTATGGAAGAGTAATAGAGGGTTAGTTAGGTAATTTGGTAAAGGGGTAAGTGAGGTCATTTGCCATTTTTTAGTGTTTATAAAAGAGAAGGCAACACCCTAAAGTTCATTTTGTTTTCATTTTCTAAGTTTGATTCTTCTCCATTATTTCCTTAAACTAGACCACTTCAAACTCCTCTCTTTTATCCTCTAACTTCATGCATAAGCTTGTATACATTTAGTACACATTCCACCATCTCAAAGATGCAACCTGAGTGCAAAAACCCCACTTTGACCTTGGGCCATGTGCATTTTAATAGGAGGGAACCTGTAACAACCCGCATATTTTACGATTTTATATTTAAATATTTTATTTAAATGTAGCGTCGTTAATCGGATTAAAGTCCGAAAATCTACTTTTTGCAAACGGTCGAATTAGGACTCGGGACCACTTCCATTGAGTCCAAAATGGCGTTTGCGACTTTTTTGAGTTTAAGCTTTGATATGTTTGGAGTGAGTTGAATTTTGCTATTTTCTGTTGTGCTTTTGGGTTTGGGTTTCACCCAACTCCTCATATACTCTAACTCAGCCCCTCTCTTCATCCATTCATTCTCATTTCATTTCTTTTTCTCTTGCACAACTGAACAAGGGGAGAGGAAAGGGAAATTAAAATTCAAAACCCTAGATTCAATTGCAAACTCCAAATTCTTGCTCCAAATTCAAAGAAAAGCTAAGGTAAGCTCCATCTTCATCTTCTCCATCTCTTCTCCTCTTCAATTTCAGAAAATTCCTAAACCCTAATTTAGGAAATACTTGTTTTGATCTTAGATTGAAGCTTATAGAGTTGAAGTGAAGAGTGATTGATCTTTTCCTTGTGTTTGAGCTTCTTATCTTTGTTTTGTGTTAAAAAGGTGAGTTTTGAACTCACATCTACTTCTCTTGATATCATTGATGTTAGGTATGAATTCCTAACACTTATTCATGTTCATTTGCTTTTGGTTTGAATTGATTTGGTGAACATTTCAATTTTGGTGTTTTGAAGTCAAAAACTCTAAAAATCATAGCTTTGATGTTTGATCATGTTTTTGGAGGTGTATTGAAGAGCCAATAGGGCTGGGTTGTCGATTGGCATAAACCCCTAGCGCCCATTGCTCGTCCGATCAAAAATTGGAAGAGTTGCTCTTTATTTGGATAGGCTGAAAAACAGCCCCAGTGCTAGTCAGTCGACTGGCCTCTGCAGTCAGTCGATTGGCTGTAGCAAATAAATGTTCCTGGGACTGTCTGCAGAAACAGGAAGTCTCTGTTTCCTGTAGTCAGTCGACTGGCCTCTGTAGTCAGTCGACTGACTGTAGGAAATGAACTTCCGGGTTTCTGGATCAGTCGATTGGCCTCTGCAGTCAGTCGACTGACCTGCTTGTTTTTGCCTATTTTTGCCTATTTTGCTTGGTTTCCAATTTCAATCGATTCGTGTCAATTCCAATTAGTTGTTATTGCATATTTGACTTTGATGATTCCTTTTTGATTTCATACACGGGGTTTTATAAAATGATCTTTTCAAATTATATTAAAAGCTCGCTTCTCCAATTTAGAATTTCTATTTAAAACACACATACAATTTTGCACTTCGAGCGAAGAGGGAGGAGAATTAAATGATTAAATAAAACGCGTGCTATGAACACGTGCGTTTATCTTTTCGGTTAATTCCTAATCTATTCGTTTGACCGTTTTGACCTTTGGGTTTACCGATGAGATGAGGCGAACTTTGTACTGCTTTGAGTGTGAAATTGGCTAATGGTTAGTAAACTGTTTAGTGCGAACGTATGGTATGGGACTCACGTTAACATTTTATGGGTTCCTTTCTGAGAGTTGTGACACATTCCGCCAAACAGTGGTGTCCAGTACCGCCACTACGGTTTGTTGCCTTCGGGCGTTGCCTTCGGGTGTTGCCTTTTGGCGTTGCCTTCGAGCGTATGGATCCTTGTTATACGGTACTGAGCTCGAGCATATTTTGTTTCTTTAACAATTATATTTCCCTAGTGTATCGCCTTTCGGTGTAGGTTCGTTGAACCACACGATATATAGCAATTACCTTGTGGAAACTTGTGTACCTTTGTTGGTATTTGTTAATTGCCTTTTGGCTTGTTTTGGGATATGATATCCTTTGTTTATTGTGATTGCCGATATGGCGGGTTCTGGAATATCTCCTAAGTGGGAGTAATATTCTACCAACCATCTTTATTACTATTGCATATTGCCGATGAGATGAGGCTTATTATTCGACATTATGTGATGTCGATTCCTCTTTGGAGGATTTATTTATTTGCTAAGTGACTACGTTTTCACTATGTTAGTAATGTGGTTATTGTTGTACTTCTCTTTGGAGGAGTATTATATCATCATCTTATACTGCATTTTTATTATCTAGCTTTATCTAACTGATTTATTTAGCCAGACTGACCCGTGTATTTTATACTCGGGTCAGACCGAGATGTTTCAGGTTAGGTACATTGGACTTAGCCTATTTTGCTTCCGCATGGACTATTCTGCTAGTTCCTTTTTGTTATAGCTTTGTGTTGTCCTTTTTGTCTGTAACTCTGATATGTATTCTTTTGACTCACCTGTATATTGTGGTTTGCTATACCACTTGACATGTATCATTTTGTAAACTCTGTAATGTATCTGTATATGTGAAAGTGTATGTGATGATCTACTGTTCTGTGATGTGAATTACATTGAGTTGTTATATTTTATTCTGATAGATCCTTCAGCCACCTATGTCTTTGTATTAAGTATTTATTGGAGATGTCGATCCATTTAAGTAAGAAGTGGCATTGTCGGCGTATTAAATAGATAATTAAGACATGGTTATAGATGGTCGCTCATATCCAGCTCTATTCTCCGTATTAGTAGACGGTGTTACTTAGTAATACTCTTTGCTAATGTGGGTCTCGGAGTGGGGCGTTACAGCTTGGTATCGAAGCTGAGTTCAGAACAAAATATGATAAACATAGAACAGAGACACATATTACGGTACATCAAAGGGTAGTACGAATGTTATGAATCTTTGAATCATCGTGCCTTATTTCTTTCCGTGCCTTTGGGGTAGATAGAATTTTGGGAATACGTCTAGGAATGCATTTTATTCCGTAAGTATTCCATATTTGAATTAATGATATCTACCTTGTGAATAATCTTTATCTTATCTTATCTTTCGGCTAATGGCCGGTAGAGGCCGAGGACGACGCTCGGATGTTGGGCAATCCAGTGGCTCACATCCGGACGGCGTTTATATGTCTGCCGATCAGTTTTTGGAGTTATTTAGGAGCACTCAGCCTCCAGCTCCTATTTGTGCATCTCCACCACGCAAGTCTGCTTTTGCACGCCTGTGTAGTGATTTTTCTCATCTTGGAGGAAAGCCATTTAAAGGCTCCGAGTCCGTTCTTGAGGTCCAAGCTTGGATTAGCACATGCGAGCATATCTTTTCTCGTATGGATCTATTTGACCATGATCGAGTTCTTGTAACTTCTAGCTTATTGCAAGAGCGTGCCCTTGATTGGTACGAGCTTCTTATAGCCGAACTTGATGAGTCAGTTCTTTCTTGGACTCAGTTCCGGGAATGATTCGAACTCAAATTCATTCCTGAATCTGAGAAAGTTTTATTAGCCCGTCGCTTCCTTGAGTTGAAGCAAGGGAAGTCTTCCATTTCTTATTATGTTGCATCATTCGAGGCCTTATCTAAGTATGGTCTTGAATTCATTAGCACTTCTTATAATAAGAATATGAAGTTTGTCTCTGGTCTTAAGAAATATCTTAAGAAGTCCTTAATGCTCTAGCTTAAACTTTCTTTTGAGGAGTTGGTTGATTCGGCACTTCATCTCGAGGCCATCGAGAAGGAGTGTGATAGTGGTGATGATGTTGAGGTTCGCAAGAACCCCAATAATAAGAAGTTTCCATTTCATAAGCATGGATTTCTTCCTTCCAAGAAGAAGAAGCCTATTGAATCTGGTTCTAACTCTCAATCTGCTGGAACACCTTCCATTCGGAAGTGTTTCAATTGTGGTTCTCCTGATCATATGATTCGAGCTTGTACTAAGCCTCTCTTCTGCCATTATTGCAAGAAGGAAGGTCACCGTGTTTCCACCTGCCCTACTGCTATTGCTAGTGCCAAGTCTGGCAAGCTTTATGTTGCTAAGGCTTCTGGAGGTTCTTCTCAGCCCGGAGGTATATCTCCATCTATTTTGGAAGGCTCTATTTTATTTCATGACCGTAGTATTCGAGTTCTTTTTGATACAGGAGCTTCACATTCTTTCGTACAGAAAAAGCTCGTCGATGATTTGTCTTTGGATGTTTCTTGTATGGTTACTTCGTTGAGGATCGCGAATCCTATTGGGGGATCCGCAACCCTTAGCATGCTTTGTGATGATGTTGAGATTGTTTTATGTGGCTTTTCTTTTCATGCGAATCTGCACGTTATTTCTTATTTGGATTTTGATATGATTTTGGGTATGGACTGGCTAGTGAGATACGATGCCAGGATTATTTGTTCTGAAAGAATTTTATATCTTCGACACCCAGATTCGTTTACTCAGCTATCACTTGTTCTTTGGAATGTGGATAATTCCGAAATGGCTTTATATTCTCTTGACTCACGAGATGATGATGATATATCTCGTATTCCTATTGTTTGTGACTTCTCTGATGTTTTTGAGCCGGTTTCGGGTTTGCAACCCAAGCGGGCGATCGAGTTCCGCATTGATCTCATTCCAGGCGCGCAGCCAGTTGGTCGTCCTCCCACGAGGATGTCTACAAAAGAAAATGAGGAACTCAAGAAGCAGCTTTTAGAGCTTGAGTCCAAGCAGTTGATTCAGTCCAGTTTTTCACCGTGGGGTACCGCGGTCGTCTTCGTGAAGAAGTCCGATGGAACTCTTAGGCTCTACATCGACTATCGCAAGCTTAACGAGTTGACCATCAGGAATAGGTATCCTTTGCCAAGGATCGATGATATGTTCGATCTTTTGAGTGGCGCTAAGGTCTTCTCTAAGCTCGACCTTGCCACTGGTTTTCATCAGCTCCGAGTCCCGGAAGATAGCATACCTCTTACAGCTTTCCGCACTCGATATGGTTCTTTCGAGTGGCTCGTTATGCCGTTCGGTTTGACAAACGCTCCTGCTTTCTTTGTTGATCTTATGAATCGAGTATTCCGGGAATATCTCGATAAGTTCATCCTTGTGTTCATTGACGACATTCTTGTTTATTCTAGGTCTGAAGCCGAGCATGCTAATCACTTGAGAATTGTCTTGAGTACTCTTCGTCACCATCAGCTAAAAGCCAAATTCTCCAAGTGCCATTTTTGGGAGAATAAGGTTAAGTTCTTAGGCCATGTTGTATCTTCCGACGGCATCTCTATCGATCCCTCAAAGATCGAAGCTATCCAAAATTGGAAGAGGCCTGAGAATGTTCATGAGATTCGCAGTTTCCTTGGATTGGCGGGTTATTACCGTCAGTTCATTAAGGATTTTTCCCGTGTTGTGCTTCCTCTAACCAGCCTTACTTGGAAAGGCATTCGTTACATTTGGTCTGATAAGTGTGAAGTTTCGTTTCAGACATTAAAGGAACTTCTCACTAATGCTCCTATTCTTGTGGTTCCCGAGGGGAATCATGATCTTGTTGTCTACACCGATGCTTGTGGTAGTGGTCTCGGTGCCGTGCTTATGCAGAAGGATCGGGTAGTTGCTTATGCTTCTAGGCAACTGCGTCCTAATGAAGTTCGCTATGCCACTCATGATCTTGAGTTAGCCGCCATTGTCTTCGCCTTGAAGATTTAGCGACACTATTTATTAGGCGAGCACTTCATTCTCTATACCGATCATAAATCCTTGAAGTATTTGTTCACTCAGAAGGAACTCAATATGAGGCAACAACGTTGGCTCGAGTTTCTTGCCTCCAATGACTTTGATATCCAATATACCCCTGGTAAGGGTAATCGTGTTGCTGATGCGCTTAGTTGCAGACATTCGGCTGTTGTTTCTTTGATGCTTACCGAATGGGATATTCTTGAGACTATATCTTTTTGTGATATTCGTGATCGAGCTCCATCCTCTGATTCTCCGATAGTATTATTCAGTTTGGAAGCTCGACCCTCTTTACTGGATCGTATTGCCGAAGCTCAGCGGCGTGATCCTGATCTTGTGCATCTCATTCAGCTTTGTGAGACTGAATCCCGTGATGAGGCGTTGCGGGACTTCAGCATTGATTTTCATGGGTGTCTTCGTAAAAAGAACCGTCTTGTTGTGCCTTCCGATTCTGCACTTAGGCATGACGTTCTTGATGACTGTCATCGGTCTAAGTATACTATTCATCCAGGCAGTAGTAAGATGTATGCCGATATGCATCGCCTTTATTATTGGGAAGGCATGAAGCGTGATGTTGTGAGTTATGTGAGTAATTGCATAACTTGTCAACGTATTAAAGCCGAACATCATCTCCCTTCTGGTCTCCTTCAGCCTCTAGAGATTCCATTATGGAAATGAGATCAGATTTCGATGGATTTCATTGATGGCCTACCTCGTACGAGATCGGGCCATTCTAGCATCTGGGTTATTGTTGATCGCCTCACCAAATCAGCTCATTTTATTCCTATTAAATCTAATAGGACTGCTTCTCTTTTGGCTAAGTTATTTATCAAGGAAATCATGAGACTGCACGGTGTTCCTAGTTCGATTATGAGTGACTGTGATCCTTTATTCACCAGTCATTTCTGGAAGAGTCTTCAGCAAGCTTTGGGAACAAAGGTTAATTTCAGCACAGCTTATCATCCACAGTTTAATGGACAGACTGAACGGGTAAATCGTATCTTAGAGGATCTCATCCTTATTTGTATTCTTGATTTTGGAGGTAGTTGGGAGGATCATCTACCCCTTGTAGAGTTCTCCTACAATAATAGTTTTCAGTCCAGTATCGGTATGGCTCCTTTCGAAGCCTTATACGGAAGGCCATGTCGATCGCCTTCTTGTTGGTTGGAATCTGGGGAGAAGCTTATTCTTGGCCCAGATTTTGTTCATGATTCTTCCGAGAAGATTGTTCTTATTCGGCAGAGAATGAAAAAGGCATAGAGCCGCCAGAAATCCTACGCGGATAACCGTAGGAAGCCTCTCGAGTTATCGGTTGATGATCTCGTCTTTATTCGTGTTTCTCCTTTGAAGGGGGTTATGCGTTTTAGTATGACAGGGAAATTGGCTCCTCGCTTTGTAGGACCATTTCCTATTACCGAACGTATTGGCCCTATGGCTTATAGAGTTTCACTTCCAACTCATCTATCCGGAGTTCACAACGTGTTTCACGTCTCTCAGCTTCGGAAGTGTCTTCGAGAATCGGATTATGTTATTGACTCTCCTGATTTGCAAGGGCTTTAGATCTCACCAGATTTATCTATTGTACAGCAGCCTATTCGCGTACTTGCCACGGAGGTGAGACACCTTCGAAACAAGGACATGCCGCTCATTAAAGTTCAATGGTCTGCTAATCCTAATGACTATACTTGGGAAACCAGAGAGTTTATCGAGCGATCCTATCCGGGTTTTCTATCTTTGCTTAGCAATGATGAGAATATCTCTTTATCTCAAGCTTATTTTCTTTCCTTTTTGGATGTAAGTATGTAGTTATTGCAAATTCTTCTCTAGGAATTGCGTGGACGCAATTTTGTTAAGGAGGGGAGATCTGTAACAACCCGCATATTTTACGATTTTATATTTAAATATAGCGTAGTTAATCGGATTAAAGTCCGAAAAGCTACTTTTTGCAAACGGTCGAATTAGGACTCGAGACCACTTCCATTGAGTCCAAAATGGCATTTGCGACTTTTTTGAGTATAAGCTTCGATATGTTTGGAGTGAGTTGAATTTTGCTATTTTCTGTTGGGCTTTTGGGTTTGGGTTTCACCCAACTCCTCATATACTCTAACCCAGCCCCTCTCTTCATCCATTCATTCTCATTTCATTTCTTTTTCTCTTGCACAACTGAAAATGGGGAGAGGAAAGGGAAAATAAAATTCAAAACCCTAGATTCAATTGCAAACTCCAAATTCTTGCTCCAAATTCAAAGAAAAGCTAAGGTAAGCTCCATCTTCATCTTCTCCATTTATTCTCCTCTTCAATTTCAGAAAATTCCTAAACTCTAATTTAGGAAATACTTGTTTTGATCTTAGATTGAAGCTTGTAGAGTTGAAGTGAAGAGTGATTGATCTTTTCCTTGTGTTTGAGCTTCTTATCTTTGTTTTGTGTTAAAAAGGTGAGTTTTGAACTCACATCTACTTCTCTTGATATCATTGATGTTAGGTATGAATTCCTAACACTTATTCATGTTCATTTTCTTTTGGTTTGAATTGATTTGGTGAACATTTCAATTTTGGTGTTTTGAAGCCAAAAACTCTAAAAATCATAGCTTTGATGTTTGATCATGTTTTTAGAGGTGTATTGAAGAGCCAATAAGGCTGGGTTGTCGATTGGCATAAACCCCTAGCGCCCATTGCTCGTCCGATCGAAAATTGGAAGAGTTGCTCTTCATTTGGATAGGCTGAAAAACAGCCCCAGTGCCAGTCAGTCGATTGGCTGTAGCAAATAAATGTTCCTGGGACTGTTTGCAGAAATAGGAAGTCTCTGTTTCTTGCAGTCAGTCGACTGGCCTATGTAGTCAGTCGACTGACTGCAGGAAATGAAACTTCCGAGTTTCTGGATCAGTCGACTGGCCTCTGCAGTCAGTCGACTGACCTGCTTGTTTTTGCCTATTTTTGCCTATTTTGCTTGGTTTCCAATTTCAATCGATTCGTGTCGATTCTAATTAGTTGTTATTGCATATTTGACTTTGATGATTCCTTTTTGATTTCATACACGGGGTTTTATAAAACGATCTTTTCAAATTATATTAAAAGCTCGCTTCTCCAATTTAGAATTTCTATTTAAAATACACATACAATTTTGCACTTCGAGCGAAGAGGGAGGAGAATTAAATGATTAAATAAAACGCGTGCTATGAACATGTGCGTTTATCTTTTCGGTTAATTCCTAATCTATTCGTTTGACCGTTTTGACCATTGGGTCTGGTTTACCGATGAGATGAGGCAAACTTTGTACTGCTTTGAGTGTGAAATTGGCTAACGGTTAGTAAACCGTTTAGTGCGAACGTGTGGTATGGGACTCACGTTAACATTTTCCGGGTTACTTTCTGAGAGTTGTGACACATTCCTCCGGACAGTGGTGTCCTGTACCGCCACTACGGTTTGTTGCCTCCGGGCGTTGCCTTCGGGCGTATGGATCCTTGTTATACAGTACTGAGCTCGAGCATCTTTTGTTTCTTTAACAATTATATTTCCCTAGTGTATCGCCTTTCGGTGTAGGTTCGTTGAACCACACGATATATAGCAATTACCTTGTGGAAACTTGTGTACCTTTGTTGGTATTTGTTAATTGCCTTTTGGCTTGTTTTGGGATATGATATCCTTTGTTTATTGTGATTGCCGATATGGCGGGTTCTGGAATATCTCCTAAGTGGTAGTAATATTCTACCAACCATCTTTATTACTATTGCATATTGCCGATGAGATGAGGCTTATTATTCGACATTATGTGATGTTGATTCCTCTTTGGAGGATTTATTTATTTACTAAGTGACTACGTTTTCACTATGTTAGTAATGTGGTTATTGTTATACTTCTCTTTGGAGGAGTATTTTATCATCATCTTATACTGCATTTTTATTATCTAGCTTTATCTAACTGATTTGTTTAGCCAGACTGACCTGTGTATTTTATACTCGGGTCAGACCGAGATGTTTCAGGTTAGGTACATTGGACTTAGCCTATTTTGCTTCCGCATGGACTATTCTGCTAGTTCCTTTTTGTTATAGCTTTTTGTGTAGTCCTTTTTGTCTGTAACTCTGACATGTATTCTTTTGACTCGCCTGTATATTGTGGTTTACTATACCACTTGACATGTATCATTTTGTAAACTCTGTATTGTATCTGTATATGTGAAAGCATATGTGATGATCTACTGTTCTGTGATGTGAATTACATTGAGTTGTTATATTTTATTCTGATAGATCCTTCATCCACCTATGTCTTTGTATTAAGTATTTATTGGAGATGTCGATCCATTTAAGTAAGAAGTGGCATTGTCGGCGTATTAAATAGATAATTAAGACAGGGTTATAGATGGTCGCTCCTATCCAGCTCTATTCTCCGTATTAGCAGACGGTGTTACTTAGTAATACTCTTTGCTAATGTGGGTCTCGGAGTGGGGCGTTACAGAACCCTTGGGTTATGTGCATTTTAGGAGGTGGGGAGGCTTGGTTGTGTGCAAATTTAGGTGAAGGTAGGAGGAACGTGTACTTGCTTGGTTCTTAGCAAGAAGTTGTAGCTTGTTCCAAAGTTTATGTCTCATTTTTATAACGACCCAAAATTTTAGTCATCAAAAATTGGAATATTTAATTGATTTTAAATATTGAAAAGTTAAAATTCATAAGTTAAATAACTTATATTTCAAATATAACGATTTATTTAACAATTAAATTGTTAAATGTTCGTCGACGGAAATTCTATCGGTTTAGAAAACCGTCGAACGAATTTAAATTAAAATTTTACCGCAAGCGCACGGTGTACGAATGTAGCACGTAGCGAATACGGGTCGATCCGTAGGGAATTGATGATTTTAAAATTCTATTCAATCAAATTAAACCAATGTCGAGTGAATGTTAAGCTAAAGAATTAGAAAATTAGCTAACTAACTAAAAGAAAAGAGATGCAAATATAAGAGTTAAATGACAATTTAGAGAATAAATCCACTCTCTAGATTATGTAGTTCAACACATATGAAATCATAATCTCTCTTTTTCGGTCATTAGTGCTTTAATTGATGTGTTTATCATAAGTATGGCATATTTGTGCTATTGATTAGCCAACATAAGCCATCAAACTATAACACACCCCTTAAATCACTTACTATCTTTGACAATGAAAATGAAAATGAAATCTATTTTTAAGTATGGCCTATTAACTATTGATTAGAAATATAGACCATCAAATTTTAATTTCAAATCACTTTCTTTTGCCATAATCATATTTTGATGAAGAGGCATTTGTGTTAGTGATTGTTTAAGTATAGCATATTTGGTGTCAACAACATAGACTATCAAATTCAAGGCAAAAACAACAATTAAACCACTTCAATCATTCTTCATTAAGCACAAAAAGAGAGCATGAATTAACAAATAGTTGAAGCTACATAATTAGATAGCTTCATTACCCCTAAATATAAGGGGTTTAGCCTCTCATATTTATCATTTGATTAACAAATGTAGCTTGCAACATGAAAGCAAAAAAAGAAAGCAAAATGAAAGCTAAATGAAAGAAAACTATTCTAATTGCATAAAAGAAAATTTACACTACTAGCATGAAAGGAAATGAACATATAATTAAAAGGAAACACTAATTACATTGCATAAAAAAAAGGAATTACATAAGAGAGAAGAAATGGCTAAGTAGCCATGAAAAGAAAGAGAGCTTTGATTTATTTTCTAAGCTAAAAACTAACTAAAAGAGACTAAGGGAGGGAGAGAGTTACATGAAACATAAGGGGATTTTATACATGTGTTAAACCCTAATTCATGTTTTTGGGGAATGCCCAAAATACCCTCTTAGGAAGTGTGGAGGCCAAGTAATCATTAGCTTCAAATAATCCTCATTTAAGTGTACATGAAGCCATTAATTCCATAAGCATGTGCATTAGACTCTAATTTGTACATTAAGGTAGGTGGGTAGGTGGGGTCCTCCATTATCTTCACTTTGAATTATTTCCATCTTCATTTGTTCTCTTCACTCTTGTGCATGCATATATCATCATATAACCACTTGTAAAATTCACCAAATTTCCTATAAAACAACATAGAAAATTCCAAGTAAATTTTCACAATTTAATAAATGCATAAAAATGACCATTTTGCCCTTATATGAAGATGAGTATGTGACAATTTCAAATAATTTGAATTTTGGTTTAAACAAGTTAAAATACCCAATATGATCATTTATTTAATTTAAATAGATTGAATATGGTGGTAAAAATATGCACATTTACGTGCACATCATTAAATTTAATATTTGAAATTTTCAAATAACTGAATCTTGAATTTAATATGAACGAAAACGATTTTTAAAGTTGATTTAAATTCCATTTAAATTAGAATGTAGTTAGTGAACTTTTAAATTTGAATTAAAAGTGAATAAACAAAAATTGGAAATTACTTGTTTTAATTAACGTGTAAAAATAGTCTTTTAGGCACTGTCTCGGATTTCGACGAAACTAGTTTCATTGGATCATAACAGTGAATTATTATATACTGTCGAATTACGTGGCGATTGGATGTATCGTTTGGTCATGCGAGTTCAAAATGCGTAGAAATTAATTAAAGGAATTTAAATTAAATAATTTGATTTTGAAAAGCTAACTTCTGTATATGATGCAATTGGCTTCCGATATATATTCCATTGTGTTCGGAATCGGGGTATAACATATAGAACGCCAGGCGGCACGCTTCGTTTGGAGTTCGGAATTTTCACCGATGAATAGTGCCACGGAAATTTTCTATAAATAGCCCACGACTTTCTTCCATTTTCACCCAAACCCTAGCTTTGGTTTTCAGTCGCCATTAAAACTAATCCATCCAATGGCCGACGTCGATCGGAGCCTCTAGAGGCAAAATTAGCCAACAACTTCAACTAGGAAATTGTAGAGAACATCCATACGAAGCTAATCAATGGTCGGATCATCATCATTCGTCGCATGGTGGTCGAAATTCACTCACGTTTGCTGCTGTAGTTGGGTTCGGCGATGGAGATTCGCGCGTATGCGTGTGTGTGGAATGGCATGGCAGCTCGGCAAGGGGTGGCGCGGCAAGGCGGCGGTCGTGGGTCAGGCGAGGTCGAGCGATAATCGATGTTCGAACGAAAAAAAATAGAAATATCACGCCTGGAACTATGCATGCGTGAAGGAGATAGAAGAAAGAGAAAGGTTTAAATTTTTATGTTACTTAATTTTTAATTATATCGAATGTTCATAAATTGGTAACTTTCTCGTACGAGGTATGTTTCAAGCGTGACAAGTTGCATTGCGTTCGTATCAGCGAGCACTACTCTATGGAGTTGGATTGGACGAACTCGGAGCTAATTGGAATTTTGGGTTAAATTAAACGACCGTTCAATTTTAATTCAAACCGGTGCGCTTTGGCGATTTCTGGCATTTTTGTGAGTAAACTCACCTCTCTAGCCTACTTATATTTTTGTATAAGTGGGAATAAATTTATATATGATGTTTGTTGCTTGTTTGGATGAATTACTATATTTATTAGTTGGTTTGGATATATTCCCACCTATTGGAGCGGATGAGACCCTATTACGTTCCCATGTAAGAGCGGATGACGCATTGTATACAATCCCACCTCGAAGCGATTGATTTATATTTTTATGGTTTTATGATGTCTGTGATGCAGGGGGACGGGTTGGAGGGATCCAATAGGATTCCTCACCACTATTGATTTACTTTTCATATATATGCTGATATATGATGTGTTGGATGCCATGTTGATGTCTTTGATTTGATCTGACTTATTTGGTGCTATGGTAGCGCTGGGCCATATTTTTAGTATTTTGAAATACCATAAAATAGTGATTTGGAACTAAAAAGGATTTCAAAAAGATTTTGAAAGTGTGTATATGTTTTAATAATTTTTAAATTATTAAAAGGAATGGATTTGTTTTTAAACAAACAAAAAGTTATAATTGTTGATGTTATAAAAGTATAGTTTGAGAAATACTTTTATTTGAGATTTTTGAATAAATTTATATAAATGAGTTGTAGAAGTAATATATTATAAAGGAATAGATTTATAATCGAAATTTATAATTGTTTAGCAAATGGATTTGAAGTTGTTTTGTAAATGGATTTACAAATAAATTTTATAAATAAATTTGGTTATAAAGAATGGATTTATAAGTGGATTTTGATAGTAAAATGAGTTTTTATAAAAGAATGGATTTATAAATAGAATTTTTTAAATAAAGGAACTTTATATAGAAGTTTTATAAAATCGAAAGGACATTAATGAAAATAGTTTCATAAATATGAAAATGACTTATGTTGAGATTTAAATATGGATTTTAAATTTAAAGGAATGTTTGAAAGAAATATTTTGATGGAGTCAATGGTTTTAAAAAGTAATTTATCTTTGAAGGTAAAGGTTTGGAAAATAATAATTCCAAATGGAATTTAATGGTTTTGAAAATATGATAAGTATCGAAAACATAGATTTCAACATTCACTGTTGTAATAGACGTTTTTGAAGAAGTAAGGAAGGCATGGACTATAATACTGTTGTTATAGTAAATGATTTCCGAAAGGAAATGTTTTATATAGTATACGGGATTTATATATATATATATATATAACTAATCGAATCTCTATACTAGTATTTTGGGTTGTCGTAACGATGTTTTACGCAACATTCGTTTTGACCCAAATAAAGTGAGTTTTGAAGAATACTTCCCCAAAGATTCATATATATATACTTATTTCTGTTTAAGTATATGGAGATATTTTCCAAGGATGAAATTGAAATGATTTGTGAATATGCTTATATCATTAATATAAGTATATGGAAATGTTTTCCACTATCGATATTTTGAAATGGTTTTGAGAATATATCTTTTCAAAGATAATTTGAAGTAAATATTTGAAAAGTTATAGTAATAAAAGATTTATTAAATGGGCCCAGTGATTGCTTGGTGCTAGATTTTTATTGTTGCTTTGATAGTTAAATAACTGACTATCAAATATTGGCCTCTTTATCGTTGTTAATCCGGAGAGACTGGGGTCGGAATTATCCGAGAACCACTTCAGACCAGCGTATATGCGTTCGAATATGCAGGTGTTGGAAGACATTGATATTTGGGATTTTCGTAATGAAGGACTGCTTCTTGATCATTTAGGGATAAATTACCAATATACATATAGTAGCAGTAGTCTCTTCGTTATGAAATATCCAATGCAAGGACTAATCGCTACTAATCCTAGGGGTAATTCCTGATAGGATGTGATAAGAGAGTGCCTTTGGTTTATCCTGTTTCTAGACAACTTATATGGACGAATGTCTGACGTTCCATTTCTATTTACATTGATTGATCCCTGTAAACGTATATTCTGCTTGGTGGTGGAGAAGGCAACTTCTCTTGGCTTAACATCCTTTCTTGAGACGTACGAGCTCATGAGTTATACGTTTTTAAAAACAGTTGTGTGATTATGGAATGGCAATGTGGCATTCAGAGAGGAAAGTGATATGTGCTTTGTGAAAGGTAATCGTTACCTTAGGCCTCACACCCGAAAATGACTGAAACATGGTAGATGTAGCAAGGCTATGTGGTTCGCAACCATTAGGATATGATCATCCTCTTCTAGATATGTTTATTCTAGCTATGACGTTTGGGTTTTAAATTATTGTGGATGTATGCGATGAGGGCCCTCGATTAGGTCGGTAACGACCGGGGTGATGACATATTCGGTACTATCTAGAGGAAGAGGTGGGATGGTCTTGTGTTGGTAGAGGTGCAGATGTTCTGTAGCCTCGGTACATTCTTTTAGAGATGTACTGCCGGATGGTAGTCTCTTCGCCTGGTCATTTGTATGGAATCCATTATCCACTACGTGCCTGCCATTTTGTTTGTAGAGCCCAGTATGCTGGAATTTAATAATGGTAACAATTTCGGTTATGATTAATATTATTTATATACTAGACACTAGTATAATATAACAGGATTTGATATGAAATATTTTGGTTATCGTAAGGTAAAAACCCGTTCGTGTTTATGTGTGGGAGTGGTCTTACGAGATACTTTTGTTTTGATAAAGGAAGTTTTTATAACTTTAAAATTCAGTTAAGATGTGTTTTCTCACGCTATTTTACCAGACTGATCTGGGCTTTCTTCCCTTTCAATGCTCGGGCCAGACCGAGTATATTTACAAATTTAGATTTGGATGCTTCGAAGCTTCAACAGACGAGCTGGAGGTCTTCTGGTTGTATTTCACGTATATGTTTATTTTTCCACTGCATTGTTGTTTAGATTTTCAGCATTTGTATGGATAGGTTATTATAACTATCCAGGATGATGATTATTGATTGATTGTAGTACTCTGAAGGATGTATGTATATTACAGTTTTCGTTTTGTAAAGATCATTGATATTATATTATATGATTGTTCCGTTGCGATGTGAGATTCTGTGATTGTTTTAGTTTCTTCTCTTCTTTTCATCTTTTCTCTTCTTCTCTCTTCTTTCTTTCAAATGATTATCCGTCTTTCCATTCAGTTTGGGTTGGACATGTGTAGTTTATTGTCAGCACGAACGGGGTCGGATTTGCGGGTCGTCACAGCTAGTATCAGAGCTTAGGATTTTGCAAACACCTAGGCTTTGATGGGTACTCATTATAGATAGGGTCAGAAGCGCCCTAGATTGAGTTTGAGTGTATTATATATATATGAGAGTGTATATTTCATAACGAAGCGCCCTAGTTTGAATTTTGGGTTCTGGTCGATGTGTCTAGCTAACGTTGTCAATTGGGATTCCAGAACACTTGAGCAAGCAAACCGACATAATATTATTTTAAAGTGGATAAATGAAATAATTTTACCTAAATTATATTTTATATATATAAAGGAATATTTTTTCAGAAATTATTATAGTTATATATGGATTGTTTGGTTGTTAGTGAATGGTAAAATTTGATTATTATCATTTGTTGTTTGTGTTCTAATAAAGTTGTTATAATTACAAATATAAACAAAGATAAATAATAAGAAATGATTTTATATAACCAAAGTGAAATTATATATAAGTATAAATTTATAAATGTAATTTATAAATAATAAAAAGAATTTTAAAAGAAATAAAAATCACTAAACTCACTTTAGTCGCTCGAAAATAATTCGGGTGATGACTGCAGCATCATCAGTATTCATTTTCGAGTTTCTAAGTGATGAATGGCTACCTTAATAATTTACTATCGAAGTTTGTTTTGATAAAGCAAGTTTTGATTTTAAAATTCCAAGTATATTTGATGACTATATGAAAATAAGTTTTTGAACTTATAATTTGAAAATTGTATATATAAGAAATAAGTTTTGAACTTATGAATTTGAATAGGAAAGTAAAACCAAATTTTAAAATGGTTGAACATTTTGGTTAACCTAACAAAAGTAAATTTGAAATTGATAATGAGAAAAAAAATTAACTTAAGTAAAGTTAAATAAATTGAGTTAATCAAATGAAGTTTAACTTAAGAAAGGTTAAATGAAAGTGAACTGAATTTTGAAATGAAATTTAACTCAAGTTAAGAGAAGTGGGATGAAACGAGTTAAATAAATTAGAATTTGACTTTTGAAATGAAGATGAACTTACGTTATAAAATGCAATTCAATTTGAGTTGTGAAATGAATTGAAAATGGTTTAGAATGTTGTTTGGTTAAAATAAATATGAACTTAAGTATTAAAGTGAAATAAACATAAGAATGTTGTATAAAATGTTTTAAATGAACTTAAGTAAAATAATTCTGAAAATGATTCATAAATGAATTGAGTATGGAATGAAATGTTGTTAAACATAAATTGAATTTAAAGTGAAGATTAATAAGTGGATGTTAATGAATTGAATGTAAGTGAAAATTAATATGAATAATTGAATTTGATTTAGAGTGAAGGCGGATCAAATGAATGTAAAAGGAATTGAATGTAAATAAAAGAATCAGAAAGAATGGGATATAAAATAAAAACCCAATTGGAATAAGTACGTAAGTTGTACGTATATTATTTTATTCACATAACTATTGATCCAGATTCGAATATACGATTTCGAGGTGATTTACACCGATCCGAGTTAGGATTTTTCACTCGATTTCTTGACGGCAAACCCTGGATATGGATTTTTGATTGATTCTGATATTCTCTATCATAGTATATAGCTATGCAAGGAGAATGATGGTATTCTAATTAAGGAATCAGATCTGAGTCCGCACTAGAGTGGTCGTATGAACGATACTAGTTTGGAAGTGAAATTGTGTGATCGAGCAAGCGATCAGGTATGGTTTTGCGTACGGATGATATATGTACATCGTACGGGTTTTAATAAATCAAATGTTGATATTAGAAAATGCAAATTGATATGGTATAAATTAAATGGATGAATATTAATTATTTCATGGTTTCTCTTATTACATTTGCTAGATTTGCATATAAATATGGTATATTCTATGTTATATATTGATATTACTTTCTATATACATGTTCTCATTGATTTTTGAGTGTTTAGTAGGTGCGGATGGCGTATGCTTCGCATTTGGAGCTCGCTTTCGCATTATATTAATTATATATACTTGCTAATATAATAAAAGGTACATATCTCGGATTACATATCGTACTTTTATATTTTTTTACCTATGGTATGTCTCATCCTCGAAGATGAGATGTATACTTGTGATTATATATATATTATGATTTTTTTCGATCGAACTGCACAAAGGAGATGCTGGCGCAATTTTCTGTAAATTTAAGACGTTAGAAAATTTTTGAGAATTTTGGAAAAATTTTGATTTTGAGTTATAAGTTGGAATGAACGAATTTGAAGACTTAGAAAAAGTTTTTATAGAAAGTTTCCACTACTTGTTTTTGAAAAATTAATGGGTTTTGTGGCATTTTTCTTACTTGGTAATTTCGAGGACGAAATTCTTTTAAGGAGGGGAGAATGTAACGACCTAGAATTTCATTCATCCGAATTTGGAATATTTAATTGATTTTAAATATTGAAAAGTTAAATTTTATAAGTTAAATAACTTATATTTCAAATATAACGATTTATTAGACAATTAAATTATTAAATTTAATATTAGAAATTGTTTAAATAATTGAATCTTGAATTTAATATGAACGAAAACGATTTTAAAGTTGATTTAAATTCTATTTAAATTAGAATGGAGTTAATGAACTTTTAAATTTGAATTAAAAATGAATAAATAGAAATTGGAAATTACTTGTTTTAACTAACGTGTAAAAATAGTCTTTTGGGCATTGTCTCGGATTTCGACGAAACCAGTTTCATTGGATCCGTAATAGTGAATTATTATATGCTGTCGAATTTCGTGGCGATTGGATGTATCATTTGGTTGTGCGAGTTTGAAATGCATAGAAATTAATTAAAGGAATTTAAATTTAAAAAATTGATTTTAAAAAGCTAACTTCTGTATATGATGGAATTGGCTTCCGATATATATTCCATTGTGTTCGGATAGGGGTATAACATATAGAATGCCAGGCGGCATGCTTCTTTTGGAGTTCGGAATTTTCACCGATGAATAGTGCCACGGAAACTTTCTTCCATTTACAACCAAACCCTAGCTTTTGTTTTCAGTCGCCATTAAAACTAATCCATCCAACGGTACGTCGATCGGAGCCTCTGGAGGCGAAATTAGCCAACGGCTTCAACTAGGAAAATGTAGAGAGCATCCATACAAAGCTAATCAATGGTCGATAGTCGTCATTTGTCGTGTGGTTGTCGAAAATCGCTCGCGTTTACTGCTGCAGTTGGGTTCGGCAATGGAGACTCGCGAGTATGCGTGCGCGTGTGAGATGGTGTGGCAGCTCGGCAAAGGGTGGCGCGGCAGGGTGGCGACTCGGTGGTCGTGGGTCAGGTACGGTCGAGCGATGATCGACGTTCGAATGAAAAAAAATCATGCCTGGAACTGTGCATGCGTGAAGGAGATAGAAGAAAGAGAAAGGTTTAAATTTTTATGTTAATTAACTTTTAATTATATCGAATGTTCATAAATCCATAACTTTCTCATACGAGATCTGTTTCAAGAGCGACAAGTAGCATTACGTTCGTATCAACGAGCACTACGCTATGGAGTTGGATTGGACGAATTCCGAGCTAATAGGAATTTTGGGTTAAATTGAACGACCGTTCAATTTTAATTCAAACCATAGCGCTTTGGCGATTTCTGGCATTTTTATTAGTAAACTCACCTCTCTAGCTACTTATATTTTTATATAAGTGGGAATAAATTTATATATGATGTTTGTTGCTTGTTTGGATGAGTTACTATATTTATTAACTGGCTTGGATATATTCTCGCCTATTGGAGCGGATGACACCCTATTACGTTTCCGTGTAAGAGTGGATGACCCTTTGTATACGAATCCCGCCTCGAAGCGGTTGATTTATATTTTATGATTTTATGCTGCCTGTGATGCATGGGGACAGGTTGGAGGGATCCAACAGGATTCCTCACCACAGTTGATTTACTTTTCATATATATGCTGATATATGTTGTGTTGGATGTCATGTTGATGTCTTTGATATGATCTGACTAATATGGTGCTATGGTGGCGCTGGACCATATTTTTAGTATCTTGAAATACTATAAAATAGTGATTTTGAATTAAAAAGGATTTCAAAATAATTTTGGAAGTGTATATATGTTTTAATAATTTTTAAATTATTAAAAGGATTGGATTTGTTTTTAAACAAACAAAAAGTTATGATTTTTGACATTATAAAAGTACAGTTTGAGATATACTTTGATTTGAGATTTTTTGAATAAATTTATATAAAAGATTTATAGAAGTAATACTTTATAAATAAAGAAATAGAATTATAATTGGAATTATAAATGTTTAGTAAATGGATTTGAAGTTGTTTTGTAAATGGATTTATAATAGATTTTATAAATAAATTTGGTTTATAAAGAATGGATTTATAAGTGGATTTTGATAGTAAAATGAGTTTTTATAAAAGAATGGATTTATAAATAGAATTTCGTAAATAAAGGAATTTTATAAAATAGAAGTTTTATAAAATCGAAAGGAGATTTATAAAAATAGTTTTATAAATATGGAAATGACTTATGTTGAGCTCTAAATATGGATTTTTTATTTAAAGGAATGTTGGAAAGAAATATTTTGATGGAGTTAATGGTTTTAAAATGTAATTTACCTTTTGAAAGTAAAGGTTTTGGAAAATAATAATTCCGGATGGAAATTAATGGTTTTGAAAATGATTTAAAATGTGATAAGGTATCGAAAACGTAGGTTTCAACATTCATTGTTGTAATAGACGATTTCGGAGAAGTAAGGAAGGCATGGACTATAACACTGTTGTTATAGTAAATAATTTCCAATAGGAAATGTTTTATATAGCATATGGGATATATATATATACACACATACATACATACATATATATAATTAATGAATCTTTATACTAGTATTTTGGGTTGTCGTAACGATGATTTACGCCACCTTCATTTTGACCCAACTAAAGTGAGTTTTGAAGAATATTTCATGAAAGTTTTGTATATATACTTATTTCTGTTTAATATATGGAGATATTTTCCAAGGTTGAAAATGAAGTGATTTGTGAATATGCTCATATCGTTAATATAAGTATATGGAAATGTTTTCCACTATCGATATTTTGAAATGGTTTTGAGAATATATCTTTTCAAAGATAATTTGAAGTAAATATTTGGAAAGTGATTTAAGTAATAAAAGATTTAATAAATGAGCCTAGTGATTGCTTGGTGCTAGATTTTTATTGTTGCTTTGACAGTTAAATAACCGACTATTAAATATTGACCTCTTTATCGTTATTGATCCTGAGAGACCGAGGTCGGAATTTCTCGAGAACCAATTCGGACCAACGTATATGCGTTTGAATATGTAGGTGTTGGAAGACATTGGTATTTGGGATTTTCGTAATGAAGGACTGCTTGTTGATCATTTAGGGATAAACTCCTAATATACATATAGTAGCAGTAGTCTCTTCGTTATGAAATATCCAATGCAAGGACTAATCGCTACTAATCCTAGGGGTAATTCCCGACAGGATGTGGTAGGAGAGTGCCTTCGGTTTGTCCTATTCCTAGACAACTTGTATGGACGAATGTGTGACATTGCATTTCTAATTACATTGATTGATCTCTGTAAACGTATATTCTGCTTGGTGGCGGAGAAGGCAACTTCGCTTAGCTTAACACCCTTTCTTGAGACGTACGAGCTCAGAAGTTATACGTTTATAGAAAATAGTTGTGTGATTATGGAATGGCAATGTGGCATTCAGAGAGGAAAGTGATATGTGCTTTGTGAAAGGTAATCGTTACCTTAGGCCTCACACCCGAAATTGACCGAAACAGGGTTGATGCAGCAAGGCTATGTGGTTCGCAACCATTAGGATATGATCATCCCCTTCTAGATACATTTATTCTCGCTATGACGTTCGAATTTTAAATTATTGTGGATGTATGTGATGAGGGCCCTCGAATAGGTCGGTATCGACCGGGGTGATGACATATTCGGTACTATCTAGAGGAAGAGTTAGGTCGGTCTTGTGCTGGTAGAGGTGTAGATGTTCTATAGCCTCGGTACATTCTTCTAGAGATGTACCACCGGAAGGTAGTCCCTTCACCTAGTCATCTGTACGGGAGTCATTATCCACTGCGTGCCTGCCATTTTGTTTGTAGAGCCTAGTATGCTGGAATTTAATAATGGTAACAGTTTCGACTATGGTTAATATTAGTTGTATACTAGACACTAGTATAATATAACAAGATTTGATATGAAATGTTTTGGTTATCGTAAGCTAAAAACCTGTCTGTGTTTATGTGTGGGCGTGGTCTTACGAGATACCTTTGTTTTGATAAAGGAAAGTTTTTATAACTTTAAAATTCAGTTGAATGTGTTTTCTCACGCTAGTTTACCAGACTGATCCAGGCGTTCTTCCGTTCCAATGCTCGGGTCAGACCAAGTATATTTATAGATTTAGATTTGGATGCTTTGGAGCTTCAGCAGATAAGCTGGAGGTATTCTGGTCGTGTTTCACGTATATATTTATTTTTACGCTGCATTGTTGTTTAATTTTCAGCATTTGTGAGGTCTGGTTATTATAACTGTCCAGGCTGATGATTATTGATTGTTGTACTTTGATGGATGTATGTATATTACAGTTTTTGTTTTGTAAAGATCATTGATATTATATTACATGATTGTTCCGCTGCAATGTGAGATTCAGTGATTGTTTTAGTTTCTTCTCTTCTCTTCTTCTTTTCTCTTCTTCACTTTTCTTTCTTTCTCATGACTATCCCTCTTTCCATTCAGTTTGGGTTGGACATGTGTGATTTATTGTCAGCTCGAACGGGGTCGGATTTTCGGGTTGTCACAATTTTGAAGTGAGAAACTTACCTTCTTAAGTTATATAATTATTGTTGAAATGTTGTATTAATTATTGCGTTGCTTACTTGTGATTATTGTATACATATGCATGTATGTAAAAGTATGTGTTTGATTTGGAACTGTATTCCTGCTCGATTAGCAGAGGCATATAACACTAGTATTTGTAACGGGACTAATTTGAACATAAAGGATTAGTAGGGGATTGGCAAAAATGAATGGAAGTCAAAGTGTCTTTGTAGCAAATGGTCGCTACGGATCGAAAAATAGAAATCTTATAAAGGGATCCAAAAGGAATTCTCACCCCGTCGATTTTTAATTCCATTATATATTTGTTATATGAAATGTTTGTAAGCCAAAAGCTTGGCATCTTGGCTATGTTATATGTGAAACATTGATATATTTTAAAAGTTGAACCTTTTTAGTGAAATAGGTAGTAGTAGCATTGTTAAGTGCTAATATAGCCCCGGAGCCTCTTTACGACTTTTGAAAATGTTATGGTGATTTATGACTTGGATTTTCTGTTGAAATACTTTTGTTGCTACTTGGATTTTCAAGGATGTTTTAAATGTGGCATTGGATTTATATAATCCTCTTTTATGCGACTTTGTCGTTCATTTTTAAAGGTGTTTTGAAATGTTTTCTCGAACTTGACTTTTAGTTTTTTTCAAACCTATTTGCAAAGGTATTAAAGTGGTTTAAAAATATAGAAAGAAATGTGGTTTAAAAAGCTATTTGATTTTCAAAACTAAGTTTTAAAAGTTACGGTCCATATAGGGATAGTCGCTATGGATGCACTTTGGAAATCTATGATTTTAATAAAGTATAAGAGGTTTCTACTTTAGATATTTTGTGAATTCTCTTTCAAATGTGTTTTACAAAGGTTGTTTAAGTATTTAAAAGGGAGTTGAAGATTTAAATATATATTTTAAAATTGATTTGAGTTATTTAAGGAAGAGGTTTAAATTTTATAAAGGAAACTCCATTGTTTTCAAAAGTCAAGTTTGTTTAAAAAAGACCATCTTTAAAGAAATTTTTTAAATACAAGTTTCAAACAATGTTTTAAAGAGTTTTTAAAAAAGTATTTAAAAAAAGAAGAAGAAATCATTGATAACAACACCATTATTGTAATAAATGTTTTCGAGGAAATGAAGGAGATCATGGACTATAACGTTTTTGTTATAGTAAATGTTTTTTGGAAAAAGTGCAAAGAAAGTTTATTTTATAACACTTTGTTATTATAAATAGTATACAGAATTTATGAAGTCTTATACTTGATGTTAAGCTTCGAGGTAGGGTAACTTCTACCTATCCTGAAAGATAAGAATGTTATCGAGTCAAGGTCTGTGAGGTAATAATACCCCAACTTAGAAGGCTTCATTGTTAACCAAAGGATAATTTAAGTTTGAAATTGAAGATTGATGTTAAGTATATGAAGTATTATTTCAGTATGCGAATTCGGTTACTTATGGAAATTAAGTAGTCCTATACTTGGCACTAAAAGCCAATGAGTAGATTGATCCTCTATCTGTGAGATCTAGAATCGTAATGTTTTAACTAAGGCAGGCTAGGACCAATCAGTGCCCTGACTTACCTAGCTTCATTTCTAGATGAGGGATAGAGTAAGTCGAAATATCGAAAACGTGATAAGAATAGGAAATTTGATTTCTATAAATGATCTTTATAACTTATGGTGGTATGGAAAGTATTTTTTCATACTTAACACCAAATTTTGAGGCAAGGAAATTTGTGACCATTTGTGAGAGTTTAAGAATGTATGTTGAGGCAAGGATAGTACGCTAACTTGTCTAACTACATTGTTAATCGAGTGATAGTGCCATTTTGAAATTGGAAAGTGGCAGTAACTATATTTAGTCTAATTTCTATATAATCCATTTATTTACACCAAAAGTGTTTTGGGTTTATTATTATCAATGTTTTAAATGACATTTGTTTAAACCCAATTAAGTATGCTTTTGGAAATGAAATCTTTCTTAAGATTTTGTGAATATACTTATACCGATAAGATAAGTAAATGCTTATTTTTCCAAGTATTTACAAGGAGATTTTAATCAATGAAAGGATTAATTAAAGAGGCTTAGTGGTTGCTTAATGCTTAATCATATTTGGTTTCCATAAGAAATTAAATCTCCGATTGGATCGTTTGCTTATTTGATAGTCAAATAATCGACTATTAAATTTTGGTCAGTTTTGAAACTATTGATTGATGGTTCGAAGAGACTGAGATTGGATAAGGATGAGTTATATGAACACAACTTCGAACTAGCATAAGCATTCGAATTGGAGACATCTTAAAGATGATGGAAATCAAAGACGGAGTTATTTGAACTGCAGGGGCTACTTACTACTGATCCCGAGGGTGATTCCAAAAGGGATGTAGTAAAGGTAGTGTGTTTGGTTTGTTCATATACTGAACAACTTGTATGGATGAATACTGGCATTGCATTGTTAATGGAGGGCAGTGTTAGCATTCCAAGCAGGATTTTCTAAAAAAGGTAAAACGTAGCCTTAAGCCTCACACCCGTTAATGACTAAAACAGAGGATATACTTCGGGGCTATATGGTTCACAGCCATTAAGGTATGGTCGTCACCCTATCTAGATTTGTATTTATGGATTTATGTTTACTAGGGCCCGGTACGGTTGTAAGATGAAATCGGGGTGATGACTTTTGAGGGTATTTATGGACTTTTTGACACTTGGATGCTCGACACGTGAATACCGTGGATGTATTAGTGTCGACTTTTGAATGTCAAAAAAGCGGGTCGTTGCAATCACCATCCAGCTTTTCGGGTCCTTCTATATGTTGTGCTCATGCTCTTCTTGGTCAATGCCTTTCGGTACAGCCTACGCTTCATGGGGTAACCAGGGCAGGCACATAAATTTAGCTTCATTTATTGTTCCAACTCATAGTTGCCTCCTTCATCTTTTCAAAATATGGTTGCAACTACTTATAGTATCGAAGTTTGTAGAGTTTAACATATAATATATATATATATATAGGTAAAAATACAAATACGTTCTCTCGACTTATCCTAATTCTTATGATCAACTAACATAAGCTCTGATACCAAATGTAATAACTCGCACCTTAATTGGCCCAAATTTTGACAAAATCGAAACCTAATTCCATTAGGATATGAATCGTTGGTTTTGATAGCCTATAATAAACATAAGCATACCAGAGAATGAACCCACAGTGAAATAGTAAAACACAATAGATAATATATGCTAATAAAGGCTACTATCTTGGAATTAATATTATTCCCTTAGCATTCGACTATCTTGCAAACGCCAAGCATGAATGAGAAGACTTCACCGTCTGCAGTTCCCATCTTATACCAGTAGTCTGTCTCTCTATATCCATCATGTGGGTTGTAATGAGGAGGGGGTCAGAACATCGTTCTGGTGATTGGAAAATTACATATTTTATCCATAACGCTAATTTATGTCGATCGATTTCTATTTAAATGTTATGTCCATCCTTCATGGCTATTCCATGTAATTCCATCTATGCTATGATATATCTAACCTTCTTTGAGGTGTGTATGTGTATGCATATATATAAGCGTTGTATTACCCAAAAGGAAACCCTTGCCACTTAATACTTCTTAAATGGGGAGGAGGTGGACCCAATGGCCATTTAATACCTCAACCCCGAAGCCCGCTCAGCAACATAATCGCTAGTCAACCGGCCCTTAGCTACAAAGGCAGATGACACCTAGATATAACTTTATAATTTAATTTGTCGTATTACTAACGCATATCAAAAACTTACCTAAGGGTTAACTAGCCCACTTTCGATAAACAAACAACTAATTAAACAATGAGGTCTTTGCGTATCTCATACAGATTCTACACTGGTAGGAAGTGAAATCCATCAAGGCATAACACAAATATTTGCTAACAACCGCTCGGGACCGCTGGTGGAACAAGCCTATATGTTAGCCATATTCTAAATACCGGTCCAACAACAATAGTGGCATATCCCACCAACCTTCCACAGTCGAAATCCCGTTTAAACCAAATTAATGTAAGTTAAGGAAAATGTCCATCCTAGTTACTTAATACCTCTTGTTAGAAATGAAGCAGACCCCATTTCCCAATTAGGCCCCGTCGTAGGATATTTAAGACTTCTTATATAAAGAGGAGGCAAACCTAATGGCTATTTAGTACCTTCTACCCCGAAGTAAACCCCTTGACATTCCTAAAGGTATTGCGTTATTTAGTACTTCAAATCTAAGGCGAACCCTTGGTATATTTTCCCACACCTATACGTAAATATATACCCTTTCCCCATGGGTCCTCTGGTTGAAGATTTCCCACATCAGTAGTAAGTATACACAACTGCCGATAGCCTATGGGTGAAGGGCGAACTTCAGTTATGTAACTCAACTGACCTTATATCCTAACCCATTCTAAACCAAACCAACTATCCTAGGCCTAAATATTGGGCTAGGAACACTAATTCACGTCATCATAAACGTATTATTGGGCTACATAATTTTCTACTATGAAAATTATACCGCCTCCTAGTGACACTTTTGCTCCATTTGACATTAAAAGGGACTATCTCCTTTCTTTTATTGAAATAGGCAGTCCAAACTACGAAGGGGAACATCCGTACTTTACACATCCCTTTCTGTAATGACCGTAGGCTTTTCGACCCTCGAAAATCGACAATAATACATCCATTTTATTGTGTGTCGTGCAATCGAATGCCGGAAAAACACGATTGTTAGGGAAAAAGAAAGAAGGAAGAAGATAAGAAGAAACTAAACAACATAGAATCTCACAGCGGAACGAATAATCTATAATATACATCAAATCTTTACACAAACATACTGTAATATATGTATATTCAAAACATCAATCAGAGAATACTAATTTATTTCGGCCTGGACAGTTATACAGCTTGTCCTCACAATTGCTAATAAATACAACACTGAACACAGTGGAAAATTAACCATATACGTAAATACATCTCTGGGCCTCCAGCTCGGCTTCTAAAGCTCCAAGGCATCCAAACTAACCTGTAATATGCTCGGTCTGACCCGAGCATTATAATAAAATAACACCCGAGTCAGTTTGGAAAACCAGTGTGAGAAAAACACACCCAATTGGATTTTGAAGTTATAGAAAACCTATGAAAATCAAGAGTATATCATAAGACCACGCCGCACATAAACACAGACGGATTTTTACCTTACGATAACCAAAACCATTTCAAATGAAATTCTCTGATATTATAATAGTGTCTAGATACAAATATTTATTAATCATAGCCGTAATTGTTACATTAATTAAATTCCAGCCTAATGGTATACAACTAAAACCAAAAAGGTTCGTATTGGAGAATGGATTCCATACAATGACTGAGCTACTGGGGTACCGCCCGTCACGGTGCATCTCTAGATAAAATAACACTGAGGACCTCTCCTAGATTGCTGCCAACACATGACCAGCCTACCACTTACTGGATAGTACCGAATATGATCACCCCTTCGTTAATGGGCCCGAAGCATACAAATGAGAGATAATACTGACTCTAGATAGGGATGATCATACCCTCCTTGGGAGCGACCCAATTAGCCCTGCTGCATCTCCCCGGTTTTAGTCATTCTCGATTGATGAGGCCTGAGGCTACATTTTAGCTTTATATAGCACTTCCACTTGAAATGCTAACACTGCCTTCCAAGCAACAATGCAATATCAGCATTCATCCATACAAGTTCGTTCTAGGATTGAACGAAACACTTAAGAGCTCCGCCTACAAATTCCATCATTATCAAGATGTCTTCACTTCGAAATGCTTAAGTTGGATTGAAGTGGTTTTCGGGTAACATACCCAATCCCGGTTTCTTTGAAACAACGTTCGATAATTCCTGGTAAACTCAACCCCGGTTCTTTAGGAAATAAACAGTCAAAGATAAGATCGAAGATCACCTCCTGGCCGTTAGTGGACAGATTTCCTTATCATTGTCCTAGGAGAACGAAATGGGATTTATATGCACGGTACAACATTATCGGAGATGACTGTACCATATAACTCACGTGTTTCTCCAAGATATTTCCAAAGTTACGTTTTGGGTCCAATTTTAATAGTCGATTATTTAACTATCGAATAACAAACATTCAATCAGGGATTTATTTCATAAGAAAAACCAACATTGGTTAAGCACATAAGCAATCACTAGCCTCCTTTTATAAATCTTCCATATATAAAAACTACTTTGTAAATTACTTATATAAGAATATTTTATAAAGATATATCCACTAATTCCTATATTTTCAATACTTAGGAAACATCCATTTACTTATCTCAACGGTGTAAGTATATTTACAAATTGAGAAAGATTCCCTTTTTATTTGATTCAAAAATCATTCATAAACTCCTTATAATTCTCTAAAACCATTTATAAACCATTTTATAAAACTTCTGGAACCATTTATAAAACTTCTTTTATACATTTCAATCACTTATAAATCCTCTTTGTACATTTCTAAAACTCATTTATAAATCCATAATGCCCTTTATAAAACTTCTTTTATAAACCTATAAACATGTTTCTTAAATTCATTTATAATAATCTAACCATTTATAAACTCTTACCCTTGTAAATAACCTTCCTTTAAGTCTTCAAACCGTTTTATAAACTCCTTTGTAAAATCCAAGTCTTTCAACTCTATTCATGGGTCTCGGAAACATTTATAAATAATTAAAAATCTTTTTACTTCGAAACACCATTATATATAATAATAATTATTAACAATAAACATTATAAATAAATGAAAATTATAAACTTTAAAACATCTTAAAAATAACAATTAATAATTTCAAAATATTGTTTAAGAAACAATAATTATTAATCTTTACCATTTTTATAAATAATAATAATTTATTTTCAAAACCTTATTAATAATCCTTATTATTAATTCCAAACCATAATTATTCGTGGAATGATTAACCTTTCCAAATATTAATATTTTGATAAGTTTTTTAAAACCATATTAGGTATAAACAAATAACTTTAAAACAATAGTAATATAATTAAATAACCTTAAAATAATATTACTATAATTAAATAACTTTAAAACAATATTAATATAATTAAATACTTTTAAAACAATATTAATTTAGCTAAATACTTTAAAACGGTATTAATATAATTAAATACTTTTAAAATTAATTTAGTTAAATACTTTAAAATAGTATTAATATAATTAAATACTTTTAAAACAATATTAATTGTAAATAAATCATCTTTAAATAAAAACAATATATTTCTGAAACCCATTTTCGGATTTAAAATCATTTCCTGCCTTAAACCCAATTTCAATTCAATTGGCAATTATAGTATTTCAAAATACTAATTTCAGGGCAATAGCCGCCAAACGCTCAACCAATATTGATATTAATTTTCTATAATCACTAGGTTTTTGTTTTTAAACATAAAATAATGTTATAACCATAGTGTCCACAACCAGGTTCATTATTCAATAATCCATATAAAAGAAATATTATCGAAACAATTCAACAATAGTGAGGAATCCCGTTGGATCCCTCCAACATGTTTCCCCCTCCATCACAAATGGTATATAATCAAATAATATAAATCAACTGCTTCGAGGTGCGATTCGTATACAAAGGGTCATCCGCTCTTACACGGGAACGTAATAGGGTCTCATTCGCTCCAATAGGCGGGAATATATCCAAACCAACAATATAATATAGTAATTCATCCAAACAATCATTCAATAATTTTTATTAACTATAAATCATAATAGTTAACCAAAAAGGTGAGTTTAACTCACCAAAATTTTCTGTTGTCACCGAGCCGTTCCAGTTTGGAACTAAAACCAAACGACGTTTGATTTTAGCCTAATTTTCAACTGTCACCAATTTCATCCAAACCAATCCATTGTGAAGCTTACGTTCATATGAGCGCAAGGCTACAAACGGCGTCCGAATTCGACCTCGTCTGAAGGAGTTATTAAATTTCAAAGTTTTAAACATTTCATTATATATATATATAAACAAAACCCTCACCCAAACAATACACCTAAGCCCAAACCTGCCATGAACAGTGCTTCTTCCCCGATCCCCAATTCCTTTTTTTTCTTCTTTTTTTCTTGACCAAAACGTGCATGCGTGCACGGTGCACGCGCCTACACTCCACCATCGCCCAAGCCGATGCCACCTACGAGACACACTCCCCCACCTCCTTCGTCTGTACCCCCTCATCGTCGCTTCGCACCCTTAGAACAAAATGTGACCGAGCAAATGCATCCACCAAGGCTTCTAGTCGCGATATTTTTGTTTGCCAAAACTCACCAAAATCAGCAACGAGGTGTAACTCTCCAAGCTAGAGCCCATAGCCCCCTCCGTTTCCTCCATCGATGCCGCTATCTCCGACGAAGCCTAACCCTAGCTTTCAACCATCGCAACACGTCGTCACAGAATCACGCCAAACTTATGTCAAAAATACTACGCGATCTCACGATCCCAACGGTGCATACAACGCCTACCGATTCGAAGTGGATAGGGAGATATCGATTTTTGAAGTTTGTGAACATAATTTCCCCTTTGCTATTTTCGAGTGATATCTCGTTCGTTCCTCGACGAAAATTCGATCCGTCAATTTATGAAAATAGAAGAGCCTGATACGGACAACTTTTGCTCTGGTCGTTTAGGCTAATTGTCAATGGATTTGGATATGTGGATATTTGAAGTTCTCTACCATTTTTGAAAATATGATTTTGTAAAAGAAGATCTTCATTTCTTTGTTCAGCAGGTTTTTATAAAGAAGGGGAAAAGTATGGTGCCGTATGGACCTAAATGTGTATGAGTATGGGTCTGGAAAGGAAAGGGTATGGGCTGATATATGGTTAGATATGGTTAGATAATATATATATATATATATATATATAATTTAAAATATCGAATTACAAAACTTCCAAAAAATTTGAACTCCTATCAAGACGTGCCGTCTGGCGTTCTATATGTTATACCCTTATTCCGAATGAAATGGAACTAGTCTCGATGCCTAATTCGATCATATGTAGAAGATAGCTTTTCAAACCCAGTTATTTTATTAATTTCTAAAATTAATTTTCTACACGTTTCATTCTCGCACGTTCAAACAATACGTCCAATCGTCATGAAATTCGTTATCATACAATAATATACTATTGCGGATCAAATGACACTGGTTTCTTTGAAATCTGAGATAGTGTCCCGGAAGGCTATTTTTATACATTAATTAAAACGAATTATTATTAAAAACCAAATTAATCACCTTTAAATCTAAACTGAAAGTTTTACTGTCCCCATTCTTGTTAAATAGAATTTAAATAAGTTTTGAAATCATTTTTATCCAACTTAAAACCCAAGATTCAATGATTTAAACAATTTCAATTATTAAATTCAACAATTAAATTCTCCAATAAATTGCTATATTTGAAATTTGAGTTATTTAATATATAAAAATAACTTTTCAATATTTAAAATTAATCAAATATTCCAATTTCAAATGACTAAAATTCTAGGTCGTTACATTCTTCGCCCCTTGAAAGAATTTCATCCCCGAAATTGCCAAGGTAATAAAAATGCCCAAACCCATTACTTTTTTTATTATTTATAAAAAAACAATTAGTTGAAATAGTTTGCCAAATTATTTTAAGCCTTTAACCTTTCCCAAAATCAACTCGTTGAAACTTTGTTATTACTTTTACTAAGTTTCCAAATTCATTCTTAGATTCCAACTAATATCATCCCATTCGATCTTTTCAGGTTGTAACTCAAACAAATTTTAGTTATCAAAAATTTCTAAAAAATTTCTAACGTCTTAATTTTACGAAAAATTTCGCCAGCATCTCCATTGCGCGGCTCGATCGAAACAACTACAAACTCCCACTACGGGCCCCAAACCAACAAAAAAAATGAAAGCCAAATGGCTCAATCATAAAACCATCAAACCAACAACAATATAAACATGTAACTTTTTTCGGGCAACCAAATTTTACTTATGAAATCAAAGGCATCAAACTAGCTCTTGCTTTTATATACATGCATCTTATTTACCAATGATATCCAATCATATAGTTCATAATCATATTAATTTGTATTTCCAATTATCAACATTTAATTTACTAAAACCCGTACAATGTACATATATCATCCGTACGCAAAACCATACCTGATCGCTAGCTCGATCGCACAATTTTGTTTTCAAACTAGTATCGTTCACATGACCACTCTAGTGCGGACTCAGATCCGGTTCTTTAATTGGAAACCGCCATTCTCCTTGCATAGCCATATACTACGATAGAGAATTCCATAATCAACCAAAAATCCATATCCAGTGTTCGCCGTCGAGAATCGGGTGAAAAATTCCAACTCGGATCGATGTGAATCATCCCAAAACTATGTACTCGAATCTGGAGTAACCGTTATGTGAATAAAATAATATACGCACAACTTACGCATTTATTTCAATTGATTTCTTAGCTATACCAATTTTTTTTATTCACATTCATTTCATTCTTATTCAGTTGATCTACATTCAATTATTCACATTACTTTATTCACATCCATTTATTACTTGGTATATTATTTCAATACTAATATCACTTAAGAACATTTTCATCAAATTATGTTTAACAACATTTCACTCCATACTAAATTCATTTATGAATTATTTCATAAATTTTACTCAAGTTTAAAAACATTTCATACAACCCTCCTCATGTTTATTACCACTTCACAACTTAAGTCCATATCCATTTCTCTAATCCATTACAAATTAAATCTAATTCCATTTAACTTATTTCATTGATTCACACCATTGTTCAATTTCAATATTCGATTCTATCAACCAACATTCCAAAGCAATATTCAATTCACTAATTTATTCAATTAGCTCATTTCATTAATCTATTTCAAATCTTAATAATTTCCTTCTAAAAATTATTTCATTTAACTTAATTTTAAGCTAAATTTCTTTTCAAAGTTCATTTTATTTAACTTAAGTCAAGTTAAATTTAATTCCATAGTTCGATTTCAAATTTTTACTTTTCTTAACATTCATATTCAAAAATTTAAAACATTATTTTAACTTACAAATTTTCAAAATTTGTAAGTTATCAAACTTATTTTCTCATATTTTCATAAAATACTTAATTGAAATTTTCCAGAGTCTAAACATCATGTTCTTATTTCAAATCAATATATACACATAATCCCTTTGGTATATCAAATCATTCTTTTGAATTTTAAAATCAAAACTAGTTTTACCAAAACAAAACTCCAATGGTAGCAATTCCTCTCTTGGAAACTCGAAAATGAACGTCGATGATGCTGCAGTTATCATCGAAATTATTTTCCAACGACAAAAGTGAGTTCAGTGCTTTTATTTCCATTCAATTCCATTTAAAATATTTCCATTCAAAATACTTTTCAAATAACACCATTATCATTTTCCAAAACTTTGAAAAACCATTTCCAAAATTAACGGGATTTAAATTCTCAAATTCTCAGCTTTTAAACACTTTTAGTTGATCTACAAATCATATTTATAATATACTTATGAAACTTCATTTCCTTTCCATTTATAACTCATATATTTATATAATCTCGCTTTGGTTATATAAAATCATTTCTTTGTTATTAATCTTAGTTTGCATTATAATAATGACAACTTTTATTAGACCACAACAACAAACAACAAATGATAATAATCAACATTATCATTTTCTAACAACCAAGCATACCATATATACCATGATAATTTTCAGAAAAATTATTCCTTAATATATAAAATATAATAAAGGTAAAATTATTTCATTTACCCAATTTCAAAATAATACTATATCGAATTGCTCAGTTTAAGTTTTTGGAGATCCCTATAAATAACGTTAATTACTCGTATTGACCAGAATCCATAAGCCACTCAACAAATCAACCAACACAATATAAAACATTTTTATACCACTAGCAATTATGCGCTCTGTTTTTACCAAAATTGGGCACAACACTCTTCGGAAGTTTTTGAAGAGATAAAGTGAAGAAATTAAATGGAAAAAGAGGATTATCTAACAAAAACTCCAAATTTCAGATATGAAAATAATTAAAATGCAAGAAGACACAAGAATTTAGAGTGGTTCGGCGTATCGCCTACGTCCACTATGAAGTTGATATCTTTATTGATCTTTCTTTGAAGGTTACAAGTGAATCCAGTGAGTTACAACAGATAATTATGATTTGCAGCAGTCAATTTCGTTGTTAGCAGCAGCGATGGAGTTCAGATCTGGAACGGTAGAGTTTGGGCGTTGGAGAATTCAAAGAAGAAGAAGCCCCTTTTCTGTATGCCTTGGGACTCTATTTATAGGGGTAGGAGGCTGGTATTTCGCTCAGATCTTGGGAGACCCTCTCTGGCACGTGACCAGGCCCGCGTGCCCAAGCCCGTGAAGTTTCGGCCCGATCCGTGATCGATACGAACGGATTTCGTATCGATCAAGATTGTGTCCGATGGAGTCAAAATTTGGCGTGGACATTCTTTATGTTGTACATAAGCTTCTGTGAAAATTTCATAGCATTTGGACTTGTAGATCATGAGATATGATCGATGCAAGTTAGAGTTTTTCCATCCGCGATCAATACGAACGAATTTCGACTCGGTCAAGACTTGCTCCGATCGAGCCGAAATTTGGCAGGAAAATTCTTCATGTTGTATTTAAGCTGCTGTGAAAATTTCATAGCATTTGGACTTGTAGATCTCGAGATATGATCGATGCAAGTTGGAGTTTTTCCATCCCGATCGATACGAACGAATTTCGACTCGGTCAAGACTTGCTCCGATCGAGTCGAAATTTGGCAGGAACATTCTTCATGTTGTACTTAAGCTGCTGTGAAAATTTGGTGGCATTTGGACTTGTAGATCTCGAGATATGATCGATGCAAGTTGGAGTTTTTCCATCCGCGATCGATACGAACGAATTTCGACTCGGTCAAGACTTGCTCCGATCGAGTCGAAATTTGGCAGGAACATTCTTCATGTTGTCCTTAAGCTGCTGTGAAAATTTCATAGCATTTGTACTTGTAGATCTCAAGATATGATCGATGCAAGTTGGAGTTTTTCCATCCGCGATCGATACGAACGAATTTCGATTCGGTCACGACTTGCTCCAATCGAGACAAAATTTTGCAGGAACATTCCTTAGGTCATATTTAAGCTCCTGTGAAAATTTGGTGGCATTTGGGTTTGTAGATCTCGAGTTATGATCGATGCAAGTTTGGATTTCTCAACCGTGATCGATCAATATCTTGAGCATATGAACTCCGATTGAGTTGAAATTCGGAATGTTGGCTTTTATAGCTTTGCTTGTCGTGTCATATCAATTTTAGCTCAATCCGGACTCGGAAAAAATTCATCGATATCCATAGTGAGCCTGCGTATAACCGATCTCCAAGACGAACTGTCATTGGTTTCTAGTCAAGTTCTTGGTGTCACGGCCTTGCCAAAAGGCGGGATAACATTTGCCCCCCAAAGTACGTCTTGTGTGAACATGACATGATTTGAAATGCTGCATCCTTCATTCTGAAAAAGTTCTATCTGATTCGTTGAGTAGTTGCTATCTTTTCGTCAAAAGATGTAACCTTCGGTTGATTTCCAGTAATATAAATGTTGATTTGTTGACTGCCAATGATTATGTAGTGCATTGTTGTAACTGAGTGTCGAGTGCTAGCGATTTGTTGTTCGCTGTTGTAATTGTCATCAGGTTGGCATTCAATTCCTGTAAATTTTGAAAATTGAATGTTAGTCTGTCATACATGCATGTATGTTAGCCTGACTCCCGTCAATGTTTGCACGTTCACGGGTCATTGTCAAGTTTTATTTTTATCGAGTTTCATAACGATCCTCTCCTGGATCGATGTGAAATTCGAGTTGTAACAACATTCGATGGTTGTTTTAAGTCCTTCCTTTGTATCGATCCTCTCCTGGATTGATCTGAGATGTTGGAATGTATGCTCTATATCGATGGATACGTCATATTAGGTCTCGGACTGGCGGATACAGGAGTAATGCTTTGTATCGATGGAGTCGAACGATCGAGACATAATCATGCAGTGATGCTTCACGGAGGATATGCCATTTCTCATTCCTTTATTCAATAAGAATCCCCGATTGTGGATAATCTTTGATAGAAGTCATCCATGACTCTTTTTCTAGATATGTCCCCAAGATCTAGTTGATCTTCATATGTCAATGCCTGGAATAATAAGCATTTCAACTGAGACAAAGTCTATTTGTCGCGTATCCCCAGAACTGGCTAGCTTGGCGAGTGATTCGGCCTTTTCGTTTTGTTCTATGAGATTTGTGTCGTGGTGCAATAGTCGAAGTCGGCTAGTAGCTTTTGGATCCGGTTGAGATAAGGAGCAAGACGTTGCCCCCTAGTCAGATAATCTTCCCTGACTTGGCGTACTACTAACCAGTAATCACATAAGACATGTAAAGTTTCCACTTGTCGTTTTCTTGCAAGTTTGAGCGCCAAGGCTTCATACTTAGCTTCGTTATTTGTTGCAGGGAAGTTGAGTTTCAGGGCGTAGCAGATCGTTCGTTCCACAGGAGTCATTAACGCAACTTCAATGTTAGAAAGCCGATTATTGGAAGTTCCATCGGTGTACATTCTCCATCGATTGGACGGTTCTCCACTGTTCTTCGGATAGTCGTCTGATGTGGTGGATTCAGATATGAAGTATGCTAATGTTTGACCATGGAGAGCTCTCCGAGGGAGATAAGTGATATCAAATTGGCTTAGCTTGATACTCCATTTGAGTAACTTTTCAGACATCTAAGGTTTCTATTGGACCTATCGTAACGGTTGGTCGATATGGACGTTAACGAGGTGAGCTTGTCAATTGCCAGCCTTCATCATATACTGGTCTTTGGATTCGTTTCTCTTTACATAGCATTACGACGCTTATGGCGTGCGTTGACACGGCCCAATTGATGTATAAATCTTCGTGATCGAAAGGTTTGGGTAAAATGGGAGGTCTCTTTAAGTGATCTATCAGAGCTGCTTGGTTGTCCTCGGTACATGGGTGTCTCTAATTGTCGGAATTTTCTAGAAATTAGTCTTGATTCGATGAGAATTGATGATGAAAATGAAGAATCTTTCTGATGTAATAGTGAAAGAGCATTTCAAAGGATCGAGTTTCATCCTGCATTTTTTGGAGAGCGCTGAATACCTCTGTCAAGTCATCGATATGGTCGTTTGATAGCCGTGATCTCACGAGCATATTAACCACATCTACTTTCATCGACTGACCGATATGATTTTTGAATGATCTGTTAATCGTCCTTTGGTAAGTAGCATAAGCGTTCTCAAGTTCGAATCCAGGGATTTCAGCATAGCACTATAGGCCCAGGTGAATAATGAGACAGTTGTATTCCTGGTCTAGGACATGCTTCAGTATCCGATTGTATCTGGAGTTTGCATCCATGGATGTGAGTAATTCATGTCCGATGGTCAGGTCCATCAGTTGGTTGATCATTGGAAGTGGAAAGCCATGCTTTGTCATACCTCATGCAAATCTGAGTAGTTGATGTATGTCCTCCACTCTCTGTTCGTTTTTCTTATAAGTAAAGGATTGGATACTCACTTTGGTTGGAGGGCATCATGGATAAACCCACTGGTTTTGAGCAGATTCGCCTTCTCTTTAAGTGCAACAGATCTCTCCGAATCCATGTCGCATCATTTTTGTTCACCGAGACATGCCTCGGGTCGACATTTAATGCAGTGTTCTTTATGGCTAGCGAGAGTCCATATATATATTTATATATGAGGTCGAGTCCAAGCGAACACATCAAGATTCACCTAAAGTAAAACAATTGACTCTTTCTTCATAATTGAGTAGAGTTGTGATCTGATCTATAATACTCGTGATGGGTTGTAGGCGCCTCATGTGTTTATTTGCAATGGTAAATGATCAGGCTTATAAGGATGTTGAATCAAAGGATTAGTATAACTTAGCCTTGTACTGCACGCTGCTACATAGCTGGCTCCAGCTTTGAGATTGAATTCACTTGTGTTTCTGAATGATGCGTTTTTCATTCAATGTACTCGCGGTCCGTTGCTCATTGTAAGGGTTGGAATGATGATCAGTCGCCCATGAGTTCGGGTATTGATCTGATGATTCTATCTCTAGGCATCCTTTCACTCATAACCTTGAGTTGTTATGAATATCAGGCATGGGTCATAGGTTCAAATTGTCATAGTCAACTCTCGGATAATTACTCTTTTGCCCCCAGTCTCAGGTTGGCGGATGCATTACGTGGACGGTCTGGTCTCATCCTAGCTGTGTCTATACTGTAGTTCAAGCTTTAAGAACCAGGGTTGACTGATGAATGGTTGAATCATATTAATCTTATCTTCTTGTTCGTGCCCCCAAGTCTGGGGAATATCTCGATAAGTGGCAGGGTAGATAATGTTCGCTTCAATTTTGTATTCTATCCCATTGAACCATGGGATCGAGTTAACCGATGGAAGGCTGAGTCGTGCCTATCTTGTATTATGTTCTAGTCTTTCCTTTTGGTGGAATACATTGTTACTTTGCCAACATTCGGACATAAGCTAGATTCTGTACGGTCAATGACATTCACTCCGCTGCTTATGTCGTCATACTTTGGGCAAAACTGAAGAGTGAATCGTCCAGTCAGATCCAATGCAGGATTGATGCTTCCCTTGTCGAATCCAGGGTAAGAATCAGTGTGCAGATGTTTAGGTTGCACTTTTTTGAATTGCTCTTTTAGTCGGATCATGGTAAGAGTCAATGAATGAATGGTCGCGTTGCATTCATTTGGAGTTGGGTGATCAACCATGTCCATTTCGATTTACGTTCTCCCGTTGGATTTAGGGATAAAGTTAGCTCGAATGCGGTCATGTCATGCTCATCTGGTCTCATGCTCTTCCTGATGAATAGAAGGAAGGTAACGGAGGACGAATGGTCAAGTCACACCCATTCATGGTTTATTCTTCTATCCATGCTCTGTTGGTCGAAGGTATTCGATGGAGTTCGGGTCACATCGACTTGTAGACGAAGAGGACCGAAATTGACCATCGATTCAATGGTACGATGTGAAAGGTGCAGATCGATATTTCCCGTTGATCCGGCGGTACAATATAATTAGTTGCCCAGAACTTCGGGCATCATTCTGATTGGTTAGCATTAGGGTCTCCTTGTAGTCGTTGCCTTAAGTTGTAAAGGACGCTAAGTCGGAGATGTAGCAAGTCACCTTTCTCTTCTTTCGGTGATTTTTACTTCTACCTCCAGTCTCGAGTTAGAAGAGTTAGTTCGTGGATGGTCTAATTGCACCTGTAGTGAGTTTACACTCCTCACGTCGAGTTGAGGTCAGAGTTGGAGAATGAATGGTCGAATCATATTCATTCGTTTGTCCATTCTTGTAGCAACACTTTGAGGATCAGAGTCAGTTGAAGGGCCATTCATCACACCTATTTGATGTTTATACCCCTGTCCACACTCTGGGGACTAAGTTTTTTATAGAAAATGGTCAGACCGTGTTTTCCTCGGTTAATTCCTATGCCCCCAGTCAAGGGCAAAAGTCAAAGTGTGGCCGGTCAAATTACAACAACTTTAGTTTGATGCTTCTCCCACTGAACTGTAGGAAGGAATTGATTGGCGGATGGTTAGGTCACATCCGTCCATGTTGCACGCACAACCCGTCGGTTCACTGGCGAGAGTTAGCAGATGAACGGTCATGCCATGTTCATTTGCAGTTGGATGGTAGTAATATCAATTCAGAATGGGACATCCAGCTAGGTCCATTTTTCGAATCTACGCCTCCCTGTCGAATCAAGGAAGAAATTTTGTCTTGTAGGGTTGGAGTGCATCCCTACAAATTTATGTTATGGGTCCCATGCCGGGGACAAGAGTTGATGCATGGACGGTTGTGTCACGCCCGCTTAGTGCTGGATGGTTTGATCGCATCCAATTTTGTGTGTTAAGTGTGCCCCCGTGTCAGGGGAAGATTGGAGAGCAGACGGTCGAACCACATCCGCCTTTTGTACTATAGAACTTGATGAGGAACCATAGCCGATAGATGGATAGTCGAATCACATCCCTTTTGGTATTCATATTCCAAACCATGCTTTGAGGATTGGAGTTGGTTGATGGGTTGTTAGTCACACCCATTTGGTGTTTATACTCTAGCCTGTGCTCTCGGGACCGAAGCAAGTTGATGGGTGGTCATTCGCATCCAATTGGTGTTTGTACTCCAGTCCACACTCTAGGGACTTAGAGTTAGTTGAAGTTTATTCTCCAGTTCGCACTCTGGGAATCTGGATTTGTTGATGTTTATACTCCAGTTCGCACTCTGGGAATCTGGAGTTAGTTGATGTTTATACTCTAGTTCGCACTCTGGGAATCTGGAGTTGTTGATGTTTATACTCCAGTTCGCACTCAGGGAATCTGGAGTTAGTTGATGTTTATACTCCAGTTTGCACTCTGGGAATCTGGAGTTGTTGATGTTTATACTCCAGTTCGCACTCTGGGAATCCAGAGTTAGTTGATGTTTATACTCCAGTTTGCACTTTGGGAATCTGGAGTTGTTGATGTTTATACTCCAGTTCGCACTCTGGGAATCTGGAGTTAGTTAATGTTTATACTCCAGTTTGCACTCTGGGAATCTGGAGTTGTTGATGTTTATACTCCAGTTCGCACTTTGGGAATCTGGAGTTGTTGATGTTTATACTCCAGTTCGCACTCTGGGAATCTGGAGTTGTTTGATGTTTATACTCCAGTTCGCACTCTGGGAATCTAGAGTTGGTTGACGTTTATACTCCAGTTCGCACTCTGGGAATCTGGAGTTAGTTGATCAGGTACGTGGACGCTTGTATCATATCCACCCTGAGTAGGCAAGCGAAGTTGTTAGATGGACGGATCCATCCTCCTCGAGCTTGTAAATATTGAAGACGAGGTCGTTAGATGGACTGATCCATCCTCCTCCGGTTTAGGTTGAACACGGGCGAAGTCGTTAGATGGACGGATCCATCCTCCTCGAGTCCATGTCTGTAAGCTTATACTCTAGCTCACACTCTGGGAGCCGGAGTTAGTTAGAGGATTGTTGTGTATCAATCCCTTATTGCCGTAGTGTGATGGCTTGTCCCTGAGCTCGGGGTTTCACTTAGCGAGTGATCGGTGGGATCCCGATTAACTTCCACTTATAGGCCCCTCAACGAAGGATGAGATTTAGTTTATGGACGGTTGGATCACGTCCATGTTCGTTTGGATTCCACATTTGCTAAGCCTAAGGAGTAAGATTAGTGCTCTGGCAAGCTTTGTGCTCGAGCATAGGAAAGGATGGTCGAACTACATCCACTTTGAGTTGTATATTTTCCCTTAAGTCGGGTGCAAGAATTGGAGAGCAGACAGTCGAGTCACATCCAATGTATACTTTGCATTCTTTCGATCGAGCTAAGGAAGAGAGTTGAAATGACAGCTCGTGATGGTTAGCGAGTAGGTAGTTAGTCGTTGATGACTTTAAATTGAGGGTTGGACCCTGATGAAGTTGGTTTAAGGCATGACTGTTTTGCCGAATTACAAAAGCAAACTGGGGAGTGAACGGTCAAATCATATCCACTTTAAACATGTGTTCTCAAATAACCCCAAGTGTCTAATGTAGGATTGGATGCATGGATGGTGACGTTGCGTCCACCCTTGGTGTGATTCCGATTTTATCGGGCATTAGAAGAAGCAAAAGTATTTTGGAGAGCTTCAAGTACGAGATGGAGAGTACATTGTTAGGATATATCACTCCAAGTTTTTCCCAGATCTCCAATTAAATTGCATAGGCGGATGAGTGGATGGTCGGTTGCATCCACTTTGTACTAGAGTCTTGACCTTGTCGGTCTCTTCCGCTTTGATGTCTTGCCCCCAGTCAGGGGCATATAGTAGCCGATGAGTGGTTGAATCATGCTCGTCATGATGATACCTCGATGATTTGATCATAGTTCGCGGAGGTTGTTTTGCACCCAATCTTAAGTACTCGGTTACCTGCATCATTTGCAAGTAGTTTAATTCAAGTAGGTCATATTTCGCAACGTAAATGAAATTGAATTAGAAATAATTCAAAAGAGATCAGATCAAATCTCATTGATAAGTGAGGCAGCGTCGTATGCTCGCTATTGCACTTCAGTCCAGCCCTTCTCAGTTGGGAGTCTAACGCAAATGGTTCAATTTGATCAAAGTCCTTGATCGATAGGGGTCGGATGTTCCCAGTCCTTCGTTTTATGGGGCTTGCACATATTGTCGGAGCTATCCTTCCCGGAGCATCCTTATGGCGTTGGCGTTAACGGTAGCCATCTAGAGAAGAGGGGTTTTCCGATCTAGAGTATGGAGTAGGTCCCCTCCTTATCTTGCTATGTTGATCCTTCATCTGATTCACCAACTCAAGATTAGCCTAGACATGTTGATGGCATTCATCACCCTTGGAGAAATCCACGCGCCATTCCCACTTCATAGGGTAGTGTCGGGGGTTGTATTTCCATAGTACACCGACATAGTTAACATGTTGAATTTTCACTGGAAGTTCTGCATGTAGGATGGTTTCAACGAATAGGTCTCGACTGGGAAAGATTCTCCAATCGACATTATGATCAGGTCCATTTTATTGCCAAGGGATCTTGTAACACTGGTGAATGATGTATGCACGATTTCCCGATGTTCGAGTGGTTTGGTGATGCCGATTGGATGGTGAGTTGGTTAAGATGGGCTCATAGATTGGTGGTTATTTCTAATTTTCACCCAGATAGGAGGCACATATAAGATAGTGAGGAAGTCCTCTTAAGGTTGTAAGTCATGCTTCTAGTCATATGGACACGGTATGACTAAGATGCGGGCATTTGAGGATGGTTCAGCGGTGACTAGCTATGTTTTGAGTTAGCAGAGTAGACAGTGCAGGGGAGTCGTCATATTAGCCATCGTACCATAGCCATTCCTTGATTGCAATTCAGCATTTGTTGTTGTGATCTCCTGTGTCTTGTTCGGTCATAGAACAATTAGAAGCACAGATGGAATGTTCCTTCATTAAATTGAGCTTTGAATTCACTATGCGGGTGCTCTGCGCTGCGGCTAGGTTTCGGGTTGTACCCGAAAATATATTTTTTAGGAAATCTGGGTCGTACCCGAAAAATATTTTTTTTTAAATTTCGTATCGATAAGAATTAGACGCAGATGGATCGATACGAACAGCATGTGAGTATCGATACGAATTGGAGCAGTTGCGATCGATACGAACAGAGCACAAGCGATCGATACAAACAGAGCGATGCGAAGGAGATCGAGTCGAACAGAGCCTCTCTGATGGATGCGAAGCAGATCGAGTCGAACAGAGCCTCTCTGATGGATGCGAAGCGGAGCGAGTCGAACAGAGGCTCTCTGATGGATGCGAAGCGGAGCGAGTCGAACAGGTGCTCTTTGATGGATGCGAAGCGGAGCGAGTCGAACACATGCTCTCTGATGGATGCAAAGCGGAGCGAGTCGAACACATGCTCTCTGATGGATGCGAAGCGGAGCGAGTCGAATAGAGGCTCTCTGATGGTTACGAAGCGGAGCGAGTCGAACAGAGGCTCTCTGATGGATGCAAAGCGGAGCGAGTCGAACAGATGCTCTCTGACGGATGCGAAGCGGAGCGAGTCGAACACATGCTCTCTGATGGATGCGAAGCGGAGCGAGTCGAACACATGCTCTCTGATGGATGCGAAGCGGAGCGAGTCGATTAGATGCTCTCTTGATCGATACGAACAGGAAAGTGGCGATCGATACGAACAGAGCGACACGAACAGAGCGATGCGAAGCAGATCGATATGAACAAAGCGACACGAACAGAGCGATGCGAAGCAGATCGATACGAATAGAGCACTCTTGATCGATACGAACAGGAAAGTGGCGATCGAGCGATGCGAAGCAGATCGATACGAACAGAGAAATCTTGATCGATACGAATTTTGACATATTTTCTAGATACGAAATGATGGATACGAAAAACACCATATTTTCTGGATATGAAAACATGGATACAAAAATCACCATATTTTCTTGGATACGAAAACATGGATACGAAAATCATCATATTTTCATGGACACGAAAACATGGATACGAAAATCAACATATTTTCTTGGATACGAAAACATGGATACAAATATCACCATATTTTCATGGATCCGAAAACATGGACACGAAAATCATCATATTTTCTGGATATGAAAACATGGATACGAAAATCACCGTATTTTCTGGATACGAAAACATGGATACGAAAATCATGATGAATGTAGTTCCTCTTAGATCTGGAGCAATCTGAATAGAATAGAAGGAACCACTTGACGATAGATCTGGATCTTCCCCTTGGATGTTTGCAATCCGGTATCGGTAGTAGATCCAATGAGCAGAAGGAAAAAACTGGGTTTCTCAATGAAAGCACCAAAGTGTTTGTACCAAAATTGGGCACAACACTCTTCAGAAGTTTTTGAAGAGATAAAGTGAAGAAATTAAATGGAAAAAGAGGATTATCTAACAAAAACTCCAAATTTCAGATATGAAAATAATTAAAATGCAAGAAGACACAAGAATTTAGAGTGGTTCGGCGTATCGCCTACGTCCACTATGAAGTTGATATCTTTATTGATCTTTCTTTGAAGGTTACAAGTGAATCCAGTGAGTTACAACAGATAATTATGATTTGCAGCAGTCAATTTCGTTGTTAGCAGCAGCGATGGAGTTCAGATCTGGATCCGGCAGAGTTTGGGCGTTGGAGAATTCAAAGAAGAAGAAGCCCCTTTTCTGTATGCCCTGGGACTCTATTTATAGGGGTAGGAGGCTGGTATTTCGCTCAGATCTTGGGAGACCCTCTCTGGCACGTGACCAGGCCCGCGTGCCCAAGCCCGTGAAGTTTCGGCCCGATCCGTGATCGATACGAACGGATTTCATATCGATCAAGATTGTGTCCGATGGAGTCGAAATTTGGCGTGGACATTCTTTATGTTGTACATAAGCTTCTGTGAAAATTTCATAGCATTTGGACTTGTAGATCATGAGATATGATCGATGCAAGTTGGAGTTTTTCCATCCGCGATCGATACGAACGAATTTCAACTCGGTCAAGACTTGCTCCGATCGAGTCGAAATTTGGCAGGAAAATTCTTCATGTTGTACTTAAGCTGCTGTGAAAATTTCATAGCATTTGGACTTGTAGATCTCGAGATATGATCGATGCAAGTTGGAGTTTTTCCATCCGCGATCGATACGAACGAATTTCGACTCGGTCAAGACTTGCTCCGATCGAGTCGAAATTTGGCAGGAACATTCTTCATGTTGTACTTAAGCTGCTGTGAAATTTGGTGGCATTTGGACTTGTAGATCTCGAGATATGATCGATGCAAGTTGGAGTTTTTCCATCCGCGATCGATACGAACGAATTTCGACTCGGTCAAGACTTGCTCCGATCGAGTCGAAATTTGGCAGGAACATTCTTCATGTTGTCCTTAAGCTGATGTGAAAATTTCATAGCATTTGGACTTGTAGATCTCGAGATATGATCGATGCAAGTTGGAGTTTTTCCATCCGCGATCGATACGAACGAATTTCGACTCGGTCAAGACTTGCTCCGATCGAGTCGAAATTTGGCAGGAACATTCCTTAGGTCATATTTAAGGTCCTTTGAAAATTTGGTGGCATTTGGGTTTGTAGATTTCGAGTTATGATCGATGCAAGTTTGGATTTCTCAACCGTGATTGATCAATATCTTGAGCATATGAACTCCGATTGACTTGAAATTCGGAATGTTGGCTCTCATAGCTTTGCTTGTCGTGTCATATCAATTTTAGCTCGATCCGAATTTGGAAAAAATTCATCAATATCCATAGTTAGCCTACGTATAACCGATCTTCAAGACGAACTGTCATTGGTTCCTAGTCAAGTTCTTGGTGTCACGGCCTTGCCAAAAGGCGGGATAACACGCTCATATATATATATATATACACACACACTCAAACTCATTTTAGGGTACTACAGACCCTATCTCTAATGAATACCCCACCAAAGCCAAGGTTCTCGCTTAACCTTCAGCTCTGAAACCAAATGTAATGATCGTAGGCTTTTCAACCCTCGAAAATCAACACTAATACGTCCACTGTATTGCATGTCGAGCAATCGAATGCCGATAAACCCGATTGTCAGGGAAAAAGAAAGAAGGAAGAAGATAATAAGAAACTAAATAACACAGAATCTCATAGCGGAACGAATAATATATAATATACATCAAATCTTTACACAAACATACTGTAATATATGTATATTCAAAAAACCAATCAAAGTATACTAACCTATTTCAGCCTGGACAGTTATAACAGCCCGTCCTCACAATTGCTGATTAATACAACACTGAACACAGTGGAAAAATAACCATATATGTAAATACGTCTCTGGGCCTCCAGCTCGTCTTCTGAAGCTCCAAAGCATCCAAACAAATCTGTAATATGCTCGGCCTACACCCGAGTCAGTCTGGAAAACCAGTGTGAGAAAAACACACCCAATTTGATTTTAAAGTTACAGAAAACCTTTGAAAATCAAGAGTATCTCGTAAGACCACGCCGCAGAAAAACACAGACGGGTTTTTACCTTACGATAACCAAAACCATTTCATATGAAATTCTCTGATATTATAATAGTGTCTAGGTACAGATGCTTATTAATCATAATCGAAATTGTTACATTAATTAAATTCCAGCATAGTAGGTATACAATTAAAACCGTAAAGGTTCGTATTGAAGAATGGATTCCATACAATGACTGGGCTATTGGGGTACCACCCGTCACGGTGCATCTCTAGATAAAATAACACCGAGGACCTCGCTTGGATCCCCTACCAACACAGGACCGGCCTACCCCTTACTGGATAGTACCGAATATGATCACCCCTCTGTTAATGGGCCCTGAAACATACAAATGAGAGATAATAGCGACTCTAGATAGGGATGTCATACCCTACTTGGGAGAGACCCACTTAGTCCTGCTGCATCTCCCATGTTTTAGTCATTCACGGTTGGTGAGGCATGAGGCTACGTTTTACCTTTATATAGCACTTCCCACTTAGAATGCTAACACTGCCTTCCAGGCAACAATGCAATATCAGCATTCATCCATACAAGTTCGTTCTGGGTTTGAACGAAACACTTGAGAGCACCGCCTCCAAATTCCATCATCTTCAAGATGTCTTCACTTCGAAACGCTTAAGTTGGATAGAAGTGGTTTTCGGGTAACATACCCGATCCCGGTCTCTTCGAAATAACGTTCGATAATTCCCGGTAAACTCAACCCCGGTTCTTTAGGAAATAAACAGTCAAAGATAAGATCGGAAATCACCTCCTAACCGTTAGTGGACGGATTTCCTTATCATTGTCCTAGGAGAACGAAACGAGATTTATACGCACAGTACAGCATCATCGGAGATGACTGTATCATATAACTCGCATGTTTCTCCTAGATATTTCCAAAGTTATGTTTTGGGTCCAATTTCGATAGTCGGATTTTTAACTATCGAATAACAAACATTCAATCAGGGATTTATTTCATAGGGAAAACCAACATTGGTTAAGCACATAAGCAATCACTAGCATCCTTTTATAAATCTTTCATAAATAAAAACTACTTTGTAAATTACTAGTATAAGAATACTTTTACAAAGATATATCCACCAATTCCAGTATTTTCAATACTTAGGAAATATCCATATACATATCTCAACGGTATAAGTAAATTTACAAACTGAGAAAGATCCCTTTTTATTTGATTCAAAAATCATTCATAAACTCCTTATAATTCTCTAAAACCATTTATCAACCATTTTATAAAACTTCTGGAACCATTTATAAAACTTCTTTTATACATTTCAATCACTTATAAATCCTCTTTGTACATTTCTAAAACTCATTTATAAATCCATAAAGCCCTTTATAAAACTTCTTTTATAAACATGTTTCTTAAATTCGTTTATAATTATCTAACCATTTATAAACTCTTTCACCTTGTAAATAACCTTCCTTTAAGTCTTCAAACCATTTTATAAACATCTTTATAAAATCCAAGTCTTTCAACTCTATTAATGGGTCTCGGAAACATTTATAAATAATTGAAAATCTTTTTACTTCAAAACACCATTATATATTAATAATTATTATTAACAATAAACATTATAAATAAATGAAAATTATTAACATTAAAACATCTTAAAAATAATAATTAATAATTTCAAAATATTGTTTAAGAAACAATAATAATTCATCTTTACCATTTTTATAAATAATAATAATTTATTTTCAAAACCTTATTAATAATCCTTATTATTAATTCCAAACCATAATTATTTGTGGAATGATTAACCTTTCCAAATATTAACATTTTGATAAATTCTTTAAAACCATATTAGCTATAAACAAATAACTTTAAAAAAATACTAATATAATTAAATAACCTTAAAATAATATCACTATAATTAAATAACTTTAAAAATATATTAATATAATCAAATACTTTTAAAATAATATTAATTTATTTAAATACTTTAAAAAAGTATTGATATAATTAAATACTTTTAAAACAATATTAATTTGGTTAAATACTTTAAAACAGTATTAATAGAATTAAATACTTTTAAAACAATATTAATTTAGTTAAATACTTCAAAACAGTATTAATATAATTAAATACTTTTAAAACAATATTAATTATAAATAAATCATCTTTTAAAAAAAACAATATATTTCTAAAACCCATTTTCGGATTTAAAATCATTTCCTGTCTTAAACCCAATTTCAATTCAATTAGCAATTTATAGTATTCAAAATACTAATTTCAGGCCAATAGCCGCCAAACGCTCAACCAATATTGATATTGATTTTCTATAAACATTAGGTTTTTTAAATATAGAACAATGTTATAGCCATACTGTCCACAATCAGGTTCATTATTCAATAATCTATATAAAAGGAATATTATCGAAACAATTCAACAATAGCGAGGAATCTAGTCGGATCCCTCCAACCTGTTTCCCCCTGCATCACAAATGGTATATAATCAAATAATATAAATCAACCGCTTCAAGGCGGGATTCGTATACTAAGGGTCATCCGCTCTTACACGGGAATGTAATAGGGTCTCATCCGCTCCAATAGGCGGGAATATATCCAAACCAACATTATAAATATAGTTTCATCCAAACAATCATTCAACAATTTTTATTAACTATATATCATACTTGTTAACCAAAAAGGTGAGTTTAACTCACTGAAATTTTCTATTGTCGACGAAGCGTTCCGGTTTGGAACTAAAACTGAACGACGTCTGATTTTAGCATAATTTTCAAATGTCTTCAATTTTGTCCAAACCAATTCCATTGCGAAGCCTACGTTCATACGAGCGCAACGCAACAAACGACGTCCGAATCCGACCTCGTATAAAGAAGTTATTAAATTTCAAAGTTTTAAACATTTCATTAAATATATATATATATAAACAAAACCCACACCCAAACAATACGGCCTAAGCCCAAACCCACCATGAATAGTGCTTCTTTCCCAATCCCCAATTTCTTTTTTTTCTCTAAAACGTGCACGCCGTGCACTGTGAACGTGCCTACACTCCACTGTTGCCCAAGCCAAAACCACCCACAAGAGGCGCTCCCCCACCTTCTTCGTCTGCACCTCCTCGTCGTCGCTTCGCACCCTTAAAACAAAACACAACCGAGCCAACGCGTCCACCATGCCTTCCAGGTCGCGACATTTTTGTTCGCCAAAATCAGCAACGAGGTGTAACTCTCCAAGCTAGAGCCCGCAGCACCCTTCGTTTCCTCCATCGATGCCGCTATCTCCAACGAAGCTTAGCCCTAGTTTTAACCATCGCAATATGTTGTCACGGAATTGCGCCGAACTTATGCCAAAAATACTACACGATCTCACGTTCCCAATGGTTCATACGACACCTTTTAATTCGAAGCGGATAGGGAGATATCGATTTTTGAAGTTTGTGAACATAATTTCCCCTTTGATTTTTTCTAGTGATATCTTGTTCATCCCGCGAAGAAAATTCGATCCGTCAATTTCTAAAAATAGAAGAGCTTGATACAGACAACTTTTGTTGTGGTCGTTTAGGCTAATTGTTAATGTATTCGGATATGTGGATTTTTGAAGTTATCTACCATTTTTGAAAATATGATTTTGTAAAAGAATATCTTCATTTCTTTGTTCAGCATGTTTTTAAAAAGAAGGGGGAAAGTATGGTGCGGTATGGACCTAAACATGTATGGGCATAGGCCTGGAAAGGAAAGGGTATGGGCTGATATATGGTTAGATATGGTTATATAATATATATATATATATATATAATTTAAAATATCGAATTACAAAACGTCCGAAAATTTTGAACTCCTATCGAGACGTGCCGCCTAACGTTCTTTATGTTATACCCCTATTCCGAGTGAAATGGAACTAGTCTCGAGGCCTAACTCGATCATATATTGAAGATAGCTTTTCAAACCCGGTTATTTTATTAATTTCTGAAATTAATTTTTACGCGTTTTGATCTCGCACGTTCAAACGAGATCTTGCATGTTCAAACGATACTTCCAATCGTCATGAAATTCATTTTCATACAATAGTATACGGATCAAATGATACCGGTTTCGTCGAAATCCGAGACAGTGTCCCAAAAGGCTATTTTTATACGTTAATTAAAACGAATTATTATTAAAATCCAAATTAATCACCTTTAAATCTAAAATAAAAGTTTAACTATCTCCATTCTTGTTAAATAGAATTTAAATAATTTTTGAAATCATTTTTATCCAACTTAAAACCCAAGATTCAATGATTTAAACAATTTCAATTATTAAATTCAACAATTAAATTATCCAATAAATCGCTATATTTGAAATTCGAGTTATTTAACCTATAAAAATAACTTTTCAATATTTAAAATTAATTAAATATTCCAATTTCAAATGAAATTCTGGGTCGTTACATTTTCCTTTTTGGTACATTCCTTGTTATTTCAAATGACGCACTTTTTATACATAGTTGTGGAGTTAGATAATTTATGGAAATTACATGAATAGACATAAGTAAATTGTACCCACAATGTCTCAATAAATTAAAACACAGAAATCCACATTCCAAGTCAAATTAGGGCAATCAAAATTAATGCTAACAATTTACAACCCAATTATCATAAATCTGGAATAAATCTTGCAGTCTTATCAATATTCTACTTTAACAAATTTAGGAATAGATTTCCAAATTTCTAGATTAGAGTGCAAATACCATTCCTACTCTAATTACCTAACTTACAGTATATATATTCAAGATTTTAATTGAATACGTTCTTTCTAACTTACAACTCTATAGATCTTGCATAGGCATAATAATTAAATAAACTCAATGATATAAATTTCAATGTTATGTATATATCATATAATTTCCACTCACCTTTGAAATTTTCCAAATCTTCTAAATCTGAATTCATCCCTTTAATCGACTATTTTCCTTTCCAATCCAAAAAAATGTATAACAAGATATATACATACTCATTAGAACTACAAATCTTAGAGGAGATTTGAAATAAGTGGAATATAGATTTATAATTATGAAATTTAACTCTTTCCACAATATCAATTTGCTCCTTCTCTTCTTCTTTTTTATTTTCTGCCCTTCTCCGACTCATATACATATAATATAATATTTTATAATAAATAGAAATAGTGGAGAAGGGAAAATGGTAATGCTTCGTTGCTTTGATCAGAAAATATGAGGAAAAACGTGAGGGGCTAGGCCTGTATTTATAGTCGCTTGAATCAATCGTATCCGTTATATTTAAAATAGTTAAATCTGGGTCGTTCGGCCAACGTTCAACCCCAGCTGCCGCCGCTCAAATCGGTCGACTGCTCCTCTATAGGTGGTCGATCATTAGCAGTTGACCGACCCAAGTAAGGGGTCGATCGATGGGTCCATGTGGTTAATATAATTTATTTCCCTTTTATTCCCATTTAATTATTTTTGTTTTGAAAATTTTAACCACTGATAACTTCTTCGTTTGAACTCCGATCGCAAAACTAAAATTATAAAAGTTGCTCGAAAAATTGCCACTAAATTCTGAATTTTGCTCAAATTCCATTTTTTGAGCCTTAATAATTATTTATTAATTACCGTTAATTTTTCAAGGTGTTATATATATTTCCATCCAATGTTGACTGCACAAACATATATGGATTCGTGATAATTCACATATTATTCTATAGGACATAAGGGACGCAATAAGCAATATATATGTAAGTGTAAATCAAATATCTACCTTTGCTAAAGCCTGGTTGTGACATGTTGAAGCATTGAATCAAAAACTCCTTGAATCAGTATCTAAACTCCAGAATGAGCTACCAGACTGAAAGCAGCAACCACCGGTCACTACATGCCTATATCTACATCCATATAGAGGATGGAGGCGGGGAAGGCCAGCCAAATATGATATAAGAGGCCAAAAATTAGAAAATTAGAAAAATGGGTTTGATGTGTTTGAATAGTAGAGGATCAGAGGAGTAAAACATGGATCTAGATCTCCTTTTTCCTCCTATATTTTCACACATTTTGAATCAATGTTCAACCCCACCAAACCACCTCTTAAGGCTGGCCACTACATGCCTATATCTGGGCCTCCAAATTGCTTCAAACTCGATCGAATAAATATGCATTTAAATCTAATTCAAATGCACATTGATATCATATATCAATACATGTGTATATAACTTTTATATACACACTATTTTAATGCCGATGAACACAAATTGAATAAAATTGTATAATCAATGTTTCATAAATATTAATTAGCTTAATTAATCTATAACAATTATAATTAATTAAATCAGGTGGTGTCCGAAGTATTCAACGTTTCGATTGTGTGACTCTTAGGTGTAATTTTAATCAGCGATTAATATCGAACAGTTTGAATATTAATGTTCACGCACCATCTTAGTTATTGGAGTGACATTATGGTCAAATTTTTCGCTTATATAGCTCCGATAAAATCCAAGTTTACCTATCTTATACGTTACCCATTACTGACAATTATTTATTCTAATTCTCTTCATTAAAACTATATCCCATTAGAACTTATGGAATTTGGTAATAGTCAAAATTCCACTATCATCCGGGTCCAACTTTACAGTCCAAACACAAAATCCTTGGTTCAATAATAACAACTATTATTAACCAAACTGTTTTGACCAGACTTTGACTTTGAGTTGACTTTGGTTGACCATGATACTAATCGTATATAACTGAGAAGACGAATTCTCTCTTGAATAATGTCCTACTTCCAATGCTTCCACTTGACCCAACTACAGTCATATGATGGATGATGCGCTATGATTTAACTATAATCAAAGTGAAGTTTCCACATTAAAGTTGGACAATATTCTCAAGTCGAGGAAATCGTGTAACATTATCCCATCATATGTTCTATTTGACCTTAGTTATATTAAATAATAGAAAACTATCAAATTAATCATTCCACACTTATCCAATAACTATCTACATGTAAGCCCTTGATGCTCCCAGCAGCCATGAGTAATACACTGCCCAAGATTTGGAGAGTGTTACATACTCTCTCAATACATCTTGACTGTGTATACTTAAAATATTATATTTATTTTACTGTGATAAATCACTCATGATTACAACATATTGTAACTACTATCACAAAACATACATGGATTTTCTATTAAATATACTTTTAATTAAATTAATTAATTAATACAACACATTATATCAAATATAATATAAAGAAAACACTTTTTATTTCGAACAAGATTGGTTATCGAGTTAGATATATGTAACAATTATATAACTACCCCTAGGGCATACCTCTAACCCTGTCAAAAGGGAGATAGCATGAATGCCAAATATAGATAGGAGTAAAAGTGAAAAATCTCTCAGGAGGTGTATCGATCCTATCAAAAGAACTGAGAACTCTAGTCTCAACTCTAGAAATTCTAAATTAATGACGAATGGAATCTATCTCTCTTGCTTCGTAATGATAGATTGACAGCTGGTATAAATCTTTTATTCGAAAGGTCTTTTACCAGTCGTGGAAGTGCTTGGAGGTTTCTTTGGAGCTTCTCTTTTATTACCTGACATGATTCCTAAACCAATAAGAAACAAATATGATATTTGACATATGTGTGATGTGTTATAAATGAGAGAGAATCATAAGTTTAAATCGTTAAATTATTATTTTCAAGAATCATAAAAATTATAAATCTATAATAGTCAAGGGGTGACAAGGATCATCTAAAAGTTATACCAAAACAAGAGTTATCGCATGTAATGAACTATTACCTATTGAAATAATGAGGAATTATCACGTAGGAGCTATCGCATGCTAAATTAATAAGCTATCGCATGTTGATGAACTATCATATGTTGAAATAATGAAGAACTATCACATAGGAGCTATCGCATGCCAAATTAATAACCTATCGCATGTTGAAACGATAAGACTTATCACATATTGGAATATCCAAAAACCGTCGCATGTTGAAATACTAAAAAGCTATCGCATGTAAATATCGCATGTTAGGGTAGTAAAAATTACTACACACCTTCTTTCAAGAACTTATTTCTTTTAGATATCTACAACATATAGACTCTTACTTCTCCCTAATCTAGACCTACTGTACATCATCGATTGGCAGTCCTGTGGGGATCTACAACCATTAGGCTATCGAGGGCCCAATAGGGAGTCATGTACTATCCAGCTTCAGGGTCCTTCCACATGTTGCACACATACTCTTCTTAAGTCAACACCTTTCCATACGACCTATTTCCCATGTGATAATCGGGTAGGTTTTGTAATAACCCGTAATTTTTTACTTTTAGACTTCGAATATTTAATTCTAACAACCCTAAATTTTGAGAAGTAATTAATCAAATTTGTGATAGTTAGGAAATATAATATGTTTTTATTTAATTATTTTTGTGCTAAAATTGAGAATATATATTATTTGAAAAGAATTTCATATGCTCAACTTACTTCACAAGCCCAAAATTCATTAAGGCCTTATCTAGACTTGCTAACTCTTAAATTTTCCCATGGCATCTAAATACACTTCATATTGGTTGATATCTTCTCTTGGAAGCTTTGTTTTGATAGCGTTGCTTGAAAATTCTGTTAGCTTCTTTTGGAAGCTTTGTTTTGATAGCGTTGTTGGGAAGATTTGATGGCTTATATTGGAAGTTTTGTTTGATAGCTTCTCTTAGAAGCTTTGTTTGGAAGCTCTGTTTCGCTAGCTTCTCTTGAAAGCTTTGTTTTGATATCTTTGCTTAGAAACTTTGATAACTTATCTTAGAAGCTTTATTTTGATAACATTGTTTAGAAGCTTTGATAGCTTCTCTTGGAAGCTTTATTTGATAGAGCTGCTTGGAAAGCTTTTATAGCTTCTCTTGGAAGCTTTTATAACTTCTCTTAGAAGCTTTGTTTTTCCTATATATATTTAAGAGTTCATTTGCAAAAGGGAATAACCAATTTCTCAAGTTCAAACAATCTCTAGAAAATACTCCTAATTTCGGCCATATCTTTCAAACTACTTATCCAAATCAAGTGATTCTTTTTTGTTGGAAACATATCTCAATAAGGAAGAACCTTTATTTAAACCGCTTTGAATGCTTCAGAGTGGATGATTATCAAAAATCAATTGGAAATGAAGTTATTTTATGGCCTAGATTTTATTTCTAGAAATACATACCCTATGTTTTTAAGCCTAACTTTCGAATTACTTACCCAAATTCATTGTTTTTTTTGTCGAGAAGGTGATTTGAAAAGCAACAATTTTCATTTGTATCACATTCTTTAATTCGAAAGTTATCCTTGTTAAAATCGGGTTGCAAGAAAGATCATTTTCTAGTCAAAGTTTTAAAGGCAAAATATATACCTCAACTTGCAAAAATTATATCAAATTCAAAAATGATCCAATCAACCTCAAATCTTTGCTAAAACCACCCTTGTTTAATTTTCTATCCATGTTCAACAAGCGGTGTGGCACTTCCTAGGAATAATTTAGTGGAATGGAGGCAAGAGCGAGTACAGCCGTGAGCATGAGAGAGAAAGGTGGAGCTTGTCTTGGATGCTTTGCTTTTGGTGATGGTAGGAAGGTTCTAGGGTTCTTGCTTTGGCTTAGGAGGGCTTGGCCATGGATTCTAGGATTGGCTTGATGTTGGTGAGATCTTTACAATTTATTTGAATTATATAATGTCATATATGCAAGTTTAACAACCTAAACACATTAAAAAGTTAAGTCTGAAACCCTTGACTCTTAAAAGTAAATAAGTAACTCTAATTTAATTACTATCACTTGTATACCTTTTATAATAAGTGGCATGGCTACACTTAGTATATGAACGCTTGGTTGAATGATGTGTGAAGTTAGAGACGTGGTTTTAAATATTCAATAGAAGGAAGTGTTGATTACTATTCGTTGTTGTGTTTATTTCATTGATTGATTATTTGATATGTGCCTGGCTATTATTATGAGCAATTCTTTTTAAGACATGGGTTAGGTAGAAATAATTATGAGCATTTTATAACCAACACCTTGTGATTGTAATTTCATAATTTGACTATAAGGTATTTAACAATGACATTTTATTATGGTAGATGATAATTTCATATGAATTGAGAACAAACAACTTATGATTAGAATCCTACAATTTGACTATAAAACATTTGAATATAATAGCGGTTAAGGAATTAATTATAATAAAAGTAGTTATTAAAAAGATATATATATAAATATATATATATATATATCTTTGACTAAAATGTTTTCTAATGAAATATATAGATATTTTTAAAATAAATATTTATAAGAGTGCTTTCCCATATTTTGAATGCAAAAGATATTTTGGGAATAAACGTTAGTTCTAAACGAAAGTAACTAAGAATCGTATAATATGGATATTACCTAAATTATTTATTTGTGTGGAATATAAATATAAAAGTAAATCAGTAAAGTAAATGACACCAAGAATTTTTATACTGGTTCGAACTTCCCATTCTATGTCCAGTCCCAGACTCCTTCTGGAATTCACTATCAACCCTCTCTTAACCCGGAGGAACAAGTATTACACCACCTGAGCAACTGAATAAGACTTCAACTGCTTAAGCAACAGAGTAGGACTTTAACCGCTTGAGCAACCAAATAGGACTTCAATAAAAAAGAAATATCTTGACTAATTGTGCTCTTTAAATAGCACAGATAAGTCTTTAGAGTACACCCTTCCTATAATCTTCTCCTTTATGGTATATTGTGTATTTCGTGAGGAAAGGAATTTTATTTGATCATAAAAGAATAAACTTGAATACAAAAGTGACCAATCGAGTGTTTAGGCATAGAATGCCTTTGAGTGTAAATAGCAAGGAATTAAGAAATAGAAAAATTGATTAACAAGATGTTGAATTTCTTTGTTATTTATAGAAATTAAAAGGTTGTATATGTTCATGAAGAGCAGCCATGAAGAGATATGGAAGTATTTTCAGAATCAAGAGTTGTTTCTGTTCATGTAAGAGAAGCACCTTTTCAAAAAACTAGTCGTTATGAAGCTTCAGCCGTCTGAATTAAATATTCGAGCCGGCTGAATCGACTAAAATTTGAAACAGCAAGAAAATAGTGCAAAACAGACAAAATTCAGCCGTTTGAATATTATGAGTCAACCGACTGAATGCTCTTAGTATATTTTGTGCACGTAGAGCATTCAGACGGTTGAGAGAGACCTTTCAGTCGGCTGAATGTAATGTTCTTATGCAGTTCCTTTGTTTTGCTGATTCTTTTGTCATGTGTATATGTGTATACCATTTCGGAGAGGTTTTAACATATTTTCACATCTAGACTCGGACTCTGTACTTAACAACACATTATAGCAACAATCTGGAATATGGTCTTCATATGCTTGTGATTATCTTCTCCTGCAAACTTGGTTAGTTCATATAGTATTTACTTATAAAGTTGTCACAATCAAAACATCAAAATTTGAGGTTCTAACATTCTCCCCATTTTTGATGATGACAACTATGTAAGTTTTAAATACAGAGATTCAATTATTCTCCCCTTAACTCGATACTTCCCCTATTAATATGATTACCTTATTCTCCCTCTTTGTCATCGACAAAAAGGAAACCACTAGTCGATAGGTGAAATATCATAAATTGGTAAGAATTAAAACATAAACATCACAAATTTCAGAACATATAAATACATATAGATATTGCTCATAAACATATGTAGGCATTTCACATAAACACACATAAGCATTGCATATAAACATACATAAACATTGCACATAAAAACATGACAATATTTACTTTAAAAAACACGCTAACACATAATCATCACAAATTTGCAAATGGTCATTTTAGAAAACAAGACAGAAACATTTCCTAACCACACAAAATAGCCATAAAACATATTGTCACGAATCAAAACATCCAAAGAGCATAACAAATATTACATAAATTTGTTCATAAAGCAAAGTTGTCATGAAATAAAAGATAGAGAGTTATGTTTAGATAAATATGAAAAACATACCAAATCAACCTTCACTGCCTTCATCCTCCTCTTCTTCCTCTTCCTCGTCCTCCGAAGATGTCCAAGTAAACGGGGCCGGATTTTCAAGAATTTCCATTGATGTGGTTCCGGAGCAAGACACTTTTTCCCAAACCTTGTTCAAAAAACCTTTTATTGAGTTTAGCTTTTTTTGTCTTGGAAACATTTTTCTCAACGTTAGCTAAACGGCGATTGAGCTTGCTTTGATTTCAAGATAATATGACGAGAGCTTATTTAGGAGTCACATCAACATTTAATTCATGGATTTCATCATCTTCTTCTTCTTGTTGGGGTTGTTGAGAGGAAGAGGCAATATTTATGTCTCGAGGTTGTGGAAGCCTTGATTGTGATTGGCGACCCATTCTTGAAAACTAATGATTTGTTGATTCGCGGGAAGCTTCAAAAGACCCATGAGACTTAAAGCTTTTGAGTTAAGTTCACTTATTATTGTGAAGTCAGAATCGGGCAAAGGAACTCCAAAATTTTGTAATATTCCCATTATATAAGCTTCATAATGAATGGTTTTATAACTCCTCCTATGATTGACACTAAGAAATTCATCCAATATAATCATTCCCCAATTAACTTGCTGAGATGAATAAATAGCATATAGGGTTGGAAGTCACGTTTATAAACCTTTTCATAGCTTCTAGTTCGTGGTTGAAGAGAGCAAATGAGTGTGCGATGAATAATTCTTGCCTTAGGACATAAAGCACTTGATTTTAGTTTGGTTAGATCATCGGACAAAAATCTATGTGACACTTCATCACGTTCATACATATCAACGTCAACCATCTCAATGTCTAAATCTTCGTATGGACATCTTAAAATATGCCCTAATCTTTGTAAAAGTAAATAAATTTTAATGCCGCATACCAAAGTCCAAATACAATCGTCTTTGTTTTGAGGATTATGATTGTCTAGATTCATATTTGCATGAGGATAAATCTTAATATTATTAGCGTCATACCCAATAAGGGAGTTGAATCCATGTGCTTCGCTAATTCTGTAATAGCATATCCATTAAAATCCGGAAACTTCATGAAAGTTCCTTCAAAAAGCTTGGAATTGTTCATGCTATTAAATCGATTGACAACCGTATCGTTGTGGAACCATGATCTAATTTGGCTTTGAGATGGACCGGTAGATGATTCTCCTGTTCGTTTTGATCTAGGAGGCATTTTTGTTTTGAGGAAAGAAGAGAGATTGGATTTTTGATTTGGAGGAATTAAGGTTTTTCTTTTGTTATTTCTAAAGAGTGAAAAAGTAGCTAGTGAATGAATGGGTAGTTTTGATAATAAGTATTGATTTAAGTTGGATTCGTGCTTCGATAATCGTGTTATTCTATTTTAAAAAACAGAAATTCATTCAAGTAGCCGGCTGAAATGTTCTGAGCAGACGGCTGGTTACAACCAGCAGGAAAATAGTTCTTTTTGGTATGATTCAGTTAGCTGAAGGTGGGGTGTCAGCCAGGTGAATTCTGGGTGAAAATATAATAACTTTGAACATTCAGTCATTTGAATTGTTAAATTCAGCCGGCTGAATCTGTTGAATTTTTACAGGTCAACCTATTTTCAGCAATTTCCAACTTTGGTTAACAATGTACGCCATACATGTATTTGTTTGTGAGCTTTATTCTCATATTAAATATATAAATATAATTTTATTTCAACAAACTTATTATATATGTAGATTACAACATCAATATTATGAGCATAATTTTATGAAAATATAAAATTTATTTATTTTTCAGAGGTCTTGGATTCGTCTGAAGAAAAATTTCAAACGAGCTTGGTTCAACTTTGGTGTCTTCCTGTAATAGATTAATAGAAGACCAAGTATTACGTCGAATAGGAGATATATTTGTAGCACCTTGATCCCAAGAATTTAGAGATACGTGAGGCCATTGAGGAGATGGATTGTGCACACACTCTTTAGGGATGGTTCCATAGAATTTTAGAGCAAGTTGTTCGAGAAAATTTAAACGTCTTCCATGGTGTTTTTGCTTGTAATACATCTCACGTTGTATACTTAAAGTTTCACGTCGGTAGTGATGAATGTCATCGATTTTCTCCTTGGTAGAAGGTGATCCAAATTCTAAGTTTCTTCTAGTTCTTTTGTCATTTGGTGTATATCCGGTATGGTGATTTGGAGATGGAGTGATGTCCACAAAGATATAAACTGGAGTAGGTTTGTTAGATGAATCTGAAGTAGATGTGCTGTATACAATTGACGAGTGGTCAGAATTTTCTTGAGACGGCATTTTATAAGAATTGAAGTGGAAGTTTTTTTGTTTTCTATGACTTTTAAAAAAAAATCTTCATGTATATATATTAATTTCATTTAGCTATTTTTGACTTAGAGTTTCCTGATTATTATTAATTTGTAGGCTTTAATTTACCTCTATGCTATAAAATAGTTAATATGATTCTAAGGTAAGAATAAAAGTTATGAATATAGCCGTATATAAATAAAAAGGAGGAGAGGTTAATTAAAATAGAAAAATGGAAAGTCATATGCCTATCTTCCACGAGTGTAGAGCTCGAGTGCCACCATTTTTTTATTTGTTTCCTCAACTTTTATTATTTTATACACTTTTAATTATATATACTTTATCATAAACTTATAAATCATGTAAAGACATAATTTCGAGTTCACGTCTTAATTTTAGAAAAATATTTTCATTTAATGGTTTTGCAAAAATATCAGCTATTTGATTTTTGGAAGAGATGAAATCTAGCGAAATCAAATCTTTTTCTATGCTATCTCGTAGAAAATAATGTCGAATGTCAATATGTTCCGTTCTTGAATGGTTTATCAAATTCTTAGATAAACTTATAGCACTTGTATTATCATAATAATTGTTGATATAGTCAAATTTATATCAAAATCTAGAAGTGTTTGCTGCATGTAGATTACTTGAGCACATGCAAGAGCAGCAGAGATGTATTCTGCTTCACATGTCGAAAGTGAAACACAATTTTGTTTCTTACTAAACCATGATACTAAAGACTGTCCAATGAAGTGACATGTATCAATTATACTTTTTCGATTCGTTCGACATCCTCCAAAGTCAGCGTCACTATATGACACCAACTAAAAAGGATATTGTTTGGGTAAAAAAGTCCGTAGTCTTTAGTTTTTCTTAAGTAACACAAAATCCGTTTCACAGCTCGCAAATGTGATTCTTTGGGGTTAGCTTGAAATCGTGCGTACAAACAAACACTCGTCATAACATCTGGACGACTAGCAGTTAAATATAATAGAGAACCAATCATACTTCTGTAAAGTTTTTGGTCAATACTTTTGTCATCTTTATCTCGATCAAGATGAACAGTAGTACTCATAGGAGTCGGTTTAGCAGAAGTATTTTCCATGCCAAAACGTTTTATTAAATTATTATAACATTTTTCCTGATTAATAAAAATCCCCATTTTTTAATTGTTTAATTTGTAATCCGAGAAAGTACGAGAGTTCTCCCATATGTGACATCTCGAATTCACTTTTCATGAAAATTCTTTACATAGTTTCTCATTTGTAGATCCAAAAATGATATCATTGACATAAATTTGAACTATTAAAATGTCCTTTTTATCTTGCTTAATAAAAAGTGTTTGATCTACTTTACCAATTTCAAATCCTGAATTTATAAGATATTTTTTAAAACCATCATACCAAGCTCAAGGTGCTTGTTTCAAACCGTATAAAGCTTTCTTTAATTTATAGACATGGTCTGGAAATTTTTCATGTGTAAATAAGGATGGTTGTTCTATATATACATTTTCTTTTATAAAACCATTTAAAAAAGCGCTTTTTACATCCATTTGATATAACTTAAAGTTATGAAAACAAGCAAAAGCTAATAAAATACGTATTACTTCTAGTCGGGCGACAGGAGCAAATGTTTCTTTGTAGTCTATTCCTTCTTCTTGATTGTAGCCTTGAGTGACTAATCTAGCTTTGTTTCGAGTGATATTTCCTTGCTCATCAGCTTTATTCTCGTAAACCCATTTAGTACCAATGACCGTTTGATCACTTGGTCTAGAAACTAAGTCCAAAACTTCGTTCCGTTCAAATTGGTTTAGCTCTTCTTGCATAGCTATAATCCAATAGTCGTCAGTTGAGGCTTCTTTAGCACTTTTAGGTTCAATATTAGATAAGAAAGCTACATGACCCATTTGATTTAACAAATTTCTTATTCTTACATTAGAATTTATTTCTCTAATAATTTTTTGATCGGGTGATTTCTTAATAATCTAGGTGGAGATCATATTTCATTTTCTTTAGGTAAGTTGTTTTCAATTTCAGTATTATTTTCAGTATCATCATCTACTGTGATATTTGATTTTGAAATTATATCTTCATCTTCATTTTTATTATTAAGTTTGAAATTTTCATCGAATGACACATGAAGTGTTTCTTCGATCATTTTAGTTCTTTTATTATAAATTCTATATGCCTTGCTTCGTTCCAAGTATCCTATAAATATTCCTTCATCGGATTTTGGATCGATTTTACCAAGTTGGTCTTTTGTAATTAATAGAAAACATTTTGAACCGAAAATTTTAAAATATGATATGTTGGGTTTTCTATCACTAAAAAGTTCATATGGAGTATGTTTCATTAACGGTCTAATGGAGACTAGATTTAAAACATAACAAGCAGTTGCTTCAGCTTCTGCCCAAAAATGTTTTGGTAGAGTGCTTCCATTTAGTAAGGTTCTAGCGCATTCTTGAAGTGTTCTATTTTTCCTTTTTATAACTCCATTTTGTTGTAGAGTTCTAGGAAATGAAAAATTGTGAAATATTCCTTTCTTATTACAAAATTATCAAAAATATCATTATCGAATTCACCTCCATGATCACTTCTAATATTTTAATTTTTTAATTTTTGATAATCTGAATTCTTTTAACAAAGATTTTAAAGTTTTCAAAAGTATCACATTTATTTTTCATGAAAATTGTCCAAGTATATCTTGAAAAATCATCTACATTACAAAAACATATTTATTATGATTTATAGATTGAACTTGAGTTGGTCTAAATAGATCCAAATGTAATAACTCAAGTGGTTGTAATGTAGAAATAATTTTCTTTGATTTAAAAGATGATTTGGTTAATTTTCCTAACTGACCAGCATCACAAATGTTGCTCAGTGCTCACTTTAAAATTCATCTTTGGTAAACCTTTTACTAAATTATTTTTAGATAATTTGCTTATTGCGTTGAAGTTTATATGACAAAATCTCTTGTGCCATAACCAAGAATCATTTTCTTTGGCTATTAGACACATATCTGTGTTATGATTAACTTTCATATTTAAGATGCATATATTACGTTTTCTAATTGCTTCAAAGATAAGATTCTTATTTTGGTCAAATATATTACATTTATTTTCTAAAAATGATATATTAAAACCTTTATCGCATAGGTGGCTTATACTAAACACATTATGTTTTAAATTTTTAACTAGTAAAACATTTTTAATAAGTGGTAAGTTAGATGTACCATCATTGCTCACATCACCTTTGCCGATGATATATCCTTTGAAGTTATCTCCAAACGTGGTAGATCCTCCATCTGAGTAGATAATGTTAGTCAACATATCTTTGTTTCTTGTCATGTGTTTTGAGCAACCACTATCGAGTATCCACTTTTCTCTTTTCTTAATTGGTACCTGCAAAAAATATAGAAATGATGTTGGTACCCACCTTTTGTTAGAGTCCTAAGAGTTAGATTTTAGGAAGCCAAACCCAAGTGGGCTTAGAATTCCCCTTATAAGTAAAATTTTCATTTTTATAAACTGTATCTATAAAGTCTTTATATACTTATTTCTAATCAAAGAATTGTTTGACTTCGGAACCTAAATCTTAATATATTTTGGATGAATAAAGCCTTTTAAAACAGATTTTACAAAAGTATTATCTTTCTTTTTAAAGTTTGTATATAAAGAACTATTATTTTTAGGAATAGTTTTTGTCATTTTATTATATCCTAATCCCTTTTTATTTGAAATAGCCTATGAATTTTCTATAATTCTAGAAAGATTTTCTCTTCCTTTATTAAAATTAGAAACGTTCTTAGTAATATTCTCTAATTTTGTTTTTAGACTAGAGATATCTAATTCTAATTTTTAACAGTAGATTTTAATTCATGATTCTCAGATAAATGAATATCATTCTTTTCCTTTTGAGTTTCTATTTCCCCACTTGGCATCGTAAGTTGAGAGGTTGAATTAGAACAAGATTCTTGAGTGATTACAAGTTCTACTTCTAAAATTTTCTTCTCATTTTTAACATATCTACTTCAATTTCAGTTCTATCTTTATATTTTCTTTTGATATTCCATATCTTATCTAGTAGTTCTGAGTTTATATCTACTAAATCATCAAAAGAAAGATCACTTACATCGTCAATTGTAGACATAAAGCATATATTGGCTTGTTCTGTGTCACTATCGATATCACTGTCTGATGTGGAAGACAATTCTGAATCATCCCATGTTACATAAAATGCTTGCTTCTTTTTATATTTGTCTCTTTTGTTCTTATAGTTGTATTTGTCTTTCTTATGATCAAGACAGTCCTTCTTTATGTGACCTTTTTTGTGACATCCATAGCATACGAGAGTTGAAGCCGATGGTTTGTTGGTGTTCTTGTTATTTCCAAATTTATTTCTCTTTCTAAATTTCAAAAAAAAAAATTGAAAATTTTAGCTATAAAAGCCATATCATCTTCATCTGAATCTAATTCTTCCTTTTCGGCCTGGAATGCTATTGTCTTTTTGTCTTATGCCTGAACTATTTTTGCCTGTAAATTTACTTCATATAACATTAGATTTCCTATCAACTATTCTAGTTTTATGGTTGAAATGTCATTAGCTTCTTCAATTGCTAAGACTTTTCGTACCCATTCATCCGTTAAAGAGTTGAGGATTTTTGAAACGATATCAAAATCTGTGTATTTTTCTCCTAATGCCAAAAGTGAATGATAAATATCTTGAAACCTAGAATAAATTTCATTTATTGTTTCATCTTGCTTCATTCTAAAGTTTTGGAACTGATTCTTAAGCATGAAAATCTTACTTTGTTTAACTTTGTTAGTACCTTCATGTGTAATTTAAGTGTACACCAAATTTCATATGCAGAATTACACATACTAACTCTTTAAACTCATTTTTGTCTAATGAACAAACTAACATATTCATGGCTTTAGCATTTGTAGTAGCATCTAATTTTTGTGTGTTAGACCATTGTGAATATGGTGTAGTAGGTACAATGTATTCATCCTAAGTAATATTCCAAGTATCATATCCATTTGCTTGCAAGTAAATTCTCATTCTAGTTGACCAATAAATATAGTTTAATCCATTAAACGGTGGTGGTCGTGCAGTGGATTGACCTTCCATAAAACCTGTGCTAGTGTTATTATCCATATCATTTGAATATCAAACAATTGTGTTACGGTTGTATAATAACCTGCTTTGATACTAAATGAAAGTAATTAAGGATCATATAATATGGATATTAACTAAATTATTTATTTGTGCGGAATATAAATATAAAAGTAAAGCAGTAAAGTAAATGACACCAGGAATTTCTGTACTGGTTCGAACTTCCCGTTCTACGTCCAATCTTAGACTCCTTCTGGAATTCAACTATCAACTCTCTCTTAACCCAGAGGAATATGTACTACACCGCCTGAGAAATCGAACATGACTTCAACCGCCTAAGCAACAGAGTAGGACTTTAACCGCCTGAGCAACCGAACATGACTTCAATTATAAAGAAATATCTTGACTAATTGTGCTCTTTGAATAGCACGGATAAGTCTTTAGAGCACATCCTTCCTATAAATTTCTCCTTTGTTGTATATTGTGTATTTTGTGAAGAAAGAAAGTTTATTTGATCATAAAAGAATAAATTTGAATACACAAGTGATCAATAGAGTGTTTATGCGTAGAATGCCTTTAAGTGTAAATAGCAATAATGGATAGAATTAAGAAATAGAAAATTTTATTAACAAGATGTTGGATTTCTTTGCTATTTATAGAAATTAAAAGGTTGTATATGTTTATGAAGGGCAACCATGAAGAGATATGGAAGTATCTTCTGAATTAAGAGTTGTTTCTATTCATGGAAGAAAAGCACCTTTTCAAAAAACTAGTTGTTATGAAGCTTCAGCCGTTTGAATTAAATATTCCAGCCAGCTAAATCGAGTAAAATTTGAAACAGCAAGAAATTAGTGCAAAACAAACAGAATTTAGCTGTCTGAATATAATGGGTCAGCCAGTTGAATGTTCTTAATATTTTTTGTGCACGTATAGCATTCAGACGGCTGAGAGGGACCTTTCAGCCGGCTGAATGTAATGCTTTTGTGCAGTTCCTTTGTTTTGCTTATTCTTTTGTTATGTGTGTATGTGTATACCATTTCAAAGAGATTTTAACATATTTCTACTTCTAGACTGAGACTCTATACTTAACAATACATTGTAGCAACAATCTGGAATTCGGTCTTCATATGTTTGTGATTATCTTCTCCTACAAACTTGGTTAGTTCATATAATATTTACTTATATAGTTATCACAATCAAAACATCAAAATTTGAGGTTCTAATGCTAAATGTTTTGGATCAAAGAAGATTTGAAAAGCTATTATTTCAAAAACTTAAATCCCGAAGAAAAAGTATGATTTGATATAAAAGATGTATATATAATTATTTCAAAGGTATTTAAAATGAAACCGGAAATTTAGTTCAAAGAGATTATTTTCAAAAAGGATTATATTTTGAATATAATAAAGTTAATTAGATTTAAGAAATCTAAATGCAATGGTTAAGTCTAAGCAGGTAGATTAGGAAGCTACGCTTGCATGCTATATGTTATGTAGCTCGGGAATCATATTTATGTTTGTGCATCGTAGACTCTTTGAGTCCTATTCATGGTAGGAGAACTATGTAAGCTTAATCCTGTATCTAATTGGCTACCCAATTAGATAGATGTACGTAGGTAGTCACAAGTGGTAGTGATGCAACTCTAATAATAATATAATATTTTTTGTATATTGTTTTCTATTTATTTTATGATGATATATCTTTCATGCTTTCCAATTTATTTTGCATCGACATGATTATTAAGTTTGCAGAAATGGATATTGTTGTTTCTCTCATCAGATTTGCGTAGCGGCAAAATTTATAGTTCTGATTTTGGTATGTATTAAAGCACGCCCTATATATATAAACATAAATACTTTGATAAGTAGTATTAATTGAAAGTGTATCCTATACACTTAGTAATGTTGAATATCTATCAAATAATGTTGTTTATTAAGTTAGTAGTTATCATTCGTAGTTTTAGATCGGACGGGTTTTAAGCAATTTTGACTTGTCCAAAAATCCGGGTCGTTACAGGTTTACATCTTCAACTTCTTCCATTGTTTCGACTCCCAGTCAAATTATCCATCTTTCCAGTGTGTGGTTGCAACTACTCTATAGTCGGAATTTATATGATTTGGCGGATAATATTTTTATAATTATATACACAAATACGTTCACTCAACATTTTCTAATTTTTAAGATCGACTAATCTGAGCTCTAATACCAAATGTGACAACCGAACCCTAGTGGGCCTGAATTTTCGCTAAATTGAAAACCTAAGTCCACCAATGTACGGAGTGTTGGTTTGGTATCCACGTATCAAAGCACTATCGATATAACTCATAGTGGAACAGTAAAGTATAATAAATCGTATAGTTACTGACCAAGATTGACACTTCCAATATCTAGTGTCTTTGTTAATGTCGAGCATGCATAACAAAATCTAAACTTTCACTATTCCCACCTTGCACCTGTAATTTCTCTCTAAAGCAATCTTGTGAGTTGTAACGAGGAGGGTATCAGAACAACGTTCCGGTGACTGGTAAATTGTATACTTTATATATAACACTAGTTAATGCCTTGCCTTCCCTCACATGCTATGTCCTTTTATTTTACTTAGTCGTCTCGACTCTAGTACGCATACATACACCCTATCTATCCAAAGTATGTCATAACTACATACGTATATATATAAATGTATAAGTACCACAGTCCCCCTTTGGACCAAGATTATATCCCCACTAGTATCCATAACCCAACACCTCGGATCCATCATCAATGCAGTATCACGTCCTTGTCATCATGCATACCAAGGAACTCCGCAATGCCTAATAATGGCATCATAATAATTTAGCCGTATTCTATCTTGCCTTGGGGATTTACTTACTTGTTTTCTTTCTATTGTGGACTCGGCTCCACGAACTATAGAGACCTCGGCTTCTCGGACTACCCTACTCGTTTTGAAAGACCCCACTTAAGGGTTATCTAGCCTTGCCCCTAACAAACAAACTAGCAAACAACTGTGGGAGTGAAGCACCTAAATCTGACCTATATTAGTAGGAGGTGTAGCCCGTTTAGGTATGACCCTCGTCTTTCCACTGGCCCCTCAGGACCAATGACGTACTCAGCCTATGTACAGCTCATACATCTTATTATGGTACCAACACACTAACATAGCATCGAGCCTTGCTCACTGTCCCATTTAGATTACCTAATGCAATCAAGGCAATACTTCTAAAAAAATTGAAGCAGATCCTATTGGAGTATTCCTTCATCTATATGCAAGCATATATAATTCCACGGGTCCTACAGTTGGATATATCCCACATCGGTATAATGTATACACAACTGTTAGTAGCCCCTTGCCGTGGGCAGACTTTTATTATATAACACTACTAACCTCGAATTCCAACACATTTTAATGACTATGCCATTCTTATCGATCTAAATTATTTACTAACTTTAATAATTCACTCCCGTCATAAACGCATACTTGAAGCCACGTGTGTGTGTGTGCGCGCGCGCGTGTGTGTGTGTATCTGTGTGTGTGTGTGTTATATATTCATTCATATTTGTTTGATTATTATGCCTCCAACGTTCAACTGTTAATAACATTTCTTTACTTTTTAATGCATTTACTTCATATTCAATTTAATGTCATTTACCTCTTCCTTTTATATTTTCCCATTTACTTCCATTCCTTTTTTGAACTTTTTCTTCTATTCCATTTTAACATTTACTACCCTCCCTTGTTTAATAAAATGTCCACACTCTTTTTATTTTTAAATTATTAATTGCCAACCTTTTCGTCGTTGTCGTTTAATTCTATCTTGTTTATGTTGCACATATATTAATTTTCTGCTTAGACCGTTATTATTATCAACAATTCTTTAATTATCCTTAGGGATTTCTGCATTTTAATGCATTGGAATTACATCTCTGTCATAAGGAAAGGTTAACACTGTAAATTTCTTTGTCTTATCCAAAAGGAGAATTTGCGTTACATTCGAAATTACAAAGAATTATCATTTTCAAAGTTATTTAAATAGACAGTACAAAATGCGGTAAATATCCTTATTTTATACATCATTTTCTTTTAGGTGTATTCCTTATCATTTCAAATGATACACTTTTATTTATGAAACTTGATAATTTATAGAAATTTACGTTGAAACCGCCTACATTCCAATGAATTAAGACACTGCTTAAATCCCTATAATTTTATTTCGATGACTCTAATTTACATTTTCTTGCATATATCATTTAAATCTACAAATTTGGAACTACACATAATTTATCAAATTCAGGGACTCCTACTACCCAATACTTTCCAGATTTACATACATGCAATACATAATTTAAGTTACCAATCACATAATATGTAGGCAGGGTTTATGAATTCATTACAAGTACAATTTTAGCCTACAACTCCAATTTATATTTTAGACATACAGGAATAGATTTACAACGATGTAAATCCAATATTATATAAAATATATAATTTATCACTCCCCTTTTTAGCGTTCCAAATCTCTAGATCTAATCCCAGTTATTCCAGTTTAACTCCCTTTTTCTCCCTATTTGAATACATATACAATAAGTATTTATCAGAAATCTAGACTAAAAAAAGATTTTGATTTAATTTAGATTATAGATTCAGATTTATAATTTATCTTGACTTTGACTATTTTATTCAACCCTATTCTTCTTCTCAATCATCCTCTACTATTCTCCACTTGTATAGATGTATATAAACTATAACCATTTTTAAGAATTAAGAATATTGTAGAGAAGAGAAAATGAAAGAGCTCTGACGTCGCTCCAGAAAATATGAGAAAAAGTGAGGGGATAGGTTTGTATTTATAGGGGTCCAAATCAATACCAGCTGTTAGATTAAATTACTTTAAATCTATACCATTTGGCCATGTCAAAATCTCATATTTGACAACTCAACCGGTCGACCACCACGATCCCACTGGTCGACCGCTAGCAGTTGACCAGTCGCAACAAGGGTGTTGACCGGTGGGTCTCTACTTTTGTTGCTTGGTTTTGAGAATTTGTTTATACCTTTGTTATATTTGATTAGATACTATAATGTTAACTTTACTTAACGTTTAAGCTTCTATTAACGTTAATAATTAATGTTAATTATTTATTTATTTTCTTAATCGTGTATCTAATTATTTTTAATTCAACATTTTCAAACATTAATATTTTCTTTATTTGAACTCGGATTGTAAAACTTTATATACGAAAATTGATCAGAAAATCATCATGAATCCAACGGTGCAAGTTTTGTAGCAAAATTATGATGTTTGTAAAGATTCTATTTTTTGGCGTTTATTATTTATTAATTAATTACTATTAAAACTATGAGATGTTACATTCTCCTCCCTTAAAAGAATTTCGTCTTCAAAATTCCTTAAGGATTGAATCACATAGCATAACGTGCAACCATTCTAAACTATTCCACCAATTAGTGTACACTCGTGTACAAGTGCACGGTGTATCACAACATATATGATACACATACTGAACAATTCTAAATCGGTGTCTCCTACATGAATGCAAATTTTAAACAATTTTGAAAATATGATGCAAACAATCTATATATTGGCAGTTCTATATGTATGCAAGTTTTGAAAATAAAAATCTTTGTTTTCGCATTCAAATTTTCCCACATTCTACGAATAGAAGTGTAGGTCAACTAATTTTGCATCCAATCCATACCATTCAAAATCATAGCGCACCATTGCAAACATCCAAAATTTGAAAAACTCAACTTTCTAAACCCATATTCTTTATGTCGGTAAAGGTTTAGATGGAGAATTCAATATTTCTCATCCTTCTCTTATGTACCATTTTCCTTGTACCTTATAACATTTCTCTTTTGCCCCCAATACTTTTTCCAAGTACAGTTTGCATAAGTAAATTTTATTTTAAATCTTAATTTTTTTTAAAACAGAATTATTTTAAAATTAGTTTTGATCACCTACCGACAAGGTATAAAGACATAGATTCCATAGCTAAAACAACTTTTTCCCTCGTCACCAACTACCGTTTATTTTACTGTCACTTCTGCTCCACAATAAAATTCAAACTTATTAATCTGTTAACTTTTCCCTATGCTAAACATGTAGATTTCAAAATAAAATCTTTTTAAATTAAATTTTTGAAATAGTCGGAAATCTTCAAAGGTTCATTTTTTCAAAGTTTTTCATAAAAGAATTTTATTTTTAAAACCAAAGGATTTTGAACAAAAGTTCTCAAAAGTATATTTTTTTCTTTCAAAACAATTCATGCCACAACATATACAGTTGGGGTTTAGCCAATAGTTTAACGTTCGTAATGGACCATATTCTATTACGGTAAATGTCAATTTAAAAAACTTTTTTATTTATTTTGAAATAACAATCAGTCGCATAAGTTCATTTATAAATTTTGGTTTTTAAGACGTAAGGATAGTGACCCGTGGTATCGCAACAATCTTTCCTTGTCATTCGCTCGCCAAAATTTATCTTTTAAACCTTTATTACTTTAGGGAGTTAACTTTACTTTTCTTCTAGTAGATAATTTAATAAATTCCCTAATTTATTTTATAAACTTCTAGCCTTTGATTTATTTATTTTACATTATTTAAGTGTCTTTCCTGAAATTTCTTTGTATTACTGTTTTTCAAATGATATTGCGGTCAAGAGAAAAAATAAATAAAAAGGAACATTTCTATTAATATCGTACGTGTTTTATACAAATAGAAACAACTAATGCTTAGAACCCAAACCTAAAAGAAACAATTGCTGGAAGTTTCCCTTCAACATCAACTGGCATTTATAATGTTATGGCCCCATCACCCTACTGTAACCCACGTATCTTAACTTCTTTTGGCTTCTAATAACATTAATTACTTCCATTATCACAACCAATTATGGGATAAACTATGCATTCCCACGCTGTAATGGGTAAGAAATATAAACTATGCACATTTAGAATAACTCATTGGCAAATTGACTTGGTGGAATAACTTTTCCATCATTTATCTTGCCTTCTTTGAGGTGGAGCCTTGGCGCAACAGTTAAGTCACTCGCATGATGATTTGGGTGCCCGGCTTCGAGTCCGAAAACAACCTCTTCGCAATGTGAGGGAAATGCTGCGTACATTATCAACCTCCCTAGAGTCCGCTATCGTGCGGGAGCCTCGTGCAATGGGTTCCACCTTTTTCTCTTGCCTTCCTTAAACTTAAGTCTACCAACGCCCTATATTCGTGTTTGTCATTTTATTACCCTCTGTTACTATCTTATCTTAACCCAAATCTCTTGATAGTATTCTCAATTTTTTCATATTTACTTTCTTTATCATTGACCTTTCTTGCGAGATTGTTCTACAATTCACAAACGTGTACTTTGATACTATTTATCATTACTTTATAGGTTCTTCTTATGGTTGCATAAATGTCTAATAAAACATTCCTAGGTTCTCACCAATATTTCTTACACTTTACGCGGATTGCTTTTGCTACTCTATAAGCAACCACTATTATTTTCTTCATAGCCTTATATTTTATCCCGTCTTACCTAGGCAGTCATCCCTATCTACTCTGCATTAAAATTTTGGTTTGGTTTTCACAACTTTTTTTTTCAAAAATTAAAACTTCAAAATTTTAAGCACTTAATCCTAAAACTTTTTTCTTTAAAAGTATAAACTTAGAAACTTTTTATTAAATTCAAGCATAACTTGGTGTCTTAACTTTTAAAACTATAATTTAGAATTTCTGAACTAGGCTAATTTATCAAATCCAAAAGAAAATGATAGCGATTTAATTTCAAAAATTTCCCTTCATTTTTCCTTCAAATTAACCTTTTCTTTTAAAGCTCTTTTTCAACAACAATGATTTTTACTTCTTAAAATTAGGATTTTTAACGCAAACCATTTATTAAGTTCTGCTTTTGAAAAATCAATTGTTATACCAAACCATTTCTTTAAAAATATACTTTACAATGTTTTCAAAACATCCTTTACAATTTTAAATAATAAAAACTGGAGTAAATATGACACTTCCATCCTATTACTCATTCTGTCTCCAGTTTCAATTCTTAGATAGTCTCTAATATCATACGAGGGTGACTTTTTAAGAGATACATGTAATCAGTGCGCACCACCACGGAAAATACCCATTTTTCTTTTTTTTGGTTTTAATATCCTATGTTGCTTCTAATTAGATAACTAACATTGTTTTTAATATAATCTCCTAATGTTATTTCTAATTAATAAAACTATTTTATATAAATTTCCAATAACGTTACAACTATTTAATTTTTTCTACCAAAATTGCTCTAATTTAAATCACTTCTATTTATATTGCTTTGCTCTTAATTTACTGTCCTCTTTGTTGAGCCATTGTAATGTGTTCGCCTACTACTTTATTTTCAAGTTCTAATCTTTTTTCCTTGTTCTATTTACTCCAATTTAAACTTGTACAACTTCCTATTGTCCATCATAGAAAGAATTTTACAATTTAATTTTTTTTCTTTCATCTTAGAAAAATCAACGAGCTATATATGCTCTACTATATTCTTTTTCAAAAGAATTAATTTTTTATTAAAATCCATTTATTAAAATTTCCAATTTAACTAATTTTAATTTCTACTAAAACTATTTCATTTAAAGAAGATATAAATGTTTTATTTTTTCGAAAATTTAATATTTAACTTATTTTTTAAAAATAGGATTTTTCTACCTTCAAATAATTCCCTTGAAAATCAATTCAAATACATTATTTATATATTTTCACTAACTTTTATATTAAAATCATTTCAACTTTTATACTAAATTCTTTCATATAGGGTCAGACTCAGAGTGGATTTTTATTTGTCCCTTCTTTTGGACTTTTCTACTTGCTGACTTATCTTCTTCCAAAATATTAAAAATTCGACTATCATCTTGGAGTGATTATTACACACCTTCCTTAGGAAACTTATTTCTTCTGGATATCTACAACATATAAACTCTTACTTTCCCTTTATTTGGACCTACTATACATCATCAACTGGTAATCATGTGAGGATCTACAACCATAGGGCTATTGGGAGCCTAACTAGGGAGTCACATATTATCCAGCTTTAGGGACCTTCCATATGTTGCACTCATTCTCTTCTTTAGTCAACGCATTTCTATATGACATATTTCCCATGGGGTAATCAAGTATATTTACATCTTCTTTCGTTGTTCTGACTTGTAGTCAATTTATCCTTCTTTCCAGAGTATGGTTGCAACTACTCAATAGTCGGAGTTTGTAGGATTTGACATATAATAGTTTTATAATTATAATAAAAACACAAATACGTTCGCTCAACATTTCCTAATTTTTAAGATTGACTAACCCAAGCTCTAATACCAAATGTGACAACCCGCACCCCAGTAGAACTGAATTTTTGCTAAATTGAAAACCCAAGTCCACTAAAGTACGGATCGTTGGTTTGTATCCTGCAAATAAATAAATGCATATCAAAGCACCATCGATATAACTCACAGTAGAATAGTAAAGTATAATAAATGATATAGTTGTTGACCTAGATCAACATTTCCAATATCTAGTGTCCTTGTCAATGCCGAGCATGCATAAGGAAATCCGAACTTCCACTATTCCCGTCTTGCACCAGTACTTGTCCCTCTAAAGCTATCCTATGAGTTGTAATGGGAAGGGGGTCAGAAGAACGTTTTGGTGACTGGTAAATTATACACTTTATACATGATGCTAGTTTATGTCGATTGCCTTCCATCACATGTTATGTCCTTTTATTTTACTTAGTCATCACGACTCTATGTATGCGTATGATACGCTCCTTCTACCCGAAGTAGATCATAACTACATACGTATATAAATAAATATATAAGTACCACGGTCCCCCTTTATACCAAGATACTATCATCGCTAGTATCCGTAACCCAGCACCTCGTCAGGATCCATTATCAACGTAGTATCACGTCCTCATTATCATGCAAACCAAGAAACTCCTACGATGCGTAATAACAGCATCACAGTAGTTTAGTTGTATTCTATCTTGTCTTGAGGATTTACTTACTTGTCTACTTCCTATTGTGGACTCAGCTCCATGAACTATAGAGGACTTAGCTTCTCGAACTACCGCACTCGTTTTGAAAGACCTCACTTAAGGGTTATCTAGCCTTGCCCCTAACAAACAAACTAGCAAACAACTGTAGTTGTGCATGACCTAAACATGACCTACACTAATAGGAGGTGTATCCCATTTAGGTGTAACCCTCGTCTTTCCCCCGACCATGACGTACTCAACCTATGTACAGCTCCTACTCCCTCATATGGTATCAACATACTGACATAGCGTCGAGCCTTGCTCACTGTCCCATTTAGATTGCCTAATGCAATTAAGGCATTACCCCCTCTTAAAAGTTTAAATCAAACCTTACTAGAGTATTCCTTCACCTATACGCAAGCGTATATACTTCCACGGGTCCTGTAGTTGGATATGTCACACATCAGTATAATTTATACACAACTTCTGGTAGCTCCTTGCGGTGAGTAGACTTCTTTTCTGTAACGCTATTGACCTCACACTCCGATCCATTCTAATGACTATATCATTCTTATCCATATAAGTTATTTACTAACATTAATAATTCACACCCATCATAAAAGCAATACTTGAGGCCACGCGTGTGTGTGTATTCAGTCATATTTGTTTGATTATTACACCTCCAATGTTCAACTGTTAATAACATTTCTTTACTTTTTAATGCATTTACTTTATATTCAATTTAATGTCATTTACTGCATCCTTTTAAAAGATCTGAATATCTTTTCCCATTTACTTCCATTTATTTTGTTGAACCTTTTCTTCTATTCCTTTTTAACATTTACTACCATTCCTTGTTTAATGAACTTTCCATACTCTTTTTATTTTGAATTATTACTTGCCTATCCTTTCATCGTTATTATTTAATTTCTGTCTAGTTTATATTGCATATATATTAATTCTTCTCTCAGACCGTTATTATTATCACATTTATGATTCTTTAATTAATCCTTAGGGCTTTCTGTATTTTAATGCATTGGAATTACATCTCTCCCGTAAGAAAAGGTTAACACTGTAAATTTCTATATCTAATTCAAAAGGAGAATTTGTGTTACATTTGGAATTGCAAGGAATTATACTTTTCATAGTTATTGAAATAGACCGTACATAATAAAATAAATATTCCTATTTTATACATCTTTTCTTTTAGGCGTATCCCTTATTATTTCAAACGATACACTTTTATTTATGAAACTTGATAATCTAAAGAAATTTATATTACAACTACCTACATTCCAATGAATTAAGATATTACTTAAATCCCTACAATTTTATTTTGATAACTCTAATTCACATTTTTCTTGCATAAGTCATTTAAACCTACAAATCTAGTACTACACATAATTTATCAAATTCAGGGATAACTACTACTGTCCAATTCTTTCCAGATTCACGTACATGCAATATATAATTCAAGTTATCAATAACAGAATATGCAGGTAGGGTTTATTAATTCATTACACGTATACAATTTTAGCCTACAACTCCAATTTACATTTTAGGGATACATGAATAGATTTACAATGATATAAATCCAATATTATATAAAAATATATAATTTCACACTCACCTTTTTAACTTTTCAAATCTCCAGATCTAATTTCTATTATTCCAGTTTGATTCCTTTTTTCTCCCTATTTGAATACATATACCGCAAGCTTATATATATTTATCAAAAATCTAGATTAGAAAAGTGATCTGGATTTAATTTATATTTTAGATCCGGATTTATAATTTACCTTGGCTTTGACGATTTGATTTGACTCTATTCTTCTTCTCAATTATCCTCTATTATTCTCCACTCATATATACGTATATAAATTATAACTATTTTTAAGAATTAAGAATTTTGTTGAGAAGAGAAAATGGCATAGCTCTGACGTCGCTCTAATAAATATGAGAAGAAAGCGAGAGGTTAGGTATGTATTTATAGAGGTTTGAATCAATACCAACCGTTAGATTAAATTATTTTAAATCCAAGCCGTTTGACCATGTCAAAATCTTAGATTTGACAACTTTATCGGTTGACCACCTTGATCCCACCAGTCGACCGCTAGCAGTCGACCGATCACAACAAGGGTGTCGATCGGTGGGTCCTCACATTTGTTGCTCGGTTTTAAGTTTGTTTTTGCTTTTGTTATATTTGATTAGATACTATAACTTTAACTTTACTGAACATTTAAGCTTCTGTTAACGTTAATAATTAACGTTGATTAATTATTTATTTCCATAATCACGTATTTAATTATTTTTAATTCAATATTTTCAAAGTTAACATTTTCTTCATTTGAGCTCGGATTGTAAGCTTTATGTATGAAAATAATCAGAAAATTGCTATGAACCCAACGTGCAAGTTTCATAGCCAAATTCTACCGTTTGTAAAAATTCTAATTTTTGGGGTTATTATTTATTTGTTAATTAATTATTATTAAAATTATGGGGAGTTACAAGTTATGCAACCCATTTTTCATCACATAAACAACAATCAATGACTGCTACTGATACTTACACACAAGCTCAAAAGGACAACTCTATCAAATCTATTGCCCCATATACTATTATAGGTGCAACTCGCGGCACAATAGGAAAAGGAAAACAACATAAAGAAATGAATGCATATACTAGTAATCGGTTTGAATACTTAGCTCAATAGATGATGAAGATGATGCTAACTCAGGAAACACTACTGAAAATGAAGAGTTGTGCCCTACACAGGAAGAATTCATTCATGAACAGAGTTTGTAGACAACATTGCATAGAATATTCAAGAGGAAGAGAAGCACAACCACATGATAATAAATTTGCAATGTACCGAACAACTCTAGGTATGAGCAACAACTTTTAGAAGCAGCAGGAAATACAAATACACAACCAAAGCCCCATAAAAGAGCAACTAGGGCTAGAAAGACTAGTAAATGACTTTTATTTCCTGAAATGTCAGAGGGATAAACACCGACCTTAAAATGGATCAAATTTTATCCTTCCTAAAGTCCAATAAACCAAGTATTATTGGTTTATTGGAAAATAAACTATCAACCGAAAAATTTCAATTTTTTTGTCCAAATTGGACAAATATTAGAACATGGGCATAATAATGATTATTGTTCAAAGGGCAGGATTATAATGTTATGGGGCGAAGTAATTTAGAACATACATGTAATTCAAGTAAATACGTGATACATGGTATGCACAATTACAAATATGGGAGGATACTCTATGTTTTTAACAATTGTCTATGCAAGTAACTTGTTTTCAGATACAAAGACGTGACACATGACTGCTAATGAGGGACTTCAACAACATACTTCACCCAAAGGTAGGCCTATCAAACGGGTTGGGTTGGGTCAAAATGGGTTGGGTCGAGTTTGACCCAACCCATTTATGACCCATTCTTTTTTACCCATTTATGACCCAACCCACTTAATAAGCGGGTTACCCATTTAACCCATTTAAAGACTTAAATTTAATTTGACTAATAAAAAAATATATAAAATAATTCTAATTCTAATTTTTATGTTTTGAGTTCCGATAAAAATTTAAAATTCTAATTTTCATCAAAATTCAAACACGGGAATGCGGCAGCTTGTTATTTTCTAAGTAAAACTATCAGTCTCCTTGGAGAACTACAGTGTACGTTCACACGATAAAGTATCTGAGTGTTCCATACTGTCTGTAATTTAGGTGGGAGTTAATCGGTCGAAGTCCTGCCTGATTCTGAGTTAGAACGAAGGAGTTATTGCAGTCTGAACAAAAAAATAGCGGCTTCTGCACTAGGCGAAGTTCAAATATGTGGATGTGGTAGCCTGTTATTCTAAGTACAACTGTCAGTCCCCTTGAAGAACTACAGTGTGTGTTCACACGATGAAGTATCCGAGTGTTCCATACTGTCCGTAATTTAGGTGGGAGTTAATCGGTCGAAGTCTCACCTGATTCCGAGTTAGAACGAAAGAGTTATTACGGTCCGAACAAAAAAAAATAGCGGCTTCTGCACTAGGCGGAGTTCAAATATGGGGATGTGGTAGTCTGTTATTTTCTAAGTACAACTATCAGTCCCCATGGAGAACTACAGTGTGCGTTCACACGATGAAGTATCCGAGTGTTCCATACTGTCTGTAATTTAGGTGGGAGTTAATCGGTGAAATCCCGCCTGATTCCGACTTAGAACGAAGGAGTTATTGCAGTTCGAACAAAAAAATAGCGGCTTCTACACTAGGCGGGGTTCAAATATGAGGATGTGGTAGCTTATTATTTTCTAAGTACAACTGTCAGTCCCCTTGGAGAACTACAGTGTGCGTTCACACGATGAAGTATCTGAGTGTTCCATACTGTCCGTAATTTAGGTAGGAATTCATCGGTCGAAGTCTCACCTGATTCCGAGTTATAACGAAGGAGTTATTGCAGTTTGAACAAAAAAAATAGCGGTTTCTGCACTAGGCGGAATTCAAATATGGGGATGTGGTAGCCTGTTATTTTCTAAGTACAACTGTCAGTCTCTATGAAAAACTACAATGTATGTTCAAAATTCTTATTTTTCAAATTTATATTAAAATTTAATGTTTTTAATAAATGAGTAAATGGGTTACCCATTTATAACCCTTTTTAAAATGGGTCAACCCAACCCATAACCCATTTAATAATATTCATAAATGGGTTGACCCAACTCATTTATAAGTAGGGTAAATGGGTTGGGTCATATTTTGACATGTCTACCCAAAGGACAAGAAAGGAGGACTACCATTGCCTTTCTCTCATCTCAGAGGGTTCTCAAATTGTCTACTCACATGTGGCCTAACAAAAGTTTACATACAAGGTTTTCAATTCACATGGAGAAGAAGAGGTATAGCCACACACATTGACAAGGTGCTGTAAACAACACCTTTCTACAACACTTCCTTGACTTTATAGCTACTACCGCTACCTCACCAATGAGTGATCATAGCCTAATCATCATCAAACTACATACACAAAGTATTCAACAGAGAGGTGAACCTTTCAGATATAATAATAGTTGGCATTTAACAATTGACTATGAGGATTAGGTAGTAACTCGTTTTATCAGAGTGTACTTGGGGTTCTGCAATCTTGAAATTCATGATTAAACTTAGAAGAAAACATAATATGAAACCATGGAACAAGACAAGACAAAGGGACTCAGATGTATTGGCAAATTTGGAATCAAATTACAATGATAAATTATTAGCTGCAATCCAGAGGATGTCTTACTATATGATGAATTGATACATGCAGGCAATGCTTTGAAAAAGAAAATGCATGAAAAGTATGTTAAAGAAGTGCAGAAATAAAAAATTAATTGGCTCAATTAAGGCGATTCCAATTCAAAGTTTCTCTGTGCCAAAATGACCATGAGAAAGTACAAAAACATCATAAAGTCACTATATAACGACAGAGGAGAATTGGTGTTTGATGTAGTTCAAATCAAAGATCAGGCAGTCCACTATTATACTAATTTATTCAATGGAGAACAAGTACAGAATTTTTATTCTGGAAATATACAGTGCATAAAAGTGATAAATGAACAAGGTGAAGACTATTTAATACAACCAATATCAGAAAAAGAAGTGCACGCTGCATAATTCTCAATTAAGGATGAGAAATCTCCAGGACCTAATGGTTTCTCATCTAAGTTCTACAAGCTCCATTGGACACAAATAAAGATGAGTTAACTCTAGCCGTGAATTATGTTTTCGTATCTGTTGTTATACCAAAGGGTGTGAATCATACTTTTATCATATTAGTTCTAAAAAATAAAGAAATTCTGTATTAAGGTGGACTTGCAAAAAGCATATGACAGAATAAGCAGAAAATTTATATGTCATATGTTAGCAAGAATGCGTTTCCCATCTCAGATTATTAGGTTGATTCAAAACTGCATAACTACTCCTGCTTTTTCAGTGCTTATAAATGGCATACCACAAGGCTATACCTCTTCGGCAAGGGAATCACACAAGGGACCCTTTGTCCCTTATTTTTCTGTATTGCTATGGAATACATGTCACTAAAATTAGAAGCAGCAATAAGAAAGAAAGATATCACTCCTGTTAACAACATCCAACCATAAGTATTGCACTTACTTCATGTAGACGATATTACGTTGCAACAGCAGACATTAAAAATGCACAAGGCATCAAAGATATCACTTAACATCTAAGCACAATAACAGGTTTGAGCCTAAATCAACTGAAAACTAAATTGTACTTTAGTTCTAGTTGCCAAAACAAGACCGATATATCGGAGATCCTACAAGTACATGAATCATCATTAGCAATAAAATATTTGGGGGTTCCCATATCTACTGATTATCTACATCTGAATGCATAACATTATTCCAAAGATTTATGGACAGATTTGATAATTAGGATGATGGCTTACTCTCCATGAAAGGCAGAGCAGGGCTGATACATTCAGTTATTACTCTTATGATTCTATATTGGTAACTAGTATATCATATGCCAATTGCTACACTTCTTAAAATAAATTGTATATGTGCTGATTTCTGCTGAGCAGGAAAAAAACACAAAAGTGCATGGAGTAAACTTTGCAGACCCAAATTAGAGGGGGTATTGGCCTAAAAAACTTTAATGAACTCAGAAGTATTGCATGTCTAAAACTAATTTGGCAACTACACTTTAGAAATAACATGTGGTCTCAATGGATGAAGAATAAATATACTACAGTAATACAACTTTCTAGAAATTATAATACAATAAAACTATGTCTGTACAATGAAGAATATGATTAAACATAAGGGGGAAAGACTGAAGTGCATCAAAAAGATTATTGTTAATGATAACAACACTCTACTTTGGACAGAACCATGGATCAACAATAAGGCAATAGTAGACATCTTAGGATGGGAAAGATACTATATTAGTGATCACAAGTATGCCTCGGTTTCATGCATAATATAAGATGACCGGTGGAATTCATTCAGACTATCAAAAATAAGGGAAATATATCACTTAATTGTCAAGTATTTATCGACACATTAGGCAACACTGACTACAAGGAATGGTGTGGACGACAACAATTTTCATTCTCAAACACATGACAAGCATGCAAACAAACATATGAGTAATCTAACAGGTTTCCAGTTATATGGAATAGTATATTAACAACAAAAAAGTTCCTTTTATGCCTATAGTGTCATTTTGGGGAGAATTAATACAAAAGATAAACAACGGTAGTGGGGAGTAGATTGTGAAGACGAGTGTGTGCTTTGCAGCGAACAATCAGAAAGTTTAAATCATCTATTTTTCAACTGCAGATACAGTAGATACATATGGACTTTAATGAAATTAAAGCCAAATCTAAATACAAGTAGTAACTCCCTTAATATTGAAGATGAAGTTTGCATGGTTAGATCCTAATTTCGCATTGCAGACCAGATCGGCCAGTTAGTCGCATGTTGTCTTGTCACGACGATTTACCACTTATGGGATAAATGCAATAAAAGGATCTTTGAGCATAAAATAACAAACAAATTAGAGAGATCTAAGCTAATTCAAACAAATATCACTTATCTGATAAATAAATCAAAGGCGAAGACGAGACGTGATGCCAGAAATGTTCAGATTTTGGAAAAATAGGGTATTGATCTCAATGGTGCAGGATGATGAGTGAAAGAATAATCATAGCCAACTGAGTAAAATAAAGTAATGCCCTAATTATTTGAAATAGGGCCTGGAGTAATAAGGCAGTAGCTGGGGCTGGGCTTTGTTCTGATACGTTTGTTTATTTCTTTTTGTATTTTATATTGTGATGTATATAATACATGTATTGGTATGTATTATTAGACTAGTTGGTATCGTACTCTTTTTCCCTGCTACTCTAATAAGGCTTTTTAAAAAGACGAACCATCTAGGGTTCTTATACGTCAATAAAGGAACCAATTTTAAAATGTGTGTGTGTGTGTGTGTATATATATATATATTCGAATAAAATAAATGTATATATAAAAAAATCTTTATTTTTTGAAATAAGTTTATATACATGTATATAACTTAATCTTAAATTTACATATGCTATAAAAGTTTTGTTTGATTTAAAGATTCAATTTTGTTTAAAAATTCCCCTTTTAGACCATTTTAAAATTCAATTTTTATTAAATTCCATGACCAAGAGCATATTGTATGTATATATAATTTTAATTATAATAATAATAGATTTGAATGTATATATAAATTCCAAATGGATAATACGCATATAAGCATTCGTGTATATTCAATCTAACTATACATGGACCATATAATGGAAAAATATATATGTATAAAATGTAAACTAAAGTGTTATCTTACAATAGCCTAGAGATTACATCTTGAATGCTGAATCGATTGACTCTGTTTGAATCTGAATTCAAATTTTTCTAAAAAGAGTTATCCGACTGAAAATACTACACATGCCCTGTTTTTATTTAAAATTTTGTTTTGATGCTTGAAATAATAGAGGAAGAGGGGGAGGGGCTATGTTCGACGATAAGTAGATGAGGATAGAGCCAAAGAGAGAGCCTTAAAATGAGTGGTTAAGGTAGTATAAATAGAAGTGAGAAGAAGGAGCTAAAATTAGATCTAGATCCACAGATATCTCTATCAATTCAACCCTCTTTTGAATCAAATTGAACCCCTTTTATTCACACCTATGGATGACCATACTAAGCCACCACATGGGCCTTCCTTCCATTTTAAGCCCGATCAAATAATATACATTTAGATCAAATATAAACGTACATCGATATCATATGTCGATGCGTGTGTATATAATTCTATACACACACTAATTTCAATACAAATGAAATAAAATTATTACTAATATTTCATAAATATTAAATTATTCAATTAATTTATAACAATTATAGTTCATTAAATCAGGTGGCAGTCGGAATAACCAATATTTCAATTGTGTGATTCTTAGGTGCAAATTCGATCGGCAATTAATATCGAACAATTCGAATATTAATGTTCACACGTCACCTTAGCTAGTGGTGTGACATTATGGAAAAATTTATCACTTGCATAGTTTTTGTAAAATTCAGTTTTACTTATTTTAAGCATTACTTAGTAGTGAAAATTATGTACACCAATACTTTTCATTAGAATTATATCACATTAGGACTTATGGAATTTGGTAAAGATCAAATTTTCAATATCGTCTATATTCAATTTTATAGTCCAAATATAAAGTTCTTGGTTCAATAATAACATTTATTATTAACCGGATTGCTCTGGCCAAAAACTTTGATTTTGAGTTGACTTCATTTGACAGTGATACTAACCTCACAACACCAGAACTGTCATTTTGTAACGGTTATAACCGTTGGTAATCTAATTCCCAACGGTTATAACCGTTGGTAGCAGGTATGTTACAATTTTTTTTACATATTTTGTAACGGTTATAACCGTTGGAAATTTTGGTTATTCCCAACGGTTATAACCGTTGGGACCGTTGGGAATCTTGGTAATTCCCAACGGTTATAGCCGTTGGGAATTACTTCACATTCCCAACGGTTATAACCGTTGGGAATATTTTAGTTTCCAATGGTTATAAGCGTTAGGAATTCCTTGTATAAGTAAATAGCAAAATTACCAACACTTATAAGTGTTACAAATTTGGTATAGCAAAAGCATATCTTAGTCAGCATCTAATAGTATTTCATTCAACTATATCTATACGAATATATAACAATAGAAAACACAAAACTAAAATTCAAAACTAACATATCATCAAATTGTTAAAAAGCATCAAACGTACGAAATAGTACATACCAAATTCTACAAAGTTCATTGTGACAACTTCAAATTTCACGTTGACAAGCACCATTGTCCCAGTGGTTAAGTGATTTGACTTTGGTGCGAGAGGTCACAAGTTCGAAACTTGTGTAGCGTGATTCGAACGTTTATTGACATGTGATATGTTGTCACAGTGATTTGTTGTATATAAAGTACCGTTTCAAAAAAAACTTCAAATTTCACTACTACAACATATCTAGAAGCTTACAAACAACGAATACGGCAATCCTGCCAAACTACAAAACCGCCATTAACACTAGCTTCTGATTTTTGCCTCTCTTCTGCTGCTTCTATTAAAGCCTGAATGTTAAAACGAATTGAAATAAAAATTCATGAGTATGTTATAATGTCAACTCTACGAAAGGTTCGGTTATTGATTAGTATAACTGAACTCAAAGATTATATCTCGATTAAATTTTCATTAAGGAGGATTAGCTTCTGATTATATCTTGTATTTCTTCGTTAAGGAGGATGTATCTCGATTAAATTTTCATATATGAATGTTAAATAAAATCTCTATAATTGTTATTCTAATGCATTACAAATGAAAAGCATTATCCTAGGTTCAGCAGAAAGAAAGCACATAAGATGCCAATACCACTGATAATTGGAATTAACTAGCTAACTAAATAACTCACACCTTAAATTAAGTACTTGAATTTAATTTTTAAAAACTAACCTCAGTATTCAACTGTCTTTTTATTTATTTTTGTTTGATCCTGAATCTGGACTTATATTTAATTAGAAAAAAGAACCTTTATATCCAGAGAACCAGGGATCTATGGAAGATGTTTTGTGCTGCCCTTCTATTCCTTCTTGAATGAATTGAAAAACTGTTCATTTGAATTTCAAACTCCGTCCTTGTGAAATGACTGCTTTGCCCACCATTAAGATAACATGATTATTAATCACATCCCAAAGATAAAGCAATTTGAATAACATGGTAGGTACAAAGCAGAGTCCTCTACTGCTAGTGGCCGCCTGAATGGATTCAATTGTACCTGAATTTTCAGTTCAACAATATGTATCATCAGTTTACAGTAGTTAACATCTTAATTTTATATTTTAAAGAAACGCAAAATGAATTTACAGGTACTCCGGGAGTCTTTTTAGTTACAGAAGTGATGCAACGGGCAGCTAAATTTGCAGCTTCTTCACAGAAATCGGTGAATATTGCAGGCACCTTCATCTCGGTTAAAACTTCCTGTTAAAGAAAGATGTAAATTACTCATAACACACATATATGGCCAGGGCTAATTCATTCTTTACTTAGGTTTTATATGCAACTTCAAGTTAAACAGTGTTGATTCCTTTATATAACTAATTGTCCTAACTGATCTTCTTAATATTCTTGTTTATAAAAATAAAACAACTGAAAATTCAACAAACAGATCTAATGGACACAATTATTTCTTACACTTTGCCTTGTTCTAGGTGTTGTCCTAAATCAGTAGCTGCATGGAATTTCAATTGCGTTCAAACATTGATCAAAACGTCGACCATCCGGATGATCCATTAGTCATATTATTACAAACAGAAAGCCAATCGCATGATTGTATAATATGCAGTCATGGAGAATATTTTTTCAATAAATTTAGAGTTCCAAACAAATAGAAAACGAACAGTTATCTATTGATTAAGAGAACAGAGAGAAAGAAATGTAAAGTAATTTGTTTATTATAAATGAGTGATAATCTCTGTTTACAAGCGGTATTATTTATAATACAGTTTAGGGAAGTAAAAGTACAATACTACCCCTGTAACCCTAAGCTAAGTTTATAAAAGCATCTTGTAAACCAGGCCGCATATTCTTCTAACACTTAATTCCCCTCGACAATGTCGACTAGGGTTTCCATTACTTTTCTCTTCTACCAAACCGATTCCAAAGTTTCTCTGCCAGATCTGATCTTCTTTAAGCAAATACTTCAACCGATCTTTAGCTTGAGAAAATGAAAAAGAGTCTCCATAGTTGAAGTAGAAGTTGAGTTTGAGAGGGAGGAGAGACAGATCTCGGACAAAATCATATGCCTCATGTGGTTTTGTTATGAGCAAGTCTCTGACGGCTGAAGAGCTATGTTCTTATCTCTCAGAATTTCAGTAGCTTCCTCAACTTTTAACGCTGACCTCAGTCTTGCAAAATTACTCTTGGAGAGTGGTTTTGTAAGTATATCAGCCTTCTGATGAGAAGCAGGAAGATGGTTTATGTTGAGCTTTCCGTTAATCACTTGCTCACGAACGAAATAGAGATCGATTTCCATGTGCTTAGTTCGTGAGTGAAGAACTGGATTAGCTGACAGCATTACAGTACTCAGATTGTCGCACCATATCGTGGGTTTAGTGGAGCTGGTGATTCCGATTTCTTGGATGAGAGATTCCAGCCACATTATTTCAGCTGTGGCACTAGCGACACTGCGGTATTCTGCTTCAGTGCTTGACCGAGAGACTGTTGGCTGCTTTTTGGAGCACCAGGATACGGGGTTACCACCCAGATAAATGCAGTGACCAGTTGTAGATCTTCGATCATCCGAGTCTGATGCCCAATCTGCATCTGCGTATCCTTGAATATCCAATGAATTGTTTGCTTTAATGTTTATTCCATAGTTTATCGTTCCTTGCAAATATCTCAGGATCCTCTTTACTGCTTTCCAGTGTTGATCTAGAGGTTCCTGCATAAATTGGCAGACTTTATTTACACTAAAAGATATGTCTGGTCTTGTGATAGTAACATATTGTAAGGCTCCAACTATACTTCTATACTGTTTGATATTCTCTATATGCTCACCTGTATGCTTAGATAAGTGCAAATTACTAATCATGGGAGTTGGCATAGGCTTAGCATCACTCATCTTAGCTCTAGCAAGAATCTCTGAAATATATTTACTTTGAGACAGTATTAATTCACTTTGAGATTTTCTGTGAACTTCTATTCCTAGGAAATAGGACAAGTTGCCTAAGTCCTTTATAGAGAAAGTTTCATGAAGAAAATTGGTAACATTTCTAATCTCTTTATTGCTATTACCTGTTATTATAAGATCATCAACATATACAAGTATATAGGTAGTGCTAGTGTTGCTAATTTTGATGTAAAGAGAATTATCAGACCTGGTTGGCTTGTATTCAAGACTGATCAAGGTAGTTTTAAGTTTTTCATACCACACTCTTGGAGCTTGCTTCAGTCCATAGATAGCTTTGTGAAGTTTGCATACCATTTTCTTGTTACTGTCTTTAACGTATCCTGGTGGTTGTTGCATGTAGACTTCTTGTTGTAGTTCACCATGTAGAAAGGCATTGTTAACATCCAATTGTCTGATGTTCCACTTGTTGTACAAAGCTACTGTAAGAACAACTCTGATAGTAGTTGGTTTAACTACTGTTGAGAAGGTTTCAGTAAAGTCAAAACCATACTGTTGAGAGTATCCCTTAGCTACAAGCCTTGCTTTATATTTAGCTATTTTTCCATTTGCTAATTTCTTGTGTTTGTAAGTCCATCGGCATCCAATGATGTTTTTGTCTTTTGGTGCTTGTACGATGCTCCAAGTGTTGTTTTTAATTAGAGCATTATATTCATCATCCATAGCAGATTTCCAGTTATTGTCTAACAGTGCTTCTATATGATTGGTTGGTTCATTTTGCTTGAGAACAGTAGCATAGACTTTTGGCTTAAAAATGCCATGCTTTGACCTTGTCATCATCTGATGTCCTTCTCTTGCAGGTGAAGGAGGTCTACTGATGTTGGGATCATTGATTTGATCTGAGCTTGTTGAGGTGTCCATACTTGATGAAGTATCCATTCTGGAGTCTGATGATACCTTGTCTCCACAGTGATCAGCTTGATCTTCTGATTCAGGAAGATCAAGCTGATCATCTGATGTGTTATCGTGAGGATCAGGCTGATTATCTGATGTGTTGTGTAAGTGTTCAGGGTTTATCAGATAATCAGTCTGAGCCTTCTTTACCTGCTCAGTTGAATAAGTTGGAATAGACTGCATTGATATTTTAGCATCATAAACTTTTTGAGTGGTTTTCAAATCACTCATAGAGAAGGGAAAGACATGTTCATTAAAGGCAACATGTCTAGAGATCACAATCTTACCATTACTGGTAAGACATTTGTATCCCTTCTGGTTGGTGGGGTATCCAATAAAAGTGCATGGTAAAGATCTAAAACTTAACTTGTGAGAATTGTAGGGTCTTAAATATGGATAACACATGCAACCAAATGTCTTAAGTAAGGTATAATCTGGTGATATGTTAAGTAATCTTTCAAGTGGTGTTTTATTTTCCAGAACCTTTGTTGGCATCCTGTTTATAAGAAATACAGCAAAGTTAAATGACTCTGGCCAGAATTTTAGAGGCATTGAAGCATGTGCTAGAAGTGTAAGACCAGTATCAACTATGTGCCTGTGCTTTCTTTCAGCCAGACCATTCTGTTCTGATGTATATGGACAGGTAATCCTATGTATTATTCCTTTTTTGATGAAATAATCCTTTAAAGGTTTAAACTCTGCTCCTCCATCTGTCTGAATCACCTTTAGATCATTGCCTGTCTGTTTTCCAGCTTGAGTGATGAATTGAATCATTGTATCTTTAGTTTCTGCCTTTGATTTTAGAAAATATATCCAAGTATATCTAGAAAATGAGTCTATAAAAGAAATATAATACTTGAATCCATAATCAGAGTCAATTGGGGCTAGACCCCATAGGTCAACAGCTACCATTTCTAATGGTTTTGTGTATTTAGTTACTGAATTAGAGAATGGTAACTTATGACTCTTTCCCATTTGACAAGAAGTACACATGTATGGTCTAGATATAATTCCAAGTTTTATATTTCTATTATGTAAAACATGTTTTACAGCATCAACACTGGGATGACCCAATCTATTATGCCACAAATCAAACACTTCTTTAGTATTTACATTGGAATCACACCTAGTATAATTGCACCAATTTATCTTTTGAGCAGACTTAGGTTTCTTCAACAAATTGAAAATGTAAAGGCCATTGTGCACATTACCCTGTAACAAGATTTCTTTGTTTAGTAGATCCCTAACTAGACAGAATTTTGGGTAAAACTCAAAATATATTTGGTTGTCGTTGGCAAACTGAGAAACACTCAATAGGTTTTTCTTAATTTGTGGAACTCTAAGAAGGTTATTGAGATGTAATTCTCTTTTGCCTCTGATTTTGGCATTTCCAGTATGAGTTATTCTAATTGATTTACCATCACCCATAAAAATAGATTGCGTACCTTTGTATTCTCTGTTCCCAAGATTGAGATTGTCGAGGTTATTGGTAATGTGATTTGTTGCCCCTGAATCTGGATACCATTCTTCATACTGCAAGTTATCTGTTGTTGTTTGTTGTTCTGCATCAGATTGACCTCTTGAACCGTTACCTTGCTGTCTGGTTTCAGAACTTGTATGAGCAATGTTTACATTTGGGTTGTTGCTTCTTTGAGTATTGTTATTTTGTTGATTTGTAGTGAAGTTTTGATCAAATCTGAAGTAACACTTGGCTGCAGTATGCCCAAACCTTTCACAAATCTGACATCTGAGTCTGTTGGAGTTATTTGATCTTCCACGACCTCTGCCTCTGTAGTTCTGTCCACTTCTTTGAGTATTTTGTTGAATTCTGTTATTGGATGTCCTTTCTTGACTTTTGTTTTTGTTGTTTGAAGCATAGTTTATGGACAAGTCTGAATTCTGTGGTTTCTTCTGATCTATTCTTCCTTCTTGTGTCAGACACTTTATAGCCAGCAGCCTCCAGTAAGTCACAGTATGTTTTGACTTTAGTCAGGTACTCCTGCATTGACATGCTATCTTTCTTTATACTCTGAAGTTGCCTTTTGTATTGTAGTATTCTTGCAGCAGTTTGTGAATTGAAAATCTAGTTGATCTTTGTCCAGATTTCTTACGATGTTTTGCATCCAACAATTTGAGATAAGAATTTAACACTGATTGATGACATTAACCAGGAGGCAAGCAAACTGTCCTGTCTTTGATAATTGACGAAATCTTGATTTGTAGTTAGCTTTCCACTGTTGTCAGTCATCAATTTTGGTGGAACTGCTATAGTATCATTGACATACTCTTCTAACCCATAACCTCTTATTGTTGTTTCAGCCTGATATTTCCATAGTAAGTAGTTGTGCTCATCAAGTTGAACAGAAAGTTGACTCTTTGGTTTTATTATACACAGATTTGTTGTTCCTTGGAAATTTGAGGAACTTCTTTCTTTTGGAGATGTTGCCACTGAGTTGCTCTCGCTGTTATCAGACATTGAGGCGATCTTGATAATTCACCGTGGATGAAAACCTGGCAAGGCAGTCTTGAAGAATGCAGCCAGAAAAGAAGGGACTTTTAAATCAAGAATCTGATTCTTGATTTAGAAGTTGAAATAGGAATCTTCTCTAATGAGGAAGAAGTCTGAAGGGAAGAGCTGCAGCCTGTCTTGATTAGTGTCAAGATTTAGGCGAGGCAGTAAACGAATTAACAGATGTTAATTCGTAGACCACTGATTTAGTGTAGTGATCTTGATCAGAAGGGTAATGCTCTCCAGTGATGAAAATAGAATCTGAGGAGAGAATCTCACAATCTTCCAGATGATGATCGTTTGATCTGATGGAAGATGATCAGGATTTTTTTAAATTTGCTGTTTAGCAATTCAGCTCTGATACCAAAATAGAAAACGAACAGTTATCTATTGATTAAGAGAACAGAGAGAAAGAAATGTAAAGTAATTTGTTTATTATAAATGAGTGATAATCTCTATTTACAAGCGGTATTATTTATAATACAGTTTAGGGAAGTAAAAGTACAATACTACCCCTGTAACCCTAAGCTAAGTTTATAAAAGCATCTTGTAAACCAGGCCGCATATTCTTCTAACACTTAATTCAAACTTCCCAGTATAAATCATGTTGAGCAATGCATGATAATCTTCACTTACTGTTATCCTTAAAAGTTATAATTTTTCTGTGCATCCAATTATTTTGTTTTGATATAGCAAAAATTAATGGTACACTTTCTTCCTTTTATGTTACTGCATTGTTTTATGTCAAAAAAGAAAACAAGGAAGTTGAAATCATAAAATACTGCAAGTGAATGCAATGGAAATGTGCATTAACTAATACATCGGCAGAGTGTGAAATTAATACAAATAAATAAGAATTATATATGCTCCTCAAATGGATAAATAAATACATAGATCTATGATTTTCTGTCACATCGAATTACATAAAGATGATAATATATAAACATAAATAAAGGAGGACGAAAATGTGAATAATCATGATCTTCATGTAGAATTGCAGGAGTGGGCCTCAAGATTAAACTAGAAAAGTAGGCACTTGTATATAGATAATATACCACCCAAAATCAATCAAGTTGGATGTTATGCAATTGAAGAGCTGTATGTAACAGTAGGTCTATATATTGAAGGAGGAAAAATGGATATATATATATATATACATGTATGTATGTATGTGTATGTTGAAGGTGGGTATATTGATAATGGAGAAGAATTTCAGGGAAGTGAAAAGAAGTGTTCAATAGGTGGTGGTGTTGGAGGAACTCTCACTCGTCCAAAATGTATAACTCCAGGTTCCGTGTTCCGTTCAGGAGTAGGAGGAGGATCAAGTTTTCCACCATGGTTATGATGAACTAAAATTAATAATAGTGCAAAGATGGTTGAGATAAGGTAAAAAGCAGATAATTTGGCCATGGCTCAAATGGTTTAATTATTTGATGAATTATCGGTGTGCAATTGAATTGTTGTAGATATAGAGGGTTGTAAATGACTGGATGCTGTGTGTCCTGATTTATAGGAGGAAATAGGGAGGACATACAAGGCACCAACTATGTATAAACAAGTGGATTAAAAAAATAAAACACATTTTACAATTACTATTTTAATAACTACAAAAACTATTTTATAATATTCTTGATTCATATAGATCTTCTTAATCTTTACCTTGCATTACATTGATTCAAAATAATAATCATCGTGTATCTTAGGTAATAAGTAGTCTTCAAATTTCTTTTCTTGTTTAAGTTGTAAGAAGCTTTACCTTACAGGAAGCTTGCATAATGAATACATTAAATAGCAGTCATAAAATAAACCATGATCTCAAGAATTAATTGGTTCAGAACCAACTAAAATGCATTGCAATGGAATTAAAAATACCTTAGGTTACCTTTAGATTTAACTGATACCTTATCTAATTTTGATGTCTCTAATTTGGAGGCCTCTAAAATGAACAAAGCAATAGAGAAGGTAAGCGATCAAGTCATAGAAAGTACACTGAATATTGAATGCCTTCGACCCCCTCCAAAGATTGACACGGTAGTTGACGTAATGACAATTGACAGTGGTTCGTCAGATGTGTCAACTAACGATTCTTCTAGTAAGTCCCTTTTGCCGGACCATAGGGATAGAAAGTTTTCCCGCTGAAAAAATGGTAATTTGCACTTTGATATGTTAGATAAAGCACTAAATAGTATTATGTACGATACTTGTATATCTTTTGTTGGAAACAATGGCGAACTTCGGCTGAGTCGTGGACTACGTCACTCTCTTGAAGACGTTTCGGCGATCTGCTATGTAGTGCAAAGCAGTTCGGATCAATTGTCGCCGCCTCTAGGATAAAACAGCCTCTCAAGTTTGGTGGTATCGATTCGTTTGCACGTATGAATCGATTCTGTTTGCACTCAAAGATTTTGCTCTGATTTTTTAAGAAAATGATTTCGAATTGGCTGTAGTTCTTTCTGTTTCGTCTTCTTATCAGTTAAGAAGGCGGAATAGCAAAAGAACGTTAGTGGTTGGGGAACGTGGTCTCGAAAAACGGATCTGAGAAAATAACGGGTCAAAATAATGAACGTTATGTAACGTTCTCTCCCGGTCAAAACGGTTAAAGAAATTTGCACCAAAAATATAAGTGTTACACCACTACAAGCCCGAACCCGAACCCGAGCCCGGCTCGGGTCGGGTCGAGTCGGTCGGCGTGCGCCCGCGCGTGTGTGGTGGTCAAGCATGGTCTCCCTCCTCACAAAAGAGCATCATTGGGTGCCCAAAGGGCCCAACTTAGCTTCAAAGAATCAAGTATAAATACTTGATTCCTTCATATAATCCTACAGTGTGGGACTATTCACATATAGGAGCCATTCATTCACTTAGTCAATTTTTAATAATTCACTTATCTTTAAAACATTTTCCAACAATCCCCCACTTGAATTTTAAAAAAAATCGAGCAATTTTCGGAAAAAACATAAGATTGTGCATAAACGAAGGTGTCTTTCGACTTGAACCTTTGCATAGTGGATAAGATTCAGTTTTTACTAGAGTGACACGTAGTCTTGAACTCTATTCTTGACATCAGACCACACACAATCTTTCTAGAGTGCAATCAAGTAAGCCCGTGCATTTATGGCCATGCACGTCCATCCCAGTTTAGTGAATGCTCTAGGAGTTTTGCCCAAAACTCCATAGAAAACGGCCAAATTTCCACATTCACACAGGTAAGTCTATCTAGAGTACTCCTGAAGGTAGGTACTCCACTCCAAATGGAGTATAGATCTCATTAAGAGTTTCTATTAACTCAACCTCTAATCACTTCAGGAATATATGCTTCTATATATATGAAAAATAGCATATTCAACTCATATCACTACACAACTTGTTCTTACCCATTGAACCTAGTTCTTGGGATCTCTAGTCATTAGGTCGGGTTACCATTGTGCGTGACTCAACAATCTAAGGGCAATAGTCCTATTTTTCTAGAAGTTGTAAAGACTTTCTCTTTGGCCAGTCCTTTCGTCAAAGGATCTGCCAAATTCTCCTCACTGCATATGTGATCCACTCTAACAGCTCCTAAAGAGAGTAGCTCTCTAATAGTGCTGTGCTTACGATGTATCTGTCGTCTCTTACCATTATAATAACGGTTCTGTACTTTTGCAATAGCCGCGGTACTATCGCAATGGATCAACACAACTGGTATCAGTTTTTCCCATAAGGGAATCTCTGCTAGCAGGTTTCTTAAATACTCTGCTTCTTCACTAGCTGTAGCTAGTGCTATCATCTCAGACTCCATAGTAGACTGAGCCAAGATAGTCTGTTTCTTGGATTTCCAAGAAACAGCTCCTCCAACAATGCTAAATATATAGCCACTGGTTGCTTTTGAATCATCAGATAAAGTATTCCAGTCTGCATCGGTGTAACCTTCAAGGACAGCTGGAAACTTTTCATAATGTAACCCTAGGTTCATGGTTCGTTTTAGGTATATCATGACTCTCTCAATAGCATGCCAATGCTCTATACCAGGTCTACTAGTAAACCTGTATAATAATCCCACGACATAGGCAATGTCGGGTCTAGTACAATCAGTGGCATACCTAAGGCTGCCAATGATGCTTGCATAATCAGACTGTCTTACACCTTCACCAGTGTTCTTGAATAGCTTTACACTAGGATCATATGGTGTACAAGCAAGTTTACAGTCAAAGTAATTGTATTTCTTTAAGATCTTCTCAATATAATGAGATTGATCCAAAGAAAGTCCCTTTTCGGACCTAGTAATCTTAATACCAAGGATTACACTTGCTTCACCTAGATCTTTCATATCAAAATTGGCACTTAACAAAGATTTAACAGAGTTTATGGCATGAATGTTTGATCCAAAAATAAGTAGATCATCTACATACAAACATATTATAGTGCAAATGTCATTTTCAGATTTATAATAAATGCATTTGTCACTTTCATTAACTTTGAAACCATTTGAGATTATTAAGTTATCAAATTTTTCATGCCATTGTTTAGGTGCTTGTTTTAAACCATATAACGATTTATCTAATTTGCAAACTTTATGTTCTTGACCATGAATTACAAAACCTTCAGGTTGGTCCATATAAATTTTCTCTTCTAATTCACCATTTAAAAAAGCAGTTTTAACATCCATTTGGTGTATTATTAAATTATGAATAGATGCTAATGAAATTAGTACTCGAATAGTTGTGATTCTAGTTACGGGTGAAAAGGTATCAAAAAAGTCTACATTTTCTCTTTGCCTAAAACCTTTAGCTACCAAACGGGCTTTATATTTATCAACTGTGCCATCAGGTTTTAATTTCTTTTTAAGTACCCATTTACAGCCTATAGACTTACAACCAGGTGGTAAATCTACTAAGTGCCAAGTCTTATTGGATTCCAAGGAATCCATCTCATCATTTATAGCCTCTTGCCAAAAATCGGCATCTAACGAAGATAAGGCTTCTTGGAGGTTTGTGGGATCCTCCTCTATAGTAAAAGTGCAAAAATCCGAGCCAAAGTCTTTATCAATTCTTGCTCTTTTACTTCTTCTAGGTTCAATTTCAGAAGATTCATTAAGTTCTGTTCCAATAGGCACGGTGTTATTTGACATGCCCCCACTATTCCTTAATTTAAAAGGAAACTTAGTTTCATAAAAATCAGCATCATTAGATTCTACTATATTATATGTATTCAAGTTATAAAATCTATATGCTTTGCTATTAACAGCATAGCCAATAAATACACATTCATATGCTCTACTTGCTAATTTTATTCTTTTAGGGTCAGGTATACGAACATATGCCAAACATTCCTAAGTTCTAAAGTAAGATACATTTGGTTTATAATTTCTTAAAATTTCAAAAGGTGAAATCTTACTTTTTGATTTAGGGATTCTATTCAATACATAACATACAGTCAATAAAATATCTCCCCACCAATGTTTTGCTGCACCCGAATTTAATAAAATAGCTACAACTAATTCGGTAAAGGTTCTATTCTTTCTTTCAGCTTTACCGTTCATTTCAGGTGAATAAGGTGCAGTTCTCTCATGAATTATACCATGCAATTTATAAAAATCAAGAAAAGGACTAGACTCGTATTCTGTTCCTCTATCACTACGAAGTCTCTTAATTTTCATATTAGATTGATTCTTGATTTCAGTTTTAAATAATTTAAACATCTCAAATGCATCACTTTTATTTTTCATAAGATATACATAAGTGAAATCAGAGCCATCATCAATGAAAGTGATAAAGTAACGGTGTCCATGTCTAGTCAAAGTGCCATCAAGCTCACATATGTCAGAATGAATTAAATCTAAGGGTTCAGAAATTCTATCAACTGATTTATGGGGTTTCTTAGTGATTTTTGCTTGACTACAGAATTCACACTTATCAAAGTCAGTTTGTGACATTTTAGGAATTAAATCTAAGGTGCTCATGTTATGAATAATGCGTTTGTTTACATGACATAATCTAGAGTGCCATATATTAAAATCACATAACATATAAGCAGAACTGGTTACTTTATTAGATTCAACATTAAGTATAAACATACCCTCACAAGCATAACCCTTCCCTACAAACATCCCCTTATAAGTCAAAGTGTACAAATCAGCCCCTATAACTTGAGTAAAACCAGCCTTATTAAGGAGAAATCCAGAAACCGGATTCTTTCTCATCTCTGGAGATGCATCACATCTTTCAGAAGAACTGTCTTTCCAGAGGTAAAATTTAATTCCACATTTCCAATGCCAGCAACTGTAGTGGTGTGAGAATCTCCCAACAACACTTTCTTATCATCAGCAGCCGTGTATGTACTGAACATAGCACGATCGTAGCAAACATGGCGGGATGCACCAGTGTGTACCCACAGCCAGGTTAGCCTGCGGTGCAGGGCCTGGTCTGTTCCTACACTTGCGTGCCATATGACCTGGTTTTCCACAGTTGTAACACAGAAACAACTGTCCAGAATCATTCTTTTGGGTCGGTTTTTGTTGTCCCTTTTGGTTCCCTTGCGGGTTCCAATTTTTGTTTGTTGCGGTTGCGGTTCTGATTCTTAAAGTTTTTCGGATTTGGTTTCAGAACCGCGGGCTTGGACTTTTTAGTGTTGTTGTTGGTGACAACAAGCACTTCCTCTTTCTGGTCCTGCTTACGAGCCTCCTCCTCAATACGGAGGCGAGTTATCAAGCTCTCTAAGGAGAATTCCTTAGTCTTGTGCCTAAGCACATTCTTAAAATCTTTCCAACCTGGGGGCAGTTTATCAATAATAACAGCAACCTGAAATTGTTCATCCAAACTCATACCTTCGGAGATGATCTCATGAGCAATTTTCTGAAGCTCATGAGACTGCATCTCTACTGACCTGTCATCCGTCATCTGGTATTTCAGGTAGCGGCTGACTGCATATTTCTTCGCTCCAGCCTCTTTCGTATCATACTTCTTTTGCAGCGCTTCCCATATTTCTTTGGCTGACTTGTCGGAGTAGTAGTAGTCGTAGAGATCATCACTGAGGCCGTTAAGAATAAAATTTCTGCACAGGTAGTCCTGCTCTGTCCAGTTCTGCAATTGATTCAATTTTTCTGTCCAGGCTCGCATGAGATCCGCATCAGCTTCGTCTGGCATATCCGGTAGCTGCGGTTTGTCAGTTGTCAGCGCAGCCACCACCTTTCTCATGGTCAGAAAAAAATTCCATCTTCTGTCTCCAGCGTTTGAAATGGAGGCCTTCGAACTTGAAAGGCGCAGCAGAGACCATCGGAACCTGGAAGAGCGAAGCGGGAGCAGCGACATCTAGATCTGCAGCGGAAGTCATTGTCGGTGGCGACGTCTTCAAATTGTTGGAAACAATGGCGAACTTCGGCTGAGTCGTGGACTACGTCACTCTCTTGAAGACATTTCGGCGATCTGCTATGTAGTGCAAAGCAGTTCGGATCAATCGCCGCCGCCTCTAGGATAAAATAGCCTCTCAAGTTTGGTGGTATCGATTCGTTTGCACGTACGAATCGATTCTGTTTGCACTCAAAGATTTTGCTCTGATTTTTTAAGAAAATGATTTCGAATTGACTGTAGTTCTTTCTGTTTTGTCTTCTTATCAGTTAAGAAGGCGGAATAGCAAAAGAACATTACTGGTTGGGGAACGTGGTCTCGAAAAACGGATATGAAAAAATAACGGGTCAAAATAATGAACGTTATGTAACGTTCTCGCCCGGTCAAAACGGTTAAAGAAATTTGCACTAAAAATATAAGTGTTACACCACTACAAGCCCGAACCCGGCCCGGCCCGAGTCGAGTCGAGTCGAGTCGGTCGGCGCGCGCGCGCGCGTGTGTGGTGGTCAAGCATGGTCTCCCTTGTAACGATCCGTATTTTACGGATCGAAACATCGTAAAACAGTTGACATTTGGTCGCACTGTTGCTAAGTCGTCTAGAGTCTAAGTCTTAGGTCGTAGGAAGGTTTGGAGCGACCTAGGCATTGGGATAAGTCGTGGAGAAATTAGGTCGTATGGGGTGGCTTAGGTCGAGTGACCGACTTAGGAAGTGTACGACCTAAGGGATAGACGATCTAAGGAATTGACCGACTTAGGAGAGATTGGGACGAAAGAATAGGCAGGCTTAAGGTAATGACTGACTTATAGATAGAAGACTTAAGTCGGTGACGACCTAAAGGGTAGGTCGGCGACGACCTAAGAGAATGGACGGGTTAAATGTTAGGTCGGCTGGGCGAGTTAACGACTTAAGGAGTGTTGGAGTTAGGATGTGAGCGACCTAAGTCTAGCAGTTAAGTCGTAACTCAATTGAGTCGTGGCCGAGTTAAGGGAATAGGGTGATGAGTCGTTAGGTCGCGTGTGTGTTAAGTCGGCCAGAGATAGGTCGTTATGTCGTATACCCAATTAAGTCGTTATGTCGTATACCCAGTTAAGTCGTTATGTCGTATACCCAGTTAAGTCGTTATGTCGTATACCCAGTTAAGTCGTTATGTCGTATACCCAGTTAAGTCGTTATGTCGTATACCCACTTAAGTCGTTATGTCGTATACCTAAGAGTTAGGTCGTGGGTTCTATGTTGCGTTAGGTCGTACCCTAGCTAAATGTTAGGTCGCGTGAGTTGTTAGCTTGTAAGCGACCTAAGGAGGATAGCTAAGTGTTAGGTCGCGTCTTGGTTAAGTCGTAGACAGGTGAGTTAGCTAAGTCGTATGTCGTCTGGAGTGTTAGGTCGGCACAACAGCTAAGTCGTAGGTCGTCTGAAGTGTTAGGTTGGAGAAGGAGTTAAGTCGGCAACGACTTAAGAAGGCGAACGAGTTAAGGGGGTTTTCTACTATAAATACTCGTCCATTTCTCACTTTTTGGGATCCGGATTTCGAAGCGACGAAGTGCTGCCATTTTGTGAGCTCGACTTCTACACTTCTTCACTTCTTTTCTCCACTTTAATCTTGTGCTTCCTTCCATCAAAATCGAGGATCAAGTTGAAGATTCAAGAGCTTATCTTCATCCATCGAAGATAGATTTCATCGATTGAAGCGGATTGGTGATAGATCGAGATTGATCCTTCGCTGTCCAAATCTGAAGCGTGTTGATTTGGGGTTGTTTAGGTGATTTGGTGAGTGGTGATTATCTCTCACACGGATCCAATGGAGTATATCGGATCGTTGGCTTGATTTGGTGTTAAAGTAGAGATTTCCATGCATTTTCCTAATCATATGTGTAGATCCATATAGATCCATTGCTCATGATGATTTGACATCCATTTTACTACATGTTAACTTATGCAAGTTCATTCATCAAGATTATAGAGACATTGCTCATGTTTTCATGCTTATTAGACTTTCGACTCTTTAATTACGAAATTGCCATTATTGTTATAATTGTCTACTTAGATCATATTTGAATGCTTGATTGCTTGGATTAATGTTTGACTTGGTTGATTGCTATGAATTAGATGATTGATGATTTGATTTAGACCGAGGATGATTCAAAAGCTAAGGGAAAGGCTCTTGAATTGGAAAAGCTGCTCGTGGCATATGTAGCGGATGGTGAAGCTCATATGAATAGATTTGATGATGATGTTGAGATGAAGCTTTGCTATGATGATGATGAGGCGAAGCATGATATGAGATAGTCTTGGTCTAATCCAGGCGGGATCATTCCAAGCAAGTTGATAACTCGGTGATATGGTTCGAGTTAGAGGATAATGGTTTGCTCGAGAGGCGCTTGAGCTAGTATGGAAATAGTCGTTGAGGAGGATGACTAGAAGGCTGAGATCTCATTGTTGTTGAAGGTTCTAGCATACTCAAAGCAAGAGTACGTTGGGCAGATTCGATAGTCCCTGAAGGCTAATGATTGATAGTCAAGTACTCTGGGCAGATTCGATAGTCCTAGGCACGGGTCACGATGACGTGCGGGAGTTATGTCTAGAACCGTGGTTTCCATTAGCCCTTGACGGACGGCTGAAAGAATGTGCCGGTCATTCAATTAACGATGAAATCGAAGCAATGATAACTGTGATAGCCAGAGTCATGGATGTTTGGTTGTATCGTCATTCGGTCTCAAGAGCGGTATTTTCTGGGTGCTTATCTGATCTTGGTTTAGGCCTTGGGGGTTTGTACTTGGAAAACATCGCCCTTGACTCGAGTGATAATTGCTTTACCTTAAATTATGTGCTTTGCTATGATTGCTTCTACTTAGTGTGTGTCTGGGGGCTATCACTGTAGAAAGAGGTGGAGTGGGAGGGTTGTATTCCTATTCCTTTTCCTTTATGCTCTTTTGGTATGTTGTTAGTTAATTTACTGCTCACTAAGATTGTTGTCTGACTCAAGGCTTTATGTTTTAACTCTTATTGCCTTGGGTTGTTCGTCCATTTTGGGACGGGCAGACTAGGTAGCAGGTGACAGGTTCTGTTCTTGCTTTCCACGGTGTTGATATCGAAGACGAGCGGGAGGGTTGCATATTATCTTCTTATTATATGTACTGGGTGTTCCGCTGTTTGTATTTTCTCTGAGTGTTTTGTAGTGAGGCTTGTTGTATTGACTATTCAGATATTTGTATTCAACTATTATGAAGTTTTATTGATGAGATTCTATTCTGTGAAGCTTCACTATATGTATGTTCTATTGTATTTTGTTCATGCGCTGTGAGTAATATGATAGATTCTGTTGTTTTAATTTACCCTGGCAATCGTCCATGGTTGCCAGGCACACTTTACAGCGCACTATCTCGAGATTCGGTGCAGGGGTCATGGGCGGTCGTCACATTTGGTATCAGAGCTTTGGTTAATCGATTTTACCCAACGCTCGCTGACGTAACTACGTATGAGAGACGTAATTGTATTTTGATGGATGATTACTATATATAATATAGTAGCTTAGTAGAGTTTGAGTCCTTTATGCAGTTGTTTCTCTAGGTGTGCTAATCATTCCTTTTTATAGATATTGAGAATGAGTCGAAGAGGGAGACCAGCTGCTAGGGAAGGCCGTGCTACTGAAGGGGCTGCTGATTATGCTGCTATGTTCGAAGCTATGATGACTTCGATCATGAGAAGGATGCCAGCTCCGGGGCCATCGGTGGATGTTGGAGTTCAAGTTCAAACTCCAAGACCGGTGGATTTTGCTAAGTTGTGTAAGGACTATACTGCTCTTGGAGGAAAGGTTTTCTTGGGAACAGAATCAACCATTGAGGTCCAGAGATGGATAGATGCTTGTAGAAGGATCTTTGGTGACTTGGGGATTGAGGATGCGACTAAGAGGAAGTTAGCATCAAGGCAGCTTCAAGGGAGAGCTTCTGATTGGTGGAACTCTATTACCATCAATACTCCGGAGGAAGAGATTACTTGGGAGCAATTCCAAGCCAGATTTGAAGCTAAGTTCATTTCCACTGCTCAGAAGTCTGTTCTGTTCAAGAAGATTGTGGAGCTTAAGCAGGGAGGAAGACCAGTTCTTGAGTATGTTTCTGAGTTTGAAGCTTTGTCCAAGTATGCCCGGTCGTATATTGAATCTGCTTATCAGAAGAATGAGAAGTTTGTGACAGGCTTGGATAATTATCTTGGGAGGCAGTTAGTGGATCATTTGGACGATTCATTTGAGAAGCTTGTGGAGAAAGCTCTCAGGCATGAGAGTCTGTTTCCTAAGGAAGGATCTGTTGTTGCTGTGACCAGGGAAGAGTCTAAACCTCAGCAGGGTGGAAACAAGAAGAGGAAGCAGCAGCAGCAGCAGAAGGGTAAGGATGGCCAGAAGAAGCCGAAGGGCGAAGTGACTTGCTACAATTGTCAGCAGAAGGGCCATTTCTCGAAGGATTGCAAGAATCCGAAGGTACCGATGAAGTGTCACAACTGTGACAAGCCGGGGCATATCAGGAAGAATTGTCCAGAACCGCGAAAGGACAAGCAGATTGTGCAAGCTTATGCTTTGGGAGCTGTCCCATCGTCTTCGAAAGCTCCTACCGCTGAAGAGAAAGGAAAGAGTGTGGTGGTTCAAGGTACTCTTTTCCTATGTGGTGTTCCAGTTAGAGTGTTGTTTGATACTGGGGCGTCGCATTCGTTTGTTTGTAATGAACTTGTAGGCCGGTTTGGGTTTAGAACCGGATATTGTTGATAGGCCATTGGTTGTGACTAATCCAGTTGGGGGTTCGTCTTGTTTGTGTATGTTATGCCGTGGTCTTATTGTATCGAGTCATGGTTGCTCTTTTGTTTGTGATTGTTTTATTCTGAACTTTGCGGGGTTCGGAATTATTTTGGGTATGGACTGGCTTAGGAAGTATGCGGCAAAGGTTGATTGTGAGAGGTTGGAGGTGACAGTCGAGAATGTGGAGGGGCGAAAGATTGTGATACGATGTAAGCATGAAGAAGGCGTCTTCATGAGCTTCATGTATTCGCTGGTTGTTCCACGGGATGGACTGTCATCTGTGCCAATCGCTAATGGATTTAAGGATGTCTTTGACGAGGTCAAAGGGTTACCGCCGCATAGAGAGATTGAGTTTCGTATAGATCTAGTTGAAGGAGCCAGACCTGTTGTGATGCCTCTTAGGCGGATGGCGCCTAGGGAACAGCAAGAGTTGAAGGTGCAGGTTGATGACCTTTTGCAGAAAGGATTCATTCGGCGTAGTGTGTCCGAATGGGGTGCACCAGTTGTGTTCGCAACCAAAGCAGATGGATCGTTGAGGTTGTGTGTGGATTATCGTGAGCTAAATAAAGTGACTAAGAAGAACAAGTATCCATTGCCGAGAATAGATGACTTGTTTGATCAGCTTCACGAAGCTAAGGTGTTTTCTCAGATGGATTTGGCAACGGGATTTCACCAGTTAAGAGTGGCTAAGGATAGTGTGCCGAAGACTGCTTTTAGGACACCATCTGGTTTCTTTGAGTGGCTGGTAATGCCGTTTGGATTGACTAACGCGCCAGCATATTTTGTGGATCTTATGAATAGAGTGTTCAGAGATCAGTTGAACAAGTTCGTGCTTGTGTTCGTAGATGATATTCTGATTTATTCCAGAACTGAAGAAGAGCACAAGACACACTTGCGTATTGTTTTGGAAATCTTGCGGAAGCATCAGCTGAAGGCTAAGTTTTCGAAGTGTCATTTTTGGAAGAGTGAAGTGAGGTTCTTAGGCCATGTTATCTCTGGAAATGGAATAGCGGTTGATCCCGCTAAGGTGGCAGCAATCCAAGATTGGGTTAGACCTAAGAATGCATCTAATGTGAGAAGTTTTCTTGGATTGGCAGGATATTATCGACGGTTTATCAAAGACTTCTCCAAGGTGGTTGCACCGTTAACAGGATTGACGAAGAAGAACCAAGTGTTCAAGTAGGAAGATAAGTGTGAGCAAGCTTTCAGAATCCTGAAAGAAAGATTGACGAGTGCTCCTGTTTTGACTATTCCTAGTGGGAATGATGAGATGGTGGTTTACACCGACGCATGTGGTACTGGACTTGGAGCAGTACTGATGCAGAGAGATAAAGTTGTTGCATATGCCAGTCGACAACTGAAGCCGCATGAAAGGAATTACCCGACTCATGATTTGGAGTTAGCGGCGATTGTTTTTGCTCTGAAGATGTGGAGACATTATCTACTGGGAGTTCGATTCGAGTTGTTTACAGATCATAAATCGTTGAAGTATCTTTTCTCCCAAAAGGATTTGAATCTTCGGCAGCAACGTTGGCTAGAGTTTTTGGCATCATATGATTTTGGTATAGCTTATACTCCGGGAAAAGGTAACGCAGTGGCAGATGCGTTAAGTCGAAGACATGCAGGATTGGGAGCCATGTTTTCAGAATGGAAGAATCTCGAGTATTTAGCTGGATTTGACTTCAGGCCCAGATGTGAATTGGAACCTGAGATGTTGGCAAACTTATCAATAAGACCGACTCTTGTGGAAAGAATCGGCGAGAGTCAAAAGCGAGATGATAAGATTGTCAAGATTATCCGTGATTTGGAATCTGGATTGGAACCAGAAAAGGATAAAGGATTCGAGGTCGATTGAGAGGGTTGGCTTCGGAAGCAAGGACGACTAGTTGTTCCCGATATCGATGAATTGAGGAATGAAGTTCTAAGGGAAAGTCATCACTCGAAGTTGACAATTCATCCAGGTGGAAATAAGATGTATCGGGATATGAAGAGAACCTATTACTGGAAAGGTATGAAGAAGGATGTTGGAAATTTTATTTCCAAATGCATAAACTGCCAGTTGGTAAAAGTCGAACAGAAGAAGCCAAGTGGATTGCTTCAGCCATTAGAAGTTCCTACATGGAAGTGGGAGCAAGTGTCGATGGATTTTATTGATGGACTACCTAGAACCGGAACGGGAAATGAAGGGATTTGGGTCATCATAGATCGTTTGACTAAGAGTGCAAGATTCATTCCTGTTCGATCGACTAGGACCGCATCAAAGTTGGTTGAGTTGTATGTTAAGTGGATAGTTCGATTCCATGGTATTCCGAATAGTATAGTGAGCGATCGAGATCCATTGTTCACTAGCGGATTTTGGAAGAGCTTCCAGGAAGTTTTGGGAACCGAGTTGTGTTTGAGTACAGCTTATCACCCTCAAACAGATGGTCAGACCGAGAGAGTCAACCGAGTTTTGGAAGATCTCCTCAGAGCTTGCGTTTTGGATTTCGGAGGAGCATGGGAAGATCACCTTCATTTGGTGAAATTTTCATATAACAACAGTTACCAGTCGAGCATTGGTATGGCACCGTATGAGGCATTGTATGGAAGACCGTGTAACTCTCCGACATGTTGGTTGGAGACAGGAGAAAAGCTGATACTTGGGCCAGAGATGATTCGACAGACTTCAGATTGTATAAAGATCATTCGGCAACGAATGAAGGCAGCCCAAGACCGTCAGAAAAGTTATGCCGATAAGCGTCGTAAGGATTTGGAATTCGACGTTGGTAATATGGTTTTTGTAAAGATTTCTCCTCTGAAGAATGTTATTCGATTCAGGAAGAAAGGAAAATTGACTCCGAGATTTGTTGGACCATTCCCGATCATCGAGCGAATTGGAAAGCTCGCCTATAGATTGGAGTTACCAGAGAAGATGTCGAATGTGCACAATGTTTTTCACGTATCGTATCTATGGAAGTATGTGCACGACTCGAATACAGTGGTTTCTGCTGATAGCTGTGAAGATTTTGAAGTTGATCCAGTTGATAAGAGACCTCGTAAGCCGCTTCGTGTTGTGGAAACCGACACGAAACAGCTTAGGAGGTAGATAGTTAAGTTACTCAAGATACAATGGAGTGATGATGATAACGATTGTACGTGGGAGGTGGAGGAGAGGATGAAGGCAGCTCATCCTGAACTCTTCAAGGTATGGCCCTAAGGTGTCGTGTCATCTCACGATATTGTAACTTGTTCTGGTGTTAGAATTCTGTACGCTAAGCTAGAATTGGATGCATGGTTTGTTGATTGCTATGGATGGTAGGCGTGCAGAATAGCCTTTGATTGCCTTGTTTGTTTGGAATTTCGGGGGTGAAATTCCTAAGGGGGAGAGAATGTAACGACCCGTATTTTACGGATCGAAACATCGTAAAACAGTTGACATTTGGTCGCACTGTTGCTAAGTCGTCTAGAGTCTAAGTCTTAGGTCGTAGGAAGGTTTGGAGCGACCTAGGCATTGGGATAAGTCATGGGGAAATTAGGTTGTATGGGGTGGCTTAGGTCGAGTGACCGACTTAGGAAGTGTACGACCTAAGGGATAGACGATCTAAGGAACTGACCGACTTAGGAGAGATTGGGACGAAAGAATAGGCAGGCTTAAGGTAATGACTGACTTATAGATAGAAGACTTAAGTCGGTGACGACCTAAAGGGTAGGTCGGCGACGACCTAAGAGAATGGACGGGTTAAATGTTAGGTCGGCTGGGCGAGTTAACGACTTAAGGAGTGTTGGAGTTAGGATGTGAGCGACCTAAGTCTAGCAGTTAAGTCGTAACTCAGTTGAGTCGTGGCCGAGTTAAGGGAATAGGGTGATGAGTCGTTAGGTCGCGTGTGTGTTAAGTCGGCCAGAGATAGGTCGTTATGTCGTATACCCAGTTAAGTCGTTATGTCGTATACCCAGTTAAGTCGTTATGTCGTATACCCAGTTAAGTCGTTATGTCGTATACCTAGTTAAGTCGTTATGTCGTATACCCAGTTAAGTCGTTATGTCGTATACCCACTTAAGTCGTTATGTCGTATACCCAGTTAAGTCGTTATGTCGTATACCTAAGAGTTAGGTCGTGGGTTCTGTGTTGCGTTAGGTCGTACCCTAGCTAAATGTTAGGTCGCGTGAGTTGTTAGCTTGTAAGCGACCTAAGGAGGATAGCTAAGTGTTAGGTCGCGTCTTGGTTAAGTCGTAGACATGTGAGTTAGCTAAGTCGTAGGTCGTCTGGAGTGTTAGGTCGGCACAGCAGCTAAGTCGTAGGTCGTCTGGAGTGTTAGGTCGGAGAAGGAGTTAAGTCGGCAACGACTTAAGAAGGCGGTCGAGTTAAGGGGGTTTTCTGCTATAAATACTCGTCCATTTCTCACTTTTTGGGATCCGGATTTCGAAGCGACGAAGTGCTGCCATTTTTTGAGCTCGACTTCTACACTTCTTCACTTCTTTTCTCCACTTTAATCTTGTGCTTCCTTCCATCCAAATCGAGGATCAAGTTGAAGATTCAAGAGCTTATCTTCATCCATCGAAGATAGATTTCATCGATTAAAGCGGATTGGTGATAGATCGAGATTGATCCTTCGCTGTCCAGATCTGAAGCGTGTTGATTTGGGGTTGTTTAGGTGATTTGGTGAGTGGTGATTATCTCTCACACGGATCCAATGGAGTATATCGGATCGTTGGCTTGATTTGGTGTTAAAGTAGAGATTTCCATGCATTTTCCTAATCATATGTGTAGATCCATATAGATCCATTGCTCATGATGATTTGACATCCATTTTACTACATGTTAACTTATGCAAGTTCATTCATCAAGATTATAGAGACATTGCTCATGTTTTCATGCTTATTAGACTTTCGACTCTTTAATTACGAAATTGCCATTATTGTTATAATTGTCTACTTAGATCATATTTGAATGCTTGATTGCTTGGATTAATGTTTGACTTGGTTGATTGCTATGAATTAGATGATTGATGATTTGATTTAGACCGATGATGATTCAAAAGCTAAGGGAAAGGCTCTTGAATTGGAAAAGCTGCTCGTGGCATATGTAGCGGATGGTGAAGCTCATATGAATAGATTTGATGATGATGTTGAGATGAAGCTTTGCTATGATGATGATGAGGCGAAGCATGATATGAGATAGTCTTGGTCTAATCCAGGCGGGATCATTCCAAGCAAGTTGATAACTCGGTGATATGGTTCGAGTTAGAGGATAATGGTTTGCTCGAGAGGCGCTTGAGCTAGTATGGAAATAGTCGTTGAGGAGGATGACTAGAAGGCTGAGATCTCATTATTGTTGAAGGTTCTAGCATACTCAAAGCAAGAGTACGTTGGGCAGATTCGATAGTCCCTGAAGGCTAATGATTGATAGTCAAGTACTCTGGGCAGATTCGATAGTCCTAGGCACGGGTCACGATGACGTGCGGGAGTTATGTCTAGAACCGTGGTTTCCATTAGCCCTTGACGGACGGCTGAAAGAATGTGCCGGTCATTCAATTAACGATGAAATCGAAGCAATGATAACTGTGATAGCCAGAGTCATGGATGTTTGGTTGTATCGTCATTCGGTCTCAAGAGCGGTATTTTCTGGGTGCTTATCTGATCTTGGTTTAGGCCTTGGGGGTTTGTACTTGGAAAACATCGCCCTTGACTCGAGTGATAATTGCTTTACCTTAAATTGTGTGCTTTGCTATGATTGCTTCTACTTAGTGTGTGTCTGGGGGCTATCACTGTAGAAAGAGGTGGAGTGGGAGGGTTGTATTCCTATTCCTTTTCCTTTATGCTCTTTTGGTATGTTGTTAGTTAATTTACTGCTCACTAAGATTGTTGTCTGACTCAAGGCTTTATGTTTTAACTCTTATTGCCTTGGGTTGTTCGTCCATTTTGGGACGGGCAGACTAGGTAGCAGGTGACAGGTTCTGTTCTTGCTTTCCACGGTGTTGATATCGAAGACGAGCGGGAGGGTTGCATATTATCTTCTTATTATATGTACTGGGTGTTCCGCTGTTTGTATTTTCTCTGAGTGTTTTGTAGTGAGGCTTGTTGTATTGACTATTCAGATATTTGTATTCAACTATTATGAAGTTTTATTGATGAGATTCTATTCTGTGAAGCTTCACTATATGTATGTTCTATTGTATTTTGTTCATGCGCTGTGAGTAATACGATAGATTCTGTTGTTTTAATTTACCCTGGCAATCGTCCATGGTTGCCAGGCACACTTTACAGCGCACTATCTCGAGATTCGGTGCAGGGGTCATGGGCGGTCGTCACATCCCTCCTCACAAAAGAGCATCATTGGGTGCCCAAAGGGCCCAACTTAGCTTCAAAGAATCAAGTATAAATACTTGATTCTTTCATATAATCCTACAATGTGGGACTATTCACATATAGGAGCCATTTAGTCAATTTTTAATAATTCACTTATCTTTAAAACATTTTCCAACATCTTTGATCTTCAATCTGAATCTCCCTTATCGCAGTTTGGTTAGCATCGCTTTTAGTGATTGGAATGATGGTTGATATTCCTCGCAGCGGACCACATACATCTGAATAATTATTTCAGTCTTAGTAGAAATATACAAATATTTCCCGAATAATTTTGCTGATAATATGTTTACAACGAACAACTTACCAATGAGTTTTTCTCTTTTGTATAGCCTGGTTGGAAGTAGATTTTCTTCTATAAAGCCAAATTTGTAGCGGCGGATGTTTTCAACCACTTCATTGATCCCGGTGACAGTACTGTCAGCACGTATGACAATTGTCCAATCTTCATATAAGTTACATGGAAATTTACGTTTGTAAACAAAATATATATACGAGCAACCATATACTGTTATAAAGTTTGATAGCAGGTAATAGACTAAACTGGCAAAGCTTTTGTACTATATAAATATCTACATAACAAACAATTTCTATAAATCTTATACAATATATGTATATTAATATATACACTTAAAACTGTAAAACAGGTTTGAATACAACGCAATTTGTAAATCATATAAAACTACATATCGTATAAATATTATATAAAACTACCTATAATAATATATACTAATAACCAATTACATGGAAAACAAGCTAGTACAAAATTGAAACACAGCAAGCCCAGGAATTCTGAAAATAAAGTATATATATATTAATAATTTATATAAACTAATACATACCGAGAGAACAGACAACAGACTATATAATTTGTATACTAACTATATATACTTTATTAAGTAGCATTGCCTAATTAAACAATATATAATATACATCATACCATATAAATTATAAACTGTATAACTTTTATAAACTAGAATATAACTTATACTATAATCGTTTTACATACTATATATACTTGCACAGGGGATGCATGCAAATTAAAGGGAAAAAGGCAGAGGGAGGAGAGACAGTGCACGGGGAGGTGAGGTCGGGGGTGCGGTGACCTTTGGCACTAGGTGAATTCGATGAAGGGAAGGGAGGCAACTTAGACATAGACCCATTCCTAAACTTCGTTTGTCATTTGGACTTTACTTTCTTCCTTTCTAGTCACAAATTTGGTCCTAATAATCAGCTTTTTGGGCTCGAATGCTACAACTTGGGCTCCAAAGCCTAATGGAATATCGTGGTCAAAACAGTAACCATGTGACTGATTTTGCATTTGAGCATATAGCGACTATTATTTTGTATATTTAAAAGATTAAAACTATTTGATTCTATTAGAGATGGGGCTTTGTTAAGATCATACATCAATTCAATGCAAGTGTTCTATACCATATCCATATTCAAAGCACCTCTGTGTTATAAACATAAGAATGGCTGCACCATATCGATTATTAAATGGATTAAGTATGCAAATCCATGCTTGATAGTGATTTTAACTTGTTACATTAATCAAAAAAATCAACCAATCTATCTGATTAGTCTTAATCAGGATTATACATACAGTCATATGAAACTGCTATTATGCTTGATTCTTCCACAATATAATCAGATCAGATAAACACGCTGAGATGTCAAATTGGAATAGCAAAAAGGACAAAGTAAAATATATCATATCTTCTTGCTTTGTTTCTATAGCTTTTCCAATTTCAAATCCTTCTTCTACTTGACTCTCTCTATGTATATAATTCTTCTTTCCACGTACTAATGTCATTGATTTAGTGTGCTGCTAAAAGCGCCCACCTTTTTCTTAATAGCAACGCTAAAACATACCTGTTGTGATTTCTAGTTTTTTAACTGGGGTCACAATTGCTTCAATTTCTTAGAGCACATGTAACAGGTGTGAGGAGGCCTAGTAACAGGTGTGATGGAAATCCATCAGGTTGAGTTCAATCCGTCCAGCCTTAGCGGTGAAATTTCTGAAGTCAGCGAGTTTGCTTTCAGTTAACAACGTAGCGTTTGGTTAGAAAATGGGTTTCAGCGTATATTTTTAAAATGGATAGAAGAAGAGAATAATGAAAAATGGTTGATTTTAAAACTGATTTTGACATATTCAATTGAAAATGACATTTTCTTGTTCTTCTTTTTGATAAATGTCAAAAATATTCTCTCTTTCATTTCTCATCTTCAAAATGTAGAACACATAACTTGTTTTCTAAGCCAAGATTTTCTCTTCATCAACGAATCTAATACAGTCTGAAAGAAACCTGTAATCTTATATTTTTGGGCAAGACATCTCTTTAATGCTATAAAATAACCATGAGGAACATAGTTAACAGTAAAAGTTCAATTGTTATTAACCTGGTATCGTACTGTATCCACATCGGGGTTATATATGTATCTTACTTTTTAATAATGCAGCACATTATGTTTCATATATAGCTGGTATTTTTTACAGTTGGTTAAAATATCTTTGATCTAGAAGTTTCTTCCTGCTTCTCAGGGCTTTGGTTGGAAGATCATCAGTGCTTGCTATATGTTCAGACTTGGTCTAGTTTTAATGCTTTCATATTTCACCCAATGCTAATGAATATGAAATGATATCGGCCGTTTAGACAAAAAAGCGTATAGGTCAAGATTCAAAATTTAAAGCAGGCCCCTTGTCAAACTTTAAACTGCTCCAAATTTTATTTAAATTATATGAATTGTACTGCATATTTTTTTAGTATGTGTTCAGGAGAAATGGTTCTTTTTCACTGAAGAAATTATCCAACATCAAGCATGTTATCGGGAAAAAAAAATCCTAAATCTTGTATTCACAAATCGATTTATTTTTTTGCAAGGTTCTTGATTCTTTGAGCAGCAACTTAATTCCATGTTTCATCTTGTTAACTACAAAAATTGATAGCAAGCTAACTAGCACAATACCTAGGTACAATAGAAATATATATTTCAAAGCAAGTTTAGTTTTTGTCGAAAATGATATCTGATGTGTAATATTTATGTCCTATCCTAACTATTGCATTACAATGTACTTCACATGAATACATCTCAGAAACAGTTGGTACGCTATGATCAAAACATCAGATTGTCTATTAAAAATAAAAGGATAAGTGTAGGATAAAAGGATAAAAGCTATGAGACAAACTATAACATATTTATTCACTAATCCATCATCCATGCATATCAGCTTCAGAATAGCTACTCTTAAGCAACCAATTTGTGAAATATTAACTTAGTCTACTATTAACCAAATAGCTCTCCTGATTATACAAACTACAAAGGATCAAATATCACAAAAATGTTTACTGGTTCTATTCATGGGTTTCAGGGTTAGAAAATGCATAGTAGAGATACAGATGATATTGGTCCAAAAAACACATAATCATGTGAAAAACAGATTCAATTTACGCCTTATTGAAAAAAACCCTAAATAAACAATCACTTCAAAAGTGCACTGGAGCGAATAGGTATTTAATCGAATTGAATTACATACAAAACCCTAAATAAACAATCTTAAAACATACAAAACCAAATTAGTAAAACGAAAATTATTACCTGACTTTGAAGAATGGCAGATTTGACGAAAGAGATGGAAGGAGGCTTTGAAATTACGGCGATAGGCAGGCGACTCGCAACGAAGGAAGGCCGGAGCGACGGCTTTAACCTAATTAGATTTAAGGAAGAAAGATAGAAGCCAGAAGCATGACAAAAACCTGAAGCAAGGATTGAAAAATAAATGACGACTCTATCCAATGTCTTTTAGTTATTTACGAAAAGCCCAAATTTTGTCACGGAAATAACCGTGATAATACAATGTAACAATAATAACCGTTATAAATTTCCAACAATAATAACCGTGACAAAATGAAACGAAAAAAGTGTGACAAAATGGGCTGTTTGGTGTAGTGCCTCATTTAACTGAGAAAACGAATTCTCAATTGAATAGTGTTTCACTTCTAATGCTTCCACTCGATCGAACTATAATCATTCGATGTACGTCATACCATGATTTAACTATAATCAAAATGGGGTTTCCACATTGAAGCTCGATAGTATTCTCAAGTCGAGGTTTTGTGTAATATTATTACATAAATATTTTTTGTTTGACCTTAATTATATTAACCAATAGAAAATTATCGAATGTGTTATTCCATAGTTATCCAATAGCATCAATATGCAATCCCTTAGTTCCCCCAATAACTATGAGTAATATATTGACCAACATTTGGAGTGTGTTACGTACTCTAGTCTCAAGACTCTCAACGAATGTACTGATACCTAGTCTCGATACACCTTGACAAGAAACAATATGTTTATTTTATTGTGATAAATCACTAATGATTACAACACATTGTTACTATTATCAAAAACATACCATTTATGGATTTTCTATTAAATATACATTAAATTAAATTAAATAATTATATATAACACATTGTATCAAGTATATAATAGAAAGAAAATACCTTTTATTTTGGATAAGATTGTTTACCGAGTTAGATATATGTAACAATTACATAATTTCCATTATGGCATACCTCTAACTCTATCATAAGTTTGCATTTAAATTAAGATAAGAGTAGTTTAAACTAAAATTTTATTCAGATATAATTGATTGATTTAGTTTTAGTAGACGAAAAATTTGCATTTTAATTAAGGTAAAAGTAGTTTTAGTTATAAGATAAGAGTAATTGACCAAGAATATAAAATTTTGAATTTCAAGGGGAGTATATTTAGATATATTGAGATATAATTTGAATTTAAAGGGTATTTTGGGAAATTTATGTTTACACCAAAAGAGCATATCACTAAAACTATTACAACTATTATTGAAGATTTTATTTATATGGTAAGAGTGATTGACCAAGAATATAAAATTTCAATTTCAAGGTAGGAGTTTATTTAGATATATTGAAATATAATTTGAATTTAAAGTGTATTTTGGAAAGTTTAAATTTACACCAAAAGGGTGTGACAATTGTTATCCAATATCTGAATCGAGCGGCTTCCAAGTGAATATAGACATCGAGACGAGTACAAAATGGTTCATGAACTTGGAGGCAAGCTTAAAATGAGCTTGGGAAGAACCTTTGAGAGGTTCCAAATGTGAAGAACCAAAGAGGTCAGTATCGAGATGAATTCATGTCGGTATCAAGCAGTTTAGCCTATTGGATTTTGGGCATTTATGTTGTAGCCAGGGAAAAGGCGCTCAAGTGATCATCTCAGGGTCTAGCTTTGAAGGAGTAGGTGAACAACTCTAAAGCTATGCATAAAAGGACAAGTACTAGATGAGCTAAATCATCTAGGTACCGAGACTTGAAGATGCTAGCTAAAATGGAGGAAGGGTCACGGCTCGTACAAGGGCAATCGTCTCGGTACCAACATGATTTGCACTATGGAATGACTTCGTATTCCTTCCAATTCTCATGGATCAAGATGTTTACCTGGTATTTCATGATCTAATGATTCTGATGGGCGATTCTCTTATAAATAGCAAGCATAAAGCAACAATAAAAGGACTTTTAGCCTCCATCTTCTTCATCTTCTATTCTCTACACACCATTGCCACTTTTGAGTCTATTTTTGTTGTTCTAGACTTGAAAACAAGTTGCAAAGCTCTTGTACTAGTGAAAATTAATCTCTAATAAGATTAAAGTGGACGTATGCCATAGATTTCGCCAAATCACTAAAAAATCCTTGTATTTTTAGTATTTTATGCTATTTTAATTAGATCTATCTCGTTTCTAGTAAACTTGGGGTGTTGTGCCAATTTTTGATTCAACAACGCTGAAGTTATTACAACTATTATTAAAGGTACATCGAGATGTGATTTGAATTTAAAGGGTATTTTGGAAAGTTTACACCAAAAAGTGCGACACCAAAGTTATTACAACTGTAATTAAGTATAATTGATTTATTCGGTTTTAGTAGACTAAAAAATTACATTTTAATTAAGGTCAGAGTAGTTGTAGTTAAAGGACAAGAGTTATTGATCAAGTAATATAATAATTTTTTTTGAATTTTTCTTAAGGTAGGAGTGCATTTAGATACACCGAGATGTAATTTGAATTTAAAGGTTGTTTTAGAAAGTTTATATTTATGATAATAAAAATTATGACACCAAAGTTATTATAAGTATTATTAAGGATAATTGATTGATTCAGTTTTAACAGTCGAAAAACATATGGCCTGTTTGATTCATTTTGAGTTTTATATTTCTGTTGTCAATAATCATTACAAAATCTAAAAGAGTGGAGTAAACGATTTAAAATTCCAAGTCATTATGACGATGGAGGGACGGTGGATGAGGGAATGGAGGTACGACAAAGTGAATAAATTATTCTCTGTGTTTTTGTTATCCTAAGTCATGAAAAACAAAATAAATTTGTTTTCTATTTTGTATGTTAATATCATTTTCAAAATTGGATGTTTTTCAAAAATATACAGCCTTGCGCATTTTTGGTTGGACGGAAATCCGAAATTGAAAATGGCAAACCAAACAGGGTCTTGCATTTTAACTAAGGTAAAAACAAGTCAAGTCAAAGGATAAAAGCGATTCGCTAATAGAATGTAAAAATTTGAATTTTCATTAAGACGAGAATATATTTTGATATACTCATATATAATTTTGAAAAATTTATTTTTACATCAAAAGAACTGTGACATTAAATTATCTTGGATTTTTTTTTCAATTTAGCCCCCTTTAAAACTAATTATCGCAAACAACCCACTTTAAAACTAATATCAACTTTAGCCTGTTTTGGCCAGCTCAGATTTGAGCTGGCCAAAACGTACCGACGACTTTTCAAAAGTCGCCAGTACAAAAAAAATTGCCAAAAACATGTAGGCGACTTTTGAGAAGCCGCCCACTAGTGACTTCCCAAAAGTCGCCTACATGTTAAAAAAAAATTTGGGCGACTTTTGAAAAGTCGCCAGTGGGCGACTTCTCAAAAGTCGCCCAAACGGGGTTTTGTTACAAAACCAGAACCCTACTTTCTTCCTCCTTCACTTTCTCACTTTCCTCTTCATCTCCAAAAACCCCAAAACCCTCTACCTCAATTTTTTTTAAACCTGATTAAATTCGATTTAATCACCTTAAAAGCATTAGATTTCGAAGATCTACCTCAAGCATAGCAAACCGTCATCCGCTCGAATCCAATCTAGGTATGCAGTAGAAATCCTAAGTTTTCAAATTAGTTTGCAAACTTATTTTTTTGTGTGGTTGATGTAGAATGGCTCCTAGTTTTATTCCAATCATATGCTATTACGATGGTGAATTGGTTATTGACGATTTAACGTGTGGGAAATATCTTGGTGGATTTTACAAACCGGCTAAAGTTCGAAGAGGTTCTACTTTTGAGCAGTTGAAAGGGTCAGTTTACAAAGCAATAAAGATAAAACCGGAAGAGTACGATATTGATATAGTTTGCAATTGGCCAACAGATTCTGGATTCAAAGCAATCAAAATTGTTGACGGCGACGATGTTGAATTAATGTTTGCTGCTGCGACTAAATCTATTGAGTTGTTTGTTGGAAAAAATAGAAGATCGGTTGTAGAACAACCAACACTCGTAACAAATTTTGGCGTTGAAGAATATTCTAGAATGGTGGGGAACATGAGTACTGGGCAAGGAATTCCATCACCTAGTTTTAGTCATCCGACTCAGCACATATCGCAATACGGGCAACAACAAATGTATAATGGTTTTCATCCATTCATGAGTTTGCAGTCAAATGTCCAATTTACCTATCCCCATTTGACGCAGGACAACTATCCACGAATGAGTCAAAGGTATCATTTAGCCGTGATAACATACAAATGTGGTATATGGAATTGATTTAATTATTATACTAAATTTGTATTCCCAATGCAGTTTTATTCCAGTTCAGAATTCCACTCAAAGAAGTGCTAGAGCATCGAGCAGCCGTACATCTGAACGAATGCAGCCAACTCCGTCCGAATTTTACCATGTAAGCCAAAAGTAAGTTAAATATTGTAATATGTTGCAAAATCGTTGGTATGTAGAAATAAACTAAAATTGATGTATTTATTTACTGCAGCTTCGCAGCAAACAACACTGCTACACAGTCATACGTTCAACCACAGAATGAACCAGTGGGTCAAACTATCTGCAACGATGATATGGATGTAGATGATGAAGAAGATGTACTAGCTGAAGATGTTCCTGCACTTGATAGTATGTCTGTTGTGTCAATACCAGAGGTTGATACAACCTGGATGGAAAATATGCAAGTAAACAATGATCCACAAGACTACGATTTTGGAGGTGCAGAACCAGATTGTGTGGACAACGATGAACCGGAAATGGAGATACCGTTGGATGATAATTTGTGCAGTGCACAAATTATGGCTAGGTAGATTGTAGCAAATGTAAACTTCAACAACAAATTATTTTCATCTTCCAGCGTAGAAACCGGTTTCAAAGTTGGCATGTTTTTTGAGAGTAAAGCTAAATTTCTGCAACAACTATCAGAATGGTCAATCTTACATGCGGTGTCCTTTAAGCCAACAAGGTCGAACAAAGCAAAATACACCGTCATTTGCAACGTCGATGATAGCTATCCTTGGAGAATACATGCTATTGACTCAAAAAAGACACAGGCTGGATGGTGGGTTATTAAAAAATATCCTAGTGATCATACATGCATTAACCCTATAGTGAACTCAAATTATAGGCAAGCTACATCATTTTTTATGGTATCGAAGATCATGCCTTTCGTGAAATCCGATTTGAACATTACGGCCGGAACGGTGCAAGTTTTAATGGAATATGAGGAAGGTTGAAGGGCAGGGTTTCTGTTTTGAAACCCTGCGCACACAACTAGGGTGACTTTTGAAAAGTCGCCCCAGTTGTGTGCAGGGTTTCAAGAAGTGTGCAGGGTTTCAAAACAGAAACCCTGCATCACCATTTTCAACGATACAATAAAGTTCACTACAATCAAAATTAAACATTTCAATCAAATTCAAACATCCAACATCCAACAACTCAAATTAAAACATCCACCAATTCAACAATTGAATTCAAAATCCAACATCCTACAATTCAAGAATTGCGTTCCAATTCCGACATCCAACAATTCAACAAAACAACTAATCCCAATATTTCAACAATTTATTAAACAAAACAAAACCGGACAAAGCATATCAACAACTTATACCATCCTCACTACTTCAACCTACGAAGTTATAGTGGAGTTCATTTTGGTTTCCTCGTAAATAGGGAATTTCATCCGGCGAATCCTCCTCTTCAGTTGCTTGCGTAGGATCTATAGGCTGTGAAGGGCCGAGAGCAACTTCAAACTGTGTTTCTTGAGATGAAGAAGCGCCTTTTCGATGTCTCCGTCGCTGATATGTACGAGTAGTAGGAGGAACGCCGTGGGCTTCAATGGCATGTTCGATGAGCGCCTGTGGTGGAGGTGGTCTTGGTCTTGTTAATTTGTTCCTCCCAAAATAGATTCTAAGATGCGTTTTACACTAAAGCATTTACCCCGCGACCTTCTAGAAACCTCTTGTGCAAGCTCGTCTACAATCTCGATCGCACGGTAAATGATGTCCGCCTGCCATAACATAAAGTACATGGAAAAGTATAAATTTCAAATATTTGAATAAAGATTGTATGTACTATGTACCACATTCCTTTCGAGGGGTGCTTTGGGAGTGTAAGGGTCTGCAATAATGGGAGGCGCTGTAGGTGGTTCGATGATACGAAGAACATATCGACGCGTGATGTTCCAGTACCAAGGCAGATATTCTTCTTTGGACAATGTGAACTCGCGTTCCTGTTGCGTGTGCATGTAGCGCTTGGTCCATGTCTCAATCGCCATAGCATACTCCCCAGCTTCAATATCAATCTTGTAATGCGGTGGTTGTTCCGGTAAATGCTGGGTCATACCAAACTGCCTCATCACTCGGTGGGGAAGATGATAGGCGACATCATTAAAGCAAATAAGAGGAATGAGCAGTCCACAGCTGAATGGAAGTGGTACATAAGTTTGGCAGATCTCCAAGCACATTTATGTATGGGTCCAAGTCACATAATAATAGTCTGACACATCGAACTCATTACGGTAGAAGGCAACATGACGCCTCAGCGATGAAACAGTGCTTTTAGGTCCTACCCACCTGTAGAAATATAAAATTGTAACTTATCAAATCCGAACAACTATACGTACTATACTACAGAATTGATTATACCTGGCACCATATGACAATGATAAATCAATCGCCGTCCTCCTCCTCATGGTTATTCTACCTACATGTAGATAAGTCCAACACCAAAGCTGCACATAATATTAGACACATGATTTCAGTTGGATAAGAGAATATGAAATAATTGTCGGCGAAAGTAAATAATGGAATACCCGTACTAGACTCACACAACCGCTAATGCTTGCGCTCTCTTGCAAAGCAAGCATCGTCAACTCGCAGTACGTATACGCTAGAACTGCACTGCCCCAAGAATACTGACGACAAACATCAAAGTTTTCTAAAAATGGAAGCCATCTAAGCCATATTCGTGTCTTCGAATGATCGCATATCAACCTCGAGTAAATAATATGCAATATAACGGCTCTGGCTCGTTGCTGAATCTAAATCTCCGTGGAGTCTGCTAGTATGTCGTCCGCAAATTGTTGCCTAAACCATCTTGTCTGAATCATTTCGTTTCCCCACCACTCCTCTGTTGGAGGAGTTAAACCTAGGAGCTCTTGGCATAAACTAAGGCAATCAACTGGATCGAGGTTGGTCAACGGAGCACCGTCTATGGGTATGCTAAGTAAGCACGCAACATCACCCAACGTGATATTCATCTCCCCAGCACGTAGGTGAAATGTAGATGTCTCTAGCCTCTATCTATCCATCAAAGCGGTGATAAGATGATGATCCAACTGGATGTGCCCACCCTAAAAACTAGTCCAAATCCGGCTTGGTCTATCAACTGTATAACGTCTGGATGAGCAGATGTTACTCTATTTATTTTAGACGAATGATCTATGGTTCCGTCTGCAGTATTGCTCTGTCAAAATATCACAAAATTATTATCAACACGTAACCTACAATATCATTCAATATTTGTAAATTTCGAAAACTAGGAATCTTACCGCGATGAATTCTGGATTATTCGTTCGATGCCGTTGTTGCAAATATATGACAGATCCATCGATAGGTCCGGATAGCATCTCGGAGTAATCTACAAATATACAAGTTAACAAGATTTTCAAATTTATTTTCCAACATCAACACTAAGAATTTAGGCATTGTTTTCAACAATTTAACAATGATTTCATCCATACTAAGATATCTCAACCATCAATGATTGCTTACAAATCATAAAAACCAATATTTTGCAAATTTCTTCAAAACCCTAAATTAAAAGAATTTTGATTTATCCATACCTACAGGCGCATCCCGCGTTGAAGAACTTGCCATCTTCTAATTTGTTGAACAAAATGCAAAATGTTTTAGGCTTCGGGCGAAAATTTTAGATTTGGGGGATTTTGGGGTTTTTGGAGATGAAGAGGAAAGCGAGAAAGTGAAGGAGGAAGAAAGTGGAGTTCTGATTTTGTAACAAAACCCTGTTTGAGCGACTTTTCAAAAATCGTCCATTTTTTTTTAACATGTAGGCGACTTTTAGGAAGTCGTCCGTGGACGACTTCTCAAAAGTCGCTTACATGTTTTTGGCAAATTTTTTTTGTACCGGCGATTTTTGAAAAGTCGCCAGTACGTGGTCAAAACAGGGCTAAAGTTGATATTAGTTTTTAAAGTGGGATGTTTGCGATAATTAGTGTTAAAAAGGGGCTAAATTGAAAAAAAATCCAATTATCTTTGTACAGCTGTTCAAAGCTTTCCCTCACGATGATACAAGGAGGAAATGTAATGACACAGCGGAATAATGTCACACTCGAATTGGATGAGTTGTCCCCTCTTATTCCGCGAAACAATGTCCACCCCGTTAATTAGCAGACGCAGTACAGTCTTGTTCTAGAAATGGATTTTACTCCAAATCCAATAACGCCAACCCTGAAACTCCCATTCCCCTGTCCAATTCTAACCCGCTTTCTCCAAGGCGGCATCCCTATTGGATCCATAACCGAAATCTCCGGCGAATCCGGATCCGGCAAAACCCAGCTCTGCCTCCACTTACTCTCCTCCATTCCCGCTCCTTCCCTCTTCATCCACTCCGAGTTCCCTTTCCCTCTCCGCCGCCTCTACCAACTGTCCAAATCTCATACACAACTCGACCGAATCTTCATCTCCGCTGCCCACTCCCCCAATCATCTACTCGCCCTCTTATCTGAAGCTGTACAGATTCCAAATCTTAAGTTAGTAATCATCGATTCAATTGCAGCCCTCTTTCGATCGGAATATGACAACAATTCGAAGGATTTGAAAAAGCGGTCAGGCTTGTTTTTTAAGATCGCGGGTAAGTTAAAGGAGATGGCGAGAAGATTAGGCTTGGCTGTGGTCGTTACCAACCAGGTTGTGGATGTCATGGGGGATGATGGAGGTTGTAGGGCTGGGAACTATGAGGAGCTGTGGAGTTCCAAGAGGAGAGTGTGGCCTGCTTTGGGGCTTTCTTGGGCGCACTGTGTGAATATGAGATTGTTTTTGTCAAGGTGGGACGATGATGTTGTGAGAGAAGATGATGAATGTCGGACAGAGGGTTGTGAATTGGGTGGAGCAAGGACAGCTAGGACGATCAAGATTGTTTTTGCCCCGCATTTGGAGAAGGGTGAGGCTGAGTTTGTTATTGTCAAAGAAGGTGTTTTTGGGGTGAGTTTGTAATTTATACCTATTTGTTTTGGATTCTTAGATGAAAGCTTAGTTAAATTATATATGGAATCCTTTTGGTGGTTGAAGCATCATATTGTTTTGTTATGTTCTAAAGATACTGCTGCTAGTATTAGTTCTTTATGCAGTGAAACTCTCGAAGGGCAGTATATATTAGTTAAACATATTCCTATTTGATTTGGTCTCATGTTACATTCAACTTGACATACTATAACTACGAACTTAATCTCCAGATAAAACTTTTTGATGGTGTCTATGCTTCTTGATTCATAACTAAAGAGCTTTTTGATCCTTCATTACTTGGGCCATGAACTTTGGAAATTATTATGTAATTATGATCTTTTAGTACTTAAAAATGACCAAAATATATAAAATGAAAATATTCATAATTGAGAATCTCTCCTCCAATTCTCCTAACATTGAGTTACTTATGTGCATAAGGCATATATTATGAAGTATTAATATAACTTTGATCATTACTTGAACCTATCAAAAAGTTCTTTGATTTCTTTGGTACTACAAGTGTAATAAGAGCAATTATTGACAATTGTAGTCGTACTGTATTATGTATTTCCGATCGCACGACTTCATACCCAACAGATTCACTGTATTTTTTCACATCCATCATACAATGCATGCAATTAGACGGAAAAATCATAGAATGCAGATTAACTTTTTTTTTAGAACAAGTCTGAGTTTAAGGAGGTGCTTGGCAATAGCTTAGAAGTAGCAAAGGTAGCTAATAAGTCATTTCTGTTATCTGAAATGTTTTGCAACAACACATTTTTTTTACTTAGAATTGGGAAATAAATTGATAAGTCATAAACAACAAATATTGCTTGCGACTTGTATCTAATTTCACAACTATATTTGTTACAATTTCAACATGCCCATTCGAAGATTCAAACACTTACCTTTTACCATTCGCTTAAAATTACTATTTAAAACCATGTTAAGGATATTCAAAATAAGCTGTTGCCAAATGCAATCTCATAGCAAGATTCAAAGCACTTCTTTAACATTACATTATTTCGGAAATCAACTACTCAATCATTTTTTTTTCATTTAAGAAATTCAAAGTTAGAGTTTGGTCTATTGAAAAGCAAGCCATATAATAATCTTAAATTCTGCAATCTTTGAGGGTGTTAATCAGTTATGTTGAGACCTAGATGTAAACACGAGTAAAAGTTTTTATTTTATAATTGAATCCAACATGAGCATCATATGCTTAAGCTTATTCTTAGGACATTGATACCACTGATTGAAAATGAATCGTGAATGTGAATTGTGATAGAACTGCTCAGTCAAACCTTATAGACTAGTAGCAACTATTATTAAATTTTCATAGCTATTTACAATGCACAATGCAAAAAGGCACAAAATTTTATATAGCCTTCATTTTCAACGCTTGTTGTGGCAAACGACCATGTCCTTTTAAATTCTTGCGCATGTATTATATATATATATAATTAATCAATTAAACACAACCTTCTTTTACTAAAAAATATCCATATTTTCTTAACATTCTGCAAAATTTCACAAAATGTAAATTTACAAGCATAATTTGTTTTTTGTACAAAAATCATTTTATATGTCAAAATTCAACATAGAGCTTTAAATTTTCTTCATATAGTTCTATATCGCCCTTGAGATCTTCTTCTTCCACTTGAGCGAGACAAAACTTCAAATGCATATCTTGTTTGACATTCATCTAACCTAGGATATTAAGATCTAACCCAAGATATGGCTCGAGATATCAATCTGAGATCTCGTCTAAAGTTCAAGATTTGAAATCTTAATAAAAAATAATAGAAGATATTAATTATAGGCTAGAAACTAGATGGGTACAAACCGGGCATAGTTAAAATTCTAGTTTATAACTTTTAGTAGTTTGGATTTTGACGTATGAGATAACTTTTCATTTTAATTTTAATATTTAAAATTAGTTATTTGCGACGTATCATATTTGCTACAAATTTAAAAATTAGATAATTAATTTTCCATTGCTACAATGACTTTTCATGTAAACTAAACATTCAAAATTAGCTATTTTCCTATAACATGTTTGAATTAGTTATTTATTTTTTGAAAACTTGCGACAAATGAATAACTAAATATATAAGTAACTAATTTTTGAATATATAATGAACTGAATATGGTATGTGGTAAATTAGATGGATACTTAAAATTCTAGCTTATATAGAGTGACTTTTATTTTATGTAAACTATATTGGCAAACATATTTAAAATTCTAGTTTACATTTTTATGCACAAATGTCATTTTATAAGTCTAATTTGCTTAATAAAAAAAAGTAATTATTATTCGTTTGTCGTAACTCTTAAAAGGTAAATAACTAATTTTTAATGAATTTATATGAAATGAAAATCACTTCATTTACATGAATAAATGTTTATTGTAAAACACAAAATATTACTTTTAGTATTGAAAATCAAATGCGTGTACAATCATTTAATTATATTAACCGTTGAATGTTAAATTATTTTTTGGAAGTTGAATTTTGAGTTGAAAACTTTTGGCGTATATGTGATCATTGAAATATAAACAAACAACTAACAATTTACCTTCAACTTTTGTCTACATGTTGACACTTTTGAAATCCCATCATGGTGAACTTTAAATTGGTTATGTTAGATCATACTCTTTGAGCTTGCTTAAGGCCATGAAAAGCTTGATTCAACCTGTAGACTGTTGCTTCTTTCTTACTTCTGTCATAACCTGATGGTTGCTCTACACAAAGTTATTTCTCTAAGTCTCCATGTAAGAATGTAGAGTTCACATCTAATTGATGAACGAACCATGACTTTTGCATAGATAGGAATATCTCCATTTAGATCACATTTTTCTTGGCGCGAGCACCTTTGTATCTCTTCACAACTATTCTTGCTTCGTGCTTGCCAATCTTGCCATTTTCATTCATCTTAGTTTTATGAATCCATTGGACACTATTCAATTTTTGTCATTTTGCCAACTCAACAAGCTCTCATGTTTTGTTCTTTCCAACGGATTTGATTTCAGTATCCGCGACAACTCAATTTATTATCATTTCCCACTTCTTAAAAGTTATTTGAACATGTATCAACAAACAATGCATAATTGACAGTTTCATAATCGTAATCATTATAATTTACTTTGTGTTTCTTCATGTTCTTTCGCATGATCTTTCATCTCGATTGATTCCTCGTTGACCTTTCCGTTTTCATCTATTTCTTCACTAATTAGAGTATGTTTCAATGTAGGATTGTTGTCTTCCAATTCCATTGATATCTTTGAAGATCACATTGTTGCTTACTAATTTTTTTCCGTATTTGGATTATTTAATTACAAGCCTTTGATGATGTACGCACTTCAAGAAACACACATCTTACTCTTGTATTCTAGCTTCTTTCTTTTTAGTTCGAACGCATTATGAGAGTGTGTAACGTAAATATGTAAAGTAGCCTAGTTGCTTGGTACAACTGGCATACCCACAAATATGTGGTGGTGCGTATTTCTAAAAAAGGCTGGTTTTATTCCCTTGTTGTTGTAATAATCTGAGGTATATAACTAGCTCTGCTGTACATTTTCCTAATTAATGCAACATAATATTCTCTTCCTACTTTTCTCTTTCTAGAATCAGAGTTCTTTAATTCACATGGTATCAGAGCGAGTAATGGCGATCAAATTGTTCGCATTTCGCTCGATTTTCTTATGAATTTGTTGCATTCAAACAATCCGAAATTTATTTCTGTTGAATTTGTTGAAGAAATTGTAGAAATAATATGCAATTTCGTCAATTCTGCTCAGATTTTCTTGAATTTTTGGGCGTTTTCTTGATCGTAGAATTAGTGAATTAATCTTAGTGCGTGGTGAGATTTTTCGGAAGATTTCGATCGATTTTCGAAGTTTTCATCCATTTTTTTGAAGTAATTTTGCGGAGGTTGAATGTCAGATATGGCGATAATTGAAGAGGATTCTTCCAACTTCGAGCAAGGCAATCAAAGGAGCCAAAATCAAGGTAACTGCTTCAATAATCCGTTGTTTTTGGCACCTTCTGATAACTCGAATACTTAGCTAGTTTCTATTGCTTTCAATGACGATAATTATCTTAATTGGTCTAAACATGTTAAACGTGCTTTAGGCGCGAAGAACAAGTTAGGTTTTATTGAAGGATTTGTCAAGAAGCCTAGTTCTAGTGATCCTACATATCAACCATGGATTCGTTGTGATTACATGGTGATTGGTTGGATTCTGAGCTCTGTGAAGCCAGAAATTTCAGAGAACTTTAGTCTAGTGAATTCTGCTAAAGATTTATGGAATGATATCTTCAAGAGAGATTTGGACAGACCATTGGACCTTAGGTGTATCAACTCAAGAAGGAATTAGAAGGATTTGGGCAACAGAATTTGAACATTTTGCAGTACTATAACAAGATGAAAAATCTATGGGATAAACTAAAGGAGTTAAGGAGTTAAGGAGTTTTACTAGTTATAATTGTGGTGCTCTAAGTGCTTGTTCCTGTAATTCCTTGAAAAAGCTTGCTGAGTTTGAATCTTATGAGAAAGTGATGCAATTGTTGCTAGGGTTGAATAGTGGTTTTGATAACACTATCACAAATATCTTGTCCATGAATCCTATTCCCATTATGAACAGAACATTCTCCATAATGCAACAAGTTGAGAAGCAAAATATCGGTGGTATGGCTGAGGGTAGCGCAGAGGCGAGTGTTCTGACTGCGTAGAAATTTCAAAAGACAATGAATCAAGGAAACATTAAGTTCTCTGGTCAAAATGGTAGTATGAAGAAGGATTGGAAGAAAGTTAAAGAAGATAGGTTCTGTGATCACTGCAAGAGCAAGGACCACTCAAGAGATCAATGTTTTAAACCGATTGGATACCCTGGCTGGTGGAAGAATCGCAACAAGAAGAATGAAGGCAATGACAAGTTTGATGCTCATGTGAGTGCTGATAATGGTGCTGGGATGTTTGACACTCCTTTGGATGGTGATTGTGAGGAAGCTTCTGGTTCACAGATGCAACTTGACCCCTCTATGATGAATGCCATATGCAAGCAGATTATGAAGGCCATGACAGGACAACAGAATTCATCATTCAATCGAGTGAATCCAACCTCTCAAACTCAAGTACCTTATCAAGATCAGTTATTTCCAGACAACTACAGACATAACATTAGCAAGAGTAGCAGCATGGAAAATATTACACTTGAGAAAAATCAGAATGTCCAGTCGACATTAAAAACAACGACTATCAATACAGTTACAAATAGTTCAACGCTGAATATATTATCGGACATGGATTCTCAAATTGCTGACAACTCAAACCCAGATATGGAAACTGAGGTTGAGGAGTAGTTTAAACTACAGAAAGAAACAATGATTAGTAGTGAAGCTGGAGACCAATGCCTTGACTCTCTTCATACCCCTAAACTGAGAACCATGAGAAAAGTAAGAACTGAGGAAGAACCGTTCGAATTCAAAGCCTCAAATGCTAACGATGTTGTTGACAACCCTGCATGGAATATTCTAGTTAATCAACTGAAAGGAAAAAACAAAAAGACGAAAAAACACAAGACATCGGGGGTTGCTACTCCCCCGGTAAACAGTAGCAGTTCTGATATCAATTTATAGATGAAGTTCCTTTTTTGGAACATCCGGGGTATGAATGCCCCTTACAGACAATTAGAAATTCTGCATATTTTAAGTAATAAAAATATATCGTTCTGCGGTTCTTGAAAATAAATTGTCGATTGATTATATTGAGAAATTCATGAACAAAATTAATAATAAGTGGAAGCATGCTCATAATAGTTCCAATGGCAATAAGAGTAGAATTTTCATTTTATAGGACTCATCTCAATGGTCTAATATTATTCTACATTCTAGCGACCAATACATTTTATGTATTATGCACAATGCTAACGGTTTAAGTATTCTATGTACGACTGTCTATGCATCCAATGAAGAGATGAAGCGCATCGATTTATGGAATTATATTGTTGAGCAATCAAAAAGTTTTAACCTCCCATGGATAGTGACAGATGATTTTAATTCTATTTTATTGACTTATGATAGAATAAACAATGGTATATATTATTCTATGGGTGATCAAGACTTTATGAACTGTATATCTTCTTCTAATCTCACGGAACCAGATTTTACTGGGAATATTTTCACATGGCGAGGAGGTCTAAATTTTTCTATTCATAGTAAGATAGATAGAGTGTTTGTTAATACTTTATGAATGAACAAATTTTCGCAGTTTGGTGTTCATTTTGGAAATCACTCCATAAGTGACCATTCTACAATTAATATCAAATTGATTTTGCAAAATCAAATGAAAAGTAGAGTACCATTTAGATACATCAACTCCTGGCATATGCAATCTGGATACCATAACTCTGTACAAGAAGCCCCGACCAGAATTTTCCATGGAAATCCCCTTCATGTCCTACCGTGCAGGCTGAAATCAGCAAAAGCCTCAATGAAGACATGGAGGAAAAACAAAAGTAACATCCATAAAGTGATTTCTCAATATAAAGAAGAGGCAAATCAAATATATAACCAGTTAATCACTGATTCATTAAATGAAGATTTGATAACACAATACTCTTACAAAAATGACTAGATTCAATCTCTTATGAGAAAGATTGTAGATGAGAATGATCAACAGATGAAATTCAATTGGTTGACCAAAGGTGATAGGCCTATTAACTATTTCTATAATTGGGTCAGTGCTTCTAAGCCTACTCGGAAAAACAATTTTATTCTTCAATCTGATGGATCTTGGAGCTTAACATCAGAATATTTGGCTACAAATGCGGTTAATTATTTCTCAGATCTGTTCTTTTCATCACAGACCACAAATCAATTTCCATGCATCACTTGTAAGAAAATCCTCTCCGATAATGCTAAAAATAATTTATGCAAGCCTTTCCAGTTAGAGGAGATTAAAGAGGTCATACTCCAAATTAACGATAACAGTACCCCGGGCCCTGATGGAATTAATTCTAAGTTCTTTAAAATTCATTGGGAAGACATGAAGAATGATCTTTTGAATGCTATGAATGGCATTCTTTTTTCAGGTAAAATTATTAAAGAAATCAATCACTCTTTTATTTGCCTTATTCCAAAAAAACCCAAGGCCACTGACTTGCCTGATTTCAGGCCTATATCTCTCTGTAATGTCATTTATAAGATTTTAGCCAATCTTCTCTGTAATCGACTAAAAACCCTATATGAATGACCTTGTTTCTTATAATCAGAATGCTTTCATTCCAGGGAGAATCATTACAAAAAATTAATTACTTGCTCATGAAATGGTCAGAGGATTTAATAGGAAAAAATCTAACAGTTTCTGCCTGAAAATTGACCTGCATAAGGCCTATGATAAAATTAGTAGAGAATTTATTCATCATATGCTGATTTCCATGGGGTTCCCTATATCTTTTGCTAATCTCATTTATGAATGCATATCTACTCCTACCTTTTCGATATTAATTGATGGATCCCCATTTGGCTTTATCGAGAGTTCAAGGGGATTAAGACAAGGAGACCCTCTCTCGCCATACTTATTCTCAATTGCAATGGAGTTTCTTACTCTCAATTTTGACATGGAGTTCTTGAGAGGTAATTTCACCCTATATCTATAACATTGAGCCTATGATAACACAATTGTTATATGCGGATGATATTTTAATTATGGTCAAAGCTACGAGTGATAATGCTTTAACCATAAGAAACATATTTCAGGCCTTGAATTCATTAGTTGGCCTTGGCTCAAATGAAAACAAGTCTACTTTGTTTTTTAGCAAAGGTGCTATTAACAAACAACTTATTGCGGATATTTTAAATATCCAAATAGGAAATCTCCCGGTGATTTATTTGGGTATTCCTCTTTCTAATAATATTCTAAAACCAAGATATTTTGGGTACCTTATTGACAAAATAAACAAAAAATTCAGCCACTGGAAAAGCAAATTATTGAACATAAGTGGGAGAATAGAATTAGTGAAAACAGTTATTCATCCGATAATTCAATTTTGGGCTCAATTCACACAGTTCCCTATGGTAGTGATTAATAGAATTAATTCAACATGTGCCAACTTCATTTGGAAATCTAAATCACATAAACTGTGTTGGGAAGATGTATGTAAAACTAAAAGTGAGGGAGGTATTGGAATCAGAAAAATTGAAGAAATTGTTAAAGCCATGACAATTAAATTGATCTGGAACTTCATCCAAGGTGAATCTTCGTGGTCTAAATGGATGCACAATAAATACAGTAAAGACAACAATTTCTGGATTGCAAACACAAATAATAATGTCTCACATACATGGAAAATGCTGCTCAAAGTAAGGCAATGGTGCAAAGGTGCTATTGATAGAAAGATTGCTAATAGTGAAAATATTAATGTTTGGCAAGACCTATAGATTAATGGGTACTCTTTGGTTGACAAATTTGGGTGGAACTCAATGTATATCAACGGTGGTACGAACAAATTGGTCTCTCACCTTATATCAAACAATAATTGGAAGAATCATCATGCATGTGTACCTACTCAAATTATCACTACTGACTACTGTGCATTCTATCAAAATTCACAATCAGATGCATAAGGATTCATGGTTCTAGATCCCAAACAACTCTGGTCATTTCAGTTTTTGTTCGGCTTGGAACCTCATTAGAAATAAATATACAGAATATAATTGAACCAGTGCTATTTGAGACCCCAATTGTGCTCCTAAAATGTCAACATGCTCACTTCTGGCCAAACTCAAAAATTGAGCACAAAAGATAGAGTTAGCAGATCGAACAGTAATATAGACCATTCATGTGTGCTGTGCTCTAATCAAATCGAAGACAGAGACCACTTATTCTTTAATTGCTCCTACTCTAAGCAAGTGCTCGAAATTATCACACAGAAGCTTAAAATCAGACATAACAATGATGCAGACTTTAACCAAATTCTTAATATATTTTGTCAAAATCAGATAGATAACCCGATATTTAAACACTTGAAGAACATTGCTTTTAACGCACTTGTATGACATATATGGTGTGAGAGAAATTCAAGGGTATTCAAAGGCATTGAAATGCCAACTAAAGTCAGAATTGCACTCATTACTCAAGATTGCAGGAGCTTAATTAACAGAAAACCGAATGCAAAGAAATTAAGTTTAGATCTTAAACTTATCTTAGAAAACTTCGGAATTGTGATGGATTCAAGCTTCGAATTCCATCCACCATGAGTCTGCTTCTGATTTCTGGGGTTGTAGCTGAGAAATTTGTGCCTTTTCCCATGAAGCTCAAGTCTCTTGTCCGCCTTTTTCTCTATTTCGTGAGAAATTTTTAAGATCTTGTTTTTGGTAAAGTTTCGAAGGAAGTTTTCTTTCTTCTAGAAGTCTCCAGAGAGATTGTTTTTCTTTGGTTCATTTTTGTCGTTTGTTTGCCCACTGTAGACCACGTGTCACAGCTGGTATCAACTTTCTTTTGATTTTTTTTGGGTCCTTTTGTATTGTTTATCTATAGTTTATAGCCCCAAGTTATCGTACGGATGGTTTTGAGTACGTTGTATTTGTTCTACTCCTCCATCTATTTGATAACTTGGATTTTGGCTATATTCTGTTGTATTGTTAATATATTGACATAATATGTACTCTTTTTCCTTGCAGAGTACCCATTTAGGATAGGGAGTTGCAAGATTTTAACGAGGCATATTATGAAAGTATATGAGTTTTCTGTTTGTTAATAAAGTATCTTCTTCCAAAAAATAATAATTCTAACTTGCCTATATCTTGTAATATGGTATATGGTGATAGTTGGATTGTTGACTATGTTGCCACTGACCATATGACATACAATGATAGCATGGCCAGAAATAGGAAAAGGCTAACAAATCTCATTCCTGTTTGTTTGCCTGATGGTTCTGTTAAGCATGTGAATGAATTAAGTGATATAGTTCATGATTCTGGTTTGGTTTTGAAGGATGTGATGTTGATTGGGGAGTTTAAGTACAACTTGTTGTCTGTTGGGAGGTTTATAGATAGTAATAATCTAAATGTAACATTTAATTCAACAGAATGTTTATGTCAGGACCTTACTACTAAACAATGTTCAACAGTTGGGAGGAAAGTTGGACAGTTGTACTACGTGAAGATGACAGGTACTTTTGAGTATGTACATAGTGGAATAAACAACAAGATTAGATCAACTAATATTGTGATAGTTGATAATGCTGTGATGAATAATGTTGTGAATGCTGTGAAAGTTGATGTTGCTTTGATTCATGCTAGAGTTGGACATGCTTCTATGTCTAGAATGAAACATATTGATGATTGTGGTTGCAATAATATGAACGATTTTGATTGTGATGTGTGTTGTCAATCAAAATTTCATAAACTTCCTTTTTCAGGAAGTAGCAGTAGAGCCTCTGCTATCTTTGAGCCGGTTCATTTTGATCTTTGAAGGCCTTTTAGAGTTTGCACTATGAGTGGAGCATCCTATTTCTTGACTGTGCTGGATGATCATAGTAGGACTACTTGGATCTTTATGTTACATAATAAGAGTTAAGTATTCAAAACTATTGCTGATTTCTTTGCTTTGATAGAGAATCAATTTGGGAAAACCATTAAAAAGATTAGATCAGACAATGGTACTAAAGTCATTAAGGAAGAGTATTGAACTTTTTGCTAGGAAAGGAGTGTAGTTGGTGTTCCTCAACAAAATGGGAGAGTTGAGAGGAGAGGGTTAAGAGGAAACATAAGAATTTAGCCGAAGTTGCTAGAGCATTAAGGATTCATGCTAACATGCCCAAGAAGTTTTGGGGTGAGTATATCCTTACTACTTGCTTGATAAATCAAATTCCTATCCCGTTCTTCATTGGAAGACTCCTTATGAGGTGTTAACAGGAGAAAAACCTGCTTATGATCATTTGAGGGTGTTTGGAAGTCAGTGTTTTATTACAAATGAGGACAAATGAAAAGATAAGTTTGATTATAAGGAAAGTAAATGTGTTTTCATAGAATATCCTTATGCTAAAAAAGGGTATAAGATTTATAATTTAACTACTCAAAAAGCCCTTGTTTTCAGACATGTTGTATTTCAAGAGAACATCTTTCCATTTCTCGATTCTTTAAAGAAAAAATACGTTCCATCTATTCTTGTCATTTCAGGAAATGATGATGATTTCCTTGATATAAATGATTCTCTTAAACCCAACACATTTGAGATTATTGAACATGAAATTTAAATTTCCAATGAAGTTCATGTTGCCGTGTCTTTGTCTTTTTCTACTCCTAATATTGTAAGCTCTTCCACCCTTTTGGACAATATTACTTGTTCTTCTTCTATTCCTGTCATTCTTAATTAAGGAAGACAATCCACCAGAAATATCAAAGCTCCCTCAAAATTCAAAGATTATGAATGTAAACTTCCTGATCAGTCTTTCAAGCATTTTTCAAATGCAGTCATTTCCATCATAGATCACACCTTCATATCTTTCATTGCGAATGTTATGAAAATCCTTGAACCTTCATACAACTTTGCCAAAGATCATTCAGGTTGGGTTGAAGATATGGATAACGAAATAGAGGCTTTGGAGGTCAATGATACTGGTGAAATTACAAATTTACCTAAGGGTAAGAAGGCTATAGGATCCAAGTGGGTGTATAAGGCAAAGTTGAAGCCTGATGGGAATGTGGAAAGATTGAAAGGAAGAGTGGTGACTATTGGTTACCAGCATGTGCCTTGAAGGATTTCATTGACATATTTTCTCCTGTTGCTAAGCTGGCAACTGTGAGAATAATAGTGGCATTATCAACCGTTAAGAATGACCATTATGTCAAGTTGACATAAATAATGCCTTTCTTCATGGTTATATTGATGAAGAACCCTATATGAAGCACCCTCCTAGTTATAAGAAATGCAAACCTGGTAAAGTATGCAAGTTGAAAAGATCACTGTATGGGTTAAAACATGCCTCAAGACAGTGGAACAAGAAATTATGCAAAATTTTGAAATCAGCTAGTTTCTGTCAATTTACCTAAGATTATTCTCTTTTCACCAAAAGCTTAGATAGTGAGTTCATAGTGATACTCATCTATGTTGATGATATGCTGCTAACTGGTAAGAAAGGGTTGGACAAAGCCTTCACTATTAAAGATCTTGGCACTTTGAAATATTTTTTGGTAATTTAAGGTACGAGAACTTCATCTGGCACACTTTTATCTCAAAAGAAATACATAAAAGAAATTGTTAGTTCAATTGTGTTGGAGGATAGTAAATGAGTTTCTACACCTTTACCAACTGGTCTAAAGCATTCAATTGATGTTGACACTATTCTGAGTGAACCTGAAACCTACAAAAAGCTGATTGGGAGATTCCCATATTTGGGCATCACCAGACATGATTTATCATATTCAGAACAACACTTGTCTCGGTTTCTCAGTTGTCCAAGAGAGCCACATCTTCAGGCTGCTATTCATGCTGTGAAGTATTTGAAAACTACTTCAGATATTGGTTTGTTTTATGCTTTAGATTCATTTTTATGCTTAAGTGGGTACTCAATGCAGATTGGAGTAGATGTCTGTTTTCTAGCAGATCAATAAGTGCATATTGTGTGTATTTGGATGACAATTTGTCTCACGAAGACTAAGAAGCAGAAAACAATTAGCAAATCTTCTGCAGAAGCAGAATATAGAAGTATGTCCGCTATAGCCAGTGAACTTGTTTGGGTTGCTGGGATTTTGGAAAATCTTAAGGTGTATGTTTCTACATCGGTTGTTATCTTTTGTGACAACAGATCAGCTGAGTTTCTTTCTCACAATCCAGCATGTCATGAGAGGACAATGCACATACAAAAGAGACTACCACTATGTGAGAGAACAGGTTGAAGAAGGTTTTCTGACAACAGTTCATGTTCCAAGTCATTTGCAATATGCAGATCTGCTCACCAAAGCACTTCCAACAAAACAACATCGAGAGTTAAGCTTCAAGCTTGATCTTGTTTCTCAAATCCAGCTTGAGGGGGATGTATGAGAGTGTGTAATGTAAATATGTAAAGTAGCCTTAGTTACTTGGTACAGTTGGCATACCCACAAATATATGGTGGTGCACATTTCTAAAAAAAGCTGGTTTTATTCCCTTGCGCCGCCTGAGATTTCTCTTAGTCGCTTTTTGGTTTCGTGCCTCTTTCCGCAACTTTCTCCTCTCGCCCCGCTCGTGGCCTCGTCCCACAGTATTCTGACCTCTGTTCTTCGTCCGCGCTTCTCATGGCCTCTGACTATGGTTCGAATTCTCCCCCGACCCACCGCCTTGGCTCCCCATCCCACCTTCTGGATTCACTCTGTTGGAAAACTTGGCTCCTTCGCCTGATATGGAGGAAGGTTTCACCACCGTTCGCTCAAGGAAATGGAAGCGTCAGTTACCTTTTGTCGTTCAATCATATAAACCTAAACCTGCGGCAACCGATTCAAAGAACAACAACAGTAGAACTACCCTTCAGCATAATCAATTTCGTGATGGTAGCAACAATCAGTTTCGTGATGAAAATAGCCAATTTCGTGATGGTGAAAATAGCCACAGTGTTGGACGTGGTTATGTCAAAGACAATCGATTAAGAAATCAATATGATGATGGTAACAGTCAATTTCGTGATGATAATCGATATAGTTATGCTAATAATCCCCAAATTCAATCGGAAAATAATATCGTTTCAAACAAAAGGAGCTTTTCCACCTCTTCTAATAGAGTGTGGACTAAAGTAGTCAAAGGAAATAATATTTCAGTCTCCGTCCCGCTAAAGTTTTCCAGCCACGTGAATTCAATTCGTTAAAATGTGCCAAGATGCCCATTGAAGCAGTTCAGGCTGCTAGGAAACATTGGGATAATGCTATCGTAATTTATGTTGTTGGTCCTAAACCGTATTATCCATATTTTAGAGATTATATCACTAGAGTATGGAATCCTGAAGAAGCATTTTCTATTTTCTCCAAGAAAAACGGATTTTATGTTATCAAGTTTCAAAATAAAAAAGACTGATAGAATCTTAGAAGGGGCCCCTACTTTTACAACAAGAAGTTGATGATGATGAAACGTTGGTCGCCTGGTATGCAACTTAATAAAGATCTCCTAAATTCTATTCCGATTTGGGTTCGATTTCCTAACCTACCTCTTGATTACTGGACGGAGGAAGAGATTAGTCGTATCGTCTCGGTCCTAGGATCCCCCATCAAATTGGACAAATTTACTAAAGGTATTATTAAAATTGCGTATGCTAGAGTTTTAATTGAAATCGATAATTCTTGTAAGTTTCCTTTTGAAATTCCTATTTTATCGGAGAATGATGAACTTATATGGCAAGAAGTAATGTATGAGTGGAAGCCAAATTTTTACGTGCTAACTGTCATAGTTTTGATCATGCGGATACACATTGTCAATTCACCAAGGCTTGGAGATCTAAAGTAATTTCTTCTGATAAGTTGAACAATCCTAATGATATGAATGTTGTACCAATCAGATTGGTACAAATAAGACAGATCTTCCAGATGCTTTCGATATGCATCTTGATTCAGACAATATAGAGCAGAGTAAAACAGTTTGTAATCCTTCTAATGTCAGCTCAATCTGTGATATGAATACCAATTCAAAGTATACTACAAACCCACTTCAGAACACTTTTTCAAATAACATAGACACGATTGTTCGTCTCTGCTAATAATAATTCTGAAGACACAATTTCCTCTAACTTTCTGCCTGATGCAATATCTCCTCCTTGTGCTGTATCTACTGAACAAAGCTCAGATGTCCATCGGGCTTCCAGAACAAAACCCATCAGGAAAGCTAGACTAGAAGAGTCACCTTTTGAATTTAAAGCCACTGTTACAACTGATGTCATAGACAATCCTGGATGGATAAATCCGGTTAGTCAATTGAAAGGTAAGAACAAAAAATAAAAAAAACATAAGTCATCGGGAATTCATCGTACTTCGAGAGACTTGCCTTCATCGCCATTGAAGACTTGAGCTCCTTGCATCTGGATTTAGAAAAGTTAAGTGATAAGTTCTTCTCTTGCCACCGCACTGTGAAGATTTTTTTATTTTCTCTATGTTTACTATTTTGTGTGTTCCAAGCGATTCATGTACCAGCACCATCATTACTGTAACGACCCGTATTTTTGGGTCATCAAATTCGAATATTTAAAATGTAACGAGCCATAATTTAATCATTTTGAACATGAATAGTTAATATGTTTTTAAATGATTAAATAATGGATTTTATAATTATTAACCCTGCCTAATAAAACAGAATAGTATAATTACTTGTCTAATAAAAACAGAACAGTATAATTACTTGCCTAATAAAACAAAATAGCATAATGATTATTATATTCCATGCGGATGGTTGTTATTGGACCAAAATTTGGTCGAATCAGGTTCTTCCATGCGGATGGTTGTTATTGGACCAAAATCTGGTCGAATCAGGTTCTGCCATGCGGATGGTTGCCATTGAACCAAAATCTGGTCGAATCATGTTATGCCATAGTTGATAAGGAGGATTTCTATTGGACCAAAATGTGGTCGAATCAAATTAGGCCATCAAGATGTTTTCTATTTGACCAAAATGTGGTCGAATCAAATTAGGCCATAAGGCTGGTTCTATTGGACCAAAATCTGGTCGAATCTGGTTAGGCTACAGGGAATGACTAAAGTACCCTTCTCTTCACCTATAAATAGCCAAGTCCATATCTCATTTTAATTCATTAACAAACTAAAGAAAAGAACTAAAATTCATTATTAGAGGTGAAGTATTCCAAGTCTCCATCAAAGCAAATAGGAAGTGAGTATATTCCCTGTTTTCATAGTTTAGTGAGTATATTCCTTGTTTTCATAGTTTAGTGAGTATATTCCCTGTTTTCATAGTTTAGTGAGTTATTTCTTCCTTTAAGTTTGTTAAAATCATTGCTAAAGGAATTTTAAGTGTTAAGTGTTGTTTGAAAATCCTTGTTGAATGCTTGTTTACTTTGTTTGCTAAAAAATGGTTTTATTTTCTTGTTTGACTATTTGGATGGTTAATTAATTATTTTAAAATTTAGAAGTTAAATACTTAATGGGGTATGCGGAAACGATCAGTATACGTGTTTCGTCTGTGAGATCCAAGGACACTTGGATGAGGGACGGAACATGTCGAAGGGAAAGCCCAGATGCTCCAAAATAAATATCAAATCATTTTAATCCAAGATAAAATAAAAAGTGTTACAAATATTTGATAGATTGAAGCTTTGATTTATCATTTATTGTTGTGTTTATTTTGTTAATTAATTGTTTGGTTGTTGGGATTGCGCTCGACCAGTTTATGAGCACTGATTATTATTTATTGATCGTTGACTTTTCTCAACCAGTTTATGAGAAATTAATTATCCATATGCATGGGCTGGGTAGAAAATAATTGTAGGATAACACCTTGTGATTTATTTCATGATTTGATTATAAGGTGTTTATTTGGTTCACTTCAATTAAATGAATTATTTTGAAAATTGGTTTTCAAATGGAAATGTTATGAAATGTTTTCCCTTTAAAAGAAATAGAAATGTTTGGTAATGAATATTTTGAAGTTATATTATATAAAAGTGATTTATATAAGAATGGTTTTATAAAAATATTTTATAAAACGGAAAGAATTTCGAGGACTAAACCCTTTGGTTTTAAGATGATTTTTGAACAGATTTGGAAGTAGAAATTATTATAGATTTGAAAGTACTTGTGAATATTAGTGTGAAATGATTTATCGCTTCGGGATATAAAATGATTTGTTATGTTACCAATGATTCGGGTAACCCGTAACTAAAAAGTGGGCATATGTTTTTGGTATAGTCCGCTCTTGGAATAGAGGGATGTACTTATTTATCGATTATATGAAGGCTGGGACCCAGTTGCCTTGTTATTATGAGAAACCTCCCGATATGGTTGCATATGGTTTGATATGTTTTTATTACAGTATTTAGGATTTCCAAATAAACTTTTCAAAAGTGATTTGATTTAAGATCCTGAAGTAAAGTATAATTTGAATATAAAAGATATATATTTCAAAAATTTTGAAATAAGAATTCGAGAATAAAGTCCAAGAGATAATTTCCGTAAAAGTAATTAGATTTGAAAATCTAAAATTGAAGATTAAGCATAAGTGGGTAGTTTTGGAAATTGCATATTGCTTGTTGCATCGTAGACTCCATGAGTCCTATTTGCGGAAGGAGAACTACGTTGGCTTGATCTTGTATCTAATTGGGTACCCCATTAGATAGGGGTACGTAGGCAGTCATAAGTGGTAGTGATGCAGCCTCAATAATAACATAACATTTTATGTTTGTTGTTTGTCATATATCATGTATTGTTCTATCTTTCATGCTTACTATTTTATTCCGCATTTACATTGTTTATTGAGTTTGCAGGTAATGATATTGTTGTTTCTCATCAGAGTTGCACAGCGGTAGATTTACAGTTTGTTTGTAGTATTTGATTTTGGGTTTGTATTAAAACACACTAGTAGATTAAATTGATTACTTTGATAACTTAAAATTGAAAGCTGTATCCTATACATTTAGTAGTGTTGGATATTTATCAAATATTGTGTATTAAGTTGGTAGTTTTCATTCGTAGTTTTAGAACGGACGGGTCTTTCGGCGATTTTGACTGGTCCGAAAACTTGGGTCGTCACAATTACTATTTATACCATTATCATCATTTATTTGTTTTTTTTTACTTTTTTTTTACATATATATGTATTTTTATCTTTATTTTACTTTACTTAGTTACTATTATTATTAATTTACTTATTTGACTTTATTTTATTATTGCTATTGTTATAACCTTTAAATTAGCTTTGTCATTTAGTTTTAGGTTCCATCTCTAGCCGACCCTAACTTGTTGGAAATAATGGCTTTGTTGTTGTTGTTGTTAATAAAGTATCTTTTTTCTAAAAATAATAATAATAATCTGAGGTATATAACTACATCTGCTGTACTTTTTCCTAATTAATGCAACATAATATTCTCTCTCTATTTTCCTTCTCTTTCAAGAATCAGAGTTCTCTGATTCACACGCGTATACTACTCAAGTTAGTCAGTAGTATTAATTTTGGATCATTTGTTTTGTAAGCCTTTGATATGCACTTACTCCGAGAAATGCACACATCTCACTCTTGTCATCTAGCTTCTTTCTTTTTAGATTGCACATGTGCATAAACTATATAAGATTGAACAAATAAAATGCATTTAAGACATGAATAATAATGTATTGGTAAAAAAGGTAAATACTAAACTGGTCGAAAATCTATATGAACAATTGTTTAATAAAGAACTATAAAGAGATATATAACAAGAACATAAACATTTAAAAAATAGAAAGCAACGAAGTTGAGAGATGATGATAATAAAAAAGAATTAAAACAGTAGATCCATATGGTATATCTATAAAAGCATGGGAAGCATTAAGGAGCAATAAAATTGAATGACTTACAAATTTATTTATATTTAGTAAAAAAATATCAAAAGAGAAAATGACAAACGAGTGTAAAAAGAGCATAATAATAACAAGTTTAAGACTAGAAGAGATAGAAAACTATGATAATATGGAGGGATTAAACTAATGAGTCACACAATGAAATTATGAGAAAATGTGATAAAATAATGATTAAAGATGAGCCAATGACCACTTATCTTAAGTGGTAAGCCTTCTGGCTTGAGTTGTCACCAAGGTTCTTGGATTCTCTGACTTGGTCAACATTGCATAAAATGGTTGAAATGAGTTAGTAATGGTCAAAAGTTATTATATACTTTCGTTCAAAAGATCAAGGATTCAACCGTTATTTTCGTTGTTTTCTTCTCTGGAATTCTTCAATCTCCTTGATTTTGTTCTTTTATCACCATTTTTTCATTTTAACTTGGTTTTCTCTGGGTTTTGATCGCTTCAGATTGAGTGTCTATCTCTGAGCTGATCGGTACTTTGCTAAAGTTAATCGGGTGAAATTTAACCTAGAATTGTTGGGTAGTTCACTTTCTATTAGTGGTTATGTGAATTTAACTGTTCAAAGCCCCACATCGTGAGTTTGGATGAAATGATTGTAGTATATGTGAGATTGGTGAACAATAGAGATTTTTCCGGGAGCATATCTGTGTTCGATGGATGATGGTGAGACGTTCAATTATGATGCAGACGCCTATGATGGCTTTGCACAAGGATGACATTACAGATCATGCAAGCGTGTCGAGACCAAAGTGTTGTTGAGTTGTGTTGATCCGCACACAATGATGTTCCTGCATGATTCTCCAGAAAGGGTGAAGAAGCTTGTAATGGTGCTCATCTAGGTGGATATACGGTGGAAAGAAGCTTGACAGCATTATCCAATTGCGAGAAAAGGACTCAACATATGCTGCTTGACTCTACTACGGAAAGAGGACTTAATATAACTTCAATGAAGCTTGAAACAATGCCTACCAAGGTTGGAATTGTTAGATGTGCCACACATTGTATAAGTGGTGCGTGGATTGAACAAAATTCTCACACACACGCTATATGCGCGCACACACACAGAGGGAGGGGGGGGGGGTTTGAAGGTCAGGTATGTGCTTGATGGATGATTAGTGGGATGTTCAATCATGATCTACTCATTCAGGATGATTTCAGACAGAAAAGGGTATCTTGCTGGTTTTGGAGTTTCATTGTGTGGTGCTAATCCATGCTCAATCATGTGCGCATATTGCTGTGAGTGCCCACAAAATTTCAAAACCGTTACAACTTGTCAAGTTCATTTCTTTATGCAAATTTTAAAACATCGCCTCTTATCTGTTTATCGTTAGTGCAGATTGTATTCTTAACCCATATGCTTTGCACAGTGGTCCTCTTTTCTCGTCACGTAACTTGGAAATTGACCCAAATATATTTGAGAGCCATCATGTCGTAACTTGGAAATTGACCCAAATGTATCTGAGAGCCATCATGTTGATTTTGAATTTTTAGATGGTATATTAGTATAATAGGCTGTAGTGGGTCATTAATATTGTAACAAAAGTTAGCTTGCAAAATGTCAAAACTGAATGTCTTGTTACAGTTAATTTATATTTCAATAACAGCCATGTAAATGCCTACTGTTGCAAGCTTATCCAGACTTCATTTCTATAGTCTGTCTTTCTTTTAAGTACAAGATCAAACATGTAAAGGTCAACATAAAATGACAGTTTTGGAGAAGATGTTGTACACTGAATTCTTTTAAGCGTCTTTTTTGCATTTGCTTGGGTAGTTTCAATAACTGATAGGAGCAAAATAGCTGCTATTAAAAAAATACGATGCAGGACTTTTGAAGGAAAATACAATATTTGGTTCAAAGTGTCGGGCATTAGGTATAATCGATGCAAGAATCTACAAATGCTAATGGATCTATGCAGTTTGGGCATCTAGTAAGCCCTAAGCGCGATTTGGTGGAAGCTTAGTTTTGCTTATATGATAGTCAAATTAATTATGTAAAACCAACAAGGTATAGATGCTCTTAGTACTGAATATTGAGTGCTAAAACTTAATTATGATGGAAACTTAGTTAGCGATGAATTATTAGCGATCTAATTGATGAACGCTTAAAGGAAGAGGTATAGTATATGACCACATTAGGCGTTATACTTTGTTAGCGACTTTTTTGGCTTGCGTGGGATGTTGACACAATATGTTCAAATTTATTTCATTTTGCTGAGGTTGATGAATGTTATAAATAGATTAGGAGCTATTTCAGCTGACAATAGACTAATGTTAAGAATGGAAATGAAATTTGGACAAATTTAAGTTAACTACATCAGTGGAGCTGCATGTAATTTTTTTTGAGAACAGTCTCTTCTTTAGTTTCAAGTACGGGATAAACTTGTTCCTGCACCAATCATATTGGTTAGCTGATTGGGATGCCTGCTTGCTTTGGAGGTTCTTGTAATATCTATGGTGAGCAAATTCATATGGTTAATTCTTGGTGAACTTCTTAAGTTCAACTTAATTGTTGTTTTGGTGACTATTCTACATGTATTTTATTGCCAAATTCAGGACTTACCGGAAGAGGAAATCAAGAACGCTGGACTTCCGCAGTTTTTTCCATTCAAACTGACATATATATTCAAAGGTTGAGAAGGGTGGTTCCTTGCCTTCATTTCACGGCATAGGTAATTTCACAGTTTTATCTCCAAATATATCAAATAACTATTAATACATTAATTATGAATGAATCTTCATACCCCTCATCTTTCATAATTATAAGCATCATCTAGCTCCAACCATTATCCAAAATCTATTCTATATTTTTGAAAAAATGGAGAATCCTATTAAAGGGTTTCTTCAGTAATTCTCCATTTTGTGGAAATGAACAATGATTACTATCTTGGAAAAAAGTATGTTTTACCAGAATTTTGAATCATTCTACAATTTCAATAAAATGGACGATCTCTGGAGAAACAATCCAAATTTTTTTTTTCATTTTGTTCAAAAATAGAGAATGTGCATGGACAATGGACATCTCTATGAGATTCTCATGTTCTGTAAATTTCCTGTAGTTATATGTGTTTTATAGATTTATATGAAAAAAAGTTTTTGGAAATTCCTGCAAGCAGAATGTACATAATATGATAAATCACTTTTCACCTTGCATCATTACTTATTTGACAGTCTTAGCTTCACATCAATTATTCTTCAAAAATTAGAATTTTATTAACTTCTATATCATACCAGTGGTGAAGTCAGCCAATGGATTCAGGCAGGGTAAAGATTTTAATAAGTTTGTTGTCTTAGAATAGAATAAAATTGAAGTTATATATATGTATTTCATATAGTGAAGTCATGTATTTTTTAGTCTCACAACATAAAGAGTGAGTCAAAACTAAATGGCAACGTCTATAAAGGAGGTGGTTGGCAGTTGTTTTGTTTCCATATTCGAATATAATCATACGGAAAATGTGCTCTACTAATGTGATTTGCTGGACCAGGTATGGTTGAAATGTATTTCAGCTACGACTAGGTATGGTTGAAATGTAATTTCAGCTATGGCTAATAACAACTTTTGATCTTTTTTTGTCCAATTTTGATAGGGCACTAGCCCCATCTGGTAACAATATAACTCCCCACATTGATCTGTGCCAGTATCTTGTATCTTGTTTGTAAAATAACATAACTAAATAGCTAATGATATTGTTCTCATACACCTTATAGTTATTGTTGCTTGTTTATCAATGTGTTTTGGCAATGTGATTCGGTTGTTTGTTTCTAAATAAATTACCATGTATGAATGCTGGTTGTACGATCTGCCCTAGTAGCAGACATCTAAGAAACCCATACCATATCTGGTTCGTATTTTGCATGACAAAATTATCAAAATAAATAGGATACCTCTATAAATCTTGTTTCATGTCCATGTCATATTGACATATTGTTTTAGTATTCTCACATTGCATTTGTGCTACATAAGATAACAAACCTGTCCTGAGGTTTTGGGTGCCCAAGATAAACTTTTATTTTATGCCCTTTAAATATATCCGGAAATGAAATGATAAATAATGTAGCAAGTCATGTTATAAAAACGTTTATATAATCAACCAACAATATTGCATTATTTAACCAATCCAAATTCAGTATTCAATCATAAGTCTTATTTGTTTTGCACTTACAAAATTATTATTATATATATAAACTTCAAATTGAAATTATAACCGAGCTTAGGAGTGACAATGTATCAATTATAAACATTAGGATAAAATGATAGAGTGACCAGTTTGAATTTACTATTATTTATTAATTTGATAATTAAATTAAAATTTTCTTGCTTTTCTATTTGCAAATCATTTAGTGGAAATTAGGGAGGCATCCCTATCATACTTTCATATTGTAAAGTGGGTCCCTGTTAAAGTTTCATTGTAAAGCGGGTCCCTGTTTTATGGAAACGAAGAAAAATTATTGCTGAAATGTCAGCAACTTTTATAAATAAGTGCTGATATTTCAGCAACTATCTGTGTCAAAGTTTTATTGTAAAAACAAAAAAAAATATTGCTGAAATGTCAGCAACTTTTATAAATAAGTGCTGATATTTCAGCAACTTTCATAAACTGTGTTCACAGTGTACATAAATGTTGCTGAAATATCAGCAACTTTTATAAATAAGTGTTGATATTTCAGCAACTTTCATACACTATGTTCATAGTGTACAGAAATGTTGCGGAAATGTCAGCAACTTTTATGAAATGTTGCATCATGCTCTGCAATAATCGTGAATAAAAAACAGGGACCTAATTTACACTGAAATTTAGTGAAGGACTTTTCGTGAATTTTGAAACTTAATAAGGACCTGTGCCAAAAGTACCCAATCATTTATCTAACCATCATAGTTAAGATTTTATAAATTTTATTTTTCAATAGAGGGTATTGCTATACAACTTAAATCTCTTTTGCGACATAATTGATCCAATTTTATTAATTTTTATTTTGGAAAACATTGTTATTGGAAGCAACTGTTACGTGAATTATCAACAAAATTGTAACGATCTGTCTTTCTTACATCTAAAGATGACACTTAATACATTCACGGTATTCGTATGTCGATCATTTAAGTGTCCGAAAGATCGGCCGTTTGGGGTGAAGAGAAAAAAAGATAGAAGAATCTCACAAAACGTTACGAGTAATATATAATATGAACAAGTCTTTACAAAAAGAAATCATCTTTATTATACACAACTTCAGAGTACATTTACTTATTATCAGCCTGTACAGTTATAACAGCCTGTCCTTACAATTGCTGATAAATACAAACAAAAACAAAACAAAACAGAACAACGGAAGAATATAAGATACGTGAATACGTCTTAGAGAATCCAGCTCGTCACCTAAAGCTCCAAAGAATCTAGCTAAATCTGAAAAATATGGGCTGGCCCGAGCATTATAGAATAATAACGCCCGGACCAGTCTGGAAAAAACCAGCGTGAGAAACTCAAATTACAAGGAATTTTATTTATTATAACTTGTAAAATTCTTTAAAATCAAAGGTATCTCGTAAGACCACGCCACACATAAACACAGACGTGTTTTTACATTACGATAACCAAAACATTTTCTATACAAAATCCAGTGATATTATAATAATGTCTAGGATACAAATACATATTAATCATAACCGAAATTGTTACATTAATTAAATTCCAGCATAATATGTATAAAATCAAGTCCGAAGGCATTTATTGGAGAATGAATTCCAATTATGAAAGGGTAAGGGTCTACCCATTGAATTCCAACTATGAAAGGGACCGGCCCTACCCTTAACTGGATAGCGTCAAATATGATCACCCCTTGGTTGATAAACAACCATAATGGGCCCCGAAGCATACATAAATATCGACACTAGATCTTGGAATGATCATACCCTAATGAGAGCGACCCACATAGCCCTGCCACATGTCCCTGCTTTAGTCGTTTTTCCGGTTGATGAGGCTTGAGGTTACGATTACTTTTTTATTTAACAACCATCTTGGAATGCTAACACTACTCTCCAAGCAGTAATGCAGTGCCAGCATTCATCCATATATGTTCGTTCTGGGTTTCAACGAAACCGAAGGCACTACCTCTACTACATCCATTTTGAAATCACCTTCAGGATTAGTAGCAAGTGGCCCTTGCACTTCAAAAGCTCCATCTTCAATCATCTTCAAGATATCTTAAGTTCGAAACGCTTGAGTTGGATCGAAATGGTTTTCAGATAATTTATACTTATCCGATCCCGGTCTCTTCGAAATAACTTTTGATAGTTCCGGTAAACTCAACCCCGGTTTCTTTGGAAATAATCAGACAAAACATAGGAGCAGGGATCACCCCCAAACCGTTTAAGTGGACAGATCTCCCTATCATTTGTCCTAGGAGAACAAAATGAGATTTATATGCGTAGTACCGCATCATCGAAGATGCCCGTGCCATATAAATAAAGTTCTTTTGATGAACAAAACGATTATTTAAAACACCTTTACTAAAATAATTACTTAACTTGGAACTATTATTAAAAGTATGATTGATCTTAAAAATCAGAAAGAAGCTTAGTAATCACAATGGTTCTCATTTAACTGAGTTTACTTTTCAAGTTATAACATGGATATTTACATAACAAGCAGATATGTATAAGAGAATCAGTTAATAACAATAAATCATATAAGTAAATGTCCAAGTTACCAAAATAGCAGACGAGGATTTTTTCTGCTAAACACATGTCTAAGTTAATATAATGGCAGAATGAGTTTTTATTCTGTCTAATAGATGTCAACATAATTTACTTGGTGAGCTATGGTAGAATGATGATTTATTCTACTAAACAAATGTCAAATACAAATTAATTAGCAGAACGGTGGTTTATTCTGCTAAACAGATGTCAACTATAATTAAATTAGCAGAACAATGTTTTATTATGCTAAACATATGTCTTTGAGTTTCATATTCAATCGGGTCTACTTAAAGATAGACAACCAAGAAATCCCTTGAATTAAAATCTTCCGTTAAAAGAAAGTTGCTTCTTGAAAACAAAACCGATCTTTAAAAAAAGGTGGTCTAAACTTCTAAAACTTTATTTAATAATTAATTAACATTTAAACTTTTTATTTAAAAATAATTAAACCTTTAATTAATAATTAAACAACAATTAACTATTAAATAAATAATTAAAGCCTAATTAATCTTTGATTAATTATTAAATAATAATTTAAACCTTTAATTAATAATTAAATATTAATTAATCTCAATTAACTAATTAAATATTCCTTAATTTAAATTTAAATAATAAATTAAACCTTTAATAAATAATTTATTTATAAATTATACCTTTAATTAATTTATAATTCAAAATAATTAAACACTTGCTTAAATTTTTTTATTAATAGTTACCATATACTTAGTTAATAATTAAGTAACAACAAATCACATACTTAATTCATAATTAATTAAAAATTAATCTTACGTAATCGATAATTAATTAAAATTTAATCTTACTTTAAAAGATAATTAATTAGTATTAATCTTGACTTAATTATAATTAATAAACATTGTTTAATACTTAATTAATTATTAATTACCAAACTTAATTAATTAATATTAAATTCTTAAAACTCTTAATTAACTTTCTTAAACATCATTATTAATTTTATAAAACATTTATAAAACCCTTTTAGTTATAAAAACTAAATTTTTTAAAAATCGGACTTTTCAGCGAAACTGCATGCATAACGATTATCGATATGGATAACATAACTTCAAAACTTGTTTTGGCTCTTTCTTTTGATAACTTAACTTATGGAAGCTTATTAACTTTATCAAACTTTAAGTAAGTGTTTTTAAAACTAAAACAAAGTTTGAACTTTGAAATTGATTTTTAAACTAGAACTATAGTTTCACAAGGATTTCAATTTGCCATTACCATACAAAGGGGCTAACTTTTTATAGCATACAACCATATAATCACATTTATAACATGAATACATATGCCACATACAAAAACATAAGCAAGATCATATCTTTACATGCATAAACAACATTTAGACTTCAAATCTCAAGTCTAATATAACATTACATCCAAGCATATATATATAACCATAACATCAACATCATTTCTCAACCAAACATTCAACAAATTTAGACTAAGTTAAGCATAACTTATGAAGTTAAAAACTTCTAATTTAAAACAAAAGTTTACTCACCAAAAGTTTGCAAAACCTTTCCTACATTTAAAATCAAACTTAGATCCTTGCTCCCTCATGCTAAAAGTTTGATTTTTTTGAAGCCCTAAAGGCCTAGATGGCTCGGCCTAAGGCATGCATGGCTCGGCTATGATAAGAACAAGGATGCATGGGCTTGACTTGGAGAGGTGGTGGGACTTCGGATAAGGTTGAATTCACAAAACCGGACTCAAAAATTGGTCATCTTCTCTTGGATTTTTGACCATGTTACCCTTGGAATTTGGATAAGTTGTCAAAATAAACGTTCCTAGAAATTCTCTTTTCTATCGTTTTAGAAAAAGAACCACTAAATTTGGATCTGTTTTGAAGAAGATATAGTTAAAAGAAGAAGAGATATTTTTGGACTTGAAAATCTGGGTCCGAAAATGGATCTGAAAGAAATGAGATTTTGACATAGTTGAACTTAAAATTTGAAGAAGTGGTACGCATGAAAGTTGTAGCCACTGGAATTTTACATGGTTTGAAAAAAAAGAAAACCTCCATTTAGTTAAAATATGAGAAAGACATGGAAGAATGAAGAGAAGACAAAATTGAAGAAATGGAAGGGGCAAAGTAAATTACCTTAATACCCTTGGTCCTTTACCCTCCACTTCCTCTTGCCACATCACCATGCCACCTCACATCATATACCTCAGCCCACAAACTTGTCCTCCCCTTCATTTTGCTTAGTCAACATGTTTAAACATGCATGTACTTAGTTGCCAAAATGTCATTTCATGTCTCTTAATGCATCTTATTATTATTATTATTTTTATTTAAAACCTTATATACTTAAGTATGTATATAAACCATAATATATCCTAACTAATATATATAATTATATGTATATATTTATACTAACAAAGTTTACATGCTTCTGACAACTTTTGGCCGACAAAAAGTCGATAAATTCGGAAAACGAATTCCAGTCACATTTTCGATTTTTCTTCGAACTATGTATTTTTGTAGACAAATTTAAAAAGTTATTTCACCATCATTATTCATAATTTAAAAGAGTTTTGTTTTAATTACAAAATCTATTATTTGAATATTTAAAATTAATTAAATAATCACAAATCAAAGCGGTAAAATTCCCGGTCGTTACAAAAATCCTATAAGTAATAGTGGAAATTAGCCTCCACCCCTTATTTTCAAACTTAATTTTTGAAAACCCTTCTCAAAAGCAAGTTTCACGAAGCACCCCTGTCAAAGTTTCTAGCAAAAATATGCGGTTTATCCTGCAAATGTATGTAGCTAGAACTACAAATATATGCGGTTATAGCTGCACATTTAAAATTTGTATTTCCGACTGCAAATATATGCAGTTCTAGTTGCAATATATATGCGGTTATAACTATAAATATTTACAGTTTTAGTTACATATATTCACTGCAAAAGTTGACAGAGGTGTTTCGTAACACTGTTTTTAAGGAGGAAGTAGATTTTGAATCTTTTTTTTGGGTGTGACAAAATGTCTCTAAGTAATAAGTACATTTGGAAATAAATTAATATTTTTTCATGCAATTTTTTATATCTATTGATGTCATAATATCTAATTTTAAAAACTATCTTAGGACTTTTGATTCTTCAAATAAATCGACACCATTAATATCTGAAAATTCATCCTAACTTATATTTTCTTCAATTTTAGTAACATTAGCATTGCATTAATATTTTCTACTTCAGTTATTTATTCATATCATTCTTTTATCAATAAATTACACAAACCGACCTTTTCAATTTGTGTAACCTTTTAAATTATTTGTCACTATCGCCTTTTAAGACACAACTAAACTATAGTTCTTTTTCTTTTTTGATTTTGAATATCTAAATCATAATTTTAAATTAAATCTTCTATATCTCGCCTGAGATATCCTCCGAGATCTTCCTTTCACGCTTAGACGAAACAACACATCAAATCTCATTCATATTTCCTTTGACATTCATCTCGTTTAAAATATTCAAATCTCACTCGGAATATGGATCGAAATCTCAATCTTAAAGTCGATCCAATTTTTTTCTTCTACACAACATTTTTTGTTTTTCATATTGGTTCAGAAGAAAATACTTAATACAGTTACTATTTACCAACCCTAGACATATTTTTTACTTTTTGTTCGAATGAGTCAATAACCAACTTCATTTCATTTCGGTGCTCAAATAAGAGGATATCATTCAATCGTCATCAAATCAATCCAACTAACCAAACTTCCTTTTTCTTCTAAAACATCCATTTCAACTCTTTTTTATATGCTAATCAAGTATGTTACAATTTATAGTTTTATTTTTTAAATAACAACTGTTTAAGAATGTTGGGAAAAATCCCTTCAGATGATCAGTCTAAGAGAATAAAAACCCAACGCAGCGGAAAACAACTGGATCGTGATTGTAGTGAGATGAAACAAACAGAGATAAACACCAATACAGACAGTCACAGATCTATGCAATGTAGAAAAAATAAATAACGCCAGTATTTATAGTGGTTCCACTACCGCAAGGCAGTGTACGTCCACTTGGGGAGATGAGATTTTATTAATCACTGAAAGATTAGAGTTACAAGATTGATTCACTTTTGGAGACTATACATAAGAAGAATTAACAATACAGACAAAATTCTGCAAAGTTTTAGCTCTCTAGGATGGCTCCATTGTTGTTCCGAAGCTCCACTATTTATAGAGTGAAGATATGAGGAGGGTTAGCTGCTATATAGCAGCTCAGGCATCTGGTTCGGCATCCATCTGGTTTGGCAAGATTTGGTTCGACAATCAGTACTTCAGATCTGGACCGGCTTAGCTCACAACACATCTCGTTCGGCATTAGTTCCCCGAACCAAAATTATGGACCGGCATGCCCAAATACCGAACGAGATTTTTCGTTCGGCATCACCAAATCATCGAACGAAAAATTTGGTTCGGTCTTCATCTTCACTTTTCATAATACCGAACGAAGTTCTCTACCGAACGAAACTGCTCTTCCACCGAACGAACTCCACCGGACCAAATCTTTGGTCCGGCATCTCCTCCACCGAACCAAATATTTAGTTCGGCATCTTTTTTTGAACATCGAACCAGCACTACTAGAAGGTACCTGTGGACTATCCTGTGATGTTTCATCAATTGCGTTTTCTTCGACAGCATCAACAACAAATCTACTATTCGACTGGAACATGAGAACTTCTTCCATCTCCTTAGGCCTATCAGAATCTTCTGATGTGGTAGATAGCTTCTCTTTCGGATTGAACATAGAAGACTCATCAAATGTAACATGTCTGGAATGAACAATCTTCCGATCAACAGGGTTCCAAATTCGATACCCTTTGATACCATCGGTGTATCACATTAGTATGCCCTTGTATGCTCTAGCCTCTAACTTGTCATCACCTGTATGGTGAACGTACACAGGATAACCAAAAATTCGGAAGTAACCAAGATACAATGCTTTACCTCTCCACTTTTCCTCTGGAATCTTCCCATCTATGGATGAGCACAGAATTCGATTTATGATATGCGTCGCAGTTGATAATGCCTCAGCCTAAAAGCCTCTAGACAAGCCCGCCGTCAATCTCAAGCAATGAGCCTTCTCCAGTAGAGTCCCGTTCATCCTTTCTGCAATCCCATTGGATTGCCGATCGTCGGGTATAGTGAAATGTCTCTGAATGCCATGCTGTCTATAAAAGTCGAGGAACTCCCTAGAGACATTCACCGCCATTATCGGATCTCAGCACTTTCAACCAAGAAACAGATTGATTCTCAACAAGCGCTTTTCAGTCTGTGAACTTCTCAAAACTCTCTGATTTGGCTTTCATCACATACACCCATACTTCCCGAGAAAAGTCATCAATGAAAGAGATAAAATACTTTACTCCTCCAAGAGAAGGAGTAGCAACCGGTCCCCAAACATCTGTATGCACGTACTCAAGTACTCGCCTCGATCTATGGAGTTCAACTCCAAAAGATACTTTAGTTTGCTTGCTTAACACACTCCTGACAAAAGTCCATATTGTCGAAGTTTTTTCTTTTGATCGTCTTCCGTCTCCGAAGCAACTCTAAGCCCTTCTTTGAAATATGACCCAACCTGAGATGCCAAAGCCTTGTGGCATCCAAAGCGCGAGAACTGTCTACTCCAACACGACTCTCCAAGAACCGTGGTTCCTTTTAGCAAATACAGATTTCGGAACACATCTCATTTCATAAGAACTAGTGTACCTCTCGAAACCTTCAGACTATCCTTCTCGATAGTTACTTTGCATCCTAAAGATGTCAATTGTCCTAAAGAAATTAAGGACTTCCGAAGACCTGTAACATACCAGACACCTGTCAAAATGCGTATCACTCTGTCAAACATCCTAATCCTCACTGTACCTTCACCCATTGCTCTATAGCTAGCATCATTACCCATAAGAATAGAGTTTTCCTCTCGTCCAATGAAAGAACTGAAGTAATCTTTATTAGGCGTCATATAGAAAGACACCCTTGAGTCCAACACCCAATGGTCTGAGACATCCGACACTGCTTTAGACAACACATCGTCAGATACAGACTTCTCCACCGTAAATGATGAAGATCCGTCTTCTTCCTTCTTCGAATGTGGACAATCCTTTTTTCAATGACCAGGTTTCTTGCAGATAAAGCACTTCCGTCCTTAAACTTTCCTCTCTTGCCATTACCGGGCTTCCTGGACTTGGAACGCCCTCTAGAGTTCCAATTCTTCTTATCTTCTTTACCTCTTTCAACAAACAGGCCATGACTACTACTTCCACCTCTACTTCCTTTATTTATCTCCATCTGATCTCTCAAGCTCTCAGATAGAAGGTCTGACTTCACATCTTCCACTGTCAATGTGTCTCTAGCGAAGATAAGGCTGTTAGCGAAACCTGTGTATCGCTCCGGAAGAGAACATAAAAGAATCATTGTCATTTGTTCCTCATCCATTTTCAAGTCAACAGTCTTCATCATGAGATCATCAAAGAAATTAAGATGTTCCTTCACTGAAGTACCCTCTCTCATCCGCATGGTGAAAATGTCTTCAGTAATATCAGACGGTTAGTCAGAGATTTCTTCAAGTAGAGATTTTCTAGCTTGGTCCAAATGCCCCTAACAGTGGTCTCACTGCTAATCTCTGAGATAACATTCTCTTTCATAACTAGTTGTAAAGTAGTAAACGTCCATTTCTCCATCTCCTTCCTTTCCGCGACTGAGATGTTAGCCTTCAACTCCTCAGGGACAAACACTATTGGATGGACTTCATTCCTCATTAGAACAACCTTCATCCTCCATTGCCACTTCTCGAAGTCTTTATCCCCATTCCATTTCTCAATTGCCAACTGTGATCCTGACGCGATATACATCCCTCTAGTATAGGGTCTTGTAACAACTGGAGTCCCTTCATCTTCTGCCATAGCGCCTAACACTCCTCAATCAACCTTGCAGCTCTGATACCAGACTGTTGGGGAAATCCCTTCAGATGATCAGTCTTAGAGAATAAAAACCCAACGCAGCGGAAAACAACTGGATCGTGATTGTAGTGAGACGAAACAAACAGAGATAAACACCAGTATAGACAGTCACAGATCTATGCAATGCAGAAAAAATAAATAACACCAGTATTTATAGTGGTTCCACTACCGCAAGGCAGTGTACGTCCACTTGGGGAGATGAGATTTTATTAATCACTAAAAGATTAGAGTTACAAGATTGATTCACTTTTGAAGACTATACATAAGAAGAATTAACAATACAGACAAAATTCTGCAGAGTTTCAGCTCTCTAGAATAACTTCATTGTTGTCCCGAAGCTCCACTATTTATAGAGTGAAGATATGAGGAGGGGTAGCTGCTATATAACAGCTCAGGCGTCTGGTTCGACAAGACTTGGTTCGGCAATCAGTACTCCAGATCTGGGCCGGCTTAGCTCACAACACATCTCGTTCGGCATTAGTTCCCCGAACAAAAATTATGGACCGGCATGCCCAGATACCGAGTGAGATTTTTCGTTCGGCATCACCAAATCACCGGACGAAAAATTTGGTTCAGTCTTCATCTTCACTTTTCACAATACCAACGAAGCTTCTCTACCGAACGAAACTGCTCTTGCACCGAACGAACTCCACCAGACCAAATCTTTGGTCCGGCATCTCCTCCACCGAACCAAATATTTGGTTCGGCATCTTCTTCTGAACACCGAACGAAACCCACAAAATACTGTGACTTCGCCTCTTCTTCACCGCACCTAGGGTTAGGAGGGCTTCTCCAAGCTTCGCGAGTACCTCCAATGGCCTCATCTTCTTCAGATTCGAAACTAGGTATCAAAACTAACAAAGAAATCATTATAGTATCAATTTTGGACAAGTAAGCTACACCAAGATAGTCTCAAGATGTACTTTAAGACCCGAGATGTAATCCGAGATATCCTCATCTCGTTCGAGATCTCCCCCGATACTAGATATCTTGCGTTGAAATTCTGAGATGATACGTGACCGAAATGAGAGATTTGAGACCTTGATTCAAATTCAAAGTTTATAGTTGATATAATGAATTAATATGCAATTGAACCCCATTGTATTACAGAATTTGCTAACTTAAACTAAAATAGTACTAAACTAGTACAAACTATACATTGAATGCTTTAGATGATCAAGTCAGCATGAGCAATCAATCGGGATGAAAATCAATTACCAACTCGATCTAGAACAACTATTTTAGTTTAAGTTAGCAAATGCTATAATACAATCAGTTCAATTACATATTAGTTTATTATATCAACTATAAATTTTGAATTTAAATATATCCAAAATCAAAAAAGAATAAGAAATATAGTTTAGTTGTGTCTTAAAAGGTGATAGTGACATATGAAAAAGGATGCACAAATCGAAATAGTTGGTTTAAGTAATTTGTTGAGAAAAGAATGACATGAACAAATAGCTAAAGTTGAAAAATAGCAATTCTACAATAGTAAATGATAGCAACAATCAAACTGATGCCAAGGTTACTAAAATTGAATAGAAATATAATATATGATGAATTTTCAAATATTAATGGCGCTGATTTATTTGAAGAATTAGAAGTCCTAAGAGAACTTTTAAAATTCGATATTACAACATCAGTTGATATGATAAATCACATGAAATAATAATAATTTATTTGCAGATGTGCTTATTACTTATAGGATTTTGTTGATTACTTTTGTAATGATTGCTTCCATTGAAAAAGTTTTCCAAAATATAAACTAATAAAATATTACTTGGGATCAGTTATGTCACAAGAGAGTTTAAGTTGTGTAGCAATACTCTCTATTGAAAAAGAAAATTTATAAAATCTTAACTATGATTGATAAATGATATGCAAATAGAAAAGCAAGAAAAATTAATTAATTAACTAACAAACTACTGTAATTATTAAATTAATAGATAATAGAAATTCTAACCGACCACGCTATCATTTTATTCTAATGTGTATAAATGATACATCGTCACTCCTAAGCTTGGTTATGATTTGAGTTTGAAGTTTATATTATATATAATAATAACTTTTATAAGTACAAAAAAAAAGACTTATGACTGAATATTCGAATTTGAACTGACATTAAATAATGTAATATTGTTGGTTGTACGATCATATAATCATATAAATATTGCATAACGTAACTTGCTACACCATATATCATTTCTAAATATATTTAAAGGGCATAAAATAAAAGTTTGTCCTGCGCATCCAAAACCTCAGGACCGGCGCCGGTGATAAGTCACAGTAGACATGTATGGCATTGTTGTTGTGTGGTTAGTTCATCACATTCCTCGTCTTGGTGTCTCAAGTTCAATCTCATCGAACATGGTTTATTTTAACTTAACATAGAGACTGTAATGTTTGTTGATTCCAATCGAACTTCAATTGATTTTCTATTTTCAATGAATATTAACAGTGGATTTTACAATCCTATGATATCGTAGTTAGTTAGAATCCTATGTTCTCAATTTATGTGTCCACGTGCATTCGATAGAATACACATCATTCATAAGTTACAAAGCAAATTAAGCAATATAAAGCATATTAAAAATATATAGTAGGGAGCACATCGATTTGGGGAGGACTTGGTGTGCATTGTTGTTCATTGAAAAAGACCTATTGCTCTTTGATTTTTGGTAATGAATGCTCATTTTTTACCATAATTGAAATACAGTGAATATTGCCTTTTTTCCATCACAAAACCAAACTATTGTTTATCTCCATCAACTTCTTTTACTTAGGATCTACCACTAGTTTACAACTTTTGAAAAACGAATACATCAACATAGCGATATACAAGTTCATAATCGTTTTATTTCTAAATATGACGATTTTTTATTTTTAATAGTAACAAAAAATAACCAACATAAACCTCTACGAATTTGAAAGAAAATACGATGAATATATGTACGGGAGATGATAATGTTTTGTAGAATGACTCAATATGCGCAAATGAGCATATGCGTAACAGTCTGCAACTCAAGTGTAGTAGGGGTAACCCAAATCTTGGGCCGACCTTGTTAGTTTGCAGACAACAACATGCTGCATTACTTTGTTATTTTATTTTATTTTTATTTTGAAGTTTGAGATCTAAATAACGTGTACAATGTTACAATCTACAAACAATGACTTGTGTAATACATCATAAACAGCACCAATACGCCCATTGAGTTCTCTTCCTATTTTCCATCATACTACTATTTTATGCCACACATACAGGAGTTTGAAGTTCTCCCAAATCTCCGTATCACCTTCCTTCCATGAGTCTTGATTTAACATATAATAAATATAGCGAAAATAAGGGACGCGTCCCTAGAATCAAACTTAATACACAAAACATCCTCCAAAAAATATATATATATAAATTACATCCCTATTTTCAAACACTGCAATTTTCTTCTCTAAAATACCCTTCTGCTCCATTGTTGAACGTTTCATATGTGGATGTTATTCTCACATACATAGTTAAATTTTGCACCCCATTAATTATCAATCTTTAAAACGGAATAACTTTTTGTAAAAACGACGGATTAACAAACCGTTTTCACCATTAAATCACAAATTTTATTATCTTTCTAATGAGTGGCATCGTGCATATGTAAAAACAACGGCGTGACAAGTTATTCGTGGATCCAACTCCACGCTGAGTTGGCTGGTATGATTGCAGACAATTCAGCAATTATATGCAATAATTGCAGAAAAGTCTGCAATTATATAATATGATTGCAGACAATTCAGCAATTATATGCAATAATTGCAGAAAAGTCTGCAATTATATAATATGATTGCAGACAATTCAGCAATTATATGCAATAATTGCAGAAAAGTCTGCAATTATTCCAAGTTGCACTTTTCTGTGATTACTTGAAATAATTGCAGAGTTTTCTGCAATTATTCAATATATTTGCATAAAAGTATGCACTTATATTGAATAATTGCAGAAAAATATGCAATTATTCCATATAATTGCATAAAAGTCTGCAATTATATGAAATAACTAGTGTGTAACCCGTGCGTTGCACACGATAATGTTGTTAAATAATAATCTTAAAAATTTAATTATTGTTAAAAATTGATTTATTTTTTAAGTAGTATATGATAAATTTATCGAAATAAAGGAATTTATAATTTAAAATGATATGCAACGCTCACTTTTTTACATATGTGTATGTATATAATGCTATTACTATATATGTAAATAGTTGATGCTATGTGATATGTGTATTTTTTATATATATGCATGAAAAAAATGAATTTTCCATTTATATTAATATGAATATTGTATATATATTTTTAAGGATTAATAATGAAATAATGAATGTTACATAACTAAATATATTTAAATATTTTAAATCAATTATCAACTAAACTAATTAAATATATAGAGCTGAATGTTAGAAAGTAGGGGAAAATGAGAAGAGCTTTGTATGTAATTGTAGTTGAGAAGAACATCTTACAATCAAATTATCTACACATAAACTTTTATTCATTATCTGATATTTCAATTAGTAAATCTTTTTTTTTAAATTTATATTTAATCATAAATTTCACATTGTTGTAGGAGTGTCATGTTTACAACTTCAATATTTGCCCAAAAAAAATAGTAGCGTTAGTTTGAGTTATGCGTTGGGTAAGTTTTAATATCATGTTGAAAATGAGAATGTCTACCTAACCTAATTTTTATTAGAGTAATTCACGCTTCCACACCCATGTTGTAAAATATAAATTTATCCTTCGAAAGTTGTAAAAACTGAAATTTTGTAATGCAATGTATGATATTTTTTTTGAGATAAATAAATTATAAATTAAAAAATATATTATTGTTTATGTTTGCATTTTATGTTATGTGATTCATATATTTTTATATATGAATAAAAATAATAATATTATCTTTGCTTATATATATGAATTTTGTATACATACTTAATTGGTATATTTTAAGATTTATTAGATGAATTAATAAATATTAGTTAATTGAATTTATTTGAATGATTTAAAATAAAGTGAATATTAGGCTCAGGTCCCTAGTAAGTTTCAAAATACACAAAAACCCCAGTAAAAAAAAGTGTGTAAATTAGGTCCCTAGAATTAAGTTACTAAGCAATTGCATATAGTTATGCAATTTTTTTGGTGAATAATTGCGGAATTTTCCGCAACTTTTTGAAAAAATTGCGTAAATTTCCGCAATTTTTTGGGTGAATAATTGCGGAAATTTCCGCAATTTTTTGAAAAAATTGCGTAAATTTCCGCAATTTTTTGGATGAATAATTGCAGAATTTTCCGCAATTTTTTGATATAATTGCATAAATGTCTGCAATTATTCACTGAATAATTGCATAAGTGTATGTCATTATTCAGTAACTTAATTCTAGGGACCTAATTTACAAACTTTATTTTACTGGGGTTTTTGTGTATTTTGAAACTTATTAGGGACCTGTGCCAAACTGTCCCTAAAATAAATATGACATAATTAGTCAAATACATAGATATAAGTAAAAAATATTAGGAGAGAATTGAGAAGGGTTTGTAAGTAACTATGGAAATTTAAAATATATGTATTTAAAGCTAAAAATATAATTTTTCAATGTAATGCATGATAATTTCATTGATATAAACCAATTATAAAATAAATTTGTTATTATTGTTGGTGTATATAATTTATGCTATGTGATTTACATATCTTTATATGCAAATGACAATTTTGTTTTACCAATTTGTTGATGCTACTATGGTATACTATTGCAATTGTTCATATTTTAGGATTTACATAACATATCGAATATTCGTTGGCTGAGTTTATCAAATGGTTTAAATTTTGAATTATGTAATTAATTTAAATGTATGTACTTAAATGTAAAATATTAGAAGAGAACTAAGAAGACATTTGTGAATAATTATAGAAAATTTTAAAAGTATGTATTTGATTATAATTTGGCATTAGAAGTTTACTAGAATAAAAGTGATAAATTAAAAAATTTAAAAGTAATCCAGAGAGAGAATTAAGGAGAGTAGAGAAAGCTCCTACAATTAATAAGAGAGCTTGAATTTCTTCTGCTTTACTATTATTTAATAGATTGCTGAGATTTGAAGAAAAATCGATGATGTTCAAAAATTGCAGAATTCTCTGCAAGTATATGAAATAATTGCAGCCTTACTGCAAATATGATTTTTTGGTATCAACAATGGATCTCATTTTAAAGATCATAAAATTTATGATTTTTTGGTGAAAACGGTATGCTGATCCGATATTTCTACAGAAAGTTATACACGTTTGAAATGCTAAAAACGTAAAGGGTATTTGGGTCTTTTGACGCAGACAGATTTGAAAACAGGGACTGGAAACGTAAGTTTAGCTTAGGAAGGATGTTTTTTCTATTTTGAAACTTAACAGGAATGTGAGTCAAACTATCCCATAAATATATGTCCCGTGACTCATTATTTATTTAATTAATTTTATTTGTTTTAATTTTTTAATTTAGAATAATGGGTATAATTATTATTGCTACTAAAATTATACAAAGTAGCAAATACAGTCCATATGTACACAGCCCAACCTGAATTGAGATAATACTTCATTCAATGAAGTTGTTCTAACCCTAGAACGATGGGTAATAAATTTTAATTTAATTTATTCATCTGATGCCTAAATCATGTTCATTTGTAAAATTTAGTGGGTTTGTGTATATAATTGTTGTTTTAAATGATGAGATCACCGTCTTCATGTCTCAATTGATCTCATTAATTTACATTTTGATCAAATGAGAAACTATTTTGTGGAAATTTAGTTACACCCCATATTTTCAGATTTGATACGTGAAAAACCTTTACAATAACAACTAAACCATTATTTACAAACAAGTTCGGGTCGGCTAGAGATGAAACCCAAAACTAAAAAAACATATTTTAAATTACACCAAAATTTTAATTTTGATAAGTTTTTTTTTACGGAAATTAAATCTGGACATTAATCGAATGTTTTTATGGTCAAAACTTTTTTTTGTATTTTTTTGAAAAACTGCAATTGCATATATTTGCAGAAAACCGAGCAAAAGTCCAGAAACTTCAGATGCTGAATTCTTTACAAATATTTGTAGGGTTTTCCGTAAAAATTCTGAAACATAAAATTAGATTTTTTTGTTAAAAAAAAACCGTTTTTGAGGAGCGAGCATTTTGAAACTTGATGAAGGTGTTTTTACGGAAGTTTCCAACTAAAATAAATGGATGAGGTCACATGTACACATATAAGCCGTTTACTTCATTAAATGCTACTCATTTACATCTAAAGAAAAATTAGCAACATTTACTTCTACCCTATAAAGAAAAATGCTGCTCATTTACATCTACAATTAGCATATTAGCCAAATGAATTTGCAGTTACGTAGAGGAGTTAAATAGTGCCAAAAAATACAGGTTAGGTTATTTTAAGCCGTATTATCTTAAATGAATGTATGACACACGACATCCACACACATGCACTTAATATAGAGACGTGATTGCTTTAAATTTTTTAAATGGTATTTATTTAATTTTTACGATGATTAAAACACAGCACACCTGTTGAAATTATATAATAATTCCTTTTATCAACGGTATACATTTATCTTTTTTTTATAAATAAAATAAATTATATCGTTTTTTTTCTAAAACATATCAAAGCTATGGACATGCCCTAGGCGGGGGCCTAGAGCCCCAACCTTTTTGAGGGCCTCAAATTTTTATTCAACCATGTACATACTATAGTTTCTCTAATATGTTGAAAATTGTTGTGGCTTATTGTTAAGGTGCCTGGTTTCATTGTGGAACACCAGTGTTTGATTCCCGTCGTCCATAAACTTAGCTGTTTGGTAAGCGTATTTTTTGGATAAATTTTCATTTTAGATCTTTGAAAAAACTTATTTCAAGTTTAGGCCTCGTTTGAAACTTAATATGAAAATAAGCCTCTTTTTCAATATTCAGTACTTTCGTACATGTGCGTTCTGTCATCCGCATGGTGATCTGGACGCTCAGGTTCGAGTCCGGAAATAACCTTTTCGCAATGCGAGAGAAATGCTGTTATGAAATAGTAGCGCTTTGCGGAAGCTTTTATCAACGGATCTTTATCATCCAAATCACAAAGAGATAACTTGGATTGAAAACAAGACGGAATTGAAATCAAATGCAATAACACAAGATATTTCATCAAACCACCCACTTTATTGATTCACCAAAATTTGTTTACAATTAATAGAACAAAGCTAAAATAAACAAAATACCATTGAATCAATAACCAAATTGAGAAAGGGAGCAAATATCTATATGGTTAAAATTGTTGGAGAAGAAGAACAAATATGGAGAATAGAAAATTAGCAAATAGATTTTCCATCACACTTTTACCCTCTCTTCTAGTCTCTATTTATATAATCAATTACTTAATGCCTAAGTTAACATTAGATGGCAAAAAATAATTTGATTAGCCAATTAGAGAGAGAAATAAACATACTCAAATATGCCTATTAATTAGAGGAAACAAAATCTTCTCTTTCTTTCTTTTGCATATTCATTTTCCTCTATTTGTGATTTTGTATCACCAAAATTTAACACTCCACCTTGATGCAAAATCACATATCTCCAACATATCAAGCATGTCATATCTAGATCTATCACAAATCCTCATATCTCAACCACACTAAATTACAAACTTCAACCACCGTCTGCAAGTGATGCATCTCCCACATGAGGTGCACCACACAAATTCGGTCTCAAAAACGTTTATAATACCACAAAGATCTCCGTCTTGTTTTTGTGGATTTTGCAATTCGACACCCGTCTATCACTCGATCTGAGCTCATTACCTGATCACTATCGATCCCTCGAGCATCATCAACATGAAGACCCCTGTTTAAAATATGATCATAAATGCTAGAATCATAAGCAGTGACCACATTAACCTCTCCACCTTGCTGTGGACTAGGTCCTTCAACCGTCACTCGCTTTCCATTGTCGACTACATAACCAACCAAGCTATAAATGTTTCCTTCTTTCAATACTCCTCTCATCCTTACATGACCACCTTTCTTCACTCTCAAAACTCCACCTTGAGTTTCATAAGTGCAACCACGGCGATCCAACTGACCGAGAGAAATAAGATTATGCGAACAAGTGGGTACATGTCTCACTCCAGAGACTTCTCTAACCACACCATCATGCATACGAAATCGGATAGATCCAATACCACAAATCGGTAGCTCTTCTCCATTGGCTGTCCTAACCATGTCGACACTCTTCTCATAAGAAGAAAAACAATTCACATCTCTACAAATGTGAAAACTGGCTCCCGAATTCATCTTCCAAGGCTTATTTTCACTAAAGAGGACATCACAAGAAGCATCACTATCGGTACCTTCAGCAAAACCTGCATGTGCATCACTACTAGTATCACCATGCGCAGCCTTTTTCTGATCTCTTTTATAAGCATAACACTTACTGCATATGTGACCTTTCTTATTACAATAATGACAAGTGATAACACTCTTACCATTAGCGTCCTTCTTCTTCCAAATTGTATCTTTCTTCGAATCCCTTGCCACCATAGCCTCACTTTGAATTGATTTCATACTTGATCCTTTTCTTCTAAGCTCCTCATTCAAAAGACTGTTTCGAACAGTTTTCAGAGAGATAGTTCCATTAGCATTGAAATTACTCAATGAAACAATCAAAGTTTCCCAACTTTCTGAAAACGAGCTCATTAATAAAAGAGTCTGTAACTCATCATCAAAATTGACCTTCATATTTGCCAATTGATTTATTACATCTTGAAATTCATTCAAATGCTCTGGAACAAACTACTCTTCATCTAATCTCAGTTGTACCAACTTTCAAACCAGAAAAGCCTTATTAGTAGCACTCTTTGACTCATACAAAAATACCAACTTATCCCATAAAGCCTTCGCGGATTCACAACTAGCCACATGATGGAAAACTGAATCATCAAGATACTGGCGAATCAAAGCAATCGCCTTCTTATCCATCTTCTTTCATTTTCCCTCATCTACATCAGAGGACTTCTTTTCATCTCCATCAATCGGATCATGAAGATCATTGAGGTACAGAACATCCTCCATCTTAGACTTCCAAATACCCCAATTTTTTCCATCCAAAATAGCCATCTTCGAAAACGAAATCATATCCGACATCAATAATTTTTCAAACCAAAATTACTCTAAGCTTTGCGATGATCTGTGCTCCGATACCAAACTGTTGTGCAAAAATTGCACAAATGCGGAAAAACAATAAACATGATCTAGATTTGCCAATTTGAACACCACTTAATCTAGCAGCAATTATTCTATTACTCCAAATAAATTGCAAATAACTATAAAGAAGAAAAGAGACGCACAATATTTATACTGGTTCCACTATCATCAAGGTAGTGTACGTCCAGTCCAAAGGAGAGAGATTTTATTCTACATAAGAGAGTTACAAGAGATTACAAGATAAAAGTTTACATACCAAAGTCCTAAATTAGGGATAATAAGAAGAGACACTCTATCTGGAGATCGCTGATTGAATGCCAGGATAAATTTACAATTAAGTCCACCCTCAATTTATAACCAATGTAAATTCATGCGAGTCATCAATCAAATTACCAAGATATGGTAAGAAGACAATGGAGGCAAATTACAATGATAACAAATAACGCAAACATAGCAAGTAATTCACTCATTCCAAAGATGAAAGAAAATAATCCCAAAGCAATGCGATTACGAAGAAAGAAATAATATGCATATCATTTTGCATATATATTATTCCATAATGTGCGCATGCATATATTTCCTTGCCATCTCATTCAAATGCAATCCAATAATTTATGCATTTTCATAATGAACACATATGATTACTTTCCTTTTTGCATATTTGTTTCCTTCTATTTGTGATTTTGTATCACCAAAATTTAACACTCCACTTCGAGTCAAATTCTCTTCTCAACATAAAACTCTTAAAAATGAACTCCACCTTCAACCAAAATCTCTTAATGAGATAGAAACCAAAATGAATACTTACCCAATGGGTTCTGCCAAGGCCACCTCTCATCACACCTTGCTAACGAGCTCAGACCATGTCCCCGTCCGCTAACAAAATGTTGCAAATATACAAAATCAAAAGAAGGTAGATATCAAAATAATCCCAAAGCTACCAAGGTCAAAAAATTCTCTCAATCACCAATCCAAATACAGAGCCAAAAAACAAAAGCCAATGGACATAACAAGGCTAATCCAAATCTCTGTATGCAAGACAAATCTATCTACTTCCATATACCTTATCTGCCAAACAACAAATTTCGCATGGAAATCAACATAAGACTCTCACATCAACATTGAGCCATGAAGCAGATACAGGTTTCCAAATCCAGATGTCCATTCAACACAGTAAACTCCTTATCACCAAATTTTCAAGGCTGGAACGCTCCTCTCCTTCAACATAATCTCCTTCATCTTTAACTTCCATATTACACAAAATCTTCTTTTCCTTTCTTTTGCATATTTATTTTCTTCTATTTGTGATTTTGTATCACCAAAATTTAACAAATGCTGCGTACATCATCGACCTTTTCAGAGCCCGCTACTGTGCGAGAGCCTTATACACTGGGTTCCACCTTTTTTTGCGTTTTGTAAACGAGCTTGTACAATTATTTTTAAATACACTTGTGCACTTTAAATTTGCGCAAGCACAAATTCAAATTTCGTTTTTTCACATTTTCAGAATGCACAAGTAAATGGCTGAATAGTGCCTCTATGAGAGCCTGAGTGGGGCGGTGGTGGACCTTCTTACATCCCTGGCAAAAAAAAAGGCTGAATAGTGAAAATATCATATTTTCATAACAAGTTTCGAAAGAGGCCTAAATTTGAAATAAGTTTTCTTTGGAGGCCTAGAACGAAAATTTTCTCTATTATTTATTTTGGGGCCTCTCGATCGTTTTTCTATGCCTTTGAAGCTTTTTAGGCCAAGGGTCTCTAAACAGTTCGGGCCGTGCCTGGCTATGGACTATTCATTGTAAATGTAAAAAGCTGAGTAAGTTTTATAAAATAAACATTATCAAGTAAAATAACTCAATTAGGTTGGGATGTAAAAAATCCATATGGGCTTACATTCAAATTATCTGATTAACATAATGTTGTTGCAGAATTTGAATTGAGTTTTCTGGATTGAGTTACGGACTAGGTCGCTGCCTTTAAGATATTTCATGGCTTTACCAAAGCGTGCAAGACAATCTATCAACCACAACGTCGTCAAACAAAATGACCCAGATGTCTCAGTTTTGGTATTTTTCTGCACCGAAGAAAACCATTCCACATACATCTTTGCAAAACTCAAGAATATAGTTATTTATTTTTTTGGAAAACGTGTGTTATATTTTTTGATATGTCAATTCATCCTTTAAATAGTCATAATATGCAACGAGAAATAGAACCGTATGTATTACGTAGGGGAGAAGTGGTTTCGTGCAAAAAATTGAGTTGACTCAATCTCTTGTTTTACTGCTTCTTAAAAACATTTCTTTTAATAGGTCAAAATAAAAACGTTTATTTTAGCGAATAATTTATTTTTTATTTTTATTTTTTGGAATAAAGTGTCACACCAACCAACCAGCCCAGTCGGATGGATGACCGTGTGATGGCCAACAGGCCAAGTATGCTAATATGCATGTTTCTCTCCTCTTTAACACAAATGAAAACATTTGGATACTCAAATGACCCAAAATGTCTTTTTAGAATCCTATATTCAAAGAGAAATATTTTATGATTTCCCAAGATGTGAAACTTTTCAAACTAAGGAGAATCTAGACAGTTTTTCAATTTTTTTATTAATTTTTTCCTGTAAAATTCCACACATAATTTTTTGCGTCCACAATATTTTGGGTCCTAAGGCCAACATCAGCGTATTTCAAACTTCTCCTACCATTTATTGCTCAAGAAATGTAATGTGCAGGATACTTTAAGATCATTGCTTGTAATTATCATAGTAAAGATGTGTGATTATCATGGAGAAGAGGTCAATCATGTACATTTTGACATATCATAATTCTTGTGCATGACACTGGATAAATTTGCTTTCAATATGTAAGTATACCATGTGCTTCATTCATGCATTGCTCGGTTTTTATGGGCTTTTGTTTTAATCATCAAGTTTCGGAATCAGTTTCTCTAGCAGCGAGATTAAGGTTGCATACAGCTTGTCCTTCTCAGACTCCGCCGAGACAAAGATTTGTACGTTGAGTAAAGAATGATGATGGTGATATGAAATTTTATTACTTGATTTATGTAAGTGGATTTCTAATTAATCTTCATCCCTTCACATTTAAAATAAAAATGCGATCAAATTTACGTAGAGTTCATGTTGTATGAATGCTCTTAATGCTTATCATGTATGTATGTCTGTAGTGGCCAGTGAATTCCAAAGTTATTTAATTTTTGACAGGTACTCCTGGCTACATGGTTTAACAAATATTCATGTAGTTAAATGCAACTGCAACAACTTGCCCATTGCTATATAACATGTTGGGGGGGGGGGGGGAGGGGGGTGGGGGGAGAACTACTATAGCAACTAATTTGTCTTCAGATAGTTCTAGGGTTACAACTTACAACTACACGGTGAACAAATACCACTGAACCATAACAAATTTTTGGCCACAGTGGTATCTGTAGAAGTATCACGATACTAATGGCCTGTGTAAGGTTACTTCTCAGCTCAAAGTACTATATTATGGTAAAATACTATGTTATAGCTATTGCTATTGTTGTTCACATTGTGGTCTTTAGTCTTTACATCCACACAAACTTTTGAGAAAAGGGGTAATAATGTTTGAATGTAAAGCCATGATCAAAGGATAAAAACAGTGATTGAAGGGTAAAGAAGCCTTCTTTTTAACGCTTTGCTTTATCAAAATTTAACCCATTAGGATTCTACTACTTTTATTACAGGCAAAAGAGAAAAAGCTATCTAGGTGGAAACAGGATGTGTTCTTTTGCTTTTTTTTCCCCTGCTTTGAAACCAAAGAGAGTGATGATTCCCATGCAAACCATCAACTTTATTATTATGGACAATATTCTCTCATAATTGATGATACAATATGTAGGCCCTTTTATGTACTCCAATGCATCATTCTGTATTTCATGCATGCCTAAAATTTCAAAGGAATATATTTGTAAATCCCTAAGAATGATTTCTCTTAGCATTTGTCCCTATTCTTGTTTGTGCTTCCATGCCTTGTCGCCCTCTAGCAACATGCCAAAACTATTGTATTTGTCTGTTATTGAATATACACTGATTATGTTTTGGGTTTTAACCATATGGTTGATAAATATTATTATTATTATATCACATAATAATAATGTTATATTGCTAATGTTTAAAGTTGAGCATCATAATTTGATCCCTAGGGCTCAAAAAGTTATGAAATGGGCGGAAGCTTGCATTAAAATTGCTGGAAAAAAGAAGGTTGCTTTGGTCATCAAAATCAAGAGCCAAATAATATCACATGGTATGGCAATCATAAGCTCCACTGTTATCTTTTATCTTAATTTGTGACCCTACTACAATACATGCTTATTTCTTGTCTTAGAGAAAAATAGAGTAACAAGGACCCCATTTACACAGTGATGATTGATGAATCAAACTTTAATCACCAATTAAAGGTTTGCAAAATGTTTCAGTCTGGCCTTTCTCTATATGCATCCATAAATGTCATTTTATTGGCTTGTACCTCTTTAGTAAAAGACATTTCTTTATTTTTCCCCCCCTGAAAGGAAGTACTAAAATTATTTAGGGAATTATATGCCTATATTCTAAAGGCAACACATGGGTATATTGTTATTAAAAATCTTAAAATCTTACGATTTAAATCCCATTTCGGATCGGATCTCTCCTGTTCCGATTAGATTTACATTTCGGATCGGATCTCATCTAAAACCGAAGTTGAGAAAAATCTTTCAATACATACTTATATATTCAATAGCTTATTTGAATCAACAATTTCAATTCTAATGTTTTTTTAAACAAAATAAAATGAAACAAGAGAAAAACTAAGGGTCCGTTTGGTTTCGTTTTGAGTTTTGTGTTTTCAACATACACTACAAAATACAAGAAAACATGAGAATTTTTTTTACAATTCTTAGCTATTACAACGATGAACGGGAAATGGAAAAGATGAATTGTTTTCCGTCCTTTTGTTATGTCTCAAAACACGAAAAATCAAATAAACTTGTTTTTTATTTTCTATGTTAATTTCATTTTTCAAAATTGTGTGTTTTCCAACAAAGCATAAAAAATGCGCATTTTTGTTTAGACGAAAACACAAAACTAAAAACAACAAACCAAACGGGCCCTAATTTTTAAGTTTAGATGTAAAAGTTCAAACATTATAATCATTTTCAATGTGTATACAAATCTTAAAATATGGACCTTTTGAATTTACGATTTAGATCCCGTTCCGATTTAAAATTTGAACTTCACGATTTACGGTTTGAATTCCATTTTGATAACCTTGCATGGACGTATATATTAGTTCACTGATCCTAATTGATGCTAAGTAGAAAACACTCTTATAAATTGATTTATTATGTAATTAGGAGGGGGTATCATATAGAGCAGCTTTAAGAAAGAAACAGAATCCCAATGCGTTGTTCGTTGAGTGTTTGTAGAGTTTGGAATAAAGCCTTTGTGGCCAAAACTTCATTTCCCATATCATCAAAAGCAAAAGTGCACATTTGTGTATTCTGATCAAAAGGAAAATTAAGGCTCGGATTTTAATGAACTCTGATTTGTTTCTAAAGATGTTTGATTGCATTTGAAATTTTGAATGAATGAGTTATAATTGTTATAATTTAAAACTGATAGTTAATCTGCAGTAACCTTTTGTTTCTCGATGTTGAATACCAATTTTGAACTATTGCAAAAATTGACATATCCATTTTACTCCTTGTGTATTTTGAACTTAAAACCCTGATTATAATAACTGTGCAAGGAGAGATGGATTATAGTCACATGTCTAATCTTATGGTTTCACTAATTACCTTTTTGTCTTACATTACTTGTTTATCAGGAATTGTGAACTTTTCATGCAAAGAAACTCCAAGAAGAATAGAAATATGAAAGAAAGAAAAAAGTTAAGTTCAAACCCAGTCTCATAAAGCTCTAAATAGCACAAGTGTAAAAAGAATTGTTAGTTCGGCTAATAGAATCTTTTTTGTTTAAGTTATCCTTGAATAAATTCCTAAGACAAATATGAAGTCCAAACTACTGCATGCGCAGACAATACAATCTCCTTTAATCCTTTACATCTGTTAAGGTACACATACTCTGCTCATTAAAATAGAGAACAAAATCTAATGATATATTTAAAGGTAACTACCGGGACATTAGCAGCATTTTTAGTCTTGTTTTCCTTTTTTTCTGTTAAGTAAATTAATGTACAAACTCCTAAATATCTATTTGCAGTTTAAATCTCCAAGTGTGTGTACATGTATATGTGTGTGTGAATGTATATATGAATGTATATATGTGTATATGTTTGCATGTTTGCAGTAATCAAACTTTATCAAAATATGACGTTAGAAAGGTTGTATAGCCAGTGAATATATTAAATAATAGTAAAACACAAGAATTTAAAGCTCTTTCATTGATTCTAGGAATTTCCTTCTCTCTAGATATTTTATTTTCGCATCCCACAGTTTATTGTTATTATAATTATTACAATGTTTCTCTCTTCTATCATTAAAATGTAATACTAATTTTAATAATTTTTTACAGATTTCTTCCACATTTTTTTGTTATTTTACATTTAAGTCTATATATATTAAATTTTGTTAGCTGATCTTAAATTTAAGCTCTTTAAATAAATATAATTAACGAATATTCATTAATTGATCTAATAAAATTTTAAAAATGACAATTCAATATGTTTACCGCATTCATATTGACAAAAATAGTAAATTAATTTTTCATTCAAGTCCAGATAGTTTTAAATTTCCATAATTATATACAAACTATTACAATATTCTACTAATATTCTCTCTTATCAATCTACATTTAAATGCCAAACATTCAATAATTTTCATAATTATGTATGGATTTCTCCTAAGTTTTCTTATATTATTTTACATTCAAGTCCATATATTTGAATTTATTAATTGATTTTGAATTTAATTTTTTTAACTAAATCCAATTAATAAATATTTATTAATTGATCTAATAAATCATAAAAAATGATAATTTAATGTATATACCGTATTTGTATTGACATAAATGACAAAACTATATTTTCATTCAAGTCCGTATAATTTAATATTTTCACAATTTTATACAAAATTATCTTTGATACTTTTACATTTTTCTACATTTAAATTCATAAAATTTCTTTCTTTCTAAAATTAGTTATTTAATACAAAGAAATATATACATAATTTTTTCTTTCTAAAGTTGATATTTCATTACTAACAAATATACACATAAAATTGGTTTCCAAAATTAGTACATCATTACAAACATATATAACATTTTTCCTTCATAAAATTAGTACGTCAAATGTACTCTTATCGTTATTAAGTTATATTGTTTGAAGAATAACATTACAATTAACGATAAGTGATGAATGTTTGTATTTTGTAATATTGAAAAAAGAATAATTTTTTTGAAATAGTACGTTTTTATACAAAAAGTTACATTTTAATTATTTAGATTCATAATCTGAGTTAATCAATGGACAAAAATTATACCATATTTTGATTAGAAATATTTTTCTTCCATATTTTATTATCTTTTTTACATAAATGTTAAATAATTTTTGAAATGTTTTATAATAAAATAAAAATAGTAAGGTATGAAATGATGGATTAAAAATCATTTTTTTACATAGTTATAATGACAATGTGATTTATAACGTTTTGGGTCTTATTTTCACTTGATATATCTTTTAGCAGTTAAATAAATATATTTTTATCACTTTAGTAATATCATATAATTATTTTGATAAATATGTGCTGCGAGAACTATAAACGCACACAAATACATTGAGTCTTTGGTATTGCACTTCTATTTTTAGGTATATGTCGTCATTCTCTCAAGTAATTAATAATTGAAATTTAATGTATACATCATTTATCTTTTAGTCAAATGTATCAAAACATGAATGTTAATTTCATAATATATGCACATAAATATTTATTTATGGAATTTTATAAAAATATTAATTTCAAAATTTATTAAGAATATTTATTTTCATTTATTTGATTGATAAATAATAAATCCTAAAAAATAATAAATTGATATATAACTCATTTTTATCAACAAAAATGATAATTTAATCTTTATTCAAATGTGAAAATATACGAATCTCATAAAAAAATACACAATTATAAATATAGTAATTTCAATTTATAACTCATTTATCCTAACAAAATTCATCAAATATTGCATAATAAATTATATTCTTCAAAAATAATTATAATATTATTTTCCTACGACATACCGTGTGCAACGCACGGGTTACACACTAGTTAATAGTTAAAACGAAATTTCAGTTGGCTGTTTTAAATGTGGGATGAAAGCATAAATACGTAGCGACCATTTCAAATAGCAAAAATTGCAAATTTTTGCAGTTTCTGTTTCGAATTTCAAGTAAAATACAATAAATTAAAAATATACACAATATCTATTTTGAATTTTAAAATATTTGCACCAATAAAATATTAGCATTTCATATAGAAAAATTATAAATTTGCAATTTAATGTTGAAAACAAAATATTCAATCAGATGTCTAAAATTTGAAAAGTAAATATTTGCCTTTGCATGTAAAATGCAATATTTGAAATTTTTTATTTGCATTGTAGACGTTTTTGCAAATATATTTGCAAAATGCAAAACTTTATCTGAACGTATAACATATGTATTTTGTTGCAAAAAATATAAAATTTGTAATTTGAAGTTGTGCTTGACAGAGTGGATGCACAACCTATTGAGCTAACAAACCGTCGTAAGGTGATGTACATCAATACATGTGTTTAAAATTTACTATTCATCATTAATATTTTTTTTTATTGTTGCTCCGTGAGAGGGTTGCCCCAAAGGTTGCTTGCTTAGCTTGGCCTTGAGCCGTCTCGCTCTCAATAAAGTTTCAATTTTCAGAAATTATTGAGTCTAAGTCTTAAGTTGTAATTATTAATCATTCTCACTTCATTCATTCATCGGGTTCTCCTAATATAATTCGAAGAAAAAAATTACAAATAGCTAACTTAAAGTGCCACTCTTATTTAAAAGAACAAACGACAAACTAATTCATTAATTACACTCAAATGATTCATAAGCTGGGTTGAGTATATTTGTAACTCTAAAACTTAATTAATGTTTTTGTTTTGCCCTCCAATTTCCTTTCAAAATCCGATGAGCTATGCTTCCTTGCAAGGAAGGTAACATTCTTCAATATATAAAAGCTTAAATGGTTTGGGACATGTACATTTAAGAAAATTAACAATATACTTTATGTAGTGATATTGATAAAGAGGGTCAGTATAGCATTTTGTGAAATTATAAGAGGGTCAGTATAGCATTTTTTGAAATTATAATAATAGTAAGGAAAGATTGTTCCTTTTCCGTAACCAAGTATGAACGCTATACTGGATTAAACGAAGAAATCAGGCGGCAGGCTAGTCTCTAATTTCCAAAAAGGAGATTCTTTAACATCGCAATTTATACTTTACTGAACTGTTTGCATCTTTGGGTCATCGACTGTATTTTTTTTTCCTTTTCAATAATTTTTTATTTTTATAATCATTGTAATTAGTAAGATCATTAGAAATTTAAAAATACTTCAAAATCAATTAATAATTAGGCCTGTGAATGTCAGGTACAGATTTAGATAGTGTTATATCTGTATTCGTATCCGAAATTATTTTCAGATATCAGATATCTGTATTTGCGGATGTGGATGAATATCAGGTATTCTTTGATCAATTCACAACTAAAAAATCTAAACAAATAAATAGAAAATTTTAACTCGTTATAAATCTATTTCAGTACTAAAAATATAAAAGATAATAAATAAGGTAGAAAAATAATTTTAAGCAGCAAATACTTATATACATATTAAAATTTATTGTCTAGATAAAATAGTGAATGCCAATCATTTTATCTACTAAAATACACAAAATAATAACTACAATCTTGTTGAAAATCGGATGGATAATTATATGATACAGATGTGGCCATATCCTCATCTGTATCCGTTTTTCAGTTATCGGATAATTTTTCATATTTCGGATATACATACAGACGGATTATGGATTTGTCAAGTACTTATTAACAACCCTATTAATAATGGTTAGAATCACTAGCTAAGTGGTAGTGGTATGACACTGTAGATTGAGGTCATGAGTTCGAACCCTCGAAACTTTAAACGAGTGGTCTGCTTAAATAAGGTACTTCTATTGTTATAAAAATAAATCAATTAATGATGAATTCCCAAATTTTAATACATAATTCATAGCGACTTCAATGAGAAGAATTAAGCCCTCCAAATTCAACCTTGAATATTCAATGCTGCGTAGTAAATCTCAAGGGTTGGATCCCTTTGAATTTACGGTTTGGATTCATGAAGCATCCGATCCGAACGCACATTCAATAAGCGTTCAAAGTTGAGCGCTTACTAAAGGAATGTTCAGAATTGGACACTTTTTTAATAACCATTCAACTCTGAGAACTAATTATACGAGCATCCTACTTTGAAAGCTTATTAAACAAGCATCTAGAAACGAACGACCGCCAACAACCAAATATTCTCATTTTTTCTATAAATTCCAATTCAAACAACAAATTTTCCAAATCAACTACATACAAATATCAACAAATCCACTCACCGTTTTCTAATCACAGCAATGTTTTCATCATAACATACCGGAGGAGAGTCCCTCGTCCTTTGAGAAGCACACCGCTGCATTTAGCTGTTCGATAAAAACTTTTACCTTGCGAACTACTGTGCTCACTATTCCGAAGACATGATTTGCGGAAACGACCAAAGGTTTTCTAGTCGAGAATTCAAAAAAATTACAACAACAAGCATCCGACGAGAACACACACTCTCTCAACCTTAAACGGATGGTTTGGAAAGATTAACCAACAAACTACTTTCTATGAATCTCAGATGTACAAAATCATGCAAAGTAATCCAAATGACATTGGAGGAGTGACAAACTTGATAAGTTTCTTACAATTTAAGCTTATTAACATTTTACATTATTGTGTTGGTATGTATGCATGCAATAAATATAGCAAATAATGAATTCTTAAAGCTACTTCCATACGAGAATCATCATAATACTCATTACTAACAATTTCGGGATTACTAAGACCCCTCCACTCAACATCCGAGATGGAATTATGAGAACGCCGAGACCTGTGCAGTTAAAGCGCTCGGCAGATTCAAAGTGGTGGAGGTGCAAAAAGTCATAGCGGGGATACAGCGAGGATATAGCGGGATATAGCGAATGGCTCTAAAATAGCATATAAAACTCGTACTTAATGTTTTTTCAAATATATAAATGGTAATTAAATGAAAAAATATCATTCAATTGAATTATAATTAATACATAAATAATTTTAAATAAAAACATGTCCGAATATACTTTAAATAGACATAAAACTATTATATAACATAATTGAATTTAGTAGAATATTAGAGTATTTTCATTTCTAAAAATATATTAAAAATTAAATCAAATAAACTAGTTTCATAATTTTTATAATGTATAAATGCAATTTTCAATTCATTTTATTAAAGAAGATATAGCGGAAATAGCGGAATATAGCGGGAATAACGGGATATAGCGGAAATAGCGGAATATAGCAGGAATAACGGGATATAGCGGAAATAGCGGGGCTTAAAGCGGAAAGGCTATATTTTGGGGTTATATGGAAAAATCGTAGCGGTAGAAATCCGCTATGAGATATAGCGGGGTTATAGCGGGGTAACAGCAGGGCATTAACTGCACAGGCTGAGACGTTACAATCCATCCAATCAAAAAGCAAAGGTAAGAAGAAGAAAACTCATAAATTAATATTTAGTTCCAATTTTGATGACTCAAATGGCAGTAGTTTGTAAGATTTTAAGGTTGATTTTGGTGATGTAGATGATGCAGAGCCTAGTCAAATGCAAGCTAGGCCGCCGGGAATGAAAAGTGCGAAGAAGAGCATGATTGCGATAGCTTTGGATTGTCGTTTATACGCTTCGCAATCTAGGTTCGAAAAGGAAGATGAAGAAAGAAGGATCACCTCCAAAAGTGGATAAAAGTTATGGTCCGATTTGCATATATTGAGCAACAAAGAATAAAGGTTGAGAAGAGGAAGCGGGAAACAGAGATCTTGAGAATGGATACCACAACATGAACGAAGATATCCAACGTGCTAGGAGGATCTGAAAGGTTAAGTAATAAAGAGCAGGATCCGCGACCCTTAGGTGTATGGTGTGTAACAAATTTTATCTTTTTATATTTGTATTTTAACTTAAAGTAGTAATGGATCTATTTGTATCAATCGATCAATTCATGTACCTTTTCTTAGTATCCTTTGAATCTATTTTTATGTCACGTTGAACAAAACATGACAATTGATGATGGTTAGACACTTGAATATAAACGAACACATGATATTCTTAAGAAACTATAAAAAAAAATCATATGCATAAGGAGATTCTAGCGAACCTCGACTATTAGTTCCATAAAAATTCCATATATGATACATGAGGAATCTTTACGATTGTTCTTAAAGAGCTTCGTTGTGGTATTTCAGTTGTTGATTTCTGTGAACCCTTAAATTTGGTAAGAAGCCTATCTTCTACGAACACTTTCACATTTGTTGCAAACGATCATAATCCATATGCATTTGCTCCAGACCTCTTTTATCTGCAACTATAATATTGTTTAGAATTATGCAAGTAAACATGATCCTTTCATCTTATCGATATCTCATAATCTCCAAGGACGACTTATCATAGCAAATCTGTATTGTGGTACTCAAAACGCTCTTTCAATGTCGTTCCTTTGGGATTCCTGTTCCTTAGCATACATTCTTTGCTTAGGCATTATCAGATGTGCAGACGTCTTAACTATAGTGCTCTACTTAGGATATATCTCCATTACCAAGATAGTAATCGTGTCGGTAATGGTTATGTCCAAGAGCGAACTTAACATGAGTAGATTTACCGAGCGCAAGATCATTAAACATGTTTGAATGCTCAACCACATTGATATCATTATTTGAGCTTGGCATGCCAAAAAAATCATGCTAGATGTCGATGCAACACCTTCCAAAATGATTATTGGTTTCTTTTCCTATTTTTTTATGCTCGTGATATGCTTTTGTAATACCCCAAAATTTTGTGAAAAATCATTTTTGTAAAATGATGTAATTTTTGAAATATTTAGATTTAAATATGGTGAAATTTCTGGAATAAATAGTGTGCAAGTATATGTGTGCACGTGCACACTGAAATGGCACAAGGAAGAACTCCAGATTTCTTGGATTTAAAACAAGAATTAAAGAGCAATACAAACATGATTTTGCAACATGGTTATTTGATTTCTGAAATTATATGGATCATCTTAGAAAATAAGAAAAGTAAGTTTTACTTTAGATCAGTAAACAAATTTATTTAAAACCCAGAAAAGAAAATTATATATATATATATACTTGTAAACCTGTATACATATAGGTGCATATGCTTCTGGAATTACAGAGGAATTAAATAAGCCTAGATAAGATATGTATACAAATATACATTTTTAAATACTGAAAAGTACATATATATATATAAGCAAGTGAAACCATAACATTAAAATGACATGAAATGTGATACAAGTCAATATGCTTGTGTAGGCAAAAATAGTAAAGGGGATTTTCAGAAATAATTAAAATGTAGAATAGGATAGTCACACTTTTAACATGACTAGGTGAGTGGCCATTTTCTGAAAAGTAAAAGAAAGAAAATACAGCCTTTAAATTGGTTAATATGACCGGGGTATTATGAATGAAAAATGCATGATGCTAAGCCAGGACAGAAATGGAATTCTGTTTCAACAAAACCCTAGAGGAAAATGCACATAAATAGGCAGTAGAATTGTCTTTACCCCGGGCTGCACAAAAATAAGAAAAGAAGAAAAAAAAAAATATTGGAAGGAAGGAGAAAACACTCAAACAAGAATTTTCTGGATTAATAAGAAGAAACATTTAGGTGAGTAATCTCACTAAGTTCATGGCATTAAGACCTGAGATGAGGCAGCCACTTTTTATTTCTATATATATATATTTATGGTTTTGATGTATATGATTTCATCAATGCTTTTTGGATGTCTTATTTTAAATCTGATATGATTTAATATGGATGATTTTGGATGATCTTTGATTGGTTGAGACATTTGTCTTTGGATGAGTATCATACTGATTTATTTATACACATAAATGTTAAAGTTTAGGATCTTAAAAATTATATAGAGGATACTCTCAGCTGTTATAGATCTATGGCATGGAAACTTTATAAAAATGATTGGAGCTGCATTATACTTGGTATAAGTGCTGAGGCTTGAAAAGAAAAATGTTAAGGGTGCAATAGAAATTTTCTAAGTGCTGAGCCCTTAATCAAAAAAAAAAGAGAAGAAACCCACAAGCTAAAATTGTGATTGAACCAGATCTTGAATCTGAACCAATCATAAAGGCTTGCAGATCAATATAACATGCCATGCCTCTTTTACAGTTGAAAATGTTCTTATATTTTACCAAGATCTAGACATATTGACCCCATTTAGGAAATAACTGCCTGCTTATTTCTGAGGAGAATTATGCTAGGAAAGATTATGGATGTTTCCATGTTTGCAGTGACATGTTCACTTAGCATATTTGATGTTAGGATTTAAGACAATACACTAGTAAATAAACTAGGGAAGGGAAGGCCAAGAAAGCTGCTGGAATGCTTGTCATATTTGAAGTATGCAAGTTGGCACATGGTTTGTTTAAGCCCTGAGATCTTTGTGCAATGATGTGAATTAGTTCATTGCAATGTGTCCCAGTGATTCCTTAATAGCAGATGAGGCAGGGATTTAAATTGAATATTACAACCTGTAAATGAAGAAATAGGAATAAGGATATTTCTTAGGTTGAATGGTATGGAACCAAGATGATTCCAGTAAATGAAATTGTTGCAAATAGATAATTATGTTTGCATGATTATGTATGCAAGTGAAGGAATGATAAATGAATATATCATACCTGAATCAACTTAATTATATTATGTTATAATAATTGATTGCAGAAATTTGCTTAAATAACAAGTTAGTACCCTTATATTCTCTATTGCTTAATATCATGAATGAATTGATGTTACTCATACCAGATCATAGATCTGACCCTTGTTTGCTCATGGCATATGGGGTGTCTCATTTTAAAATGAGGCAGCCACTTATGTTCTTTCAGGTAACCCAGGCACTAAGTAAAAATGAAGTTATGGCTTTTATGGAGGAGTGAATGAACATGCTAGCTAGTTTCAATAAGAGCTTAAATTGATTATATATGCATGTATCCAAGAAAATTTTTATGTTTCTAAGATTTCCAGTCATGTATTGAATATTTTATGGTTAGTGATCATGTTGCCCTTATGTTCTGTAAAGTGTCAGATTAAATTTGTTGGTCTGTTGAAATTGTTGTGTGTTAGGGTTTGATTTGTTTTTGAAGTAAGGTCTGAAACATAAACAAGAGAAATATGCTCAAGTATCAGCTATAAAAATCTGGTAAGAAATATACAATTATGTGAGCTACTGTACTGCATAACTTATATATGTATTAGCTAATCTTGAGACATAACATAGCACTGAGTTTTAGAACAAAATCTGGATTTAGCAGGAAGTAAACTTAAAAAGGATCTTATTATCTTTTACTGAAATGCTTTGTGAATAAGTTTGAATTCATTTCTGAATTGTATGGAGGAGAGTAAAATGTTTTCCTAAAGCTTTAGACAGAATGCAATGAAAGGTATCTCCATTGCTTTGAACTAGTGTGGCAGATACAGGATTCATGAGTTATCCAGCTTCAAATAAATGAAGTATTGGTTGATCATGATAGATTGTATTCTGAAAATAAAAATGCATTTCAAAGTTTCACCCAGTTTTCTGGTAAATGAGCAGAGGTATTGACATGTACATGTATATCTGTGTACATGTTGATATTAGAGCAAAAATATAAATATAAATTCCTAGATCAGTCGTAGGAATGGGATACAAAAATAGTAAAGTAAGAAGAATTGTTTTGTATGTTAGGTTATAGGCAAAAATTGAATATATATGTACAATTGTAGGTATGTATCAGATTTCTAACCATACAGGAGAAAAATAAAAAGAAAAACCAAAAATTGTGTTTGAACCAACCAGCATAGCACTCGAACTCGTGACCTTTCATGTATAAGTTAGGCGCGTTTCCATTACGCCTAGATGTTGCTTGTGTTCACTTGGGATCCACTTTCTTTTATACTGAATTTGATATTATCCAGACTTTAACATAATCATCTATATTAAAAGCTTGTTTACCACTGATTATTACTTGATCATTTCTAAATCCTAATGACAGACTAAAGTACATATTTTTAGTGGATTTTATGGCCAAAAATCTGAATACAATAATTTATCTGAATTGCTGAAAATCTAAACCAAACAGAATGTTCTTGTACAAAAAAATAAATAAAGTATATACTCTGAATTTAGACAAGAAGAACACATACATCTTCATATGTATGTGTATGTTATTAGATATACACTGATATATTTATATTGGTAAGTTATTTTGATCCTGGATATATTTTGTTTATTGGAAAAAGAAAATGACCTTGGAAAATATGTTTGTAATGAATGATATATCAATATATCATCTCATAGCAAAAAAAAAAATCCTTATGAAATTAGGGTGGAAATAGGAGGGTCATTTCAGTTGGTATCAGAGCACTTGGTTGCATTGATTGTTAAGTATTATAGAAATGTATAATGTCTGTTTGTTTTGGATGAAATAATTTAGATAAGAAAATAGAAATTATAGAAGTACTCATAATATACTAATACCATTTACCCAGAATTTAGTTAGCAGACCATGGTAGGAAGAGGCAAGTAGCTTCTAGACAACTGAAAGGGGTAGCCTTAAGCTGGTGGGAGGTGATCATAGCTGGAAGAAATGAAAATGAAATCACTTGGAATCAGTTCAAGGAGATGTTGGAGGCAAGATTTGTACCAGCATCAGCCAAGACCATTTTGCTTGAAGAATTTATCAAACTTAGGCAGGGAACTTTGAATGTCACTGAATACACTCAAAAGTTTGAGGGGCTATCTAATTATGGAGCAATGCTAGTGGCAGATGAAGCATCCAAGAATGATAGGTATATAAAAGGGCTGAACCCAGGACTTAGCAGAGCTATGCTACCATATGCAGATAGAACATTTGATCAAGTAATTGATCTGGCTTTGAAACTGGAACAACATGACAAAGAAAGAGAGAAATATAGGAATTTTAAGAGCAACAACAAGAAGGATAAGGGAAGATATCACCCTTATGATAAAAAGAAGGAGGAGGCAGACAACAGGAAGAGTAAAGATACAAAAGCCATTGATACTAAGAAGAAATTGGTTTGCCATCATTGTGGAAAAGAAGGACACATCAAACCAAGGTGTCCAGAGTTAAAAGGAGGAGCCTTCAAATGCTACCTATGTGGGAAAGAGGGGCATATGAAGAGGAATTGTCCTGAGAATAAACAGCAAGGGAAATTGGCAACTTTGGATGGGAAAGGCAAATCTGCAGTGAAGATTGATGCTGAAAATCATGGCCAAGTGGAAGGTACATTACTCATTTGTGCCATACCCATACCAGTAGTATATGATACTGGAGCAACACACTCTTTGATTTCCTATGAATTAGTTAAAGTGTTAAAATTAAACTGCATATTGGTTGAAACCCTATTGCTTGTACAAAGTCCCCTAGGGAGTTCTAGTGTTTTGAACATGAATTGTGTGGATGTGGAGTTAAACATAGGAGGAAATATTTTTATTTCCAATTTATATGTTTTGAATTACCCAAATATAGGTGTTATATTGGGGGTAGACTGGTTAAGGCAATTTAAAGCCATAATTAATTTAGACTCATCCACCATATCATTGCAAAATTCTAGAGGCCAGAGAATCACAGTTTTATGTGAGGTAGCTAAGGAAGGAAAACTATATCATTTAGTTGACTTAGAAAAAGATCTGAGTGAACTAACCATTGAAGAAATTCCCATAGTTAATGAATACTTGGATGTGTTTGGGGAAGTTAAGGGTGTTCCACACCACAGACCAGTTGAGTTCCAAATTAATCTCATTCCAGGAGCAAGTCCAATAATTAAGAAACCTTATAGAATGGGGCCAAGTGAACTGAAAGAATTGAAAAATCAGTTGGAAGAATTAGAAGGTGAAGGTAAAGGAAAATTAAGTATGATATCTCTGCAATCAGGTTTACTTCTTAAGATTGGGAAAATGCAGGAACAAGACCTAAACATGGTGGAAAAGAAAATGCTCATATCAAAAGGGGAGGAAGTAATAAATTATCAAGTTGATAAAAATGGTTATTTAAGGAATAAAAATAGGATATGTGTTCCAGAAAATATAGAATTGAAAGAGGAAATATTAAATGAGTACCATAGGAGTAAGTACTCCATACACCCAGGTAGCACCAAGATGTATCAAAATTTGAAAAGAAATCTTTGGTGGAAGGGGATGAAGTCAGATGTGGCCAGATATGTTGCAAGGTGCATGACTTGCCAACAAGTCAAGGCAGAGACACAAAGGCCATCAGGACTATTGCAACCCCTTAGTATACCACAGTGGAAGTGGGAGGACATATCTATGGATTTCATAGATGGTCTGCCTAGATCTAAGAAGGGAAACACAAGTATATGGGTAATTGTGGATAGGCTAACTAAGGTAGCACATTTTATCCCAGTTAGAGCAGAAAGAAATGCTCCAAAATTGGCTCAAATATTCATGAAAGAGGTAGTAAGGTTGCATGGCATACCTAAAACCATTGTGAGTGATAGGGATACCATCTTCACCTCAAGGTTTTGGAAAAGTTTTCAAGAGGCTATGGGGAGTGAATTGTGCTTAAGCACTGCCTACCATCCACAATCAGATGGTCAAACTGAGGTGGTGAACAAAGTCTTAGAGGATTTGTTGAGAGCATGTACACTGGACTTTGGAGGCAACTGGGAAGACCACCTCCATCTAGCTGAATTCACATACAATAACAGTTACCAAAGCACCATAGGGATGGCACCATTTGAAGCCTTATATGGCAAGCCATGTTTATCACCTATATGCTGGGTAGAAACTGGAGAATGGGCTGTTCTTGGACCTGAATATGTTAAAGAAACTACAGAGAAAATTGGGTTAATAAGAAAAAGAATAGCAGCAGCTCAAGATAGGCAAAAGAAATTTGCAGATAGGAAGAGAAAGCAAGTGGAATATGAAGTGGGAGACTTTGTTTTCATCAAGATTTCACCTATGAAGAAAGTCATGAGATTTGGCAAGCAAGGTAAGCTTACACCAAGGTATGTTGGACCCTATAAAATTCTGGAAAGAATTGGTTCATTGGCTTACAAATTAGAACTACCAGAGGAGATGAAAGCAATGCATAATGTTTTTCATGTGTCCCAACTTAGAAAATGGGTACATGATAAGGAAGACATTTTGGAAGAGCCTACCAAAATTCAAATAAACCCTGACTTGGTTTATGAAAAAGAACCAGTGGGGATTGTAGCCAAGGAAGAAAAGAAATTAAGGAGCAAAACCTTGAAACTAGTTAAGATCCAGTGGAGTAGTAATCCTAATGACTGCACATGGGAGTTAGAGGATAAGATTAGAATGGATTATCCTAAGCTTTTTGCAAATTAAAAGGTAATTTTTTTTTTCTGGAAAAATTATTTGTTATGCATGGTTGATATGGTTGAATTTGTTTGCTTATGCATATGTTTGATAAGTTTTCAGAAAAGAAAAAGATGCTCACTATAAATGTTAGAAAAATTGTGAGGACACAATTCCTAAAAGGAGGGGTGAATGTAATACCCCAAAATTTTGTGAAAAATCATTTTTGTAAAATGATGTAATTTTTGAAATATTTAGATTTAAATATGGTGAAATTTCTGGAATAAATAGTGTGCAAGTATATGTGTGCACGTGCACACTGAAATGGCACAAGGAAGAACTCCAGATTTCTTGGATTTAAAACAAGAATTAAAGAGCAATACAAACATGATTTTGCAACATGGTTATTTGATTTCTGAAATTATATGGATCATCTTAGAAAATAAGAAAAGTAAGTTTTACTTTAGATCAGTAAACAAATTTATTTAAAACCCAGAAAAGAAAATTATATATATATATATACTTGTAAACCTGTATACATATAGGTGCATATGCTTCTGGAATTACAGAGGAATTAAATAAGCCTAGATAAGATATGTATACAAATATACATTTTTAAATACTGAAAAGTACATATATATATATATATAAGCAAGTGAAACCATAACATTAAAATGACATGAAATGTGATACAAGTCAATATGCTTGTGTAGGCAAAAATAGTAAAGGGGATTTTCAGAAATAATTAAAATGTAGAATAGGATAGTCACACTTTTAACATGACTAGGTGAGTGGCCATTTTCTGAAAAGTAAAAGAAAGAAAATACAGCCTTTAAATTGGTTAATATGACCGGGGTATTATGAATGAAAAATGCATGATGCTAAGCCAGGACAGAAATGGAATTCTGTTTCAACAAAACCCTAGAGGAAAATGCACATAAATAGGCAGTAGAATTGTCTTTACCCCGGGCTGCACAAAAATAAGAAAAGAAGAAAAAAAAAATATTGGAAGGAAGGAGAAAACACTCAAACAAGAATTTTCTGGATTAATAAGAAGAAACATTTAGGTGAGTAATCTCACTAAGTTCATGGCATTAAGACCTGAGATGAGGCAGCCACTTTTTATTTCTATATATATATATTTATGGTTTTGATGTATATGATTTCATCAATGCTTTTTGGATGTCTTATTTTAAATCTGATATGATTTAATATGGATGATTTTGGATGATCTTTGATTGGTTGAGACATTTGTCTTTGGATGAGTATCATACTGATTTATTTATACACATAAATGTTAAAGTTTAGGATCTTAAAAATTATATAGAGGATACTCTCAGCTGTTATAGATCTATGGCATGGAAACTTTATAAAAATGATTGGAGCTGCATTATACTTGGTATAAGTGCTGAGGCTTGAAAAGAAAAATGTTAAGGGTGCAATAGAAATTTTCTAAGTGCTGAGCCCTTAATCAAAAAAAAAAGAGAAGAAACCCACAAGCTAAAATTGTGATTGAACCAGATCTTGAATCTGAACCAATCATAAAGGCTTGCAGATCAATATAACATGCCATGCCTCTTTTACAGTTGAAAATGTTCTTATATTTTACCAAGATCTAGACATATTGACCCCATTTAGGAAATAACTGCCTGCTTATTTCTGAGGAGAATTATGCTAGGAAAGATTATGGATGTTTCCATGTTTGCAGTGACATGTTCACTTAGCATATTTGATGTTAGGATTTAAGACAATACACTAGTAAATAAACTAGGGAAGGGAAGGCCAAGAAAGCTGCTGGAATGCTTGTCATATTTGAAGTATGCAAGTTGGCACATGGTTTGTTTAAGCCCTGAGATCTTTGTGCAATGATGTGAATTAGTTCATTGCAATGTGTCCCAGTGATTCCTTAATAGCAGATGAGGCAGGGATTTAAATTGAATATTACAACCTGTAAATGAAGAAATAGGAATAAGGATATTTCTTAGGTTGAATGGTATGGAACCAAGATGATTCCAGTAAATGAAATTGTTGCAAATAGATAATTATGTTTGCATGATTATGTATGCAAGTGAAGGAATGATAAATGAATATATCATACCTGAATCAACTTAATTATATTATGTTATAATAATTGATTGCAGAAATTTGCTTAAATAACAAGTTAGTACCCTTATATTCTCTATTGCTTAATATCATGAATGAATTGATGTTACTCATACCAGATCATAGATCTGACCCTTGTTTGCTCATGGCATATGGGGTGTCTCATTTTAAAATGAGGCAGCCACTTATGTTCTTTCAGGTAACCCAGGCACTAAGTAAAAATGAAGTTATGGCTTTTATGGAGGAGTGAATGAACATGCTAGCTAGTTTCAATAAGAGCTTAAATTGATTATATATGCATGTATCCAAGAAAATTTTTATGTTTCTAAGATTTCCAGTCATGTATTGAATATTTTATGGTTAGTGATCATGTTGCCCTTATGTTCTGTAAAGTGTCAGATTAAATTTGTTGGTCTGTTGAAATTGTTGTGTGTTAGGGTTTGATTTGTTTTTGAAGTAAGGTCTGAAACATAAACAAGAGAAATATGCTCAAGTATCAGCTATAAAAATCTGGTAAGAAATATACAATTATGTGAGCTACTGTACTGCATAACTTATATATGTATTAGCTAATCTTGAGACATAACATAGCACTGAGTTTTAGAACAAAATCTGGATTTAGCAGGAAGTAAACTTAAAAAGGATCTTATTATCTTTTACTGAAATGCTTTGTGAATAAGTTTGAATTCATTTCTGAATTGTATGGAGGAGAGTAAAATGTTTTCCTAAAGCTTTAGACAGAATGCAATGAAAGGTATCTCCATTGCTTTGAACTAGTGTGGCAGATACAGGATTCATGAGTTATCCAGCTTCAAATAAATGAAGTATTGGTTGATCATGATAGATTGTATTCTGAAAATAAAAATGCATTTCAAAGTTTCACCCAGTTTTCTGGTAAATGAGCAGAGGTATTGACATGTACATGTATATCTGTGTACATGTTGATATTAGAGCAAAAATATAAATATAAATTCCTAGATCAGTCGTAGGAATGGGATACAAAAATAGTAAAGTAAGAAGAATTGTTTTGTATGTTAGGTTATAGGCAAAAATTGAATATATATGTACAATTGTAGGTATGTATCAGATTTCTAACCATACAGGAGAAAAATAAAAAGAAAAACCAAAAATTGTGTTTGAACCAACCAGCATAGCACTCGAACTCGTGACCTTTCATGTATAAGTTAGGCGCGTTTCCATTACGCCTAGATGTTGCTTGTGTTCACTTGGGATCCACTTTCTTTTATACTGAATTTGATATTATCCAGACTTTAACATAATCATCTATATTAAAAGCTTGTTTACCACTGATTATTACTTGATCATTTCTAAATCCTAATGACAGACTAAAGTACATATTTTTAGTGGATTTTATGGCCAAAAATCTGAATACAATAATTTATCTGAATTGCTGAAAATCTAAACCAAACAGAATGTTCTTGTACAAAAAAAAAAATAAAGTATATACTCTGAATTTAGACAAGAAGAACACATACATCTTCATATGTATGTGTATGTTATTAGATATACACTGATATATTTATATTGGTAAGTTATTTTGATCCTGGATATATTTTGTTTATTGGAAAAAGAAAATGACCTTGGAAAATATGTTTGTAATGAATGATATATCAATATATCATCTCATAGCAAAAAAAAAAAATCCTTATGAAATTAGGGTGGAAATAGGAGGGTCATTTCAGCTTTGGGACCATTTTTTTCCCTCCTAGTGCGTACAGTCAAGGCTTTCTAACATCCCCGACCATCTTTTGCTTCCGTGCATCTCCTCAAGTCTTGCAATGTTTTATATTTATTCGAAGACCTTAAGTACTCAAGGCCTTAAGCATCAATGATCGCCTTGATAACTATTTTTCAAAGTCTCCAATGTCGTACGCTCGGCGATTTTAAGTGTTTCATCACATGCATCCGTAGGGATGCCATACGTCAACATTCTCATTGCAGTGGTCATATTTTGGACTTTAAATAAACATTGATTTTTGGCTGCGTATTTTTTGAACGTGAATTACTTATTATTAGCATTTACCTTCAAGATTCTTTTGAATAATGAACATCAATCTTCTAAAAAACATATTCGAGTCGTAAGTTAGATTGTTATCAAAGTAGTATTTCATCAAAATTTTGTGGTAAACAAAACGGTTTGTAACAACCCAAATTCCAATGGTTCGGATTTTTCGCAAAAATGCTAAAAACTAAGCCCACTGAAGCCCGAGTTGGGTATCTGGTATCCTGCAAATAGACAAAGACAAATATATTAGAGCTCAATAATTTATCTCACAGCGGGATTGACTAAAATATAATAGTAAGTAAATACCCATCCAAATAATAACACTTTCTAAGCAAGTGTCATAAAGCTGAGAAGTCTCTGCCATCTACCTAACCTGTAGGATGTTATGAGGAGGGGGTCAGAACAAAAGTTCAGGTGAATGAATAAATTATATATTTCTAGGCTTTATTCTACATATATCGTTTTATTTCCATTTACTCTTATATTAGGTTCATTAGGTTACAATACTCTCGCCTCTATTCATAAACCGTGCCCATCTACTCCATAGTAGATTAAAACCTAATAACTAATATATACATATATGTAGCTATATGCCCAATGACCATATTGGTTCTAGGTACCACCCATTGTACCTTCCGTATCCTCCTCGAAAAGGGCTCCATCGTCTTGCTTCGAAAGCGTTACGTAACTACATCTGTAAAGGACTGCTTCGTAAAGCCTACAATACAGATGGTCCATCGTCTTGCTCCTTAGCTATATCTGTAAAGGATTGCTTCGTAAGGTCTATAATACATATACTCCATCGTCTTGCTCCGCAAGTGTTCCGTAGCTACATCTGTAAAGGACTGCTTCATAAGGCCTATAATACAGATGCTCCACTACTTACTATGAAAACGTAAATCGCGTCCGCACTAGTCTATGCCAGTGCTCAGACATCCACAATGTACCACCCAGTGCGTACATTGAGGACTACGTGATCGTTCTGTCTACTATCTGAATCCCGCCAACAAGGTCTACCTTGTATGGAATTCAGTCGAGGATTTTCTGTATCTGTAAAGGACTGCTTCATTAAGCATACAATACATATATTCTAGTTGGTTTGTCTCTTTTTCATCGTGGCTATGGCCCCACGCAGCCACCCCTCAACTAACCGAAAGACTTCTAAAGAGTTAAGTGGTCGTGCCTTACTGCAAACAATCTAACATCCAAATGGCGGTGCCCCTCATCCAATGTCTCGATAGTGAAAGAATCATTGGCCTGTTGGTTTAACTCTAGTCTTTCCCGAAATCGCTCTTGGTCTTGATGCTGGCCGATATCCGCATGCGACTATCCTTAAACTTATTTGCAAGTACCGGACATACGAATACCCTACTTCAAACACCAAGCCCTTCTGACTGCCTACAAAGGTCTGCTTCGTTAGGCCTACAATGCAAATGCAGTCAAGGCATACTCTCTTGATGGAACACCTACAGACCTGCCTCCAGGGGTGCAACTTCGTTAGGCCTACCCAAAGGGCCATCCTAGAGTATCCTCACGTCCCGTTGAAGTCTCATACTTCCTTGAAGCCCAAAATACTAAGTTGGACGTGCTTCTCCATTTCTAAAATCCGTGATGAACTGCTTCGTTAGACGCTTTATCTTTTGGGCTGCTCCAAATGCATCTCGATTCTTTTATTAGACCATAAATCTAATCTTTTAATTTGCGCTTAGTTTACTTTCTTATTCTATTGGCTACTTATTTACCCTAATTAGCATATTCTTGCCATCGTCTCACCTCTATCTATTGTGAGATTTCCATTTATTTAATAGGGAATGCTGTTGGTATGAGCCACATTCATTATCTTGGTTATTTAACTTAATATAAATCTTAAGTTCATTAAAATAAGCCTCTTTTATCATTCTTGCTTTATTTGCTTATTGACTTAATATAAATTATTTAAATAAGCTTCTACCATTATTATTGCTCATTAATTTATTCAAAGTCTCAAAATAAACTTTTCCGTTCTTATTACTTAATTATAACTTATGTTATAATTCTACCTGTAACTATCATTTTCTCTTCTTTTATCGTCCGTGCATAATTCCACCATCTCTTTTTTGTTCTAATCTACCTTCTTTTATTATGATATAGAATATTATTTTATTCTCTTATATTATATAATTCGCTTATCATAATAACTATCTTCTTAAATAGTCTGCGCAGTGAATGTAGACCTAGATTCATTATCGTTTACAGTTTCAAGTTCTTATCTAATAATTTACTTGATTCATGTCATACTTTGCTTTATTATCTTCTATTCTAGGAAGTAATTCTATTTTATTTGGTTGGTTATGAAAACTATATTTAAAAATCCATTTCCATATTTTAATATTAAATAATACTATAAACAATAATCCGTAATTGCTAGATATTTCTTTTACTATTTTGGAATAGTGTAAATTACAGTGGTTTCTCTATTTTACACTAATTCTTTTTTTCTTTCTTTAATTCTAGCAATTACGTTCATTGTTGTCTTTTAAATATTAAATTATAGAAATATATCCTATTTTCTAAACCAACCAATTAACCTTTTAGTTACTCCCAAATCCAGTTATTAGATTAATTAACTTTTCTCATTTTAACGTAATTTATTACAGTAATTCCATTCCTCAAACTTTTATTACTTTACATCTTATTTCCTTCATTTCAGTATTCTTAATTATTTAATCCATATTCACGTTTAATCTATTATAATCCATACGCAAAGAAAAAGAAGAAAATAGAAGAAGAATGATGCATGCATAGAAATCCAAAACGTAGAAACAGATGTAAATAAATACTAATACTGTAAATAAACTGTAAATTCCTTATAGTTCAGCATAACTTAATTAATAGGATTAATTATTGAATAAAATTATCTAAATGGGAATTTAACGATAATATATCTTAAACTTAAAAGATATATAAATAAATCCACTCACCTGATGTCCTTAGCTTTGTCTGTGCTCAACTTGACTCCATGGTCCTTCTGGATCCCCCTCTAAGGTGCATAATATTTTAATTTAGAAGATCTTCTTCCTAGAAATATTTTCTTTTTAGGGTCCAGCCTTTTGGCCAAGGACCCAAAGAAATATTTTCTGTTTAGGGTTCAACCTTAGGCCAAGAACCCATTGGGAGAAATCTAATTGTGAGAAAAGAGCTAAGCCTAGGGTTCTATTTATAGGGGAGCTTGGGGATCTCAGACCGTTGGATTCTTGGATTGAACCTGGAGCCACCACGTCACAGGGTCGTTCGGAGCCATAGGATCGAAGAACGTATGGCTCAGATCGCGTTTAAAACCAAAAATACGTCATTGTACGTACCTGGATGAGGCTTCGTCTAGGCCGTATGCGGGACGACCGGGCGGTCGACAGCCTATAGCCACCGGTCGACCGCGCGGTCGACCTTGGGGCTATTTGGGTCGACCTTCTGGTCGATCCATAAACGTGTGTGTGTGTGTGTGTGTGTGTATTCATTTTCTTTCCCGCTTTTGTTTCGTTTGTAACTTCTTCATATTGGCTCAGATTTTGACAAGTATATGAAAACTGATCAGAAAATCGCCCCGAACGCAATGGTACAAGTTCCGAAGCCATATTCTGAAAACTCCAAAATTATTTATTTTCATTGCTTATCGTCATTCGTTAAATTCTAACTATATAAAAATGTGGGGTGTTACATTCTACCACCCTTAGGAAATTTCGTCACCGAAATTTGACAAGGGTAAAATTTATGTAATCCCTCGCATTAATTACAATCATTTTGTGTACATCCAGTTTTGCAACCATCCGTGCTTTTGTACAAAAGTGCTTTCCAAGACAAAATATATACATGTACATAAATTTCTAAGCGGTACCTCCTATATGAATGCTTTCTACTTTTAAAATTTCACTTTCAAAACATGATGCGCACAACCTAAATATACTTGCAATTTCTATATGTGCAATTTTTTTTGAAAAATTAAAACATTTTTCACCCAATTTTTCCCACACTCCCATTGAATAGGGGTGTAGTTCAACAAATTTTTCATCCAAATCCTAACACACAATTTTTAATATTCGAATTTCAGAAAAATCTAATTTTTTAAATTCTATTTCTTATGTTAGAAAGAAGGCAGAAAACGGAGAAACTTCATATTTCTCTGATTTTTTTACGCACGTCTTTCCCCGTACTTGGAATTTTAAGTTGCTATCCTATAAAAATCCCTTTCTATTTTTTCCAAGCACGGTTTACATAAGAAAATAAAATTTTAAATCTTTAGTTGACGTTTCAGTTGCTTTCTTTAAATTTGTTATTTTCCTTTTAGTTATCTATTCATCTTTTATATTCCATGCACAAAAAGGAACATTTACTGCAATGGATAAGGGTTTCAGTATATGCAGTCTCTATCTAAAAAGACAACTATGCTTGGGGAAATTTTCTCTTTACCTTACATTTTTCCGCAACTAAGGTCTACCTATCCCAACCACGTGTGTCTTATCATGTTACTAATATCATTTCACTATTCTTCTATAGTCTGCACACATAAAGCAACATTTCTAGGTTTTTGCTAGTGTCACATACACCTTACGGGAACTTTTATTATTATTAAGAGTAATTACTGCTATATCCTTATACTTTTCCCATTACACCTATGAAATAATTTCTATCTACTCCATATTTAAAAGTCTGATTTGGTTTGGTATTTATCAAATTTTCTTCAAAAATTAAAACTTCTAAATTTTATCTTTTCAAAAACTTATTTACTTTTCCACCAAACCATCTTTTTTTTAAACATGTCTTGCTTGTTCTTAAAACATTTTTCTTTTTTCTTGACTTTAAAAAAATGTCCTCACATGTTTTCAAAATATCCTTTGTTTTTTTTGTTTTTTTATAGATTTTCGAATTTACTAAAACTGGGGTAAATAAGAATAATTATTTTATCAAAAATCTCTTAACTTTCCTACTCTTTCAATTACTTAGCCTTGAAGGAGTTACTAACTTACTACACCTAATGGTTTTATACTTTAATGTATTGGAATTACTTTCTCTTGTGAGAAACCATTAACGGTAAAACCTTATGTGAATCCTTTGAAGGAGGATTTCATGTTTATGTGAAATTATAAGGAATTTATTTTATATTTTATCGAAATAGGCTATACAAAATATGGCGCTTTCCATACCTTGTACATCTCTTTAACGTATTCCTTATAGCTTGCACAAAACATCTTTATTTGTGATTCATAGAAAATTATATCATTATTCATTTCATTCCAATAGATTAAGGTATGTTTACTCTATATTTACTTACGTAAGATATTTCCTACTAAATTCATTAATTTATCGTACATTATTTTTCAAAAGAACTCATTTTTAAAACTTCTTTATAACTAGAAAATATTTTCATGTGCTTATTTAAATAATAAGTGTACATACAAACCACTTTAGAAATTATCTCCAAAACTCATTTGGTCAAAACAGATGTTGCGTAAAACACCATTACTGCAACCCAAAAATACTAATATATGGATTCAATTAAAATAAATATTAATAAATCCCGTATGTTATTTAAAAACATTTACTTTGGGAGTCACATACTATAACAATAGTGTCATAGTCTATGCTTCCTTTATTTTTACTGAAAACATTTATTACAACAATAAATGTTGCAACCTACGTTTTCGATACTTAACACACTCTAGGTTTTTATATTTAAAATCATTGTTTACCTACAAAGAAACTAGCGAGCTATAGATGCTCTATAATTCTTCAAAAAGAATTTCACTTTTAACAAAATTTACATCATATAAAAACCAATTTAAATTTCATACCACTTATTTTTTCAAAAACCCAATATTTACTTCCTCAAATATATTAAAAATTATATTTTTAACCTTTTTAATACAAAAGTTTCATTTTTATTCGGTTAGACATAAAGTGGATTTTCTTCATACTAAAACCTCTTATTCTTCCTAAAATAAAAACACTCTCCCTACTATCCCTAAGGAACTTTCCTACTTCCTAAAACATATGGATATAAATTTTCTCTCAAAACATGGCTTATTTGTATGCTATAAATTGGTAATAACATAGGGCTCTACATACTTGGGTCATCCCAAACCCAACTAGCTAACTATGCATAAATATACTTCTAAAAACTTTCTATATGTTAAAATCTATGGTTGGGGACTATTTGGATTTTAGTACATAATATATTTATATTTTATCCGAAAATACAAATACGTTCACTCACTATCTATCTAGGAATCCTAAACCTAGGCTCTAATACCAAATGTAACAATCCGAATTCAAGTGGTCTGGATTTTTCACAAAAATGCTAAAAACCAAGCCCATTGAAGCCCGAGTTGGGTATCTGGTATCCTGCAAATAGGCAAAGACAAATATATCAGAGCTTAATAATTTATCTCACAGCGGGATTAACTAAAATATAATAGTAAGTAAATACGCAGCCAAATAATAACAATTTCAAAGCAAGTGTCATAAAGTTGAAAAGTCTCTGCCATCTACCTAACCTGTAGGATGTTATGAGGAGGGGGTCAGAACAAAAGTTCTGGTGAATAAATAAATTATATGCTTCTAGGCTTAATTCTACATATATCGTTTTATTTCCATTTACTCTTATATTAGGTTCATTAGGTTACAATACTCTCGCCTCTGTTCGTGAACCATGCCCATCTACTCCATAGTAGATTAAAACCTAATAACTAATATATACATATATGTAGCTATATGTCCAATGACCATAGTGGTCCTAGGTACCACCCATGGTACCTTCTGTATCCTCCTCAAAAAGGGCTCCATCGTCTTCCTTCGAGAGCTTTCCGTAACTACATATGTAAAGGACTGCTTCGTAAGGCCTACAATACAGATACTCCATCGTCTTGCTCCATAGCTATATATGTAAAGGACTGCTTCGTAAGGCCTACAATACAGATACTCCATCGTCTTGCTCCACAAGCATTCTGTAGCTATATCTGTAAAGGACTGCTTCGTAAGGCCTAAAATACAGATGCTCCATTACTTACTATGAAAATGCAAATCGTGTCCGCACTAGTCTATGCCAGTGCTCGGACGTCCACAATGTACCACCCAATGCGTACATTAAGGACTACATAATCATTCTGTCTACTATCTGAATCCCGCCAACAAGGTCTACCTTGTATGGAATTAAGTCGGGGATTTTCTATATCTGTAAAGGACTGCTTCGTTAGGCCTACAATACAGATATTCTACTTGGTCTGTCTCTTTTTCATCGTGGCTATGGCCCCACACAGCCACCCCTCAACTAACCGAAAGTCTTCTAAAGAGTTAAGTGGCCGTGCCCTACTACAAATAATCTAACATCCAAATGGCGGTGCCCCTCATCCAATGTCTCGATAGTGAAAGAATCATTGACCTGTTGGTTTAACTCTAGTCTTTCCCGAAATCGCTCTTGGTCTTGATGTTGGCCTATATCTGCATGTGACTATCCTTAAACTTACTTGCAAGTACCGGACATATGAATACCCTATTCCAAACACCAAGCCCTTCTGACTACCTACAAAGGTCTGCTTCGTTAGGCCTACAATGCAAATGCAGTCAAGGCATACTCTCTTGATGGAACACCTACAGACCTGCCTCCGGGGGTGCAACTTCGTTAGGCCTACCCAGAGGGCCATCCTAAAGTATCCTCATGTCCCGTTGAAGTCTCGTACTTCCTTGAAGCCCAAAAATACTAAGTTGGATGTGATTCTCCATTTCTGAAATCCGTGATGAACTGCTTCGTTAGACGCTTCATCCTTTGGGCTGCTCCAAACGCATCTCAATTCTTTTATTAGACCCTAAGTCTAATCTTTTAATTTGTGTTTAGTTTACTTTCTTATTTTGTTGGCTACTTATTTACCCTAATTAGCTTATTCTTGCCCTCGTCTCACCTTTATCTATTGTGAGATTTCCATTTATTTAATAGGGAATGTTGTTGGTATGAGCCACATTCATTATCTTGCTTAATTAACTTAATATAAATATTAAGTTCATTAAAATAAGCCTCTTTTATCATTCCTGCTTTATTTTCTTATTGACTTAATATAAATTATTTAAATAAGCTTCTACCATTATTATTGCTCATTAATTTGTTCAAATTCTCAAAATCAGCTTTTCTGTTCTTATTACTTAATTATAACCTATGTTATAATTCTACCTTTAATTGTCATTTTCTTTTCTTTTATAGTCCGTACATAATTCTTGCATTTCTTTTATGTTCTAATCTGCCTTCTTTTATTACGATATAGAATATTCTTTTATTCTCTTATATTATATAATTCGCTTATCATAATAACTATCTTCTTCAATAGTCTGCGCAGTGAATGCATATCTTGGTTCATTCATACTTTGCTTTATTATCTTCTATTCTAGGAAGTAATTCTATTTTATTTGGTTGGTTATGAAAACTATATTTAAAAATCCATTTCCATATTTTAATATTAAATAATACTATAAACAATAATCCGTAACTGCTAGATATTTCTTTTACTATTTTGGAATAGTGTAAATTACAGTGGTTTCTCTATTTTACACTAATTCTCTTTTTCTTTCTTTTATTCTAGCAATTACGTTCATTGTTGTCTTTTAAATATTAAAGTATAGAAATGTATCCTATTTTCTAAACCAACCAATTAACCTTTTCGTTACTCCCAAATCCAGTTATTAGATTAATTAACTTTTCTCATTTTAACGTAATTTATTACAGTAATTCCATTCCTCAAACTTTTATTACTTTACATCTTATTTCCTTCATTTCAGTATTCTTAATTATTTAATCCATATTCACGTTTAATCTATTCTAATCCATATACGAAGAAAGAGGAGAAAATAGAAGAAGAACGACGCTTGCATAGAAATCCAAAACGTAAAAACAGATGTAAATAAATACTAATACTGTAAATTTCCTATAGTTCAGCATAACTTAATTAATAGAATTAATTATTGAATAAAATTATCCAAACGGGAATTTAACGGTAATATATCTTAAACTTAAAGATATATAAATAAATTCACTCACCTGACGTCCTTAGCTTTGCCTGTGCTCAGCTTGGCTCCATGGTCCTTCTGGATCCCCCTCCAAGGTGCATAATATTTTAATTTGGAAGATCTTCTCCCTTGAAATATTTTCCTTTTAGGGTCCAGCCTTTTGGCCAAGGACCTAAAGAAATATTTTCTATTTAGGGTTCTGCCTTAGGCCAAGAACCCATTGGGAGAAAATCTAATTGTGAGAAAAGAGCTAAGCCTAGGGTTTTATTTATAGGGGAGCTTGGGGATCTCAGACCGTTGGATTCTTGGATTGAACCTAGAGCCACCACGTCACAGGGTCGTTCGGAGCCATAGGATCGAAGAACGTATGGCTCAGATCGCGTTTAAAACCAAAAATACGTCATTGTACGTACCTGGACGAGGCTTTATGCAGGCCGTATGCGGGTCGACCGCCCATAGCCACCGGTCGATCGCGCGATCGACCTTGGGGCTATTTGGGTTGACCTTCTGGTCGGCCCATAAACGTGTGTGTGTGTGCATATTGTTTTCTTTCCCGCTTTTGTTTCGTTTGTAACTTCTTCTTATTAGCTCGGATTTTGACAAGTTATATATGGAAACTGATCAGAAAATCGCCTCGGATGCAATGGTACAAGTTCCAAAGTCATATTATGAAAATTCCAAAATTATTTATTTTCATTGCTTATCGTCATTCATTAAATTCTAACTATATAAAAATGCGGGCTGTTACATGGTTGTTCGATGTATTTACATCCTATGATCAAACCAGCGTGCCTCCAAGAAGCGATCCATATGCTTCATTATAAGCTTTAATTATCTCCAAATTTTCTTCTTATTGTTGTCTTGCATAAAAGTCTTCATCCGAGTCATCGTCGAATTGCATGATAGCTTCGAAGAAGAAGTTTTAGTTAGTTGTTATCGATAAACAAGTTCTCAAATTTTTTTCTAAAGAGAAGATATTTGCGTATCACATTATATAGGTGGTGCATTGTCTCATGGTTACATGGTGGTCTTGATGTATTTTGTCAACATCTGAACGTTTAAGAGAAAACTTAACGATCAACAACAATGCTTTGTCAACCGAGGGAATGTGTACTTGTTGTCCATTCAACTTGTCTAAACAAACACACTTGTGTTTGTTCAAACATGTACCAATCCATTCCCCTATCCACACTGCATCAAAAACAACCGTTAAACTACAAACTAGTCATCCATTTAACTTGTCTAAACAAATACACTTACTTGTGTTTTTTCTAAAACAAGGACCGATCTATTCACCTATCCACATGACATCATCAACGTCTTTCAGATCATGCATTTGTCATCCATCCAACTTGTCTAAACAAACACATTTGCACTTGTTCAATTTTGTCTTATTTTGATGTCACATGGTCGGTAGCACACTCCTACATCTGATGTATTGGCATTTTCCTTCTTCTAGCACTACAAATTCAACTTGTGAGATTAACTTATCAAATATAGAGCTATATAACTATAGTGGATCATAGTCCTATTTGCCTTCCTTCATCATATAATTGTGAAGGTTCGAACGAGCACCGCAACCCTTTGAATCCAGTAGTGTTGGAAACTCTAATTGATTTTTATATTAAGATGCAGGAAAGACACTTTGAATATTCACATGAGCACAAATGGGAACTAAAAGAACTTAGAATACAAGAAGGTGAATAGAGATGTCATGAAGAACAACAAATATGTTAACAAAGACACAATTCGAGAAGATAGGATAGATAAATCTAACAACCGGTAACAAATCAAGAAGGAATTCACCTCCAATTTACTACTGATGTGGATGGGTAGTCAAATTTTTTTTGTTATTAGAATTGGAAATGACATAGGTCATCATCATTTAAGATGCTCCTTGTACAAAAATGGATGTGGGTTTTAGGAGTGGATTGACGAATCTTTTCATCAGAGACCATCAATTGCCATACAGAACTAGAGCATCAGGTTACTTCATTTCATAATTTCTCTATGACAATCGAGAATGAGATAAAGTACGCTACAGATTTAGGATGTTCGCAACCAAAACTGATCTTTAAATATTTACGTTTATATATTTGTTTAAGTAGGGTAAATTATGTTTGTATTATGGTTAGGCGTGATTAAGTATAAACATATATAATTAATACGTTTATATAGGATGCATTAAGAGTTTACAGATTGTAAAAAACATTGTTAACAAGTTAAGAACCACTACTGCTCTAGACAGAGGTTCTAGAGGTTATGCGTTCGAATCCTTGTGACATCAAAATGAGTTATTAGCTTAAATAAAGTAACACTTATTCTAAAAAAAATTGTTAACAAATCACTAACAAAGATAAACAACACAGCAAACAAAGATATACAACAATCACAGACAAACTAGAAAGAAATCACAAATAACGTTCATGCCTTAATTTGCTATTCAAATTGTGTAATATAGCAATGCCAAAGCTGGTATGTGATAGAGTTGGCATGATATGTGATAGAGTTAGAGGTTTCCCCAGGGGCAATTATGTTACTTGTTACATATATCTTACTCAATAACCAATCTTGTTCATAATAAAGTTGTTTGATTTCTATAATATACTTTGTTATATTATGATACAATTAATTAAGTAATTAATTTAAAATATATATAAATAGAAAAATCAATAAATGATATGGGATGTTATAGTAATTATAATATGTTATAATCATGAGAAATTTACCACATTAAAAGAAAATATTATTTAATTATGCATAGTCAAGATGTTTCGAGAGGGGATATCAATATATCTGTTGAGGCTACAATACATAAAGCTCTCCAAATGTTAGGCAGTGTATTACCGTTGGCTATTGAGAGCACCAAGGAGTTACATACCGATAGTTATTGGATAACCATGAAATGACCCATTCGAGTTTCCTATTGGTTAATAATAACTAAGGTCAAAAATCTCGAAGTGACGATGTTACATAGTTTCCTCGACTTGAAAATACCGTGGAACTTCAATATGAATATCCCACCATGATTATAGTTAAATCATGACATGATGATCCATTAAGGGATTCTAGTTGGGCTGAGCTGAAACATTGGAACTGAAACACTATTCAATAGAGAATTCGTCTCCTCAATTATAAGAGGTTAGTATCACGGTCAGCTCAAAGTCAAGTATCTGGCCAGAGCAGTACGGTTAATAATAAATATTATTATTGAACCAATGATTTTGTGTTTGGACTAATCGAGTTGAATGTGGACGTTGTTGGAATTTTGACCAAAATCAAATTTCATAATTCCTAAAGTTATATAGTTTTGACGAGGAGAATTGATGTGAGCAATCGTTACCACCGCGTATCGCTTAAAATAGTACAATTGGATTTTACCAAAAAGATGTGTATGCGATAAATTTAGTCAAAATATCATGCCACTATTTAAGCTGATCTATGAACGTTAATATTCGAATTGTTCAATACTAATCGTTCACCGAATTTACATCTTGGAGTCGCACAACCTTAATGATAAATACTTCAAAACACTGTATGATTTAATTAAATTATAACTATTATAAATTAATTAAATTAGTTAATATTTATGAAATATTAATTATTAATTTTTATTTTATTTTTGAATGCCATTACTATTTGATGAGATGCGCATATAAAAGTATATAAGCACATGGCGATATGCGATATCGATAATTTAAATTGATTAATTACTAAATGTGTTTGGGAATTTTTAAAGGCCCATCAAGGATAGGGTGCAAAAGAGGAAGGGTTTAAATGTTCAAAATTGTTTTGAAGTGGTATTAAATGTACGAGTAAAAAAGGGAGAAAAGTCCTCCACCTTTTCCTCTTTTAAATGGCTACTTAAACATAATTAATTTTCATTATTTCTCCTCCTCTTCCACTTCATTTTCAGTCAAAAATTCATGGCTTCATAGCTATTGAAATCCCAAATGTAAATCAAAATAAAATTGAATCAATACAAAGTGGTATTCGTCTCTAGATCGTAGCAAAATCCAGAGATCGATTTGGGTAAATTTAGAAGTTATTCAATCATTCAAGATATGAATCTTAAGCTACTTCATAAGGTAATTATCCAATGTCATTTTTACTGTATATTACATTATGTTAGTATAGTTTAAATCCTATATGTTATACAATGAATTTATACGTGCCTATGTTATCTAATCTATAATTTGATGTTGTTTTACAAGTTAATGTTTAATAAAAAAACATTCAGAACAACATTATATTGAAATGGTTTTCTGCCATAACTTCAATGTTTTTTGGATTAAAACTATTGTTAATTAGTTCAAATAATTTTGCAACATACTATATATGTATATAAGTAAGTAAGCTACATGTATTATTTGTGTAAATTTTTTATACAATTAAATATAAGTTCTATGTACATTATTTTCAATTATAAAACACATTTTTATTATTTGTATATATACGTTATTTTAATTTAAAGTTTATAAGAGGACTTTTGTTTAAGGTCATATATCTAATCCTGAATTCCTTTTAACCCAAATTTAGATTTCAAATTATTAGTTTTAAATTTTAAAACACATAAAATTAGTTATAATTAATTTTAATATGAGTAAGGGTTTGAGTATTCAAATGAGATTTTAAAAGGAAAACAAAAGAATGAGTAAAGGAAGGAAAAAGGCTTCCACTTTTTTCCCTTCTTAAATACCTATTTAAACTCATTTATTATCATATTATAGATATGTGTTAATTTTTGTTAAAGACGTCCACCTTTTCCTCTTCTTAAATGCCTACTTAACTTCATTTATTATCATATTATAAAAATATGTAAACTATTGTTAATTAGTTAAAATAATTTTTAACATATTATATGTAAATATAAGTAAACCATGTGTGTTTGTATATGTATATAATTATTTTGTATGATTTCAAAAATAAAATTATGGATAAAAAAGGCATATAAAGAGTTTAACAACCCGCATCTTGATGGGCACAAATTTTAACTAAATCGAAACTCAAGTCAATTAGGGCATGGATAATCGGTTTTGGTAACCTGTAATATACACAAGTATATCAGACTGCGATCAATATAAACTCATAGCGGAATAGAAAAATAGAATAGAACATAAATATTGACTGAGACTACTACCTTGGAACCAATAGTATTCCTTGGATATCTAAGTACCTATTCAGTGCCGAGCATGAATAAGAAGACTTTACCATCCACCATCCCGTCTTGCACCAGTTCCCTGTCCATCTAAATCTATCATGTGGGTTGTAATGAGAAGGGGGTCAAAACAACGTTCTAGTGACTGGAAAATTTACGTACTTTACCTATAACACTAATTTATGCCGATTGATTTCCAATTAAGTGTTATGTCTATTATTTACAACTAATCCGTTCAATCCTATATGCGTGTACGATATGCCTAACCTCCTTTGAGACATAATTATACATATATGTCTATTTACTTATATATCTAAACAATGTACTACCCAAAAACACTGGCCAGGATGTAGACTCAATGGCCATTTAATATCTTAATCCCCAAAGCAGGCCCTCCGCAATGGAAACGCTAGTCAATCGGTCCTAGCTACAGAGATCGATGACCCCTACATATGGTTTTATAATTTGTAATTTGATTTTCTAACTACTAACACATCTCAAAGACTAATCTAAGGGTTAACTAGCTCACCTCCGACAAACAAATGACTAACCAACTAACTTTGAGGTTTGTGCGTATCCCATATGGATTCTACACTAGTAGAAGGCGAAATCCGTCAAGGCATAACTGAGCCTTTGCTAACGACCGCTCAGGACCGCTGGTTGTCTTAGCATATATGCCATCCATACTACTAAATACCGGTCCAACAAAAATACTGACATAACCAGCTGACCTTTCACAGCTGACATCCCATTTAGACTAACCTAATGTAATTTAAGTAAAATGCCACATTCGGTTACTTAATGCCTCTTATTAGAAATAAAGCAGACCTCATTAGCTAATTAAATAGATTAAATTAATTAAAATAAGACTTAATTAATTAAATATAATTTGATTATTAAATACATTTATGCTTATATAAGTTAATTAATTATAACAGTTATTATCAAAATTAAAACCTATATAACTAAAATTATATAACATAAGAAATGTGGAACTGAAATAAACCCAATTCGGATTTTAGAAATAAGTACATACATAATTTACGTATACCGTGATTTTGGATGTGTCTGACATTCGAATCACGAGGATACTTCATAAGAAATACATTATTCCCTAAATTAGTATCACTTAATAAAAATATATTAAAGATTATGAATATTTGATATATAATGTTATCCTCTGCCATTTGTATATTTAGATTGCTTTTATACTCTCTAGTTGTAGAGAAATCAAGCTAGGGATGTTATGTGTAGTAATATTGATATATTGTTAGACGAGGTAGGATACATGCACGTATTTATTTAGAAAATTCAAGATATGTGCATTATACTTAGGCTTCCAAGAAATAGGGGGCATGAGTGAATAATTTCTTTCGATTTGTACTCAAGGTCAAGATTGAGATTAGGACGAGTACCACGGGTTAGAAGTTGTATATGATACAACTGATAAAGTGTTATCCATCGTTTATGGGCCTATGATTTGTTGAGAAAACTCGAGGTCAGCATCCAAAGCAAGCAAGTCCTAAGACTCACTAGAGAAATCAAAATATTTATATATTTTCTCTTAAGGTTTTGAAAAACATCAAAGTCTAGTGTGAACCTTATTAGAAAAATGAAATGATAACATTTAACCTTTAAAATATTGTAAGAATATATGCTATATAAGTCGAACTAATCTACTATGATAAATTTGTGTAATTAATATAATTGATGAAATGTTTATCAATTATAATATGCAGATGAACTGAATCAAGATTAACAAAATAAACATAAATATACACTCACCATTAAATATTGTAGCATGTTATCACTTCTTGACCCATGTAAGAGCCAAATAATACAACTACTAAATGCATTCGTACCTTGGTCACTTAAGAGTTTATTTGTACGAGACAGTGTATTGTCTTTTATGAGACCATGTATTGTCTTTTATGGATATATTATGTACATAGTTTTAATGATATTAGTTCATTCGAAATAAGTACACCATAATGCAAGATCGTGTATTTAATAAGATTGTTACAATAAAGACCTTGTTGTGTTAGTGTTAGATTTAGGAATTCGATCATTGAAATTTTAGTTTGATCGATTTACGTAAAGTATAACTTGGTAGATATACTTAAATGTTGAGGATGACCAGATACACTTTTGTAAAGAATACATTACAATCTAGTAAAGAGTTTCCTTTTTGAATGGTTCGATCATTTGGAAAGGAAATCAAATGTACGGGAGTGGATGTAACTTAAACCACAATTGGATGAAGAGAATGAATGGTCACTTCAACTTCATGAAGAGTGTAACAACCCAAATTCCAGTGGGTCCGGATTTTTCGCAAAAATACCCACAATTTCTCTCAATCTCGTATTATAAAATATCGTTATCGAATCAATAAAATCAATGAGAAAGATTGAGCCAGCTCATAACAATATCCAAATATAATCAATAATAAGTAGAACGTCTGCCTGTAAAGAATATGACGTCTGCCTAAGAAGGATACGGGGTTGACCATACTTGGACAGTCTCAGGTATAATCTTATCCATACATAATATATGTCTATCTACCACCCACATACATACACATACACCAAAACCAGACGAGAGACTGACAACACGTTTACTTGCCCCAGGAGCCACGCGAGGTATATATGACATGACTTCTATAGTCATCGGTTACCATTACCTCTTCCCTCTCGGTATCGTGACAATGATCCACCATAGACTCGACAACGCATAGCCACTTCGGTCATAACTATCGACTGTTGGCATCCATGACACAAGGGACAACCAAATCCAATGTTGCACATCAAATATAATACAATAACATTAGTGTCGCAATCGAGGGGACGACCTCCTTGATTAGGCCACCAGGGTGGAACTGGCCAATCTGGTTCACTCCCGAAACATAAAGCGAGCTGACCAATAGGTAGACAGACACATAGTATGCATATAATCTAATGCTATGTCTAGCCTCCACATATACTCACTGTAGAGAGCCACTCACAGCACACCCTTGTATGAGTGTCATCCATGAGCAAAGAATAACCAAATAAATAGCACAACAGTGTCCCATACCACCGTGCGTTATTAGTCTGCTTATTCAGTGCTTACACATCACACTCGCTCCTTTGATATTCTATACAATGAGTCCAAAGAATAAACGAAAAAGTGTTACCGAAAGTCTCATACCAGACGATATCACTAAATCATTTATTCTAATTCCTCTTCACATAGAATTATAACAAAAAATCATACCAAATATGTCATTACCGTATCATATCAAAATCATCAATCAAACCAAATATCAACGGTGAATTATTATATCATCGGAGTCAATGTAAAGAAGATAAGAAATCAGAAATCAGAAACTAATGTAAAAATAGATTATTCAAATAAATATAAATGAATGAATAATTATTTAATAATTAAACGTTCAAAACATATAATTTTTTGTATAAAAATAAATACTAAGAGATGAATAATGAATACGTCTTCTAGAAATAATTATCTAAACAAAATAAGAATGGATAATAATAATTATATATTCTAGAATTAAATAAATAATTAACTAAACTAAATGTAATAAACTCTTTATAAATAATAAAAAATTTCTTAATCCTTTTTAAAATTAGTCAATTATTAAATATTTACTAATGATTTCGGAAAACTCATTTTAAATTCCCAAAATAATTTATAAAGCTGAAATTACATGTAAAATTATTTTGTAATTTTCTATATTCAAATATTATTTTTAAACAATTTTGAATCATCCAAATTTATTTAATATTTATTTACAATCAAATAAGTCCATTTATTAAAACTGAAATTATAAATTAACTCCAAAAATATAAATTAACTAAAGCTTATACGTACATAGTTACATAAATAATGCACCAGCAAAACAAAACTTTATAACATAGGTTTAGAAATTGTAAATATAAGAGTTCCATCCTTTAATTCATCAACTACACACATGTATATGTGTGTGTCTATATATAGACACACTCACACACATACATGCATACGCCACTCATACATAAAAGCTCTCATGCATCATGACATGTGCAACAACACTTGGGAAAACGGCTTGGAAGTGTAGAGCAAAAGACATGCACAAGTAAAAATAAATCAGCAAATGCAAGTGCAAGTAAAAGTGCAGATCAATAGGCCTGTGCACATGGTACTTTAGGGCAAGGCATGGCAAGAAAATATTGGCATGCACACACACGGGTATATGCAATTCAGACATGCACATAAGTGGAGGTAAATGGCGCAACACACACACGCAAAGAAAATGACAACATACTTTTACTCTGCTCAAGCCAAGACAGCATCAAGAAAATCATCACAAATCACACACAAACCCAAGCACCAGCAAACCAGTTTGGCAATAAGCACAATGTAGCAACCTTAATATTAGTATGAACAAGAGGATGAACACACAACATATGCAAGCACCAGAATATAAAAGTGCAGCCATGTGCAATTGTGAAGTGAAATTCATTCATGTACACAAGGAAGTAATCAAAATCATCAAAAGGCATGTATAGGCAACACAATAGTATCATCAAGCACTTATATCAACATACAAGATCGTTGTAGATCACAAACATCAACTTAAACAAGAACAGATGCATAAACACAGTATACAAGAGTAGGAACCCGTACGTCATCATCACCAAACACAAGCAGTAATCAAGTTTCAACATCAGACAAGTGCACAACCTGAACACAAATAGATTACGATGAAAAAAACATCACCAGAAGATAGTGATCTCAAATCCGAAACCATCACAAATGAAAAATTCAAATTCATCGATAGTCAAAACAGTATACAAAAGTTAAATAAGATCTAATGGTAGAAAATGATATTGTTAGCACCAAAATTGGTCACTAACCTCGTTGAGAAAGTGTGTGTAGAGAGATAAGTGAAGAAAGTAAATTTAAACAGAGAACAATATGCTAAATTGAATGCAAAGATGAGAATACCATATTTATAGTGGTTCGGCGTAACTGCCTACGTCCACTTTGAAGTTAATCTTTTATTGCTTTACTTGATAACTGATTACAGATACAATCCGTTCACCAACTACTCGAATACAGTTGCTAAGTAAAGAGAATGAATCTTGAAAGCGGTAGAGTCTCCCCAGTGTTCTCCCAAAAAGGTCCTTTAACTGTGCCACTGCCTCTCTATTTATAGACAAAGATGGGTCGGACTTCCCTGGTGGGCCTGGCAGTTGAATACCTCGGCCCAGAAAGAGTGAGTTCTGTGTGCTGAACCATAGATGCCGAACAAACTGATGCCGAATAGACTGATGCCGAACGATGTCGCCATGCCGAACGAAGTGCTGTGCTGAGTGGAGAGTGCAGGCCGAGCAATAGTTGAAGCCGGTCAAGATTGGATGAATGTCGAACACCTCTGGATGTCAAACATCTCTAGATGCCGAACAGCACTGAATGCCGAACGAAGTGTGGATGTCGAGTAGTATGGAGCGCCGAACGACTCTGCCATGCCGAACGGTCCACGTATGCCGAACACTCTCGAATGCCGAACGATCCATGTATGCCGAACGCTCTGCCATGCCGAATGATCCATGTATGCCGAACGCTCTCGAATGCCGAACGATCCACGTATGCCGAACGCTCTGCCATGCCGAACGATCCATGTGTGCTGAACGCTCTCGAATGCCGAACGATCCATGTATGCCGAAGGCTCTGCCATGCCGAACGATCCATGTATGCCGAACGCTCTTGAATGCCGAACGATCCATGTATGCCGAACACTCTACCATGCCGAACACTCTAGAATGCCGAACGATATACAATACCGAACGACTCTTAATGCCGAACGGTATGTAAGTGCCGAGTGCCTAGTTGCCTGGTCAAACCTTCAGGTAAAACTTGTCCCCAAAGTGCATCATATGGTTAAACATGATGCGCTTTGAGTCATGAATCCACCGTGCTTTGCTTCATGCCGAGCACCCTGGATGCCGAACGACATAGCCGATGCCGAACAATGTCGTTCTGACTGGTTCTACCGGTTATAGTCTCTTCGACTTCCTCTCCTCTCCTATAAAAGCTGGCATTCTTCTTCTTCTTCTTCTCTTTTTCACTTTTTACCTCCGCGACCCTCCAAGAAACATAACTTACCTCCCTCAAATTTTATTCACCTCCTACGATCTTTCCTTCTTACTTCGAATCCAACAAGCTCTCTTCAATTAAGCTCGAACACTTTGTCAATCTTAAGTCCACAGATCTCCAAGCTCCTGCCGTTTCCTTCGGTAAGAAACTCTCGATTGTTTTCTCGAATTAGGAAGCATAACACAAAACTCGAACTCGTAAATTCTCCGTAGATTAAAGGAAGTAAGAGGCGTGTGGGTGATGAATTTAAGGTAAGGCCTAGTGAAGTGGATCGGCATGACCGTGGTTTGACACGGCTTGCCGAAAGACTTGGTCATGCTGGTCGGGAGAGATGGAGGAAAAGAGGAGAAGTGATGTTAAGGGCAGATGGCCGAGCGAATCGACTCGGCATGACTTGCTGCGTGCACTCATTTTCAAGCCGAACAGAAGAGAGGTCGAACAGAATTCTGGCCGGACAGAATTTTGGCCGGATAGAATTTAAGCCGAACATAATTCAAGCCGAACATAACTTAAGCCGATCAGAACTTAAGCCGAACAGAACTTAAGCCGAGCAGAACTTAAGTCGAATAGAATTTAAGACTAACAGAACTTAAGCCAAGTAGAACTTAAGCCGAACAGAACTTAAGCCAAGTAGAACTTAAGCCGAACAGAATTTAAGACGAACAGAACTTAAGCCGAACAAAATTTAGGCCGAACAGAATTTAAGCCGAACAGAATTTTGGCCGAACTTCTATTCACCTTGCCTAATCATATAACAAACACAAGGACAAGGACCTAAGCATACTAGCATATCGAACTAATCTGGATTGATAACTTCCTAGTTTCAATAATCACAAGCCTGAACTTAAACCAATAAAAATAGATTAAAGCTTTTAACATGCAGTGCCAATGTCCGAGTTCAAGATTGAAAACATTGCAATGCTGGCTTTCGGAGACGGTCATCGATGACGGTCTTCGAAGACGACAGTTCAAAGCTCAACTTCATACCATCAATTTTGTGACTTGTAACTTCTCAGCGTTTACACCTGAATGATCGCACTAGTTCACACACTACACGGGGGGAATATTCGTATTGTCAAGTCTAACGTCGATTATTTTTTAAGTATAGTTCGAACAGGTACTTTGCTAGATTCAATCTTTATTAGCGATGTCTAGGAAATCTAGCTCCACCACGATTTCAGACAGGCCTGGGCCGTCCTCCCAACGAGAAGTCGCAGATACTTCAAACCCATCAACTTCTCCTGCACATGACTTAGCTCCCGATGCTCTGGAGACAGCAATTCTCTTGGACAACCCTGTCGATTCACATGATTCAAAGATCAATGAAAGTACACTCCGTTGGATATGCTCTGTCCACGGAATCCCCTTTGATGATGTGCTAGTTCCATCGGGGCATGTTCGTCCACACTTGCCCCCAGTCGGATACACTGCTTGTAATAAATTCATGTGCTGGGTTGGCAGTGTGCCACCGTTCAACTTGTTTCTTCGGGATGTGCTGCAATATATTGACATTGCCCTATCGCAACTGCACCCGAACGACCATGCATTCCTCTACGGTACCTGCATCCTCTTCATGAATGTCTTCTCTAGGCTCCCAACTCCGGGAGATATCCGATACATATATTGCATCAAGAAGCGGAAGGATAGACCATCATTCATGTTTCTCGAGCCGCATAACAAATGTCAAATCTTAACCGGGGCGTGGACCAAGTTCGCCTTGTATAAACAGGAATGGTTTTATGTGCGTTGTCCTCCCGGCTTTGCGAGTAGATGGGTTGAAGGAAGTAAGCCTTTTTCTTGGTCTGTTACTCATGTTTAGTCGAAGCCGTACCTTTTCTAAACTTTACCCATCTTTTCAGGTATTAGCCCACGTCCTGATGGCCGCGAATATTCTGATGCCGTCGAAGCCATTCGAGCCCTCCCCGCCGAAGAATGGGACATTAGAAATCTCATTTCGAATGAGTCACTTACAAGGCTCGGACTGTTGACAGAAGGCCGTCGGATAAGCCTTCCTCAAGGCGTCACCATTCCCAGGCCTGGCTCTGGTAAAGGGGAAAAACAAGCTGAGTCTTCAGCACGCAATGCTCCTGATGCACTAGAAGAGGGGGAAATTAAGGAGACTGGGATGCCCGAAGTACAGGGCGAGAATATTAGTCCGTCTCGAGGACCGACGGTTGAAGTTCATGATATAGAAACGTCATCTTCCCCTTCGAAGGGAGAGAAGAAACTGACGCGCAAGCTGAGGAAGAAAATTGTGGGCGGAACTTCTAAAGTTACCCTTATGCCAATGGAAAAAGAAACTTCCACGGGGCACTTAGAAAGTTCTCTGAAGGGCTTGTCGAACCTTACCATTCCTGACTATTTACTCAACTACGGTTTCGACGATCCAGAGGCCCTCAAGCTTCATTCGCCCGCTAGAGGCGGTACGGGAGTTCAAGCCCAAGTCCAGGGAGATAAAACTCCAATTAGTAAAGAAACTGGTCCGTCAGGGGGAAACACTAGGACACACACGGACATGCGCACTTCACTTTGCACTTCAATCTTAACCGTCACCCTGATCTTTTCTAACTTGTTGTTATTCTCATTCTATGCAGGTGACATGGGACGCTCCCATGGATTTGATCGTCTCCACGGCTCTTCCATCTTTCACCACTCTGGCCGGGATTCGGGCCCCGGTAAACGCCGGGACAGGGACGACTACGGAGATCGAGACAATCGTCCCCGAGAGTCGTCTTATCGAAAGAAATCACACTCCCAGTCTTCATACTCTCGCGATCTTCCTCCTCAAACATAACCAGACAAAGAAAAATTTCGCAGAAGGGGTCTCAACCCGATGTTTCCCGAGATCAATATTCCGGTTCATCAAGCACACGACAATCTCGGGAACATCGTAAGAGAACTGAACTTTCAAAACCTCCTCCCCCTGTTCCTGTGGCAGACCCAACGATATTGGAGAAGCTGGTCGATCTTAAAGCTAAATTTCCCAAAATCTGCTTCGACGGTCTGAAGTTCCTCCCAGCTATTCATCACATTCCAGGGCATGTCAAGCAGAGTGCCATCGCTTGCAACAACGACGTCTATGTTCAACATGACGCGTTTGTTCATTTAGTCGAAAAAGTCTCGGAAGTATCCGTTGAGCGTCAACAAGAAATCGACCGCTTGAAGCTCGAAGCCATCTTTGATAAAGACATCATCAAAAATCAGGACGAAGAGCTCGCTTCGTACAAGTCCAAACTTGAAGCCGTAGAACAGAGTGCTAAGGAGACAACGGAGGCCATCGCTCGTCTAGAGACGACTCATAAGAATGAACTTGACGTCGCAGTCCAACGCAGTGGGGCCCTAGCTTTAGAAAAAGATTCTATTCAAAAAGAAAGGGATGCACTCACCCTGCAGGTTAAAGAGTTGAAGGAGTTACTCTCTAAGGAGAGGGAAGAGAAGATAGCGGCTCAAGAGGAGTCTCAACGGTACTGTAACGAGATTGTCGATACACGTCTCTTAAAGGCAAAGCCTGACGACGAGCTTTCTAAGGTTGGGACAATGAAGGATGAAGCCCGCGAGGAGGGCAAGAGAATAGCTTCCGCGGAGATCGACTCCCGCCTTGAAGCGGCTGCAGAGGCAGGCAGAGAAGAGATTAAGTGTATGTTCGACCCACTGATAGCCGAATACAATGCTCGTGTCCTCATGCACCGGGACTTGACTTTCTTAGGCGAGGGCTACCTTAAATCTTTGGCTGAGGCTTGGGAGACTTTAATAAAGATTAGAAAGATGGAGTCGGGCACCGAGGAGGTCGACGAGGAGGCCTTAGTGAAAGAGTTTCTCAAGGGGAATGAGCCATCGAACTTGTCTGCAGCTATGGCTCTCTTTGGTAAAGCCTCTCCTCCGTCAAAAGAGAAAGATGACAAAGCTGGTCCATCTGGAACCGAGGCTGTAGCTCCTCCTTCTACTCAATTGGCCGATCGGCTAGCACTTGACCCATTCGAGCAGCATGCCGGTTATGATCCGGAAGACCCCGGTCTCGGCATTCACGTGCTATCTCCCATTCCGGAGGGTGAAACTCCGCGCACAACTGAAAGCCAGCAAGAAACCGGTATAAAACTCTTCTTCTAGAAGTTCAAAGATCTATCGCTTTCTGCGATCGGTTATCAGTTCTAATGTTCGTTCTTTATGTTTTTATGCAGGCTGCTCTGACCCTGAACCGACTCTGAGGAGCAATGACGCCAATGAGGAGACGAGGAAAACAAGCGATGATACTCACGCGGGAGTAACTCCTGGTCCTGATGCTCAAGTGGTCGGGGCGCTAGATGATGATAAGTCTGACACTTTATCTCCCGTTGAAGGGAGTTATGAAATTGAAATCACGGGCGCCTCAGAACACACTTCGAAGGTGAGTATGAAGGAGCGACTCGCGAAAGAGAAGAAGAAGAAGGTTGAGATCAAGGTCGAGTCTCAAGTACTAGAACTTACCGACCCGCTGAACAGGCCTCTGAAAGTCATTCTTCCCGGCAAATTCAAACCACTAGATGTTCCTCCCCCTACTCCTGACTCCGCTTCTTTGGCGAGCAAAAAGTCCAAGAGGAAGCGTGAGGGAGAGGAGTCATCCGAGAAAGCAAAAGAGGACAAGAAACTAAAGAAGCCGAAGAAGTAGCCACTATACTCGTTCAACGAGGTTTTGCTTAGGTCGTGTAACTACTTTCACTTTTTCTTTTTCGTAGTTTATGTAGATAGATTTTTAACTCCAAGTTTTGGAGGAGTGGTTGTATAACCCCATTTTGGATTATTGAATAAAGTTTAGTTTCTTTGTCATTTGAACGATTTCTGCTTTGTAGCTTTCTGTATAACTGTGGTCGAAACTCAAGTTCTTATGAGTTACATAAATTCCCAATCCATTCTTACATTGTTCGGACATTCTTTGGAATTTTACATCTCTTGTCTCACATTTTTGGTACTTAGAATATTTTCTAATCCACGCTCCGGGGACTTTGAGTAATCCGGTCCGCATTCAGGGGACTCGGAGATTCAATTTGTTTATACTCTAGTCCGCGCTCCGGGGACTTAGAGTACTCCGGTCCGCATTCAGGGGACTCGGAGATTCATGTCGTTTATACTCTAGTCCGCGCTCCGGGGACTTAGAGTACTCCGGTCCGCATTTAGGGGACTTGGAGATTAAATTCATTTATACTTTAGTCCGCGCTCCGGGGACTTAGAGTACTCCGGTCCGCATTCAGGGGACTCAGAGATTCATGTCGTTTATACTCTAGTCCGCGCTCCGGGGACTTAGAGTACTCCGGTCCGCATTAGGGGACTCGGAGATTCAATTCGTTTATACTCTAGTCCGCGCTCCGGGGACTTAGAGTACTCCGGTCTGTATTCAGGGGACTCAGAGATTAAATTCATTTATACTTTAGTCCGCGCTCCGGGGACTTAGAGTACTCCGGTCCGCATTCAGGGGACTCGGAGATTCAATTTGTTTATACTCTAGTCCGCGCTCCGGGGACTTAGAGTACTCCGGTCCGCATTCAGGGGACTCGGAGATTCAATTCGTTTATACTCTAGTCCGCGCTCCGGAGACTTAGAGTACTCTGGTCCGCATTCAAGGGACTCGGAGATTCAATTCGTTTATACTCTAGTCCGCGCTCCGGGGACTTAGAGTACTCCGGTCCGCATTCAGGGGACTCAGAGATTAAATTCGTTTATACTTTAGTCCGCGCTCCGGGGACTTAGAGTACTCCGGTCCGCATTCAGGGGACTCAGAGATTCAATTCGTTTATACTCTAGTCCGCGCTCCGGGGACTTAGAGTACTCCGGTCCGCATTCAGGGGATTCAGAGATTCAAGTCGCTTATGCGAGTTCGTACGTCAGGTAGAATAATGCAACTTCAGTTGTTTGTCACCGGACTATAAGGTTCAGAAACATTAATAATTCATAGAAAGGATGGCTTTAAGCCTTTATTAATCAAAACAAACTAAACCTTCCGATTACATGCTAAAAATGAAACTAAGAATCAATGGAATATAAACATACAGGAAACAATTGCACCTAAAACAGAAAAGAAACATGCTAAATATAATAACGTCGTAAATGTTCACTGTTCCACGCTCGGGGGAGTGTCACGCCATCAACGTCGCTAGCTTGAAAGTTCCCTCTCCAAGCTTCCGTTCAACGACATACGGACCTTTACAGTTGGGATTCATAGGTGATGGTACCGGGAAAACCCGTTTCAAAACGAGATCACCCACATCAAAGATTCTTGGGCGGACTTTGTCGTCGTAATATCGCTTGACTCGGTGCCTATATGTTGCCGCCCTTAATTCATCCTCTTCACGTTTTTCATCGATGCAGTCCAGTGATTCCAACAAGAGATCCTGATTTGTCTTAGGATCATAATATGTCACTCGATGCGATGGAACTTCAAGCTCCACGGGTATAACAGCTTCTGAGCCGTATGCCAATGCGAATGGAGTGTGGCCAGTAGCGGACTTGTGGGTAGTTCTATAAGCCCATAGTGCTGTTGAGAGTTCATCTACCCACTTGCCTCCAGCCTTTTCCAAACGCTTCTTCAATATGGACTTGATTATTTTGTTCACGGCCTCGACTTGTCTGTTAGCTTTCGGATGAGCAACGGCGGCGAACTTTTTCTCAACGCCGCACTTTAAACAGAAATCTTTGAATTCTCTGCTTTCAAACTGAGTTCCGTTGTCCGTAATGATGGTTCGCGGGAGGCCAAAGTGGCATATAATGTTTCGTACAACGAAATTAATGACCTTCTTGGAGGTGATTGTGGCTAAAGGCTCTGCCTTGGCCCATTTTGTGAAATAGTCAACCGCAACTATCGCATATTTTGCACCACCCTTGGATATAGGCAAAGAACCTATTATGTCAATTCCCCAGATTGCAAACGGCCAAGGACTCTCCATTTGTGTGAGTTCCGTTGGTGGAGCTCTCGGGATTTTCGCATATCTTTGACACTTGTCACATTTTCTTGCGTAATTTGCAGCATCCCGATTCACAGTTGGCCAATAGTATCCGTAGCAGAGGATCTTTTTTGCTAGTGTCTGCCCCCCAGTATGGTCGCCACATTCTCCTTCGTGAACCTCCTCCCAGACCCGCTTTGCCTCATCACGGGAAATGCACCGTAGTAAAGGGACCGAGAACCCTCTCCGATACATCACTCCTTCTTGCATCACATATCGTGCGGCTTTGCGAATGACCTGTCGTCTTTCGCTTCTTCTTTCGGGCAAAGTCCCGTTTAGCAGGTATTGTTTGAATGGGGTCATCCACGACTCCTCCTCGATTTCCGTTTCCAACACAAAATCGACTTCCATAACATCTATGCTTGGAGCGTGCAAGGTTTCGACGGGAACTAATCCCATTTGCTGCGCATCGCCAGTGCTTGCGAATTTGGCTAACGAGTCGGCTTCCTTGTTCTGTTCACAGGGGACATGCGAAATGTCATAATGTTCGAAGTTCGCCAATAGTTCCTGAACCAGAGCGAGGTATGGAGCAAGCTTTTGTCCCCTGGCTTGGTAGTCTCCTCGCACTTGGTACACCACCAACTGCGAGTCATAAAAGATTTCAACTGATTTTACCCAGAGTTCTCCAACGAGCTTTAAGCCAGCAATCAATGCTTCATATTCTGCTTCATTATTCATAGCCGGGAAATTGAGCTTCAAAACATAACAAATTGATCAATTTTCTGGAGTCACAAGGACTACACCAGCCCCGGAGCAACGGTCGTTTGACGCCCCATCGGTGTACAATTTCCATTGAATGGGAGGAATGACACTTTGACCATCTGATTCGTCTGGTACAGTAAACTCAGCGATGAAATCTGCTAATGCTTGCCCTTGTATGGCTCTTCGCGGCAGGTAGGTAATATCGAACTGACTCAATTCTATATTCCATTTTAACATCCTTCCAGAAGTTTCTGGTCGTTGGAATACCTGTCGCAAGGGCTGATCGGTATAAATACTGACTGAGTGTGCTTGAAAGTACGGACGCAGCTTGCGTGATGCAATTACCAAGCAATATGCCAATTTTTCAATTTTAGGGTAATTCCTCTCTGCCCCCGTTAAACGTTTACTAACGTAATACACATGCTTTTGAACCCGGTCCTCCTCGCGGACCAAAGCCGCACTTATAGCATGCGGGGATACGGCCAAGTATACATACAACATCTCGTGGTCTACTGGTTTTGACAGCACTGGAGGACTCTCCAAATGCCTCACCAGATCTCGGAACGCTTCCTCACAGCTGGATGTCCATTCGAAATTCCTCTTTCCTTTCTTTATCACATCGAAGAAGGGAATGCACTTGTCTGTGGCTCTGGATATAAATCGACTCAGCGCAGCCACCTTTCCATTCAAGCTTTGTACCTGTTTTATAGTTCTGGGCACTTTCACATCTCGAATAGCTTGAATCTTTTCCGGGTTAGCTTCAATTCCCCTGGCATTAACAATGAATCCCAAAATCTTCCCCGACGCAATGCCAAAGGAACACTTCAGAGGGCTGATCTTCATCCCATAATGTCTGACTATACCGAAGATCTCTGCTAAGTCTCGAATGTGGTCGTTTGACTGTCGCGACTTCACGAGCATGTCATCCACATAGACTTCCATCATTCTACCAATCTGGTCTTTGAACATTCGATTCACCAAACGCTGATAGGCCGCTCCCGCGTTTTTCAATCCAAAAGGCATTACTACATAGCAATATAGCCCAACATCTGTGACGAAACTGGTGTGTTCCTGGTCCGGAATATGCATCGGGATCTGATTGTATCCCGAGTACGCATCCATGAATGACAACAACTCGTGTCCTGTAGTGGAGTCGACCAACTGATCAATCCTAGGTAATGGGAAACTGTCCTTGGGGCATGCCTTGTTCAAATCGAAATAATCTACGCAAGTTCTCCATTTCCCGTTCGCCTTTTTCACCAACACGGGGTTCGATACCCATTCAGGGTAGAGGGCATCGCGGATGAACCCATTGGCTTTGAGTTTGTCCACCTCCTCTCTGAGAGCAGCGGACCTCTCCGGGTCCATTCCTCTCCTCTTTTGTTTAACCGGGACGTACTTCGGGTCTATGTTCAACACATGACTCGTAATAGCGGGAGAAATCCCACACATGTCAGAATGTGTCCAAGAGAAAACATCGAGATTCGCTCGGAGGAAATCACTAAGGTCTTCAGTCATTGCGGGGCTGAGTTGTGATCCAATCTTCAGTACTCGCGATGGATCGTCTCGACTGACTGAAATGTCAATCGTCAGTTCAGCCGGTGCTGCTTTTTCTTCCCTGGGTTCCTCATCGTCGTCTCTCGGATCTATGTCTCTGTAGATCCGAGAATTTTGCCCGAGCCAGGGCTCGGGTATTATTTGTCAATTGTCGGCATTCTGGATGCAGACGGGATTGTCCACAACCTTTCCTTTCTCCCTCCGATGGGCCTCTCGGAGCTCAGCCACATAACATGCACGACCGGTCGCCTGGTCGCCATGAACAACAACTACTCCTTTGTCAGTCGGAAATTTTAAAGTCAAACACCACGGGGCTAATGCTGCCCTAAACTCAGCCAGGGCCGGTCGGCCCAAAAACACATTATACGGAGAATCTACATCCAAAACTATGAAAGGTAGGATTCGCACCCTCCTTCGCTCACCTTGCCCCAGTTCAACTGGCAATTCCACATACCACACTGCATCAGTCGCTGCACCATTAAAGCCGTGTATGCGAGCTTTAGATGGCTTCAAATCCTTCGTCTCCATCTTCATTTGGTCATAAGCCTTCTTGAAGATGATATTGACAGAACTTTCACAATCAATCAGAATTCTTTTCACGAAAGTCGGTCCGATTGTCGTAGATATGACCATCGGTTCAATGGTAGGAGCCTCCACCTGGTCAGCATCTCTGCTCCTGAATACTATATCGTCTGTCATCATGCACAGCTGTTTAGCAGGGGCTCCATCCTCTACATTGGAACAACACTCAAAGTCTGCATGCCTTAGGGAATTAGCATACCGCTCCATCTCTTGCCAGTTCTTATCCGCTGGGTGAGGTCCGCCGATGATCGTGTTTATGACTAGTCTGCCCACGGTCCGAGCAGGCTCCTCGGGATGACGTGGAGCTGGTGCACGATCGGGATTGGACGTCCCCTGTCCACCTTCTTGCGGATTATTCACAAACTCCTGTAACTTTTTCTGTCTAATCAACTTTTCTATAGCATCATGTAGGTGTCTGCACTCTTCAGTATTGTGCCCATAAGTTTCATGGAAGCGATAGTACTTCCCAGTCCGCTTTTGCTCCTCGGTTGACTCCTTCGGGCGCAGCTTTCTGTACTGAAAGGTATTGCAGGTTGATAGGTAGATGTTCTCAATGGATGCATTCAGTGGGGTGTACTCGTTGTAGGTTGGAATCCTCGGCTTCCATTTCCCCGCTTCCCTCTTCTTCCCTTGATTTCTTCCTCCGGATTCCTTAGATTGCCCGGGCTTGTTCTGGACATTGACCTGAACTTTCCCGGAGTTGTCTCCGGACTGCTTCACAACAATGTTGCTTTTTACGGACTCCTAAACAGGCCCTGGTGCCTTATCTCGCCTTATCCACCTGGCTTCCTCTCTTCTTATAAACTGATGTGCCTTTGAGTAAAAACGCTCTAGCGTAGTTAGAGGTTTTCCTGCCAACCAATATCCAAACTCTGAGTCCGGATCCACACCTCGCATCACAACCATAAGAATTGCATGATCATTAGGATTACTGACTTCAGTAGCCGCAACATGGAATCTCTGTAAATACTCTTTCAACGACTCCCCAGGAGCTTGGATTACACTTGATAGTGACATCACATCCTTGGGACGAGTAGTATGTATTCTGAATTGTTCTATAAATTTCTTTGCCAACTCCTCGAAACTGGATACAGACCGTGGAGGGAGTCAGGTGAACCACATGGTAGCGATCCTAGATAGAGTTATTGGAAAGCACCAGCACTTGGTTGCATCATTTGCTCTAGCCGAATTCATCATCCATTCGTACCTAATCACATGCTGCCTGGGATCGGTCTTTCCTTCATAAGCCTGGATAGTTGGCATGCTAAACTTCCTGGGGTACTCAGCCCGTAGGATAATGTCTGTGAACGGAGTATGACTCCTAGATACCCCCCAATCATCATTTGACAAGCCTTGATTCTCTTTCATCAACCGTCTGATCATAGCCGTCAGATCTGGGGTTTGTATGGAAGATGGAAGGTTGGAGTATGTCCTACGGGATTGATCAGGCTGATGCCTCCTCTGCCGACGATCTGCCAAATGTGCATCTTGAGGTTCGACATCATCGACATCTTGGTGGGCCGGGCATCCAGCCTCCACCTGCACTCCAGCTCCTAAGTTTCCAGTTCCTGCTTGGTCACGGTCTCCGAGGTGTAAATGGTCCCCAGCTGTTCGGACAGCATCACTTGCCTGCGTAGTTTCAGTCTTGCGGCGTCTATGCCTAGGAGGTTCATCGGACGAAGTCGAGCTGTCAGATGAAGAATAAGGAGCTGGACTGCCCCCAGCATTCTGATGCTGTTGTTGAGTGAGCTGTGCCATAAGGTTGGCGTTAGCTTGCATCTGCTCTCCGAGATGTCTCCTGCTTTCCCTGAGCTCTCTCATCAAGTTGTTGAACTCTATTCTGGTGACAATTGGCATCTGGTCCTGGGCGGTAGTCCCTACACCTAGATTTGCTTGCTGATTGCTAGGCCCTGCTTGTTGTACGCTAGTAGTCTCATGGGCGTCCGCATTATGAGAGGCTGATCTGGTACGTGGTCTTGCCATTATAGAGTTGTTGGTATGAACTCTGAGTAGCATCAACGGACGTCCTATGAATGACTCGGATCTTCTTCGGGGGATTTTATTCAATCCAGTAGCTTCAAAGAAGATCCTTGAGGTCTGAGAATTCGATTCTTAGTGAAAGCACCAAAGTTGGCCACAACCTCGTTGAGAAAGTGTGTGTAGAGAGATAAGTGAAGAAAGTAAATTTAAACAGAGAACAATATGCTAAATTGAATGCAAAGATGAGAACACCAGATTTATAGTGGTTCGGCGTAACTGCCTACGTCCACTTTGAAGTTAATCTTTTATTTCTTTACTTGATAATTGATTATGGATACAATCCGTTCACCAGCTACTCGAATACAGTTGCTAAGTAAAGAGAATGAATCTTGAAAGCGGCAGAGTCTCCCCAGTGTTCTCCCAAAAAAGGTCCTTTTCACTGTGCCCCTGCCTCTCTATTTATAGACAAAGATGGGTTGGACTTCCCTGGTGGGCCTGGCAACTGAATACCTCGGCCCAGAAAGAGTGAGTTCTGTGTGCCGAACCATAGATGCCGAACAAACTGATGTCGGACAGACTGATGCCGAACGATGTCGCCATGCCGAACGAAGTGCTGTGCTGAGTGGAGAGTGCGGCCGAGCAATAGTTGAAGCCGGTCAAGATTGGATGAATGCCGAACACCTCTGGATGTCAAACATCTCTAGATGCCAAACAACACTGAATGCCGAACGAAGTGTGGATGTCGAGCAGTATGGAGCGCCGAACGACTCTGCCATACCGAACGGTCCATATATGCCGAACACTCTCGAATGCCGAACAATCCATTTATGCCGAACGCTCTCGAATGCCGAACGATCCACGTATGCCGAACGCTCTGCCATGCTGAACGATCCATGTGTGCCGAACGCTCTCGAATGCCGAACGATCCATGTATGCCGAACGATCCATGCATGCCGAACGCTCTCGAATGCCGAACGATCCATGTATGCCGAACACTCTGCCATGCCGAACACTCTAGAATGCCGAACGATGTACAATACCGAACAACTCTTAATGCTGAACGGTATGTAAGTGCCGAGTGCCTAGTTGCCTGGTCAAACCTTTAGGTAACAGATATATATGAATATATATATATATATATATTATATTTGAACAAGTCTACTATTAACCAGAAAATCGAACGGTCAGGGAAATCTACTAAAAAATTCAAACCGAAAGATTCAAAACATTATGAGCGAAATATAGGGAATTATATGAATTCAATCTATATAATACCACCCAAACTCACGCGCACACACTATACCCATTCACACACAAATAAACGTATAATATACACTTTTTCACAGTAGCTCCATCATGCATACAGATATAAACCCACACAAAACACCGAGCCATACACGCAATCAACCAAGAGCAGCTCAAAACAGTCATGCACACATAGTCAAACTGTCATATACACACCCACAAACTGGCATGAAACTAACACACGAACAATATTTATAACATAGTTTATTTGATTAGGCATAGGTATGTGAGTAAGAGTTCACTCACCAATAGACGCATCATCTTCTCCTTTATCCTTCTTAAGCATACACATGCATAACAAACTCATCATCGCATCAAACAAGATTCATGACATAGATGTATTCATATGTCAAGAAGAAACTCTTCAAAATTGAGAATTTATCATAATTTATTTAATTTGTTTTTGATTTTTAAAAGTGACTAAGGTTATTGTGTTTTTAGCTTCCCGGAGAATAATCTTTACAAGGAAGCTTGCATGAATAATTTCATGAGGAGAGAAAGTTTTGGAGAATAAAATTGGGCTTGGGCTCTAAAGTTTGGGGCAAGAATTTATAAAGAAAACAAGTTTATACATATTTATTTCCCTTATAAACTAAATCCCCTTTAATTTTAATTCTAATCGTATACTAATTTATATGCAAATTTAGTTCTTTACCTAAATAGCATCATATTTCAATTATATTAATTTTTATAAAATATTACTTAGATATCTAAACTTATTTTTAAATTTCAAATATCATATTTTCACATTTTTGAATTCTTTCATTAAATGCTTACAATCAGTTTACCAAATAAATCTCTAAATTCCAATTTAATTAAATAAATTTCTATTATTAATCCTAAATAATTTTCACTTGAAAATCGGGTTACAATCTTCCCACTTAACAAAATTGCATCCTCGAAATTTCCTATAAAGAAAATTTGCAACTAATTAATTATACTAAACTTAATCATATCATCTGAGTATATTTTAAATTCCAAAAATATAAACCATACAAAAAATTCTTTACAAATTCACAAAACTCTTCATTTAAAGAATTTTCTTTAAATATTGTATATACTATACATATATTTTCCAAAATTCATTTTATTCTAACTCAAATTCAATTCAAATTCAAACTCCTCATGAAACAATTTGTAAAATATTGTAACAAGTAGCCAAAAATTACATCAATAATTTCTACTAAAACATCCTTTTTCTATGCAATAGAATACTCTGCAATATATTATTTGGCTTTTAACATCTTATTATAAACAAAGTTACTTTCAAATACTATTTTGCAATTTCTTTTATTAAATTAAACAAATATTTAACTCTCTTTTAAACTAGTGTATGGAGGGAAATTTAAATTTATTCTCGAAACTTAGCATTTCAAAATGAGTTTGATATCTTGCACCAAAATAATTCCCAAATAAATAATTCATTTCATTTCAAAATCTATTATACTTTCAAAAATATTTTTATTATCAGAAAATTTTCCATCCATCAAAAGTAAAATAACAAAACCCATGCCTTACTAAATTTTCAAAGCTAAAAGAAAATCAAATTTTTATCTCTTAATTATTTAGCAATGCACATAACTACTAGGAAATTGTTCATTTTTATATTTCAAATTATATCATAAAGTTATCAAATATACACACTTATAGTCACAAATTCTCAAATACTATAAATAATGAGATGTTGTTTCGCCATCTATTATAGTGATTAATAATATTAGTTGGCTACAATATTGATATAATCAATAAGCCCTTACCAGTGATCATAGGTGTGCACTAATATCCAATGGCTGCAACTATCTCTAAAACACATGCTAACATATAGAATATCATCTACAATTATAAATTTCAAATATAACTCTTACCAAAAGAACCTACTCTAGTCAAAATACTTTAATTTATCTTAAAATATTTGTATTTATTAAATTTTTATGTTCAAATGTCTCGTTCAAGTGTTTAAGAATCTTTACCGGGTACATGTGTACTCACACCCACAAAATCCTTAACATACTCAACTGACAAGTTAACATAGTTTTACTTCCAAAATATCTATAAATATTACTTTCACCAATCACTTAGTATACTAGTTTCAATGAAACTTTTATTAATTCATTTCCAAATCTTCATGTAATACTACAATTTTCATATATATATATAAATATACTACCAAATAAACCATTTAAAAAACAATTTATAATATCAAACAAACAAAAGAGACTAAAATAAATGCATTTAGCGAAAACAAATAAATAAATTTTCCGCTCCACACTCTGATAAAAATCAAATCAAAACTTAACTACAATATCAACCAAACCATTACATAATAACACAATACTAATCACTTAAAATCATAAATAAAAATGCGCTGGTTGGACTAACTCCTTTTGTCCTTGCAACTCCAACCATCTTATCACAACTCAAAAGAAATAAGTGAAAAGTGACTATATAATTTTTAAATATCAGTTACGTCCCTTGACGATTACTCCCTAGTAATCATCCTCTGTGTGTGTGTGTATAATATGGAAAATTATCCAATAAGCCTAAGGGTCAGGGACTCTAAATCTCATCTAAGGTCATCACTCATGTCTCTAATATAGAATGTATTGTTTTGAACCAACTATGATACCATTTTGTGACACCGCCACCTCTATACCCATTCTATCCAAGAGTATTACAAAGTAACACTGTCAGATAATATGAAGAATGAGGCTATGTGTGGTACGCACGTGAATATTCCCTTGGACTAACACTGGTACGTATTAAAACATCAAATAAATAACTCAGTTAAACGTACACAGTATCATTACAAAGAATAAACACGTGTGCCTCTAGGATAAAACAATACACAATATATGGTAATAACAGAGAACACGGAGCCAATTGCAACGATAACATATAATATAACATATTGTTAGAACATTAAGTTTCTGTTTTAATGATGAAAACTATATACTGCACATATATATTGTATCATGATATCAGGCTTTCACTCAAGAGGACAACAATGCAAGGCAAAAAGCAAGAAGAATCATCTACAAGTCGAAGAAGTCAAAACTATGGAGCTTCAAGATCAATAGTATGTATATGGTCTTAGATTGAATTGTAAAATCTCCTTGATAGTTTATATACACACAAAAACACACACTCAAACACAGATGTCAAGATATCATTGAGGTTTGAATTCGACAAAGGTCAAAATATTTATGCAAACTGAACTTACACAGTTCAGTCCACTGAAACTGGTTTCAATCGACTGAGCCCAAGTTCAGTCGATTGAAACTATGTAAATCAATTTTTTTAATTCAAATTTTTGCCGTGAAATTTTAAATGTTCATAATCAGTAAACTGACGTAATCGCTCAGTAGACAGAGATGTTGTAATGGCTATATTTTTTGAAAAGTCATCTTCAAGAGTTGCAACCATTTTGAACGATTTTTTCAATTCTGAAAGGATTTCTTGAAGATTGACAACTCTTGATTGCCTCTCTTCAGTATTTATAAATATCACAACAACTCATACTTAGTTTTCTATCTTTCTACTGTGATTTCTATTGTTTCTATTCTCTTGTGCTATTCAAAGCAATTTTGTACGTTCAACTCCATTATTTCATTTGCTATTGTTCCAATAATCACTATACACTAACTTCGAATCATCAAGGAGATTATAGGAACCATTGTACTATCAAGTCAAAATCATTGTCAGACGAACACAAGATTGTCAAGCAAGAATTATATTTGTCAAAGGAAAGAATAAATCTGAGAGGTGCTCAGATCGGTTAAGTTGTAAACCTATTCCTCCGGGTCAAGCGAGGGACTTACTAAGGAAATACCTAGGAGGTGCTTTGGGACTAAACGTAGGGGAGGTGCTTCGAACCAATATAAATCTCTATGTGTACATTTACTTACTGCTTTAGTATTTCACAGTATAAATTAGTATATAAACTTGCCATTATTAGCCATACACGATCCACTAGTTATTTCAATTGGTATCAGAGCAAGGTTTATTCAAAATCATAACACAACTTTGAATACTATGGACAATATGAATTATAACACATTTCAAGAAGGACAATCAACTGCACGTCCACCATTTTTTACAGGTTCTAATTATATGTATTGGGCTAGACGTATGAAAGTATTTATGGAATCAAGCGGACTTGACATTTGGCTATCTACTCAATCTCGGTATGTAGCTCCTACTACTGAAATTAGTACATGGACAGATGCTCAGAAAACTGCTGCTTCAAATAATGCAAAAGCTATGAATGTTTTATATTGTGCATTAGATAATAACAAATTTTCTAGAATTATGATGTGCAAAACAGCTTATGATATATGGCACATGCTTCATGTCACACATGAAGGAACCACCAAAGTAAAGCAAACTAAGATAAGTTTGCTAAAAAAATCAATTTCAATCATTTAAAATGAAACCTAACGAAAGCATCATGGAAATGTATTCCATATTCCAAATTATACAACATAATCTCATGGCAATAGGAGTTTCATTTACTGATTTTGATCTAGTTACAAGTGTTCTGAATGCATTAACTGATGAATGGGAAAAAAGTATTAGCTATAGAAGAAGCCAATGACCTCTCTACACTCAAAGTAGAAGAGTTAATTGGAAATTTGATATCATATGAAGCAAATTTGCAAGCTAAAATAGATCTAGCCCAAGAAAAACGAAGTATTTCTTTTCAGGTAAATAATGATGATGAATCAGATTTGGATGAACAAGATGTAGTTTTCCTTGCTAAAAACTACAACAAGTTCAGAAAATTCAATAAGATGGTGCAAAAGCAAAAACCAAGCAACTCCAACAACCCTTCGTCATTTAAGTGCTATGGGTGCAATCGATTTGGTCATATGAAAAAGGATTGACCAGAATTAAATAAAGATAAGAAAAGCTTCAACAAGAACAAAAAATATGAGAAATTTTTGAAAAAGAAGCGCGCGTTTCAGGTAACATGGGATGATTCCTCAAATGACAGTAATAGTGATAGTGATGAAGAACAAGCCAATGTTTGTGTAACGACCCATATTTTTAACTATTTTAAATTATTAAATTTAATTTGATTATTGAATAAAAATGGTTGGAAATAAAAATTTAATGATTAATAATGTAGTTTATTGAATATAAACTTGAATAAAATTTTGAAATAACCAATTTCGAAGATTTAGGCAATAACAAGTATTGAAATGAAATTCAATATATTGAATGTGTTTATAATCAATATCTAGAATTGAATAATGACTGTTGAATTACTGTAAAATAGAAGTAGTAGTTTTATTATTTGAATTCGTTTTAAAAGTTAAATTTTATAAGTTAAATAACTCATATTTCAATTACAGCAATTTATTGAATAATTAAATTGTTTGAATTTAATACTGGAAATTGTTTAAATAATTGAATTCTGAATTTAATATGGATGAAAATGATTTCAAAAGTTGATTTAAATTTTATTTAAACTAGAATGATGATAGTAAACTTTTAAAATGGAATTTAAAGTGATTAAAATGATTTTTGTAATTACTTGTCTTAATTAGCATGTGAAAATAGCCATTTTGGCCACTATCTCGGATTACGACGAAACTAGTTCCATCGAATCCATAATAGTGAATTATTATAGAATTTCAAGTTTCGTAGTGATCGGACTTATCGTTTGGCAGTGCGAGCTTGAAACGTGTAGAATTTAATTTTAAAATTTAATTAAAATAAATTGATTTTGAAAAGCTATCTTTTGAATATGATGGAATTGGCTCCCGACACCTATTCTATTATGTTCGGAATGGGGGTATAACATATAGAACACCAGGCGGCACACTTTGTTTGGAGTTTGGAAATTTCGCGGGTCAATCGGGTCGAAATCATATATAATAGACCGCGTTGTTTCATTTCCAAAGCCCTAACTGTCTAGCTTCCGTCGCTCCTCATCTTTTAATGGTCGAAATCGCTTCTCCTTCTCCTCTTATTTTCTCTCAATCCACTCAAAAAAATTGCTCGACCCCGAAAGGGAAAATGTAGAGCTCGATGATCACTTCAATCTGTGTAGTCCGATCGTCTCATCTGGTCGCGTGGAGGCCGTGGTGGGGCCGCATTCATCGTTGCTGTGTTGGGTTTTCTTGCTCGCAGTTCGGGTTGTACGCACGCGCATCCGCGATTGGGAGATGCAGTGGTGGAAACGCGGGCGGCGCTGGTGGGCGTTTGGCAATCGTCTTTTGTGTTATATAAAAAATATATGAATGAAGGCAGATGCGAGCTGGAAACTGGGGATGAATGGGATTGCATGGGTTTTTGTGGTTTGGAGATGGGTATGAGCGCGCGTCGAAGGTATTGGCCCAGGTTGGAGGCGGCGCTACTCAACAGTTTCGGCGATGCTCTCGAAGGTGTTGTGTGCGTGTAAGGCGGCGACGCTGGGGAGGGGGAATCAAGGCGCGCGGTGTGTGAGGTGGAGCGGTGGCGGTCTGGGTGGCGCTGGCGCTGGTGTTCGTTCATCAGTATAAATAAATAAATAAAGATAGTAAGCCACGATCCGTGCTGTTGGTTGGGAAAGAACGCGGGCATATTGAATGAAATGTAAGGTTTGTTTTAATTATATTTATTTAGTTAATTAGTGTTAATTTAAATTTAATTATATCGTTACATTAATTAATTATCGCATAACGTTTTCGTACGAGATCCAATTCGAGTGAAACGAGTCCCGTTGGAATCATATCGACGAAGGCTACGGCATGGAGTGGAATTTATTTGAAGCTGGAAAATTTTCAGTTTCAAATAAATGTGAGTGTTTTAAACGCTCACGAATGACTAAATTATTTTATGTTAGTTAAATTGAATTCATGAAGTGATTTAATTTTATTGATTGTTGTTTGGTAATTTAACTAACATGGAAATCGACATAGAAATGTATATGTTAGAAATTTTGAATTAAAACTTAAATTGAAATTGGAATTAAACTGCTAATAAAATTCTCGATTATTGATAACTGGTTAATTATTGAGTTATATTGACTGTTTTGGATGTTTATTGTGATGGATGCCTATTGGTTGATATTTTGGATGATTGGATGTTATTTATTTTCATATATCCTGCTATCACCCTGTAAATTATTTGACAGCATATGAACTGATATTTGAATTATTTCGAATTAATTAAGAAATAGGTTGAAATGATATATACCTATGACACTTTGATTTGGATTGAAATGATATATATTTCCATCCTTGAAATTAAAATCGAAATAACTATTCACTTGGCCATATGATAGAAAATTATATATGGACACCGGATTGGTTAAATTAAATGGTTTTAAATTCTTAAATTCGAATCTATTTAAATGATTTCGTTTTATAAAAATAAATTGAATTGAAATATGGAAATTGAATTAATTTCGAATTTGAGTTTTGAAATGTTGAAATTAAAATCTGATAAAAGAAATTGTTTAAATAATCGAATTTTAAATTAGAACTTATAATTGAAATATGATTTAAATTATGGAATTTGATTTGTTTAAAAGATTTAAACTTTTATTCGAACTTTGAAATAAATCCAAGCAAAAGTAATTTAAATGGATATTTCAAATTTGAACTCAGAATTGAATTATTTCAAAGATTTGAACATTAAATTGAACATCGAAGTTAAGTATAATTTAAACGATTTAAATCGATATTCTAAAATTGAATTCGAACTTTATATAAACAGAAATGGTTTAAAATTGAGAATTGAATTGAAACTCAAACCATTTGAATCGAATCAACGAAATCGAAATTGAAATTAATTCGAATTGAAATCAGAATGGAAGTTAATTCGAATTGAAATCGAAATCGAAGTTGATTTGGATAAAGTGGAAACTGAAATTAATTTAAATTTGGACCTGAATCCAGATTTTTTGGAAATGGGAAGAATCGGTTTTGAATTATTTTCACTATAAACTATTTTCCTATAAACTGTTTTCAAAATTCATTTTTTAAATTTCCAAATTATTTAAATATCCAAATCATTTAATATATAATCTATTTTAACTATTTAACCATTTTAACTATTTTAACTTTTAAAACTATTCAAACTATTTTCTATAAAAAAAATTTCAAATTGTGCAAGGTTGGAATATTTATATTTAAATTGTTGATTTAAGTGCGATGTGGGTTAAAATGAAGTTATAACCTAATTAGAAATTCAAAATGGAAATTCGAGTGAAATAATTTTTGAAGTGAAATAACATATTTTGAAGTAAATATGATGATTTTGAAATGAATAATATTTTGAAGTGAATAAGATATTTTGATATCAAGTATGAATCGTTTTTGAAATGTAAAAGAACCAACCGATGTGTAAAACGATGTTTGGTTGTTAAAGAGACCGGGGCCTCTTATTGGAATACTCTCTGTCAATATTGGAACCACTTTAACAACTGTGTACGTGGAGGAGACTCCAAAATGAAGTGGTTGGATTTGGCATACGTTTGCTGGATTTGAAGAAAGAGAACGATGATGGATAGACCCCGGCACTTGTGCCAATTTGAAATGACTAAAATTGGACGGCTTGACATGGCCAATGAGGCTAATTACCTCTAGCGGACATCCATTCTTTGATTTTCTTTAGACTTGGTCCAGACTATTACTCTTGTTGTTAGTTTCAATTGGTGCACCTTGATTTGGGATAACCTCCCTTTTACTCGATATGGAATGGATGGATGCGGTGGGCGATCGTGGCTACGATGCGTTACCACCAGCCCTACGACCCGAACTGGTAGTATCCTACCTTGGGCATTGCCTCACGTGCATTGTCATACTTTTATCCCTATACGAGACCACTACGATTTTGGTTTAGTGTTTTTGTACCACGGCTCATCCCTATCCCCCGACGTGCTACTGGGACGTTATATGCAAACTGTACGATAATGCTTAAAAATGCGTTAAGGGAGATTAATATATAGCCTTAACGCTAAGAAAAATATTTATTTTACCGATTAGACATTATATATAGCGTATTCTACTATATATAAATAATTTACGGATCCTTAAGGGATGGAAAATCGCATAACTTCTTTTGAGTTATTGCATGCACGTTATACACTGAATAGGAGATGTGAAACCCCGTAAACATCTCTGATGCTATTACACTCCTATTGTATGTGATATTGATTTGACTCACATAAGAATATTTTAGTCCTGACTCGAGTGTTTTGTCTTTTCATTACGCTCGGGTCAGTCCTGAGTTTTCAGCGCATTGAAGATTAATTTCTAGAGGACGAGGACGAAGATTTGGTATATTACATTACTAGTATTATTTCACCACACTGTTGTTCTGCTACATTGGTTTATTTTATTCTGTTGTATATATAACTCTGGTAAATGTTGTATAAATTATAATCAAATATATAGTATAACAGCTTCATGAACTGTTTATTTGATTATTATATTTTGTCATTCCGCTACGATATTTTGTATTTGTTTTCTTCTTTTCTTATTTTATAAATATATGAAAATAGTTTTGAACTTATAAATTGAAAATAATATAGATAAGAAATAAGTTTATAACTTATGGATTTGAACAGGAAAATAAAACCGAATTATAAAAACGGTTGAACATTTTGGTTAAGCAAACAAAAGAAAATTTGAATTTGAGATATGAAATAAAATAATTAACCTAAGTAATGTTAAATAAATTTAGTTAGTGAAATGAAGTAGATAAAATGAAGTTTAACTGAAGAAAGCTTTGATAAAAGTGAATTGTATTTGAAATGAAATAGATAAAATAATGAAATGAAATTTTAAGTGAATTAGTTTATATAACTTATAGATTTGAGAAATATTAAGCTAAAAACAGATTTTAAATTTGTTGAATGTGAATGATAAGAAAAGAATTTTTTTAACTTAAATAAAGTTAAATTAACCGAGTAATGGATTAAATGAAATGAAGTTTAACTTAATATTAAATGAATTGAATTGGATTTGATTAGAACTAGATGAATTAGTAAAGTGAATTAATTCCACTCAAGCTATAAAATAAATTAATAGAATGAATACGAACTTAAATTATAAAATGAAATGTAATTTAGGTGTGAAAGAAATTGAATGAGAATAAATGGGTGTAAGTAAAATTTATGTGAATAATTGAATTTGATTTAAATTGGATATAAATAAATTGAATACAAATGGAATGAGTTTTAATAGACTGAATGGTAACTAATTGAATATGAAATTAGTTGATGAAATGAATTGTAAGATGAAAGTTAACTTAAGAAAAGTTGAATGAAATTGATTGTGATAAAAAGAAAATTTATTAATATGAATTTGAGTATAAAATAAATTTACTTAAGTAAAGTTAATGAAATGAATTAATGAAATGAACTAATGAAGTGAATAAATGAATTGATATGAAATATGTGATAATAAAAAGTGAAATAATTAAAATTTGAATAAATTGAAACGTAAATGAAATAGATGTGAATAAATTTGTAGCAAACCAATTAACTCTTGATAAAAATTGGATGATAATGAGAAATGTAGTGTATAAATTAAATATTGACATTGAAAATGTAAATTGTGATAATTATGAATTAATTGGATGAATATTAATTGTTGAATGATTTCTTTTGTTGCAAATTACTGTTATAACTAGTTTTGGCTGCATATGGTTGTTTTGTTGGGTATTAGTGCATGTGTTTATGATTTGGATTCATAATTCAAGTTATATAGTTCTATTAAACTCATACATGTTCTATATCTTTTATAAGTGACTAATATTCTAAATTTGAGTTGAGATAGGTACATACGAAGACCGTTTGGATGTATACGTGGATTTGATTTGCTTTTGCTTGCTTAATATGAGCGAACTCGCTCGTATTAATAATAATAAGGTAATATCTCAGATTACATACCGCATTTTTATATTTTCCCTATGGGATGCCCTATCATTGAGATGAGATGTATATTTGTGATATATATTTGTATTGTAAATTTTTTACGATCGAGCCGAACTAAGGAGACGCTGCCGAAATTTTCCATAAATCCGGGTGTTAGAAAATTTTTGAGATTTTAAAAATTTTATAACCTGTTTTGTATATAAGTTGTAATTTCCGTAAACCGATCAGAGTGTCATAGCGAGCGTAGTAAAGGTTTTGCAAATAAGATTTTATGTTTTGTAAGTTGATTATTTTGAGTAAAATATATCTTATGTTAAATTCCTTACTTAACCCTTTTTTGAGAAGAAAATTATTTGAGTGGGGAAGAACGTAACAACCCGTATTTTGAACTATTTAAAATTATTAATTTTAATATGATTATTGAATAAAAATGGTTGGAAATAAAAATTTAATGATTTATTAATGTATTTATTGAATATAAACTTGAATAAAATTTTGAAATAACCAATTTCGAAGATTTAGACAATAACAAGTATTGAAATGAAATTCAATATACTGAATGTGTTTATAATCAATAGCTAGAACTGAATAATGAATGTTGAATTATTGTAAAATGGAATTGGTTGTTTATTATTTGAATTCATTTTAAAAGTTAACTTTTATAAGTTAAATATCATATATTTCTATTAAAGCGATTTATTAAATAATTAAATTGTTTGAATTTAATATTGGAAATTGTTTAAAAAATTGAATTTTGAATTTAATATGAATGAAAATGATTTCAAAGTTTGATTTAAATTTTATTTAAACTAGAATGATCATAATAAACTTTTAAAATTGAATTTAAAATGATTTTTGAAATTACTTGTCTAATTAACATGTGAAAATAGTCATTTTGGTTACTGTCTCGGATTTCGACAAAACCAGCTTCATTGAATCCGTAATAGTGAATTATTATAGGATTTCAAGTTTCGTAGTGATTGGACTTATTGTTTGACCGTGCGAGCTTGAAACGCGTAGAATTTAATTTCAGAATTTAATTAAAATAATTTGATTTTGAAAAGCTATCTTCTGAATATGACGGAATTGGCTCCTGATACCTATTCCATTGTGTTCGAAATGTGGGTATAACATATAGAATGCCAGGCGACACGCTTCGTTTGAAGTTCGGAAATTTTGCGGGTCAATCGGGTCGAAATCTTATATAATATGCCACGTTTCATTTCCAAAACCCTAACTGTCTAGCTTCCGCCGCTCCTCATCTTTTAATGGCCGAAATCGCTTCTCCTTCTCCTCTCATTTTCTCTCAATCCCTCGACAAAATCGCTCGACCCCATAAGGGAAAATGTAGAGCTTGACGAGCACTACAATCAGTGCGGTCGGATCGTCTCATCTCGTCGCATGGAGGTCGCGGTGGGGCCACGTTCGTCGCTGTTGTATTGGGTTTTCTTGCTCCCAGTTTGGGTTGTACGTGCGTGTGCGTGCGCGATTGGGAGCTGCGGCGATGGAAACGCGAGCGGCGCTGGTGGGCGTTTGGCGATCGTCTTTCACGTTATATATATTATAAAAAATATGAACGAAGGCAGACACGAGCTCGAGACTGGGGATGAACGGGATTGCGTGGGTTTTTGGGGTTTGGAGGCGCATACGCATGCAAACGTCGAAGATGTTGGCCCACGTTGGAGGCAGCACGACTCAGCAGTGTCGGCGATGCTCTCAGAGGTGCTGTGCGCGCGTGAGGCGGCGGCGCCGGGGAGGGGGAATCGAGGCGCGCGGTGCGTGAGGCAGAGCGGTAGTGGTCTGGGTGGCGCTGGCGCTGGTGTTCATTTATCATTATAATAAATAAATAAATAAAGACAGCGAGTCGCGATCTGAGCTGTTGGTTGAGAAAGAACGCGGGCAAGAGGAACGAAATGTAAGTTTTTGTTTTAATTATATTTATTTAGTTAATTAGTGTTAATTTAAATTTAATTAAATCGTTATATTAATTATCGTATAACTTTTTCGTACGAGATCCGATTCGAGTGAAGCGAGTCGCGTTGGAATCGTATCGACGAAGGCTATGACATGGAGTGGAATTTATTTGTAGTTGGAAATTTTTTAAGTTTCAAATAAAGGTGAGTGATTTAAACGCTAACGAATGACTAAATTATTTTATGTTAGCTAAATTGAATTCATGAAGAGATTTAATTTTATTGACTATTGTTTGGTAATTTAACTGACATGTGAATCGACCTAGAAATGTATATGTTAGAAATTTTGAATTAATAGTTAAATTGAAATTGGAATTAAACTGCTTATAAAATTCCCGATTATTGATAACTGGTTAATTGTTGTGTTATATTGACTGTTTTGGATGTTGATTGTGATTGATGCCTATTGGTTTGATATTTTGGATGATTGGATGTTATTTATTTTCATATATATCCTGTTATCACCTTGTAAATTATTTGACAGCATATAAACTAATATTTGAATTATTTTGAATAAATTAAGAAATAGGTTGAAATGATATATACCTATGACACTTTGATTTGGATTGAAATGATATATATTTCCATCCCTGAAATTAAAATCGAAATAACTATTCACTTGGCCATAGGATAGAAAATTATACATGGACAAAGGATTGGTTAAATTAAATGGTTTTTAATTCTTAAATTCGAATCTATTTAAATGATTTCGTTTTATAAAAATAAAATTGAATTGAAATATGGAAATTGAATTAATTTCGAATTTGAGTTTTGAAATGTTGAATTATAATTTGTTAAAAGAAATTATTTAAATAATCGAATTTGAAATTTGAAGTTATAATTGAAATATGATTTAAATTATGGACTTTGATTTGTTTAAAAGATTTGAACTTTTATTCGAACATTGAAATAAATCCAAGCAAAAGTAATTTAAATGGATATTTAAAATTTGAACTCGGAATTGAATTATTTTAAAGATTGGAACATTAAATTGAACATTGAAGTTAAGTTTAATTTAAATGATTTAACTCGATATTCTGATATTGAACTCGAACTTTATATAAACGGAAATGGTTTAAATTGAGAATTGAATTGAAACTCAAACCATTTGAATCGAATCAATGAAATCAAAATCAATTCGAATTGAAATCGAAATGGAAGTTAATTCGAATTGAAATTGAAATTTAAATTGAAATCGAAATTGAAGTTGATTTGAATAAAGTGGAAACGGAAATTGATTTAAATTTGGACCTGAATCCATATTTTTGGAAAGGGGAAGAATCGGTTTTGAATTATTTTCACTATAAACTATTTTCCTCTAAACTGTTTTCAAAATTCATCTTTTAAATTTCCAAATTATTTAAATTTCCAAAATCATTTAATATATAATCTACTATAATTATTTAACTATTTTAACTTTTAATACTATTTAAAACTATTCAAACTATTTTCTATAAAAAAAATTGAACCGTGCAAGGTTGGAATATTTATATTTAAATCGTTGATTTAAATGCGATGTGGGTGAAAATGAAGTTATAACCTAATTATAAATTCGAAATGGAAATTCGAGTGAAATGATTTTTGAAGTGAAATAACAAATTTTGAAGTAAATATGATGATTTTGAAATGAATAATATTTTGAAGTGAATATGATATTTTGATATCAGGTATGAATCGTTTTTGAAATGTAAAAGAACCAATCGGTGTGTAAAACAACGTTTGGTTGTTAAAGAGACCGGAGCCTCTTATTGGCATACTCTCTGTCAATATTGGAACCACTTTAACAACTATGTACGTGGAGGAGACTCCAGAATGAAGTGGTTGGATTTGGCGTACGTTTGCTGGATTTGAAGAAAGAGAACGATGATGGATAGATCCCGGCACTTGTGCCACTTTGAAATGAATAAAACAAGATGACTTAACATGGCCAATGAGGCTAATTACCCCTAGCGGACATCCGTTCTTCGATTTTCTTTGTACTTGGTCCATACTATTACTCTTGTTGTTGGTTTCGACTAGTGCACCTTGATTTGGGATAACCTCCCTTTTACTCTATATGGGATGGATGGACGCGGTTGGCGATCGTGGCTATGATGCGTTACCACCTGCCCTACAACTCGAACTGGTAGTATCCTCACGTGCCTTGTCATACTTTTATCCTTATATGAGACTACTACGATTTTGGTTTAGTGTTGTCGTATCACGGTGCATCCTTATCCCCCGACGTGCTACTGTGGCGTTATATGCAAACTGTACGATAATGCTTAAAATGCATTAAGGAGGATTAATGTAAAGCCTTAAGGCTAAGAAAAATATTTATTATACTGATTAGACATTATATATATTGCATATTCAACAATATATAAATAATTTGATGGATTCTTAAGCGATGGAAAAGCCCATAACATCTCTTGTGTTATTGCACGCATGTTATACACTGGATAGGAGATGTGAAACCCCGTAAACATCTTTGACGCTATTACATTCCTGTTGTATGTGATATTGATTTGACTCACATAAGAATATTTTAGTCCTGACTCGAGTGTTTTGTCTTTTCATTACGCTCGGGTCAACCCTGAGTTGTCAGGGCATTGAAGATTATTTTATGAAGGACAAAGACAAAGATTTGGTATATTATATTACTAGTATTATTTCACGACACTGTTCTTCTGCTGCATTGGTTTATTTTATTCTGTTGTATATATAACTCTGATGAATGTTGTATAAATTTTAATCAAATGTATAGTATAACCATTCATGAACTGTTTATTTGATTATTATATTTTGTCATTCCGCTATGATATTTTGTATTTGTTTTCTTCTTTTCTTATTTTTCTTAATTAACCCCATTGATTATCTGTGTTTCGGATTGTTTGAGTTGGACATGTGTGGATTATTGTCGATTTAGAACTTCCGAAATGTGGGTGGTCACGGTTTGCTTCATCGCAACTAAAATTGAGGTACTTTCAGATTTATCTTTTGATGATGTCATAGAAATAGCATCGGAGCTAGATAATAAATATAGAAATCTTAGAAAGACTCATAAAGAATGTTCAGAAAAAATGACTAGACTAGAACTAGAAAATAAAATGCTAAAACTGATAAAATTATATTAGAAGAAGAAATTTATAAATTACAAAATAGTTGTAAATCTTTTGGGGAAACTCTACATGTGGAGGCTTTAGAAAAGGAAATTTCAACACTATCAAATGATAATGTAAAATTAAGAAAAACTGTCAATATTTTGGAAAATCAGGTAAAAGTGCTAAACGAAGATAAACAGTCATTGCAAAAGAAAGTACATGATCTATCTACAAACATTTCTAAATTTAACCAAGGAAAAAAGAATCTATCTCGTTTAATTAGTATTTCAAAACCTCCTAGTAATAAAAATGGTTTAGGATTTATAAAATCAAAGAAACCAATAGTTCAACACAAAAATGCTACACTTTATTCTAAATTTCGCAAACCAGTGAATAGCAAAACAAATTATAAAAAGACTATTAAGTTATGGATTCCAAAAACAAATACTAACTTGATTAGACAAAAACATATAGATGGATTTTTGAACGATTTCATTATAATAAAAAATTTATATTCAAAGGTTCTACCAAACCCTCCTGGGTATGGTTACCTTCATTTTAACCCCCAGGACCCTAACAAAGGAAGTGGGTACCATTAAATTTCTTTTATCTTTGTAGGTACCCTGACACAAAAAGGAGAAATGGATTCTCGACAGTGGATGCTCCAAGCATATGACTGGAAATGCTTATATGCTATTAAATATATCTTACAAAGATGGTGGAACCGTCAATTTTGGAGATAATTCCAAAGGCTATGTTATTGGACAAGGAGATGTGGCTTCCGTTGGCATATCTAACTCTCCTCTTATTTCAAATGTTTATCTAGTTAAAAACTTAAAACATAATCTTCTTAGTAATAGTCAATAGTGTGATAAAGGATTTTCTATAACTTTTGAAATAGGAAAATGCAATATCTTTGATAAAAATAAAAATTTAATTTTTGAAGGAATAAGAAAACATAACATTTATATTTTAAATATGAAAATAAGACATGATAAAGATGTTTGCTTAATAGCAGATATTTCTTATCCATGAATTTGGCATAAACGTTTTTATCATGTTAATTTTAAAAACATTCATAAATTAGCTAAAAATAATTTAGTGCGTGATTTACCTAAAATAAGTTTTAAAGTCAATAATCTATGCGATGAATGACAAAAAGGGAAACTTAAAAAATCAACTTTTAATTCTAAACAAGAGATTTCCACAAAACAACCTTTAGAACTTTTACATTTAGATCTCTTTGGACCAATGAATATTAGATCACTTAACACTAATAAATACGTTTTTGTTATAGTTGATGATTTTTCATGATATACGTGGACCTTCTTTTTAAAACATAAAAGTTACACTTTTGAAACATTCAAAATCTTTTCAAAATGTATTCAAAATCTAAAAGATTTAAAAATCAAAACAGTTAGAAGTGATCATGGTGGAGAATTTGAAAATGAATCTTTTCAAAAATTCTGTAATAAAAAGGGGATATGTCATAATTTTTCATTTCCTAGAACACCACAACAAAATGGTGTTGTAGAAAGAAAAAATAGAACCCTCCAAGAATGTGCAAGAACTCTTCTTTGTAGTAGTAACTTACCTCAAATTTTTGGGCAGAAACTGTAGCTATGCATGTTATGTACTAAATTGTGTCTCTCTAAGGCCCTTAACCAAAAATACTCCTTACGAACTCCATTTTGGAAGAAAACCGAAAGTATCATATTTTAAAATATTCGGATCCAAATGTTTTATTCTAAACACTAGTGATCCTTTAGGGAAGTTTAATCCAAAAGCCAATGAAGGAATTTTCATAGGATACTCAGATCAAAGTAAAGCATATAGAATTTTTAATAAAAAATCTAACAAAATTGAAGAAACATTACATGTATCGTTTGATGAAAATTTTAACACTATTAAAGAGGACGATGAAAACTTAAATCAATTAAATATTCAAAATTAACAAATAGAATCGATCAATCCTGATAATACTGAATTAAAATCACCCCTACAATATTAAAAGATCATCTAATAAATAATATTACAGGAGACATTAGTACCAAAGTTTCAACACGAAATCAGTTAAATCAAATGGGACATATAGCTTTTATTTCAAACCATGAACCAATAAATGTTAAAGAAGCATCTACAAATGATTATTGGATTATAACAATGTAGGAAGAACTAAATCAATTTGAACGTAATAATGTATGGGACCAAGACCCAATGATCAATCTGTTATTGGAACTAAATGGATTTTCAAAAATAAAATGGACGAAAATGGTGATATAGTTCGAAATAATCAAGACTTGTAGCTCAGGGATATTCTCAGGAGGAAGGAATTGATTATGAAGAGACCTTTGCTCCAGTAACACGTCTTGAAGATATAAGAATTCTCTTAGCATTTGCTTGCCTCATAACTTCATATTATATCAAATGGATGTTAAAAGCGCTTTTTTAAACGGATACATTAAAGAAAATGTCTATGTTGAACAACCACCATGGTTTGTACATGAACAATTTCCAAATCACGTATTTAAATTATGAAAAGCACTTTATGGTCTTAAACAAGCTCCTCGAGCTTGGTATTGGTATGAAAGATTAAAATCATATCTTTTAGAATCTGGTTTTCAAATTGGCAAAGTTGATTCTACTCTATTTATAAAAACAAATGAAAACAGTATTTTAGTAGTACAAATATTTGTAGATGATATTATTTTTGGATCAAATAATAAAAACTTATGTGATAAATTTTCAAAAATTATGAACAATGAATTTGACATATGGGAGAATTAAATTACTTTTAAGGATTACGAATTAAACAATTAAAAAGCGGAATTTATCTATCAAGAAAAATATTGTAAAGATTTAATTAAATGTTTTGGAATGGATAATGCTAGTAGTATAGCTACTCCTATGAGTAATAGTACTCACTTAGACAAAGACGAAAATAGTAAAGATGTTGAACAAAAATTATATAGAAGTATGATAGGATCACTATTATATTTAACTGCTAGTAGACCCGACATTTTAATGAGTGTTTGCTTGTGTGCCCGTTTTCAAGCTAATCCCAAAGAAACGCACTTACGAGTAGTTAAAAGAATTTTACGATATTTATCAAATACCACAGGTTACAGACTTTTTTATCCAAAAGACTGTCCATTCGAACTCGTATCATATAGTGATGTCGATTTCGGTGGTTGTAGATTGGATCGAAAAAGTACAAGTGGAACTTGTCACTTTATTAGTCAAGCTTTGGTCTCATGGTTTAGTAAAAAATAAAATTGTGTTTCATTGTCTACATGTGAAGCAGATTATATATCTGCAGCACTAGCTTTTTCTTAGGTTTTATATATGCAACAAATATTACAGGATTTTGGAATATATCTAAACAACTCTTCTATTTTTTGTGATAACACTAGTGCAATTAATTTATCAAAAATTCTCATTAATCACTCGAGAACTAAACACATTGACATCGGACATCATTTCTTGCGTGATAATGTTGAAAAGGAGAAAATATCATTAGAATTTGTTACTTCAGACAAACAGATAGCAGATATATTTACTATACCCCTTTGTCAAACTACTTTTTTAAATCTTCATCTTAATCTCAAAATATGCACGCTTAATGATTTAGATACATAAAGTATTTTTCTTAATATCACGTTAAACCAACATCAGAGATTTGAGAATGAAAACCATTGGATATCAATTAATAACTAAAATTTTGTAAGGAATACAATTGTTTACTAAATTTAATAAAATAAAGAACCTAAACCAAAAATTACAATTCTTATAAATAGTAAAAGTCTAATATATATATACATAGAGTCACTGTATATAAAAACAAAGTAAAAAGGAAAGATAAGTTAAAAACTATCATTTAAACAATGTCGGACAATTGTGATTCCGTTCATTCATCTCTTGATTTTAGCTCTCCTTCTTCTTATAGTGAATATCCATCACCAAACGTTTCAACTACTCACTCTACTAAATCACCATTTATTCAAATTACTCCTTCTCCGACTGGTCACACCATATTCTCGCCCAGAGGAAAGAAGATAAGAAGAGTTTTGGAGCTAGACACCACACTAAAATCGATAAAATACATCATTACCAACAAGAGATGATGAATGTCTAAAAGGAGATGTACTATGAACAAAGACGTCAAGGTGCACATCTGAATTTTTTGGAAAGATGCATACTTGCTATCTGCAGTCATTCCTCGACCAGAAACAACATTCGTCAACGTAGTCCACGTATTACTGAGTCTCCGATTATTATCAATAAAATTCACCAAAAAATTCCTGGGAAGCTGGACCACCCACGTCAAATTGGAACAAAACTCCAGCTAAGTATAACACATGGTCTCCACTTCGACCATTAGTTGAAGATACCAAGGTGGAACCTAATTCTTGGGATCACTTTCTGGATAACAAGTTTGATGATTCAAAAGATAATCAATCAGTTATGACAATATTTTGTTATATATATATATATATAATAAATAACGACAAGCTATGTATATCAAAAATTGTATGTAAACAATAAAGTATATCATATAAGTTTGTTTTTGAAATACTCGTGAACAATATTTTTTTGAAAAAAAAGATCAAAAAAAAAACTTACACCGGTTCAGTCGACTGAACCAGATTGCCAGTGGACTGAACCTGTAGAAAATTTATAACTACTCTCTGCCTCAAAAAGGCACAGTTTCAGCCGACTGAACCTGTACGAAATTGCCATCTTACTCTCTTCCTCTTAAACATGTGTTTTTAGCCGACTAAATTACTAACTCAGTCGGCTAAACTTCCCCAAATTGAGAGCATAACTACCTTTTTTCCATCATGCCTATTCACCAATTCACTTTGCCTCTTCAAAAAGATCTAACTCCAAACAACATTTTAATGGCTCCAAGAAACAAAATCCCTGCTACTCGTTCCAAACAAAGCATAGACAAAACTCTGGCCTCCTCTTCCTCCACTTCAGCTCATCCTAAATTGGCTTCCGATGCTCAAATCTTGGGGTGGCTTAATGGAAGTGCCAAAAATCTTCGAGTCTTTAATGAATTGAATTACATACAAATCTTTCTAGAGACATTCTACAAGATGGAAGATTTCGCTGCTTTTGGCATAGAGGATTTAGCAAGAAAATATGGATTCCTCTCCTTGATTGATGAAAAGAAATATAAGGTAAAAATTTACCCATTTTTAGTCAAATTTTTCTATGCAAATCTTTGTGGAGATTTTTATACACCTCCAAATGAAACCGGAGAGGGAATTTTATGGAGTAGGGTATTAGGAGTTGATATAGTACTCAATTATCAAGATCTAAGAGCTATTTTAGAGTGTAATGGTCATGGATATTATTTAGATAATGTGTTCCATCGTGATTTCGCCTACGATTCAATTAGCTACAAATTCCGTATTGAAAAACACGGAAAATACTTCGGTTAATTTTCAACCTCAAGCTCGAATTATTCATAAAATGCTTGTTCATACTGTTTTTCCTCACACCGGGAGCTATAAAAAATTGTACGACCATAACTACAAAGCTCTTTCTGCCATTTATTCTAGCACTCAACTAAATTGGGAAAAGATTATTCATGATGAAATAAAAAGCTTTAGTTCCCGTTCTCGCAAAACAATGTTTTTGGCTCCTATCTCACAAAGATATTTATCCATTTCGAAATTAATGTGGAAATTTTACAAGATTACATCACACCAAAGGTTATGGATCAAAAGTCTATTTCACTTATGAAATTACCCTCTACAATGGAACCCCTTCCTTCATATAATGTTTATTTGTCAAATTTGGTTAAAAATACCTTGGATCAATCATCTTCACAACCACCTCAAGCTCAAACCTCTCAAGAACAAACGCGTGGTCAATCAAGTCATGAAATTTTCGAAGAAGTTAATTGGCCTTCGGATAGTGAAAATGAAGTTTCTTTGGTCCAACCTTCGAGAAATATCAATGCCACAATAGCTATTCTCTGCAACCAAGAAATTCTTTTCAAACAACATCAGAAAATGATGAAACGTCAAAAAACTTTTGGGAATTTGCTTGGCAAAATTTGGAAAAGGTTCTTATCATGCTCTAGCTCATCATCGTCTAAACTTGAATCTTACTTCCTTCTACTTCATTCTTATTTGGTAAGACTCTCATATTTTTCTTATGATTACGTAGTGATATCATTCAAAACACTTTTATTTGTGATGTTGTTTATGTTATGTTGGTATTTGTGATGTTGTTTATGTTATGTTGGTATTTGTGATGTTATGCAACTCTATGTATGTGACAACTTCTATTTGATGTTATGTTGTAACTAATTTGTATTGTATGTTAGTCAGAGAGTATTCATTGTGTTTACTTCTTTTTGTTGATGCCAAAGGTGGAGAATCATATAGAAAGGGAGAGCATGAATTTAGGGGGAGGAAAATAAATATTTTTACATTTGAACTTTGATAGTTGTCATCATCAAAACAGAGGCGATTGTTAGAACATTAAGTCTCTATTTTAATAATGACAACTATATACTGCACATAAATACTATATCATGATATCAGGCTTTCATTCAAGAAGACAATAACGTGAGGCAAAAAGCAAGAAGAATCATCTACAAGTCAAAGTAGTCAAAACTATGGAGCTTCAAGATCAATAGTATGTATATGGTCTTAGGTTGAATTGTAAACTCTCCTTGATAGTTCATATACTCACACACACACACACTCAAACATAGGTGTCAAGATATCATTAAGGTTTGAATTTGACAAAGGTCAAAATATTTATGCAAACCGAACTTACACAATTCAGTCTGAGCTCAAAGCAAGAAGAACCATCTACAAGTCAAAAAAGTCAAAACTATGGAGCTTCAAGATCAATAGTATGTATATGGTCTTAGATTGAATTGTAAAATCTCCTTGATAGTTCATATACTCACACAAACACACACTCAAACATAGATGTCAAGGTATCATTAAGGTTTGAATTCGACAAAGGTCAAAATATTTATGCAAACTGAACCTACACAGTTCAGTCGACTGAGCCCAAGTTCAGTCGACTAAAACTGTGTAAATCATTTTTTTTAATTCAACTTTTTACAGTGAAATTTTAAATGTTCATACTCAGTAGACTGACGTAATCGCTCAGTAGACTAAGGCTGTAACGACCATATTTTCTGAAAAAGTCATCTTCAAGTGTTGCGACCATTTTGAACAGTTTTTTTTAATTCTGAAAGGATTTCTTGAAGATTAACAACTCTTGATTGCCTCTCTTCAGTATTTCTATATAGCATAGGAACTCATACTTAGTTTTCTAACTTTCTACTCTGGTTTCTATTCTCTTGTGCTATTCTAAGCAATTTTGTATGTTCAACTCCATTATTTCATTTGCTATTGTTCTAATAATCACGTACACTCACTTTGAATCATCAAGGAGATTATAGGAACCATTGTACTATCAAGTCAAAATCAGTGTTAGACAAACACAAGATTATCAAGCAAGAATTGTATTTGTCAAAGGAAAGAATAAATCTGAGAGGTGCCCAGATCGGTTAAGTTGTAAACCTATTCCTTCGGGTCAAGTGAGGGATTTACTAAAGAAATACCTAAGAGATGCTTAGGGACCGGACGTAGGAGAGGTGCTCTGAACCAGTATAAATCTCGGTGTGTACATTACTACTTTAGTATTTCATAGTATACATTAGTATATATACTTGCCTTTATTAGCCATACACGATCCACTAGTTATTTCACATATAATATATGGTATTGCTTAGATACAAATATTTCTAATATCAACTATCTCAATAAAATAAGACAAATAACCAATATACAATTTTGTATCAATAATATACAGTAAATTCATAATATATAAATATCATATAACAATCCCTAATATAACTCCTCTAAGCCCAGTAACATAGATGATGGTCAGGTCGTCCCTATACATGAAATGTCTCGGATTGACCCGAGTATTATAAAATAACACACGGGTTAGTCCGTGTCTAATCAAGAATCTAAAGTAAGGGTAATACTATGTGAACAAAGAATGGTAGTATAATAATAATAGTATTAGAAATACTTAAATCATCAGACAACATATATATAGATATAGAAATGTACGGTTGGAATATATGTATAATACTGTAAATATTCATCAAATCGCATAAATAATCTAAAACCATATGAAATCAACCGACCGTGATATCATAAGATGTCATCGCCCATATAGAAAACACATCAAATTAGACATTATAGGATCAACACAAATGGGTGAATCATACAAATCAAGAAATCATCATCTAAATCCAAAGATAATCAATAATGAGATATCCTCAAGTAAAGTCAGGTAGTAACGAAGCAATGCCCACAATCTCTCTCAATCTCATATTATAAAATACCATTATCGAATCAATATAATTAATGAGAAAGATTGAGCCAACTCATAACAATATTCATATATAATCAATAATAAGTTGGCCATCTGCTTGTAATGAATAGGCCGTTTGCCAAAAAATGATACGGGGTTGACCATACTCTGGACACAGTATCAAGTATATTCTGATCCATACATAATATATGTCTATATACCACTCACATACGTACACATAAACTGAAACCAGACAACAGACTGACAGCATGTCTGCTTGCTCCAGGAACCGCACATTATCCATATGACACGATTCCTACAGTCATAGGTTACCATTACCTCTCCCCACTCGGTATCATGATAATGATCCACCATAGGTTCGACAATGTGTAGCCTCTTTGGTCATGACAACCAACATGTGCCCCTATGGTAACTAACTACTAGCCTATGCGACACAAGGGGTAACAAAATCCAATGATGCACATCAAATATAATACAATAACAACGGTGTCGCAATCGGGGGCGCAACCTCCTCGATTAGGCTGCCAAGGTAGACACTGGCCAATTTGGTTCGCTCCCGAAATATAAAGGAAGCTAGACAATATATAGATGAACACGTAGTATACATATAATCTACGGCTACGTCTGTGCTCCATATATACTCACAATAGCGAGCCACACACAACATACCCTCATATGAGTGTCATCCATGAGCAAAGAATAACTGAATAAATAACACAACGGCATCCCATACCACTGCGTGTTATTAGTCCATTTATTCTGTGCTCACACATTACACTTGCTCCTTCGATATTCTATATAACGAATCCAAAGAATAACCGAAAAAGTGTTACCTAAAGTCCCATACTAGACATTATCCCTAAATCGTTTATTCTAATTCCTCGTCACACAAAATTATAACACAAAATCATATAAAAGATGTCATTACCTATCATATCAAAATCATCAATCACACTAATATCAATGGTGAATCACTCATATCATCGAAATCAATATAAAGAAGATAAGAAATCAGAAATCAAAAGCTAGCGTAAAAATAGATTATTAAATAAATATAAATAAATGAATCATTACTTGATAATTAAAGGTTCAAAACATATAATTTTTATATAAAAATAAATACTAAGAGATGAATAACATCTTCCAAAAATAATTTTCTAAACTAAATAGGAATGGATAATAATAATTATATATTCTGGAATTAAATAAATAATTAACTAAACTAAATGAAATATACTCTTTATAAATAATAACAAAATTCTTAATCCTTTTTACAATTAGTCAATTATTAAATATGCATTAATGATTTTTGGAAAACTCATTTTAAATTTCTAAAACAATTTATAAAGCTGAATATTGCATAAAAACTTATTTCATAATTTTCTATATTCAAATAATATTTTTAAACAATTCTGAATCATTCAAATTTATTTAATATTTATTCATAATCAAATAAGTCCATTTATTTGGCAAAGCCAGCCGACTTTATAGTGGGTCATGCCACTATATATATATGAAGAAAAGGTGTTCTACGCATGCACAGAAACAACAATATGGTTTTATAGTGGCCATTCCACTTAGAGTACATAACAGGTGAGAAGCAAAGGTGCTTCTGCAGCTATAAAAATGACCTAAGGAAACAATGGTTCTTCCTCCCAGGAGGAGGAAGAACCACTTCAAAATAAATGCAGCTATAAAAATAAGTCCATTTATTAAAACTGGAATTATAAATTAACTTCAAAATCATAAACTAACTAAAGCTTATACACACATAGTTACACAAAATAACGCACCATCAAAACCAAACTTTATAGCATAGGTTTAGAAATTGTAAATATAAGAGTTCCATCCTTTAATTCATATACTGCACATGTGTGCCTATGTGTGTGTGCGCGCGCGCATACATATACACACACACTCCACTCATACATATAAGCTCTCATGCATGCTGACATGTGCAACAACACTTGGGAAAACAAATAGGAAGTACAAGTGCAAAGGAAAAGACATGCACAAGTAAAACAAAATCAAAAAATGCAAGTGCAAGTGTAGATCAACAGGCCAGTGCACATGGTAGGGCAAGACAAGGCAAGAAAATGTCAGCATGCACACACCCACACGGGTACATGCAATTCAGACACGCACACAAGTTGAGATAAATGGCGCATAACACATAAAGAAAATGACAACATACCTGTACTCTGTTCAAGCCAAACAACATCAAGAAACCCATCACAAATCACCCACAAACCCAAGCATCGGCAAGGCAATTTGGCAATAAGCAGAAATTCAACAACCTTAATATCAGTATGAACAAGAGGATGAACACACAATAGATGCAAGCACCAAAATATAAAAGTATGGCCAAGCACAATTGTGAAATGAAGTTCAGTCATGTACACGAAGAAGCAACCAAAATCAAAAAAGGCATGTACAAGCAACATAACAGTATCATCAAGCACTTATATCTACATACCAGATCGTCGAAGCTCATAAACTATTATACGTCAAGTATACCAAAACAGAGAATAATCTCTTATAAACTCGTCGCACAAGTTTATAACTCAGATTTCCACTACACTGGAATTCTGTATTAATTTTATAACAATATGAATGTTGTAAATAAATTACAACAACAGCGTTATACTATTTTGAATAAATAGTATAACCAAAATAAAGGATAGAATGTAGAATTCTAACCGAAATATGTCTGAGGCTCGTCGTAACGATTTCCTTAAGAATTTTATTTCAAAATTCTCCCAAGATAGAACAGACGAATTCTGCTCGAAATTGTAATGAGTATGTCAACTCTGTGATATATTGTATAGAGCAGTTGAGAAAGAAGAAGCAGAAGAAATTAGAATTCGAATGGGATAAGAATGTGATCAGTATTCTCTCCTATTTATAATTTCGTCCGCACCCCTTCGAACAGTCGCGTCTGCCTGAAAGGTTGCACCCGTTTCCTTTCATTGCTGCTGTTCGTTTAACGGGCCACACCCGTTTGCTACTGCCTATGTTCGGCCGCGTCTCTTCAGTCGGGCCGCACCTGTTTGCCTCTAACGGGTCGCACCCGCTTTTGTTCGCCCATGCTTCTTCAGTCAGGCTGCACCTGCTCGCCGCGTCCGCTTATGAACAGTCGTGTCTGTTCACATAGCCTGCAACTGTTAAAAAACCCGGCCCAGTTTTGCAGTAAAATTAGGATCATATTAGACCCAAACCCAAACCCAAACCCGAGCCCGGCCCGGTTCGGTTCGGTCGGACGGACGGCGGCGGCGCGCGCGCGTGTGTGGTGGAGATGCATGATCTCCCTCCTCACAATGAAGCATACATTTGGGAGCCCCAGGCCCCCAACCTCCACTTGAGAAAGCTATTAATATACTTGGCTTTCTCACTATATTAGGCGATGTGGGACTTATGTATTTTTATCATTCACTTTGTTTGTTTTAGGAATTCCAACAATCCCCCACATGAATGATAATATACATATCCCCCACACAAAGCGATATATCACAGAGTATATATGGATTTAATGCTTTATCGTGGATAAGTAGATATTTCACTTTGAACTTTCCCTAGTTAAAACTTATCGGATTTACTTGGCTAATTGGTGAAATATTTCATCTTGAACCGTCAGCCTTTATTGTATATCCAGACAATAAGTTCTACGAAGCATTAATTCCCTTCTCACCCAATTTCTTGGTTGTGTTCATTTTGGTCCTGAACAGTACTTGGTTCTGCGAGTGTTTTAGAGAATAAAAAGCCTTTTAATATTCTCATAGAGCCGACCCAGCTCACACTTACATAGGTGATCGCAACCATTAAGAGTATCCTACATATACCCCACTTGTTATTTTCAAGATATGGTCATCATTAAAAAACATAGTTTTAACCTTTAAATACTTCTGTAGGCATGCATTTATATTGTGCACCATAGGAATGGAGTTGGACTATGTCCAAGGAAATGCATTACGTCTTGAGTTATTCAGAACTGGTTTGCCTATTGATCCTAGTCCGTGGGATCTCCAGTCGCTAGGATAGGTTTCCGTATAAGATAACTCTTTTTGGTTTAGGCTTTTAAACCCATTCCCCTCGATGCGCAGTCAATTTCTCTCTGGATAAACCTTTAGTAAACGGATCCGCTAGGTTATCATTTGTCCTCACATAATCAATGGAAATAGTTTCATTAGAGAGTAACTGCCTAACTGTGTTATGGCATCGTCGAATATGTCGTGACTTTCCATTATACACAAAGTTGTGCGATCTGCTTAGCGCTGCTTGGTTATCGCAGTGTATGCATATGGCCGGTACAGGTTTAGGCCAGAATGGAATATCTTCCAAAAAGTGACGAAGCCATTCTGCTTCTTCGCCTGCTTTATCTAAAGCGATGAACTCTGATTCCATAGTGGATCGAGCTATGCATGTTTGTTTGGTAGATTTCCATGACACTGCTGCCCCTGCTAGGGTAAATACATAACCACTTGTCGATTTTGATTCCTCTGAATCTGCAATCCAGTTTGCATCACTATATCCTTCTAAGACGGCAGGATATTTTCCATAATGTAAGGAATAGTTAGCGGTATTTTTTAAATATCCAAGCACTCTCATTAGTGCTTTCCTGGATTGCTTGTATACCTGCTCAGTCGACTTACTGCATAAGCTATATCTGGTCTTGTGCAATTCATGAGATACATGAGACATCCTATTACACGAGAGTATTCCAGTTGCATTACACTCTCATTAGTGTTTTTATGCAGTACTTCTGATGGGTTAAAAGGTGTTCTCACTCCTTTAATTCCATAGTCTTGGAATTTTTCAATCACTTTGTCTACATAGTGTGACTGAGACAATTCAATTCCATTAGGAGTTCTTATTATTTTGATTCCCAAAATAACGTCTGTAACTCCTAAATCTTTCATATCGAAATTGTTAGTTAACATCTTCTTTATGGTCTCTATTACCTGAGTATTTGGACCAAATATTAACATATCGTCTACATATAAACAAATCATCACATATGATTGTCCAATTTGTTTATAATAAATACATTTATCGCATTCATTTATACGAAAACCATTTCTCATCATGACACTTTCAAATTTTGCGTGCCATTGTTTTGGAGCTTGTTTTAGTCCGTATAGTGATTTTACTAATCTACAGACTTTGTTTTCATTTCCTTTGGAAATAAAACCTTCAGGTTGCTCCATGTAGATCTCCTCATCGAGATCTCCATTTAAGAATGCTGTCTTTACATCCATTTGATGAATTTCTAGTCCATAAATTGATGCAATTGCTATTAGCATTCTTATAGAGGTTATTCGTGTTACTGGCGAATATGTATCAAAGAAGTCTACTCCTTCTTTTTGACGATATCCTTTGGCTACTAATCTGGCTTTATACTTGTCGATAGAGCCATCTGTTTTCATTTTCTTCTTGAAAATCCATTTGCAGCCAATAGGTTTTATTCCTGGTGGAATATCAACAATTTCCCAAGTTTTATTACTTAGAATTGAATCAATCTCACTTTGGATTGCTTCTTTCCAACATGAAGATTTAGAAGATGACATTGCTTCCTTGTACGTTTGAGGTTCATGTTCTAACACATATGTGAAAAAATCCGAACCAAATGTCTTGGAAGTTCTAGCCCTTACGCTTCTTCTTGGTTCAACTTCCTCAATCTCATGATGAGGTTCATCTTCATGTGAATTGCTTGATTCTTCTCTTGTCCTTTTAGGGACATTATTCCCTTCATTCCTTTTGTGCGGAAACACGTCTTCAAAGAATGAGGCATCTCCAGATTCCATGATTGTATTTACATGAATATCAGCTATATCAGACTTGAATACCAAAAATCTATAGGCACTACTATTTTGGGCTGGCCCTAAATAGTAACAATCTACTGTTTTTGGTCCAAGTTTGACTTTCTTGGGAGGCAGAACTGGAACTTTTGCCAAGCACCCCCACACTTTGAGATATTTAAAACTTGGTTTGTGTCCTTTCCATATCTCATATGGAATTGTTCCTGTTTTATTATGAGGGACTTTGTTTAATACGTGATTAGACATATTTAAGGCTTCCCCCCACAAGTTCGTCGGTAGACCAGAAGTTAAAAGCATGGCGGTAATCATGTCTTTTAACGTTCTGTTCTTCCTCTCGGCTACACCATTTTGTTGTGGTGAATATGGAGCTGTTGTTTGATGAATTATACCATTTTCGGCACAGAACTGTTCAAATGGTGATTCATATTCTCCACCTCGATCAGATCTCAATATCTTGATCTTTTTATTTAACTGATTTTCTACCTCAGCTTTGTACTTTATAAATGATGTAATTGCTTCATCTTTACTATTCCAAAGATATACATAGCAATATCGCGTATAATCATCAATAAACGTGATAAAGTACTTTTTCCCACCTCTTGTAGGTAATGATTTAAAATCACATAAATCTGTATGAACTAAACCTAGTGGTTCGGTGCTCCTATCAACAGATTGAAATGGTTTTTTAACCATTTTTGCTTCTACACATGTCTCACATTTGTAGTTCTTATCTATTTGGAATTTTGGAATTAATCCCAAGTTCGATAATATTTTCATTTTTCGGAAATTTATGTGTCCTAATCTATCATGCCATAGTAAAATTTTATGCTCAAGCAAGTAAGAAACTTCAATTTTATTAATAGCACAATCAGAATACATAGTTTTATTGCCGATAACGGCTACATTTGCCTTAAATAGGCCATCACATAAATATCCCCTTCCGATATACATTCCAGCTTTGGACAGAACCATCTTGTTTGACTCGAACACCATTCTGAATCCTTTCTTTGATAATACTGCACCAGAGATGAGATTCTTGCGTATGTCTGGAACGTGGAGCACGTCATTCAACTTGACAGTTTTTCCAGAAGTAAACTTGAGGATAACTGTGCCACTGCCTTCGATCATAGATACTGCAGAATTACCCATATAGAGTTTCTCTTCATGATCGAATTTCTTGTATGTAGAGAACATGGATTTGTCAGAGCAGACATGACGAGTAGCGCCTGTGTCCACCCACCATTGGTTGGGATTCTGAACCATATTGCATTCAGATACAACTGCCGAGAAGTTGGACTCATCCACTTCCATGTTGTCTACTAAATTTGCCTCTTTGTTGCGGTCCTTTTTGAGTCTGCAATCTCTAGCGGCATGTCCAACTTTTCCACAAACCCAACATTCACCATTAAACTTTTTGGTTCGTTTGTTGTCTTTTGGTTTGTTGTCTGGAGCTTTCCTTTTCTTCTGGAAATTCTTCTTTTTGTTTTTGGTCTTTGAATCTTCAGCAAAAATGCTTCCTCGCTTTGTTATGTAATTCCACGGTTATCTGCCTCAATTTTCAATCGGACTATGAGATCCTGTAAAGAGATTTCCTTCTTTTTATGCTTTAGATAATTGCGGTAATCTCTCCACGACGGTGGCAGTTTTCCCGTGATGGCTTCAACCAAAAACGATTCTCCAACCTTATGACCTTCCGCCTCGAGTTCATGAATAATGATTTATAGTTCATGCAGTTGAGCAGTCACCGGTTTGGAGTCGACCATCTTGTAGTCCATGAATTTGTCTACAATGAATTTCTTAAGACTGATATTCTGCATCTTATACTTCGTGGCAAGTGCATTCCAAAGTGCTTTTGCTGTCTTTAGAGGTTGATATACTTTGTATAGCACCTTGTCGAGACAATTCAGAATATAGTTTCTGCATAGGAAATCAGAATGTTTCCATGTAGCAACATCTGCTTCCTTGCCTGGTGAAGAAATCGGTTCCTCCTCCTCGAGATACCGTTGCAGACCGAGTGTGGTGAGGTAAAATAACATCTAATTCTGCCATGTTAAAAAATCGTCACCATCTCCCTTGAACGGTTCAGGTCTGTTGTGAGTAGTAGTCTTTGAAAATTCTACTGTTGCCATCTCTGTTTTAGTAAGAAAACGGTAAAATTCTTAAGATGTTATACGTCTAGTATACCAAAACAGAGAATAATCTATTATAAACTCGTCGCACAAGTTTATAACTCAGATTTCCACTACACTGGAATTCTGTGTTAATTTTATAACAATATGAATGTTGTAAATAAATTACAACAACAGCGTTATACTATTTTGAATAAATAGTATAACCAAAATAAAGGATAGAATGTAGAATTCTAACCGAAATATGTCTGAGGCTCGTCGTAACGATTTCCTTAAGAATTTTATTTCAAAATTCTCCCAAGATAGAACAGACGAATTCTGCTCGAAATTGTAATGAGTATGTCAACTCTGTGATATATTGTATATAGCAGTTGAGAAAGAAGAAGCAGAAGAAATTAGAATTCGAATGGGATAAGAATGTGATCAGTATTCTCTCCTATTTATAATTTCGTCCGCACCCCTTCGAACAGTCGCGTCTGCCTGAAAGGTTGCACCCGTTTCCTTTCATTGCTGCTGTTCGTTTAACGGGCCGCACCCGTTTTCTACTGCCTATGTACGGCCGCGTCTCTTCAGTCGGGCCGCACCTGTTTGCCTCTAACGGGTCGCACCCGCTTTTGTTCGCCCATGCTTCTTCAGTCAGGTTGCACCTGCTCGCCGCGTCCACTTATGAACAGTCGTGTCTGTTCACATAGCCTGCAACTGTTAAAAAACCCGGCCCAGTTTTGCAGTAAAATTAGGATCATATTAGACCCAAACCCAAACCCAAACCCGAGCCCGGCCCGGTTCGGTTCGGTCGGACGGACGGCGGCGGCGCGCGCGCGTGTGTGGTGGAGATGCATGATCTCCCTCCTCACAACGAAGCATACATTTGGGAGCCCCAGGCCCCCAACCTCCACTTGAGAAAGCTATTAATATACTTGGCTTTCTCACTATATTAGGCGATGTGGGACTTATGTATTTTTATCATTCACATTGTTTGTTTTAGGAATTCCAACAATCCCCCACATGAATGATAATATACATATCCCCCACACAAAGCGATATATCACAGAGTATATATGGATTTAATGCTTTATCATGGATAAGTAGATATTTCACTTTGAACTTTCCCTAGTTAAAACTTATCGGATTTACTTGGCTAATCGGTGAAATATTTCATCTTGAACCGTCAGCCTTTATTGTATATCCAGACAATAAGTTCTACGAAGCATTAATTCCCTTCTCACCCAATTTCTTGGTTGTGTTCATTTTGGTCCTGAACAGTACTTGGTTCTGCGAGTGTTTTAGAGAATAAAAAGCCTTTTAATATTCTCATAGAGCCGACCCAGCTCACACTTACATAGGTGATCGCAACCATTAAGAGTATCCTACATACACCCCACTTGTTATTTTCAAGATATGGTCATCATTAAAAAACATAGTTTTAACCTTTAAATACTTCTGTAGGCATGCATTTATATTGTGCACCATAGGAATGGAGTTGGACTATGTCCAAGGAAATTCATTACGTCTTGAGTTATTCAGAACTGGTTTGCCTATTAATCCTAGTCCGTGGGATCTCCAGTCGCTAGGATAGGTTTCCGTATAAGATTACTCTTTTTGGTTTAGGCTTTTAAACCCATTCCCCTCGATGCGCAGTCAATTTTCTCTCTGGATAAACCTTTAGTAAACGGATCCGCTAGGTTATCATTTGTCCTCACATAATCAATGGAAATAGTTCCATTAGAGAGTAACTGCCTAACTGTGTTATGGCGTCGTCGAATATGTCGTGACTTTCCATTATACACAAAGTTGTGCGCTCTGCTTAGCGCTGCTTGGTTATCGCAGTGTATGCATATGGCCGCTACAGGTTTAGGCCAGAATGGAATATCTTCCAAAAAGTGACGAAGCCATTCTGCTTCTTCGCCTGCTTTATCTAAAGCGATGAACTCTGATTCCATAGTGGATCGAGCTATGCATGTTTGTTTGGTAGATTTCCATGACACTGCTGCCCCTGCTAGGGTAAATACATAACCACTTGTCGATTTTGATTCCTCTGAATCTGCAATCCAGTTTGCATCACTATATCCTTCTAAGACGGCAGGATATTTTCCATAATGTAAGGAATAGTTAGCGGTATTTTTTAAATATCCAAGCACTCTCATTAGTGCTTTCCTGGATTGCTTGTATACCTGCTCAGTCGACTTACTGCATAAGCTATATCTTGTCTTGTGCAATTCATGAGATACATGAGACATCCTATTACACGAGAGTATTCCAGTTGCATTACACTCTCATTAGTGTTTTTATGCAGTACTTCTGATGGGTTAAAAGGTGTTCTCACTCCTTTAATTCCATAGTCTTGGAATTTTTCAATCACTTTGTCTACATAGTGTGACTGAGACAATTCAATTCCATTAGGAGTTCTTATTATTTTGATTCCCAAAATAACGTCTGTAACTCCTAAATCTTTCATATCGAAATTGTTAGTTAACATCTTCTTTATGGTCTCTATTACCTGAGTATTTGGACCAAATATTAACATATCGTCTACATATAAACAAATCATCACATATGATTGTCCAATTTGTTTATAATAAACACATTTATCGCATTCATTTATACGAAAACCATTTCTCATCATGACACTATCAAATTTTGCGTGCCATTGTTTTGGAGCTTGTTTTAGTCCGTATAGTGATTTTACTAATCTACAGACTTTGTTTTCATTTCCTTTGGAAATAAAACCTTCAGGTTGCTCCATGTAGATCTCCTCATCGTGATCTCCATTTAAGAATGCTGTCTTTACATCCATTTGATGAATTTCTAGTCCATAAATTGATGCAATTGCTATTAGCATTCTTATAGAGGTTATTCGTGTTACTGGCGAATATGTATCAAAGAAGTCTACTCCTTCTTTTTGACGATATCCTTTGGCTACTAATCTGGCTTTATACTTGTCGATAGAGCCATCTGTTTTCATTTTCTTCTTGAAAATCCATTTGCAGCCAATAGGTTTTATTCCTGGTGGAATATCAACAATTTCCCAAGTTTTATTACTTATAATTGAATCAATCTCACTTTGGATTGCTTCTTTCCAACATGAAGATTCAGAAGATGACATTGCTTCCTTGTACGTTTGAGGTTCATGTTCTAACACATATGTGAAAAAATCCGAACCAAATGTCTTGGAAGTTCTAGCCCTTACGCTTCTTCTTGGTTCAACTTCCTCAATCTCATGATGAGGTTCATCTTCATGTGAATTGCTTGATTCTTCTCTTGTCCTTTTAGGGACATTATTCCCTTCATTCCTTTTGTGCGGAAACACGTCTTCAAAGAATGAGGCATCTCTAGATTCCATGATTGTATTTACATGAATATCAGCTATATCAGACTTGAATACCAAAAATCTATAGGCACTACTATTTTGGGTTGGCCCTAAATAGTAACAATCTACTGTTTTTGGTCCAAGTTTGACTTTCTTGGGAGGCGGAACTGGAACTTTTGCCAAGCACCCCCACACTTTGAGGTATTTAAAACTTGGTTTGTGTCCTTTCCACATCTCATATGGAATTGTTCCTGTTTTATTATGAGGGACTTTGTTTAATACGTGATTAGACATATTTAAGGCTTCCCCCCACAAGTTCGTCGGTAGACCAGAAGTTAAAAGCATGGCGGTAATCATGTCTTTTAACGTTCTGTTCTTCCTCTCGGCTACACCATTTTGTTGTGGTGAATATGGAGCTGTTGTTTGATGAATTATACCATTTTCGGCACAGAATTGTTCAAATGGTGATTCATATTCTCCACCTCGATCAGATCTCAATATCTTGATCTTTTTATTTAACTGATTTTCTACCTCAGCTTTGTACTTTATAAATGATGTAATTGCTTCATCTTTACTATTCAAAAGATATACATAGCAATATCGCGTATAATCATCAATAAACGTGATAAAGTACTTTTTCCCACCTCTTGTAGGTAATGATTTAAAATCACATAAATCTGTATGAACTAAACCTAGTGGTTCGGTGCTCCTATCAACAGATTGAAATGGTTTTTTAACCATTTTTGCTTCTACACATGTCTCACATTTGTAGTTCTTATCTATTTGGAATTTTGGAATTAATCCCAAGTTCGAAAATATTTTCATTTTTCGGAAATTTATGTGTCCTAATCTATCATGCCATAGTAAAATTTCGTGCTCAAGCAAGTAAGAAACTTCAATTTTATTAATAGCACAATCAGAATACATAGTTTTATTGCCGATAACGGCTACATTTGCCTTAAATAGGCCATCACATAAATATCCCCTTCCGATATACATTCCAGCTTTGGACAGAACCATCTTGTCTGACTCGAACACCATTCTGAATCCTTTCTTTGATAATACTGCACCAGAGATGAGATTCTTGCGTATGTCTGGAACGTGGAGCACGTCGTTCAACTTGACAGTTTTTCCAAAAGTAAACTTGAGGATAACTGTGCCACTGCCTTCGATCATAGATACTGCAGAATTACCCATATAGAGTTTCTCTTCATGATCGAATTTCTTGTATGTAGAGAACATGGATTTGTCAGAGCAGACATGACGAGTAGCGCCTGTGTCCACCCACCATTGGTTGGGATTCTGAACCATATTGCATTCAGATACAACTGCCGAGAAGTTGGACTCATCCACTTCCATGTTGTCTACTAAATTTGCCTCTTTGTTGCGGTCCTTTTTGAGTCTGCAATCTCTAGCGGCATGTCCAACTTTTCCACAAACCCAACAGTCACCATTAAACTTTTTGGTTCGTTTTTTGTCTTTTGGTTTGTTGTCTGGAGCTTTCCTTTTCTTTTGGAAATTCTTCTTTTTGGTTTTGGTCTTTGAATCTTCAGCCACAAATGCCTCCTCACTTTGTTATGTAATTCCACGGTTATCTGCCTCAATTTTCAATCGGACTATGAGATCCTGTAAAGAGATTTCCTTCTTTTTATGCTTTAGATAATTGCGGTAATCTCTCCACGACGGTGGCAGTTTTCCCGTGATGGCTTCAACCAAAAACGATTCTCCAACCTTATGACCTTCCGCCTCGAGTTCATGAATAATGATTTGTAGTTCATGCAGTTGAGCAGTCACCGGTTTAGAGTCGACCATCTTGTAGTCCATGAATTTGTCTACAATGAATTTCTTAAGACTGATATTCTGCGTCTTATACTTCGTGGCAAGTGCATTCCAGAGTGCTTTTGCTGTCTTTAGAGGTTGATATACTTTGTATAGCACCTTGTCGAGACAATTCAGAATATAGTTTCTGCATAGGAAATCAGAATGTTTCCATGTAGCAACATCTGCTTCCTTGCCTGGTGAAGAAATCGGTTCCTCCTCCTCGAGATACCGTTGCAGACCGAGTGTGGTGAGGTAAAATAACATCTAATTCTGCCATGTTAAAAAATCGTCACCATCTCCCTTGAACGGTCCAGGTCTGTTGTGAGTAGTAGTCTTTGAAAATTCTACTGTTGCCATCTCTGTTTTAGTAAGAAAACAGTAAAATTCTTAAGATGTTATACGTCTAGTATACCAAAACAGAGAATAATCTATTATAAACTCGTCGCACAAGTTTATAACTCAGATTTCCACTACACTGGAATTCTGTGTTAATTTTATAACAATATGAATGTTGTAAATAAATTACAACAACAGCGTTATACTATTTTGAATAAATAGTATAACCAAAATAAAGGATAGAATGTAGAATTCTAACCGAAATATGTCTGAGGCTCGTCGTAACGATTTCCTTAAGAATTTTATTTCAAAATTCTCCCAAGATAGAACAGACGAATTCTGCTCGAAATTGTAATGAGTATGTCAACTCTGTGATATATTGTATAGAGCAGTTGAGAAAGAAGAAGCAGAAGAAATTAGAATTCGAATGGGATAAGAATGTGATCAGTATTCTCTCCTATTTATAATTTCGTCCGCACCCCTTCGAACAGTCGCGTCTGCCTGAAAGGTTGCACCCGTTTCCTTTCATTGCTGCTGTTCGTTTAACGGGCCGCACCCGTTTTCTACTGCCTATGTACGGCCGCGTCTCTTCAGTCGGGCCGCACCTGTTTGCCTCTAACGGGTCGCACCCACGTTTGTTCGCCCATGCTTCTTCAGTCAGGTTGCACCTGCTCGCCGCGTCCGCTTAAGAACAGTCGTGTCTGTTCACATAGCCTGCAACTGTTAAAAAACCCGGCCCAGTTTTGCAGTAAAATTAGGATCATATTAGACCCAAACCCAAACCCGAACCCGAGCCCGGCCCGGTTCGGTCGGACGGACGGACGGCGGCGGCGCGCGCGCGTGTGTGGTGGAGATGCATGATCTCCCTCCTCACAACGAAGCATACATTTGGGAGCCCCAGGCCCCCAACCTCCACTTGAGAAAGCTATTAATATACTTGGCTTTCTCACTATATTAGGCGATGTGGGACTTATGTATTTTTATCATTCACTTTGTTTGTTTTAGGAATTCCAACAATCCCCCACATGAATGATAATATACATATCCCCCACACAAAGCGATATATCACAGAGTATATATGGATTTAATGCTTTATCGTGGATAAGTAGATATTTCACTTTGAACTTTCCCTAGTTAAAACTTATCGGATTTACTTGGCTAATCGGTGAAATATTTCATCTTGAACCGTCAGCCTTTATTGTATATCCAGACAATAAGTTCTACGAAGCATTATTTCCCTTCTCACCCAATTTCTTGGTTGTGTTCATTTTGGTCCTGAACAGAACTTGGTTCTGCGAGTGTTTTAGAGAATAAAAAGCCTTTTAATATTCTCATAGAGCCGAGCCAGCTCACACTTACATAGGTGATCGCAACCATTAAGAGTATCCTACATATACCCCACTTGTTATTTTCAAGATATGGTCATCATTAAAAAACATAGTTTTAACCTTTAAATACTTCTGTAGGCATGCATTTATATTGTGCACCATAGGAATGGAGTTGGACTATGTCCAAGGAAATGCATTACGTCTTGAGTTATTCAGAATTGGTTTGCCTATTGATCCTAGTCCGTGGGATCTCCAGTCGCTAGGATAGGTTTCCGTATAAGATAACTCTTTTTGGTTTAGGCTTTTAAACCCATTCCCCTCGATGCGCAGTCAATTTTCTCTCTGGATAAACCTTTAGTAAACGGATCCGCTAGGTTATCATTTGTCCTCACATAATCAATGGAAATAGTTCCATTAGAGAGTAACTGCCTAACTGTGTTATGGCGTCGTCGAATATGTCGTGACTTTCCATTATACACAATGTTGTGCGCTCTGCTTAGCGCTGCTTGGTTATTGCAGTGTATGCATATGGCCGGTACAGGTTTAGGCCAGAATGGAATATCTTCCAAAAAGTGACGAAGCCATTCTGCTTCTTCGCCTGCTTTATCTAAAGCGATGAACTCTGATTCCATAGTGGTTCGAGCTATGCATGTTTGTTTGGTAGATTTCCATGACACTGCTGCCCCTACTAGGGTAAATACATAACCACTTGTCGATTTTGATTCCTCTGAATCTACAATCCAGTTTGCATCACTATATCCTTCTAAGACGGCAGGATATTTTCCATAATGTAAGGAATAGTTAGCGGTATTTTCTAAATATCCAAGCACTCTCATTAGTGCTTTCCTGGATTGCTTGTATACCTGCTCAGTCGACTTACTGCATAAGCTATATCTGGTCTTGTGCAATTCATGAGATACATGAGACATCCTATTACACGAGAGTATTCCAGTTGCATTACACTCTCATTAGTGTTTTTATGCAGTACTTCTGATGGGTTAAAAGGTGTTCTCACTCCTTTAATTCCATAGTCTTGGAATTTTTCAATCACTTTGTCTACATAGTGTGACTGAGACAATTCAATTCCATTAGGAGTTCTTATTATTTTAATTCCCAAAATAACGTCTGTAACTCCTAAATCTTTCATATCGAAATTGTTAGTTAACATCTTCTTTATGGTCTCTATTACCTGAGTATTTGGACCAAATATTAACATATCGTCTACATATAAACAAATCATCACATATGATTGTCCAATTTGTTTATAATAAACACATTTATCGCATTCATTTATACGAAAACCATTTCTCATCATGACACTATCAAATTTTGCGTGCCATTGTTTTGGAGCTTGTTTTAGTCCGTATAGTGATTTTACTAATCTACAGACTTTGTTTTCATTTCCTTTGGAAATAAAACCTTCAGGTTGCTCCATGTAGATCTCCTCATCGAGATCTCCATTTAAGAATGCTGTCTTTACATCCATTTGATGAATTTCTAGTCCATAAATTGATGCAATTGCTATTAGCATTCTTAAAGAGGTTATTCGTGTTACTGGCGAATATGTATCAAAGAAGTCTACTCCTTCTTTTTGACGATATCCTTTGGCTACTAATCTGGCTTTATACTTGTCGATAGAGCCATCTGTTTTCATTTTCTTCTTGAAAATCCATTTGCAGCCAATAGGTTTTATTCCTGGTGGAATATCAACAATTTCCCAAGTTTTATTACTTAGAATTGAATCAATCTCACTTTGGATTGCTTCTTTCCAACATGAAGATTCAGAAGATGACATTGCTTCCTTGTACGTTTGAGGTTCATGTTCTAACACATATGTGAAAAAATCCGAACCAAATGTCTTGGAAGTTCTAGCCCTTACGCTTCTTCTTGGTTCAACTTCCTCAATCTCATGATGAGGTTCATCTTCATGTGAATTGCTTGATTCTTCTCTTGTCCTTTTAGGGACATTATTCCCTTCATTCCTTTTGTGCGGAAACACGTCTTCAAAGAATGAGGCATCTCTAGATTCCATGATTGTATTTACATGAATATCAGCTATATCAGACTTGAATACCAAAAATCTATAGGCACTACTATTTTGGGCTGGCCCTAAATAGTAACAATCTACTGTTTTTGGTCCAAGTTTGACTTTCTTGGGAGGCGGAACTGGAACTTTTGCCAAGCACCCCCACACTTTGAGGTATTTAAAACTTGGTTTGTGTCCTTTCCATATCTCATATGGAATTGTTCCTGTTTTATTATGAGGGACTTTGTTTAATATGTGATTAGACATATTTAAGGCTTCCCCCCACAAGTTCGTCGGTAGACCAGAAGTTAAAAGCATGGCGGTAATCATGTCTTTTAATGTTCTGTTCTTCCTCTCGGCTACACCATTTTGTTGTGGTGAATATGGAGCTGTTGTTTGATGAATTATACCATTTTCGGCACAGAATTGTTCAAATGGTGATTCATATTCTCCACCTCGATCAGATCTCAATATCTTGATCTTTTTATTTAACTGATTTTCTACCTCAGCTTTGTACTTTATAAATATGTAATTGCTTCATCTTTACTATTCAAAAGATATACATAGCAATATCGCGTATAATCATCAATAAACGTGATAAAGTACTTTTTCCCACCTCTTGTAGGTAATGATTTAAAATCACATAAATCTGTATGAACTAAACCTAGTGGTTCGGTGCTCCTATCAACAGATTGAAATGGTTTTTTAACCATTTTTGCTTCTACACATGTCTCACATTTGTAGTTCTTATCTATTTGGAATTAATCCCAAGTTCGATAATATTTTCATTTTTCGGAAATTTATGTGTCCTAATCTATCATGCCATAGTAAAATTTCGTGCTCAAGCAAGTAAGAAACTTCAATTTTATTAATAGCACAATCAGAATACATAGTTTTATTGCCGATAACGGCTACATTTGCCTTAAATAGGCCATCACATAAATATCCCCTTCCGATATACATTCCAGCTTTCGACAGAACCATCTTGTCTGACTCGAACACCATTCTGAATCCTTTCTTTGATAATACTGCACCAGAGATGAGATTCTTGCGTATGTCTGGAACGTGGAGCACGTCATTCAACTTGACAGTTTTTCCAGAAGTAAACTTGAGGATAACTGTGCCACTGCCTTCGATCATAGATACTGCAGAATTACCCATATAGAGTTTCTCTTCATGATCGAATTTCTTGTATGTAGAGAACATGGATTTGTCAGAGCAGACATGACGAGTAGCGCCTGTGTCCACCCACCATTGGTTGGGATTCTGAACCATATTGCATTCAGATACAACTGCCGAGAAGTTGGACTCATCAACTTCCATGTTGTCTACTAAATTTGCCTCTTTGTTGCGGTCCTTTTTGAGTCTGCAATCTCTAGCGGCATGTCCAACTTTTCCACAAACCCAACATTCACCATTAAACTATTTGGTTCGTTTGTTGTCTTTTGGTTTGTTGTCTGGAGCTTTCCTTTTCTTCTGGAAATTCTTCTTTTTGGTTTTGGTCTTTGAATCTTCAGCCATAAATGCCTCCTCGCTTTGTTATGTAATTCCACGGTTATCTACCTCAATTTTCAATCGGACTATGAGATCCTGTAAAGAGATTTCCTTCTTTTTATGCTTTAGATAATTGCGGTAATCTCTCCACGACGGTGGCAGTTTTCCCGTAATGGCTTCAACCAAAAACGATTCTCCAACCTTATGACCTTCCGCCTCGAGTTCATGAATAAGGATTTGTAGTTCATGCAGTTGAGCAGTCACCGGTTTGGAGTCGACCATCTTGTAGTCCATGAATTTGTCTACAATGAATTTCTTAAGACTGATATTCTGCGTCTTATACTTCGTGGCAAGTGCATTCCAGAGTGCTTTTGCTGTCTTTAGAGGTTGATATACTTTGTATAGCACCTTGTCGAGACAATTCAGAATATAGTTTCTGCATAGGAAATCAAAATGTTTCCATGTAGCAACATCTGCTTCCTTGCCTGGTGAAGAAATCGGTTCCTCCTCCTCGAGATACCGTTGCAGACCGAGTGTGGTGAGGTAAAATAACATCTAATTCTGCCATGTTAAAAAATCGTCACCATCTCCCTTGAACGGTTCAGGTCTGTTGTGAGTAGTAGTCTTTGAAAATTCTACTGTTGCCATCTCTGTTTTAGTAAGAAAACAGTAAAATTCTTAAGATGTTATACGTCTAGTATACCAAAACGGAGAATAATCTATTATAAACTCGTCGCACAAGTTTATAACTCAGATTTCCACTACACTGGAATTCTGTGTTAATTTTATAACAATATGAATGTTGTAAATAAATTACAACAACAGCGTTATACTATTTTGAATAAATAGTATAACCAAAATAAAGGATAGAATGTAGAATTCTAACCGAAATATGTCTGAGGCTCGTCGTAACGATTTCCTTAAGAATTTTATTTCAAAATTCTCCCAAGATAGAACAGACGAATTCTGCTCGAAATTGTAATGAGTATGTCAACTCTGTGATATATTGTATAGAGCAGTTGAGAAAGAAGAAGCAGAAGAAATTAGAATTCGAATGGGATAAGAATGTGATCAGTATTCTCTCCTATTTATAATTTCGTCCGCACCCCTTCGAACAATCGCGTCTGCCTGAAAGGTTGCACCCGTTTCCTTTCATTGCTGCTGTTCGTTTAACGGGCCGCACCCGTTTTCTACTGCCTATGTACGGCCGCGTCTCTTCAGTCGGGCCGCACCTGTTTGCCTCTAACGGGTCGCACCCGCTTTTGTTCGCCCATGCTTCTTCAGTCAGGTTGCACCTGCTCGCCGCGTCCGCTTATGAACAGTCGTGTCTGTTCACATAGCCTGCAACTGTTAAAAAACCCGGCCCAGTTTTGCAGTAAAATTAGGATCATATTAGACCCAAACCCAAACCCGAGCCGGGCCCGGTTCGGTTCGGTCGGACGGACGGCGGCGGCGCGCGCGCGTGTGTGGTGGAGATGCATGATCTCCCTCCTCACAACGAAGCATACATTTGGGAGCCCCAGGCCCCCAACCTCCACTTGAGAAAGCTATTAATATACTTGGCTTTCTCACTATATTAGGCGATGTGGGACTTATGTATTTTTATCATTCACTTTGTTTGTTTTAGGAATTCCAACAATCCCCCAGATGAATGATAATATACATATCCCCACACAAAGCGATATATCATAGAGTATATATGGATTTAATGCTTTATCGTGGATAAGTAGATATTTCACTTTGAACTTTCCCTAGTTAAAACTTATCGGATTTACTTGGCTAATCGGTGAAATATTTCATCTTGAACCGTCAGCCTTTATTGTATATCCAGACAATAAGTTCTACGAAGCATTAATTCCCTTCTCACCCAATTTCTTGGTTGTTTTCATTTTGGTCTTGAACAGTACTTGGTTCTGCGAGTGTTTTAGAGAATAAAAAGCCTTTTAATATTCTCATAGAGCCGACCCAGCTCACACTTACATAGGTGATCGCAACCATTAAGAGTATCCTACATATACCCCACTTGTTATTTTCAAGATATGGTCATCATTAAAAAACATAGTTTTAACCTTTAAATACTTCTGTAGGCATGCATTTATATTGTGCACCATAGGAATGGAGTTGGACTATGTCCAAGGAAATGCATTACGTCTTGAGTTATTCAGAACTGGTTTGCCTATTGATCCTAGTCCATGGGATCTCCAGTCGCTAGGATAGGTTTTCGTATAAGATAACTCTTTTTGGTTTAGGCTTTTAAACCCATTCCCCTCGATGCGCAGTCAATTTTCTCTCTGGATAAACCTTTAGTAAACGGATCCGCTAGGTTATCATTTGTCCTCACATAATTAATGGAAATAGTTCCATTAGAGAGTAACTGCCTAACTGTGTTAAGGCGTCGTCGAATATGTCGTGACTTTCCATTATACACAAAGTTGTGCGCTCTACTTAGCGCTGCTTGGTTATCGCAGTGTGTGCATATGGCCGGTACAGGTTTAGGCCAGAATGGAATATCTTCCAAAAAGTGACGAAGCCCTTCTGCTTCTTCGCCTGCTTTATCTAAAGCGATGAACTCTGATTCCATAGTGGATCGAGCTATGCATGTTTGTTTGGTAGATTTCCTTGACACTGCTGCCCCTGCTAGGGTAAATACATAACCACTTGTCGATTTTGATTCCTCTGAATCTGCAATCCAGTTTGCATCACTATATCCTTCTAAGACGGCAGGATATTTTCCATAATGTAAGGAATAGTTAGCGGTATTTTTTAAATATCCAAGCACTCTCATTAGTGCTTTCCTGGATTGCTTGTATACCTGCTCAGTCGACTTACTGCATAAGCTATATCTGGTCTTGAGCAATTCATGAGATACATGAGACATCCTATTACACGAGAGTATTCCAGTGGCATTACACTCTCATTAGTGTTTTTATGCAGTACTTCTGATGGGTTAAAAGGTGTTCTCACTCCTTTAATTCCATAGTCTTGGAATTTTTCAATCACTTTGTCTACATAGTGTGACTGAGACAATTCAATTCCATTAGGAGTTCTTATTATTTTGATTCCCAAAATAACGTCTGTAACTCCTAAATCTTTCATATCGAAATTGTTAGTTAACATCTTCTTTATGGTCTCTATTACCTGAGTATTTGGACCAAATATTAACATATCGTCTACATATAAACAAATCATCACATATGATTGTCCAATTTGTTTATAATAAACACATTTATCGCATTCATTTATACGAAAACCATTTCTCATCATGACACTATCAAATTTTGCGTGCCATTGTTTTGGAGCTTGTTTTAGTCCGTATAGTGATTTTACTAATCTACAGACTTTGTTTTCATTTCCTTTGGAAATAAAACCTTCAGGTTGCTCCATGTAGATCTCCTCATCGAGATCTCCATTTAAGAATGCTGTCTTTACATCCATTTGATTAATTTCTAGTCCATAAATTGATGCAATTGCTATTAGCATTCTTATAGAGGTTATTCGTGTTACTGGCGAATATGTATCAAAGAAGTCTACTCCTTCTTTTTGACGATATCCTTTGGCTACTAATCTGGCTTTATACTTGTCTATAGAGCCATCTATTTTCATTTTCTTCTTGAAAATCCATTTGCAGCCAATAGGTTTTATTCCTGGTGGAATATCAACAATTTCCCAAGTTTTATTACTTAGAATTGAATCAATCTCACTTTGGATTGCTTCTTTCCAACATGAAGATTCAGAAGATGACATTGCTTCCTTGTACGTTTGAGGTTCATGTTCTAACACATATGTGAAAAAATCCGAACCAAATGTCTTGGAAGTTCTAGCCCTTACGCTTCTTCTTGGTTCAACTTCCTCAATCTCATGATGAGGTTCATCTTCATGTGAATTGCTTGATTCTTCTCTTGTCCTTTTAGGGACATTATTCCCTTCATTCCTTTTGTGCGGAAACACGTCTTCAAAGAATGAGGCATCTCTAGATTCCATGATTGTATTTACATGAATATCAGCTATATCAGACTTGAATACCAAAAATCTATAGGCACTACTATTTTGGGCTGGCCCTAAATAGTAACAATCTACTGTTTTTGGTCCAAGTTTGACTTTCTTGGGAGGCGGAACTGGAACTTTTGCCAAGCACCCCCACACTTTGAGGTATTTAAAACTTGGTTTGTGTCCTTTCCATATCTCATATGGAATTGTTCCTGTTTTATTATGAGGGACTTTGTTTAATATGTGATTAGACATATTTAAGGCTTCCCCCCACAAGTTCGTCGGTAGACCAGAAGTTAAAAGCATGGCGGTAATCATGTCTTTTAATGTTCTGTTCTTCCTCTCGGCTACACCATTTTGTTGTGGTGAATATGGAGCTGTTGTTTGATGAATTATACCATTTTCGGCACAGAATTGTTCAAATGGTGATTCATATTCTCCACCTCGATCAGATCTCAATATCTTGATCTTTTTATTTAACTGATTTTCTACCTCAGCTTTGTACTTTATAAATATGTAATTGCTTCATCTTTACTATTCAAAAGATATACATAGCAATATCGCGTATAATCATCAATAAACGTGATAAAGTACTTTTTCCCACCTCTTGTAGGTAATGATTTAAAATCACATAAATCTGTATGAACTAAACCTAGTGGTTCGGTGCTCCTATCAACAGATTGAAATGGTTTTTTAACCATTTTTGCTTCTACACATGTCTCACATTTGTAGTTCTTATCTATTTGGAATTAATCCCAAGTTCGATAATATTTTCATTTTTCGGAAATTTATGTGTCCTAATCTATCATGCCATAGTAAAATTTCGTGCTCAAGCAAGTAAGAAACTTCAATTTTATTAATAGCACAATCAGAATACATAGTTTTATTGCCGATAACGGCTACATTTGCCTTAAATAGGCCATCACATAAATATCCCCTTCCGATATACATTCCAGCTTTCGACAGAACCATCTTGTCTGACTCGAACACCATTCTGAATCCTTTCTTTGATAATACTGCACCAGAGATGAGATTCTTGCGTATGTCTGGAACGTGGAGCACGTCATTCAACTTGACAGTTTTTCCAGAAGTAAACTTGAGGATAACTGTGCCACTGCCTTCGATCATAGATACTGCAGAATTACCCATATAGAGTTTCTCTTCATGATCGAATTTCTTGTATGTAGAGAACATGGATTTGTCAGAGCAGACATGACGAGTAGCGCCTGTGTCCACCCACCATTGGTTGGGATTCTGAACCATATTGCATTCAGATACAACTGCCGAGAAGTTGGACTCATCAACTTCCATGTTGTCTACTAAATTTGCCTCTTTGTTGCGGTCCTTTTTGAGTCTGCAATCTCTAGCGGCATGTCCAACTTTTCCACAAACCCAACATTCACCATTAAACTATTTGGTTCGTTTGTTGTCTTTTGGTTTGTTGTCTGGAGCTTTCCTTTTCTTCTGGAAATTCTTCTTTTTGGTTTTGGTCTTTGAATCTTCAGCCATAAATGCCTCCTCGCTTTGTTATGTAATTCCACGGTTATCTACCTCAATTTTCAATCGGACTATGAGATCCTGTAAAGAGATTTCCTTCTTTTTATGCTTTAGATAATTGCGGTAATCTCTCCACGACGGTGGCAGTTTTCCCGTAATGGCTTCAACCAAAAACGATTCTCCAACCTTATGACCTTCCGCCTCGAGTTCATGAATAAGGATTTGTAGTTCATGCAGTTGAGCAGTCACCGGTTTGGAGTCGACCATCTTGTAGTCCATGAATTTGTCTACAATGAATTTCTTAAGACTGATATTCTGCGTCTTATACTTCGTGGCAAGTGCATTCCAGAGTGCTTTTGCTGTCTTTAGAGGTTGATATACTTTGTATAGCACCTTGTCGAGACAATTCAGAATATAGTTTCTGCATAGGAAATCAAAATGTTTCCATGTAGCAACATCTGCTTCCTTGCCTGGTGAAGAAATCGGTTCCTCCTCCTCGAGATACCGTTGCAGACCGAGTGTGGTGAGGTAAAATAACATCTAATTCTGCCATGTTAAAAAATCGTCACCATCTCCCTTGAACGGTTCAGGTCTGTTGTGAGTAGTAGTCTTTGAAAATTCTACTGTTGCCATCTCTGTTTTAGTAAGAAAACAGTAAAATTCTTAAGATGTTATACGTCTAGTATACCAAAACGGAGAATAATCTATTATAAACTCGTCGCACAAGTTTATAACTCAGATTTCCACTACACTGGAATTCTGTGTTAATTTTATAACAATATGAATGTTGTAAATAAATTACAACAACAGCGTTATACTATTTTGAATAAATAGTATAACCAAAATAAAGGATAGAATGTAGAATTCTAACCGAAATATGTCTGAGGCTCGTCGTAACGATTTCCTTAAGAATTTTATTTCAAAATTCTCCCAAGATAGAACAGACGAATTCTGCTCGAAATTGTAATGAGTATGTCAACTCTGTGATATATTGTATAGAGCAGTTGAGAAAGAAGAAGCAGAAGAAATTAGAATTCGAATGGGATAAGAATGTGATCAGTATTCTCTCCTATTTATAATTTCGTCCGCACCCCTTCGAACAATCGCGTCTGCCTGAAAGGTTGCACCCGTTTCCTTTCATTGCTGCTGTTCGTTTAACGGGCCGCACCCGTTTTCTACTGCCTATGTACGGCCGCGTCTCTTCAGTCGGGCCGCACCTGTTTGCCTCTAACGGGTCGCACCCGCTTTTGTTCGCCCATGCTTCTTCAGTCAGGTTGCACCTGCTCGCCGCGTCCGCTTATGAACAGTCGTGTCTGTTCACATAGCCTGCAACTGTTAAAAAACCCGGCCCAGTTTTGCAGTAAAATTAGGATCATATTAGACCCAAACCCAAACCCGAGCCGGGCCCGGTTCGGTTCGGTCGGACGGACGGCGGCGGCGCGCGCGCGTGTGTGGTGGAGATGCATGATCTCCCTCCTCACAACGAAGCATACATTTGGGAGCCCCAGGCCCCCAACCTCCACTTGAGAAAGCTATTAATATACTTGGCTTTCTCACTATATTAGGCGATGTGGGACTTATGTATTTTTATCATTCACTTTGTTTGTTTTAGGAATTCCAACAATCCCCCAGATGAATGATAATATACATATCCCCACACAAAGCGATATATCATAGAGTATATATGGATTTAATGCTTTATCGTGGATAAGTAGATATTTCACTTTGAACTTTCCCTAGTTAAAACTTATCGGATTTACTTGGCTAATCGGTGAAATATTTCATCTTGAACCGTCAGCCTTTATTGTATATCCAGACAATAAGTTCTACGAAGCATTAATTCCCTTCTCACCCAATTTCTTGGTTGTTTTCATTTTGGTCTTGAACAGTACTTGGTTCTGCGAGTGTTTTAGAGAATAAAAAGCCTTTTAATATTCTCATAGAGCCGACCCAGCTCACACTTACATAGGTGATCGCAACCATTAAGAGTATCCTACATATACCCCACTTGTTATTTTCAAGATATGGTCATCATTAAAAAACATAGTTTTAACCTTTAAATACTTCTGTAGGCATGCATTTATATTGTGCACCATAGGAATGGAGTTGGACTATGTCCAAGGAAATGCATTACGTCTTGAGTTATTCAGAACTGGTTTGCCTATTGATCCTAGTCCATGGGATCTCCAGTCGCTAGGATAGGTTTTCGTATAAGATAACTCTTTTTGGTTTAGGCTTTTAAACCCATTCCCCTCGATGCGCAGTCAATTTTCTCTCTGGATAAACCTTTAGTAAACGGATCCGCTAGGTTATCATTTGTCCTCACATAATTAATGGAAATAGTTCCATTAGAGAGTAACTGCCTAACTGTGTTAAGGCGTCGTCGAATATGTCGTGACTTTCCATTATACACAAAGTTGTGCGCTCTACTTAGCGCTGCTTGGTTATCGCAGTGTGTGCATATGGCCGGTACAGGTTTAGGCCAGAATGGAATATCTTCCAAAAAGTGACGAAGCCCTTCTGCTTCTTCGCCTGCTTTATCTAAAGCGATGAACTCTGATTCCATAGTGGATCGAGCTATGCATGTTTGTTTGGTAGATTTCCTTGACACTGCTGCCCCTGCTAGGGTAAATACATAACCACTTGTCGATTTTGATTCCTCTGAATCTGCAATCCAGTTTGCATCACTATATCCTTCTAAGACGGCAGGATATTTTCCATAATGTAAGGAATAGTTAGCGGTATTTTTTAAATATCCAAGCACTCTCATTAGTGCTTTCCTGGATTGCTTGTATACCTGCTCAGTCGACTTACTGCATAAGCTATATCTGGTCTTGAGCAATTCATGAGATACATGAGACATCCTATTACACGAGAGTATTCCAGTGGCATTACACTCTCATTAGTGTTTTTATGCAGTACTTCTGATGGGTTAAAAGGTGTTCTCACTCCTTTAATTCCATAGTCTTGGAATTTTTCAATCACTTTGTCTACATAGTGTGACTGAGACAATTCAATTCCATTAGGAGTTCTTATTATTTTGATTCCCAAAATAACGTCTGTAACTCCTAAATCTTTCATATCGAAATTGTTAGTTAACATCTTCTTTATGGTCTCTATTACCTGAGTATTTGGACCAAATATTAACATATCGTCTACATATAAACAAATCATCACATATGATTGTCCAATTTGTTTATAATAAACACATTTATCGCATTCATTTATACGAAAACCATTTCTCATCATGACACTATCAAATTTTGCGTGCCATTGTTTTGGAGCTTGTTTTAGTCCGTATAGTGATTTTACTAATCTACAGACTTTGTTTTCATTTCCTTTGGAAATAAAACCTTCAGGTTGCTCCATGTAGATCTCCTCATCGAGATCTCCATTTAAGAATGCTGTCTTTACATCCATTTGATTAATTTCTAGTCCATAAATTGATGCAATTGCTATTAGCATTCTTATAGAGGTTATTCGTGTTACTGGCGAATATGTATCAAAGAAGTCTACTCCTTCTTTTTGACGATATCCTTTGGCTACTAATCTGGCTTTATACTTGTCTATAGAGCCATCTATTTTCATTTTCTTCTTGAAAATCCATTTGCAGCCAATAGGTTTTATTCCTGGTGGAATATCAACAATTTCCCAAGTTTTATTACTTAGAATTGAATCAATCTCACTTTGGATTGCTTCTTTCCAACATGAAGATTCAGAAGATGACATTGCTTCCTTGTACGTTTGAGGTTCATGTTCTAACACATATGTGAAAAAATCCGAACCAAATGTCTTGGAAGTTCTAACCCTTACGCTTCTTATTGGTTCAACTTCCTCAATCTCATGATGAGGTTCATCTTCATGTGAATTGCTTGATTCTTCTCTTGTCCTTTTAGGGACATTATTCCCTTCATTCCTTTTGTGCGGAAACACGTCTTCAAAGAATGAGGCATCTCTAGATTCCATGATTGTATTTACATGAATATCAGCTATATCAGACTTGAATACCAAAAATCTATAGGCACTACTATTTTGGGCTGGCCCTAAATAGTAACAATCTACTGTTTTTGGTCCAAGTTTGACTTTCTTGGGAGGCGGAACTGGAACTTTTGCCAAGCACCCCCACACTTTGAGGTATTTAAAACTTGGTTTGTGTCCTTTCCATATCTCATATGGAATTGTTCCTGTTTTATTATGAGGGACTTTGTTTAATATGTGATTAGACATATTTAAGGCTTCCCCCCACAAGTTCGTCGGTAGACCAGAAGTTAAAAGCATGGCGGTAATCATGTCTTTTAACGTTCTGTTCTTCCTCTCGGCTACACCATTTTGTTGTGGTAAATATGGAGCTGTTGTTTGATGAATTATACCATTTTCGGCACAGAATTGTTCAAATGGTGATTCATATTCTCCACCTCGATCAGATCTCAATATCTTGATCTTTTTATTTAACTGATTTTCTACCTCAGCTTTGTACTTTATAAATGATGTAATTGCTTCATCTTTACTATTCAAAAGATATACATAGCAATATCGCGTATAATCATCAATAAACGTGATAAAGTACTTTTTCCCACCTCTTATAGGTAATGATTTAAAATCACATAAATCTGTATGAACTAAACCTAGTGGTTCGGTGCTCCTATCAACAGATTGAAATGGTTTTTTAACCATTTTTGCTTCTACACATGTCTCACATTTGTAGTTCTTATCTATTTGGAATTTTGGAATTAATCCCAAGTTCAATAATATTTTCATTTTTCGGAAATTTATGTGTCCTAATCTATCATGCCATAGTAAAATTTCGTGCTCAAGCAAGTAAGAAACTTCCATTTTATTAATAGCACAATCAGAATACATAGTTTTATTGCCGATAACGGCTACATTTGCCTTAAATAGGCCATCACAAAAATATCCCCTTCCGATATGCATTCCAGCTTTGGACAGAACCATCTTGTCTGACTCGAACACCATTCTGAATCCTTTCTTTGATAATACTGCACTAGAGATGAGATTCTTGCGTATGTCTGGAACGTGGAGCACGTCATTCAACTTGACAGTTTTTCCAGAAGTAAACTTGAGGATAACTGTGCCACTGCCTTCGATCATAGATACTGTAGAATTACCCATATAGAGTTTCTCTTCATGATCGAATTTCTTGTATGTAGAGAACATGGATTTGTCAAAGCAGACATGACGAGTAGCGCCTGTGTCCACCCAACATTGGTTGGGATTCTGAACCATATTGCATTCAGATACAACTGCCGAGAAGTTGGACTCATCCACTTCCATGTTGTCTACTAAATTTGCCTCTTTGTTGCGGTCCTTTTTGAGTCTGCAATCTCTAGCGGCATGTCCAACTTTTCCACAAACCCAACATTCACCATTAAACTTTTTGGTTCGTTTGTTGTCTTTTGGTTTGTTGTCTGGAGCTTTCCTTTTCTTCTGGAAATTCTTCTTTTTGTTTTTGGTCTTTGAATCTTCAGCCACAAATGCCTCCTCGCTTTGTTTTGTAATTCCACGGTTATCTGCCTCAATTTTCAATCGGACTATGAGATCATGTAAAGAGATTTCCTTCTTTTTATGCTTTAGATAATTGCGGTAATCTCTCCACGACGGTGGCAGTTTTCCCGTGATGGCTTCAACCAAAAACGATTCTCCAACCTTATGACCTTCCTTCTCGAGTTCATGAATAATGATTTGTAGTTCATGCAGTTGAGCAGTCACCGGTTTGGAGTCGACCATCTTGTAGTCCATGAATTTGTCTACAATGAATTTCTTAAGACTGATATTCTGCGTCTTATACTTCGTGGCAAGTGCATTCCAGAGTGCTTTTGCTGTCTTTAGAGGTTGATATACTTTGTATAGCACCTTGTCGAGACAATTCAGAATATAGTTTCTGCATAGGAAATCAGAATGTTTCAATGTAGCAACATCTGCTTCCTTGCCTGGTGAAGAAATCGGTTCCTCCTCCTCGAGATACCGTTGCAGACCGAGTGTGGTGAGGTAAAATAACATCTGATTCTGCCATGTTAAAAAATCGTCACCATCTCCCTTGAACAGTTCAGGTCTGTTGTGAGTAGTAGTCTTTGAAAATTCTACTGTTGCCATCTCTGTTTTAGTAAGAAAACAGTAAAATTCTTAAGATGTTATACGTCTAGTATACCAAAACAGAGAATAATCTATTATAAACTCATCGCACAAGTTTATAACTCAGATTTCCACTACACTGGAATTCTGTGTTAATTTTATAACAATATGAATGTTGTAAATAAATTACAACAACAGCGTTATACTATTTTGAATAAATAGTATAACCAAAATAAAGGATAGAATGTAGAACTCTAACCGAAATATGTCTGAGGCTCGTCGTAACGATTTCCTTAAGAATTTTATTTCAAAATTCTCCCAAGATAGAACAGACGAATTCTGCTCGAAATTGTAATGAGTATGTCAACTCTGTGATATATTGTATAGAGCAGTTGAGAAAGAAGAAGCAGAAGAAATTAGAATTCGAATGGAATAAGAATGTGATCAGTTTTCTCTCCTATTTATAATTTCGTCCGCACCCCTTCGAACAGTCGCGTCTGCCTGAAAGGTTGCACCCGTTTCCTTTCATTGCTGCTGTTCGTTTAACGGGCCGCACCCGTTTGCTACTGCCTATGTTCGGCCGCGTCTCTTCAATCGGGCCGCACCTGTTTTCCTCTAACGGGTCGCACCCGCTTTTGTTCGCCCATGCTTCTTCAGTCAGGTTGCACCTTCTCGCCGCGTCCGCTTATGAACAGTCGTGTCTGTTCACATAGCCTGCAACTGTAAAAAAACCCGGCCCAGTTTTGCAGTAAAATTAGGATCATATTAGACCCAAACCCAAACCCGAACCCGAGCCCGGCCCGGTTCGGTCGGATGGACGGCGGCGGCGCGCGCGCGTGTGTGGTGGAGATGCATGATCTCCCTCCTCACAACGAAGCATACATTTGGGAGCCCCAGGCCCCCAACCTCCACTTGAGAAAGCTATTAATATACTTGGCTTTCTCACTATATTAGGCGATGTGGGACTTATGTATTTTTATCATTCACTTTGTTTGTTTTAGGAATTCCAACAATCCCCCACATGAATGATAATATACATATCCCCCACACAAAGCGATATATCACAGAGTATATATGGATTTAATTCTTTATCGTGGATAAGTAGATATTTCACTTTGAACTTTCCCTAGTTAAAACTTATCGGATTTACTTGGCTAATCGGTGAAATATTTCATCTTGAACCGTCAGCCTTTATTGTATATCCAGACAATAAGTTCTACGAAGCATTAATTCCCTTCTCACCCAATTTCTTGGTTGTGTTCATTTTGGTCCTGAACAGTACTTGGTTCTGCGAGTGTTTTAGAGAATAAAAAGCCTTTTAATATTCTCATAGAACCGACCCAGCTCACACTTACATAGGTGATCGCAACCATTAAGAGTATCCTACATATACCCCACTTGTTATTTTCAAGATATGGTCATCATTAAAAAACATAGTTTTAACCTTTAAATACTTCTGTAGGCATGCATTTATATTGTGCACCATAGGAATGGAGTTGGACTATGTCCAAGGAAATGCATTACGTCTTGAGTTATTCAGAACCGATTTGCCTATTGATCCTAGTCCGTAAGATCTCCAGTCGCTAGGATAAGTTTCCGTATAAGATAACTCTTTTTGGTTTAGGCTTTTAAACCCATTCCCCTCGATGCGCAGTCAATTTTCTCTCTGGATAAACCTTTAGTAAACGGATCCGCTAGGTTATCATTTGTCCTCACATAATCAATGGAAATAGTTCCATTAGAGAGTAACTGCCTAACTGTGTTATGGCGTCGTCGAATATGTCATGACTTTCCATTATACACAAAGTTGTGCGCTCTGCTTAGCGCTGCTTGGTTATTGTAGTGTATGCATATGGCCGGTACAGGTTTAGGCCAGAATGGAATATCTTCCAAAAAGTGACGAAGCCATTCTGCTTCTTCGCCTGCTTTATCTAAAGCGATGAACTCTGATTCCATAGTGGATCGAGCTATGCATGTTTGTTTGGTAGATTTCCATGACACTGCTGCCCCTGCTAGGGTAAATACATAACCACTTGTCGATTTTGATTCCTCTGAATCTGCAATCCAGTTTGCATCATTATATCCTTCTAAGACGGCAGGATATTTTCCATAATGTAAGGAATAGTTAGCGGTATTTTTTAAATATCCAAGCACTCTCATTAGTGCTTTCCTGGATTGCTTGTATACCTGCTCAGTCGACTTACTGCATAAGCTATATCTGGTCTTGTGCAATTCATGAGATACATGAGACATCCTATTACACGAGAGTATTCCAGTGGCATTACACTCTCATTAGTGTTTTTATGCAGTACTTCTGATGGGTTAAAAGGTGTTCTCACTCCTTTAATTCCATAGTCTTGGAATTTTTCAATCACTTTGTCTACATAGTGTGACTGAGACAATTCAATTCCATTAGGAGTTCTTATTATTTTGATTCCCAAAATAACGTCTGTAACTCCTAAATCTTTCATATCGAAATTGTTAGTTAACATCTTCTTTATGGTCTCTATTACCTGAGTATTTGGACCAAATATTAACATATCGTCTACATATAAACAAATCATCACATATGATTGTCCAATTTGTTTATAATAAACACATTTATCGCATTCATTTATACGAAAACCATTTCTCATCATGACACTATCAAATTTTGCGTGCCATTGTTTTGGAGCTTGTTTTAGTCATTATAGTGATTTTACTAATCTACAGACTTTGTTTTCATTTCCTTTGGAAATAAAACCTTCAGATTGCTCCATGTAGATCTCCTCATCGAGATCTCCATTTAAGAATGCTGTCTTTACATCCATTTGATGAATTTCTAGTCCATAAATTGATGCAATTGCTATTAGCATTCTTATAGAGGTTATTCGTGTTACTGGCGAATATGTATCAAAGAAGTCTACTCCTTCTTTTTGACGATATCCTTTGGCTACTAATCTGGCTTTATACTTGTCGATAGAGCCATCTGTTTTCATTTTCTTCTTGAAAATCCATTTGCAGCCAATAGGTTTTATTCCTGGTGGAATATCAACAATTTCCCAAGTTTTATTACTTAGAATTGAATCAATCTCACTTTGGATTGCTTCTTTCCAACATGAAGATTTAGAAGATGACATTGCTTCCTTGTACGTTTGAGGTTCATGTTCTAACACATATGTGAAAAAATCCGAACCAAATGTTTTGGAAGTTCTAGCCCTTACGCTTCTTCTTGGTTCAACTTCCTCAATCTCATGATGAGGTTCATCTTCATGTGAATTGCTTGATTCTTCTCTTGTCCTTTTAGGGACATTATTCCCTTCATTCCTTTTGTGCGGAAACACGTCTTCAAAGAATGAGGCATCTCTAGATTCCATGATTGTATTTACATGAATATCAGCTATATCAGACTTGAATACCAAAAATCTATAGGCACTACTATTTTGGGCTGGCCCTAAATAGTAACAATCTACTGTTTTTGGTCCAAGTTTGACTTTCTTGGGAGGCGGAACTGGAACTTTTGCCAAGCACCCCCACACTTTGAGGTATTTAAAACTTGGTTTGTGTCCTTTCCATATCTCATATGGAATTGTTCCTGTTTTATTATGAGGGACTTTGTTTAATATGTGATTAGACATATTTAAGGCTTCCCCCCACAAGTTCGTCGGTAGACCAGAAGTTAAAAGCATGGCGGTAATCATGTCTTTTAACGTTCTATTCTTCCTCTCGGCTACACCATTTTGTTGTGGTGAATATGGAGCTGTTGTTTGATGAATTATACCATTTTCGGCACAGAATTGTTCAAATGGTGATTCATATTCTCCACCTCGATCAGATCTCAATATCTTGATCTTTTTATTTAACTGATTTTCTACCTCAGCTTTGTACTTTATAAATGATGTAATTGCTTCATCTTTACTATTCAAAAGATATACATAGCAATATCGCGTATAATCATCAATAAACATGATAAAGTACTTTTTCCCACCTCTTGTAGGTAATGATTTAAAATCACATAAATCTGTATGAACTAAACCTAGTGGTTCGGTGCTCCTATCAACAGATTGAAATGGTTTTTTAACCATTTTTGCTTCTACACATGTCTCACATTTGTAGTTCTTATCTATTTGGAATTTTGGAATTAATCCCAAGTTCGATAATATTTTCATTTTTCGGAAATTTATGTGTCCTAATCTATCATGCCATAGTAAAATTTCGTGCTCAAGCAAGTAAGAAACTTCAATTTTATTAATAGCACAATCAGAATACATAGTTTTATTGCCGATAACGGCTACATTTGCCTTAAATAGGCCATCACATAAATATCCCCTTCCGATATGCATTCCAGCTTTGGACAGAACCATCTTGTCTGACTCGAACACCATTCGGAATCCTTTCTTTGATAATACTGCACCAGAGATGAGATTCTTGCGTATGTCTGGAACGTGGAGCACGTCATTCAACTTGACAGTTTTTCCAGAAGTAAACTTGAGGATAACTGTGCCACTGCCTTCGATCATAGATACTGCAGAATTATCCATATAGAGTTTCTCTTCATGATCGAATTTCTTGTATGTAGAGAACATGGATTTGTCAGAGCAGACATGACGAGTAGCGCCTGTGTCCACCCACCATTGGTTGGGATTCTGAACCATATTGCATTCAGATACAACTGCCGAGAAGTTGGACTCGTCCACTTCCATGTTGTCTACTAAATTTGCCTCTTTGTTGCGGTCCTTTTTGAGTCTGCAATCTCTAGCGGCATGTCCAACTTTTCCACAAACCCAACATTCACCATTAAACTTTTTGGTTCGTTTGTTGTCTTTTGGTTTGTTGTCTGGAGCTTTCCTTTTCTTCTGGAAATTCTTCTTTTTGTTTTTGGTCTTTGAATCTTCAGCCACAAATGCCTCCTCGCTTTGTTTTGTAATTCCACGGTTATCTGCCTCAATTTTCAATCGGACTATGAGATCATGTAAAGAGATTTCCTTCTTTTTATGCTTTAGATAATTGCGGTAATCTCTCCACGACGGTGACAGTTTTCCCGTGATGGCTTCAACCAAAAACGATTCTCCAACCTTATGACCTTCCGCCTCGAGTTCATGAATAATGATTTGTAGTTCATGCAGTTGAGCAATCACCGGTTTGGAGTCGACCATCTTGTAGTCCATGAATTTGTCTACAATGAATTTCTTAAGACTGATATTCTGCGTCTTATACTTCGTGGCAAGTGCATTCCAGAGTGCTTTTGCTATCTTTAGAGGTTGATATACTTTGTATAGCACCTTGTCGAGACAATTCAGAATATAGTTTCTGCATAGGAAATCAGAATGTTTCCATGTAGCAACATCTGCTTCCTTGCCTGGTGAAGAAATCGGTTCCTCCTCCTCGAGATACCGTTGCAGACCGAGTGTGGTGAGGTAAAATAACATCTGATTCTGCCATGTTAAAAAATCGTCACCATCTCCCTTGAACGGTTCAGGTCTGTTGTGAGTAGTAGTCTTTGAAAATTCTACTGTTGCCATCTCTGTTTCAGTAAGAAAACAGTAAAATTCTTAAGATGTTATACGTCTAGTATACCAAAACAGAGAATAATCTATTATAAACTCGTCGCACAAGTTTATAACTCAGATTTCCACTACACTGGAATTCTGTGTTAATTTTATAACAATATGAATGTTGTAAATAAATTACAACAACAGCGTTATACTATTTTGAATAAATAGTATAACCAAAATAAAGGATAGAATGTAGAATTCTAACCGAAATATGTCTGAGGCTCGTCGTAACGATTTCCTTAAGAATTTTATTTCAAAATTCTCCCAAGATAGAACAGACGAATTCTGCTCGAAATTGTAATGAGTATGTCAACTCTGTGATATATTGTATAGAGCAGTTGAGAAAGAAGAAGCAGAAGAAATTAGAATTCGAATGGAATAAGAATGTGATCAGTATTCTCTCCTATTTATAATTTCGTCCGCACCCCTTCGAACAGTCGCGTCTGCCTGAAAGGTTGCACCCGTTTCCTTTCATTGCCGCTGTTCGTTTAACGGGCCGCACCCGTTTTCTACTGCCTATGTACGGCCGCGTCTCTTCAGTCGGGCCGCACCTGTTTGCCTCTAACGGGTCGCACCCGCTTTTGTTCGCCCATGCTTCTTCAGTCAGGTTGCACCTGCTCGCCGCGTCCGCTTATGAACAGTCGTGTCTGTTCACATAGCCTGCAACTGTTAAAAAACCCGGCCCAGTTTTGCAGTAAAATTAGGATCATATTAGACCCAAACCCAAACCCAAACCCGAGCCCGGCCCGGTTCGGTTCGGTCGGACGGACGGCGGCGGCGCGCGCGCGTGTGTGGTGGAGATGCATGATCTCCCTCCTCACAACAAAGCATACATTTAGGAGCCCCAGGCCCCCAACCTCCACTTGAGAAAGCTATTAATATACTTGGCTTTCTCACTATATTAGGCGATGTGGGACTTATGTATTTTTATCAATTACTTTGTTTGTTTTAGGAATTCCAACAATCCCCCACATGAATGATAATATACATATCCCCTACACAAAGCGATATATCACAGAGTATATATGGATTTAATGTTTTATCGTGGATAAGTAGATATTTCACTTTGAACTTTCCCTAGTTAAAACTTATCGGATTTACTTGGCTAATCGGTGAAATATTTCATCTTGAACCGTCAGCCTTTATTGTATATCCAGACAATAAGTTCTACGAAGCATTAATTCCCTTCTCACCTAATTTCTTGGTTGTGTTCATTTTGGTCCTGAACAGTACTTGGTTCTGCGAGTGTTTTAGAGAATAAAAAGCCTTTTAATATTCTCATAGAGCCGACCCAGCTCACACTTACATAGGTGATCGCAACCATTAAGAGTATCCTACATATACCCCACTTGTTATTTTCAAGATATGGTCATCATTAAAAAACATAGTTTTAACCTTTAAATACTTCTGTAGGCATGCATTTATATTGTGCACCATAGGAATGGAGTTGGACTATGTCCAAGGAAATGCATTACGTTTTGAGTTATTCAAAACTGGTTTGCCTATTGATCCTAGTCCATGGGATCTCCAATCGCTAGGATAGGTTTCCGTATAAGATAACTCTTTTTGGTTTAGGCTTTTAAACCCATTCCCCTCGATGCGCAGTCAATTTTCTCTCTGGATAAACCTTTAGTAAACGGATCCGCTAGGTTATCATTTGTCCTCACATAATTAATGGAAATAGTTCCATTAGAGAGTAACTGCCTAACTGTGTTATGGCGTCGTCGAATATGTCGTGACTTTCCATTATACACAAAGTTGTGCGCTCTGCTTAGCGCTGCTTGGTTATTGCAGTGTATGCATATGGCCGGTACAGGTTTAGGCCAGAATGGAATATCTTCCAAAAAGTGACGAAGCCATTCTGCTTCTTCGCCTGCTTTATCTAAAGCGATGAACTCTGATTCCATAGTGGATCGAGCTATGCATGTTTGTTCGGTAGATTTCCATGACACTGCTGCCCCTGCTAGGGTAAATACATAACCACTTGTCGATTTTGATTCCTCTGAATCTGCAATCCAGTTTGCATCGCTATATCCTTCTAAGACGGCAGGATATTTTCCATAATGTAAGGAATAGTTAGCGGTATTTTTTAAATATCCAAGCACTCTCATTAGTGCTTTCCTGGATTGCTTGTATACCTGCTCAGTCGACTTACTGCATAAGCTATATCTGGTCTTGTGCAATTCATGAGATACATGAGACATCCTATTACACGAGAGTATTCCAGTTGCATTACACTCTCATTAGTGTTTTTATGCAGTACTTCTGATGGGTTAAAAGGTGTTCTCACTCCTTTAATTCCATAGTCTTGGAATTTTTCAATCACTTTGTCTACATAGTGTGACTGAGACAATTCAATTCCATTAGGAGTTCTTATTATTTTGATTCCCAAAATAACGTCTGTAACTCCTAAATCTTTCATATCGAAATTGTTAGTTAACATCTTCTTTATGGTCTCTATTACCTGAGTATTTGGACCAAATATTAACATATCGTCTACATATATACAAATCATCACATATGATTGTCCAATTTGTTTATAATAAACACATTTATCGCATTCATTTATACGAAAACCATTTCTCATCATGACACTATCAAATTTTGCGTGCCATTGTTTTGGAGCTTGTTTTAGTCCATATAGTGATTTTACTAATCTACAGACTTTGTTTTCATTTCCTTTGGAAATAAAACCTTCAGGTTGCTCCATGTAGATCTCCTCATCGAGATCTCCATTTAAGAATGCTGTCTTTACATCCATTTGATGAATTTCTAGTCCATAAATAGATGCAATTGCTATTAGCATTCTTATAGAGGTTATTCGTGTTACTGGCGAATATGTATCAAAGAAGTCTACTCCTTCTTTTTGACGATATCCTTTGGCTACTAATCTGGCTTTATACTTGTCGATAGAGCCATCTGTTTTCATTTTCTTCTTGAAAATCCATTTGCAGCCAATAGGTTTTATTCCTGGTGGAATATCAACAATTTCCCAAGTTTTATTACTTATAATTGAATCAATCTCACTTTGGATTGCTTCTTTCCAACATGAAGATTCAGAAGATGACATTGCTTCCTTGTACGTTTGAGGTTCATGTTCTAACACATATGTGAAAAAATCCGAACCAAATGTCTTGGAAGTTCTAGCCCTTACGCTTCTTCTTGGTTCAACTTCCTCAATCTCATGATGAGGTTCATCTTCATGTGAATTGCTTGATTCTTCTCTTGTCCTTTTAGGGACATTATTCCCTTCATTCCTTTTGTGCGGAAACACGTCTTCAAAGAATGAGGCATCTCTAGATTCCATGATTGTATTTACATGAATATCAGCTATATCAGACTTGAATACCAAAAATCTATAGGCACTACTATTTTGGGCTGGCCCTAAATAGTAACAATCTACTGTTTTTGGTCCAAGTTTGACTTTCTTGGGAGGCGGAACTGGAACTTTTGCCAAGCACCCCCACACTTTGAGGTATTTAAAACTTGGTTTGTGTCCTTTCCATATCTCATATGGAATTGTTCCTGTTTTATTATGAGGGACTTTGTTTAATACGTGATTAGACATATTTAAGGCTTCCCCCCACAAGTTCGTCGGTAGACCAGAAGTTAAAAGCATGGCGGTAATCATGTCTTTTAACGTTCTGTTCTTCCTCTCGGCTACACCATTTTGTTGTGGTGAATATGGAGCTGTTGTTTGATGAATTATACCATTTTCGGCACAGAATTGTTCAAATGGTGATTCATATTCTCCACCTCGATCAGATCTCAATATCTTGATCTTTTTATTTAACTGATTTTCTACCTCAGCTTTGTACTTTATAAATGATGTAATTGCTTCATCTTTACTATTCAAAAGATATACATAGCAATATCGCGTATAATCATCAATAAACATGATAAAGTACTTTTTCCCACCTCTTGTAGGTAATGATTTAAAATCACATAAATCTGTATGAACTAAACCTAGTGGTTCGGTGCTCCTATCAACAGATTGAAATGGTTTTTTAACCATTTTTGCTTCTACACATGTCTCACATTTGTAGTTCTTATCTATTTAGAATTTTGGAATTAATCCCAAGTTCGATAATATTTTCATTTTTCGGAAATTTATGTATCCTAATCTATCATGCCATAGTAAAATTTCGTGCTCAAGCAAGTAAGAAACTTCAATTTTATTAATAGCACAATCAGAATACATTGTTTTATTGCCGATAACGGCTACATTTGCCTTAAATAGGCCATCACATAAATATCCCCTTCCGATATACATTCCAGCTTTGGACAGAACCATCTTGTCTGACTCGAACACCATTCTGAATCCTTTCTTTGATAATACTGCACCAGAGATGAGATTCTTGCGTATGTCTGGAACGTGGAGCACGTCATTCAACTTGATAGTTTTTCCAGAAGTAAACTTGAGGATAACTGTGCCACTGCCTTCGATCATAGATACTACAGAATTACCCATATAGAGTTTCTCTTCATGATCGAATTTCTTGTATGTAGAGAACATGGATTTGTCAGAGCAGACATGACGAGTAGCGCCTGTGTCCACCCACCATTGGTTGGGATTCTGAACCATATTGCATTCAGATACAACTGCCGAGAAGTTGGACTCATCCACTTCCATGTTGTCTACTAAATTTGCCTCTTTGTTGCGGTCCTTTTTGAGTCTGCAATCTCTAGCGGCATGTCCAACTTTTCCACAAACCCAACATTCACCATTAAACTTTTTGGTTCGTTTGTTGTCTTTTGGTTTGTTGTCTGGAGCTTTCCTTTTCTTCTGGAAATTCTTCTTTTTGGTTTTGGTCTTTGAATCTTCAGCCACAAATGCCTCCTCGCTTTGTTATGTAATTCCACGGTTATCTGCCTCAATTTTCAATCGGACTATGAGATCCTGTAAAGAGATTTCCTTCTTTTTATGCTTTAGATAATTGCGGTAATCTCTCCACGACGGTGGCAGTTTTCCCGTGATGGCTTCAACCAAAAACGATTCTCCAACCTTATGACCTTCCGCCTCGAGTTCATGAATAATGATTTGTAGTTCATGCAGTTGAGCAGTCACCGGTTTGGAGTCGACCATCTTGTAGTCCATGAATTTGTCTACAATGAATTTCTTAAGACTGATATTCTGCGTATTATACTTCGTGGCAAGTGCATTCCAGAGTGCTTTTGCTGTCTTTAGAGATTGATATACTTTGTATAGCACCTTGTCGAGACAATTCAGAATATAGTTTCTGCATAGGAAATCAGAATGTTTCCATGTAGCAACATCTGCTTCCTTGCCTGGTGAAGAAATCGGTTCCTCCTCCTCGAGATACCGTTGCAGACCGAGTGTGGTGAGGTAAAATAACATCTGATTCTGCCATGTTCAAAAATCGTCACCATCTCCCTTGAACGGTTCAGGTCTGTTGTGAGTAGTAGTCTTTGAAAATTCTACTGTTGCCATCTCTGTTTTAGTAAGAAAATAGTAAAATTCTTAAGATGTTATACGTCTAGTATACCAAAACAGAGAATAATCTATTATAAACACGTCGCACAAGTTTATAACTCAGGTTTCCACTACACTGGAATTCTGTGTTAATTTTATAACAATATGAATGTTGTAAATAAATTACAACAACAGCGTTATACTATTTTGAATAAATAGTATAACCAAAATAAAGGATAGAATGTAGAATTCTAACCGAAATATGTCTGAGGCTCGTCGTAACGATTTCCTTAAGAATTTTATTTCAAAATTCTCCCAAGATAGAACAGACGAATTCTGCTCGAAATTGTAATGAGTATGTCAACTCTGTGATATATTGTATAGAGCAGTTGAGAAAGAAGAAGCAGAAGAAATTAGAATTCGAATGGGATAAGAATGTGATCAGTATTCTCTCCTATTTATAATTTCGTCCGCACCCCTTCGAACAGTCGCGTCTGCCTGAAAGGTTGCACCCGTTTCCTTTCATTGCTGCTGTTCGTTTAACGGGCCGCACCCGTTTGCTACTGCCTATGTTCGGCCGCGTCTCTTCAGTCGGGCCGCACCTGTTTGCATCTAACGGGTCGCACCCGCTTTTGTTCGCCCATGCTTCTTCAGTCAGGTTGCACCTACTCGCCGCGTCCGCTTATGAACAGTCGTGTCTGTTCACATAGCCTGCAACTGTTAAAAAACCCGGCCCAGTTTTGCAGTAAAATTAGGATCATATTAGACCCAAACCCAAACCCGAACCCGAGCCCGGCCCGGTTCGGTCGGACGGACGGACGGCGGCGGCGCGCGCGCGCGTGTGGTGGAGATGCACGATCTCCCTCCTCACAACGAAGCATACATTTGGGAGCCCCCGGCCCCCAACCTCCACTTGAGAAAGCTATTAATATACTTGGCTTTCTCACTATATTAGGCGATGTGGGACTTATGTATTTTTATCATTCACTTTGTTTGTTTTAGGAATTCCAACAATCCCCCACATGAATGATAATATACATATCCCCCACACAAAGCGATATATCATAGAGTATATATGGATTTAATGCTTTATCGTGGATAAGTAGATATTTCACTTTGAATTTTCCCTAGTTAAAACTTATCGGATTTACTTGGCTAATCGGTGAAATATTTCATCTTGAACCGTCAGCCTTTATTGTATATCCAGACAATAAGTTCTACGAAGCATTAATTCCCTTCTCACCCAATTTCTTGGTTGTGTTCATTTTGGTCCCGAACAGTACTTGGTTCTGCGAGTGTTTTAGAGAATAAAAAGCCTTTTAATATTCTCATAGAGCCGACCCAGCTCACACTTACATAGGTGATCGCAACCATTAAGAGTATCCTACATATACCCCACTTGTTATTTTCAAGATATGGTCATCATTAAAAAACATAGTTTTAACCTTTAAATACTTCTGTAGGCATGCATTTATATTGTGCACCATAGGAATGGAGTTGGACTATGTCCAAGGAAATGCATTACGTCTTGAGTTATTCAGAACTGGTTTGCCTATTGATCCTAGTCCGTGGGATCTCCAGTCGCTAGGATTGGTTTCCGTATAAGATAACTCTTTTTGGTTTAGGCTTTTAAACCCATTCCCCTCGATGCGCAGTCAATTTTCTCTCTGGATAAACCTTTAGTAAACGGATCCGCTAGGTTATCATTTGTCCTCACATAATCAATGGAAATAGTTCCATTAGAGAGTAACTGCCTAACTGTGTTATGGCGTCGTCGAATATGTCGTGACTTTCCATTATACACAAAGTTGTGCGCTCTGCTTAGCGCTGCTTGGTTATTGCAGTGTATGCATATGGCTGGTACAGGTTTAGGCCAGAATGGAATATCTTCCAAAAAGTGACGAAGCCATTCTACTTCTTCGCCTGCTTTATCTAAAGCGATGAACTCTGATTCCATAGTGGATCGAGCTATGCATGTTTGTTTGGTAGATTTCCATGACACTACTGCCCCTGCTAGGGTAAATACATAACCACTTGTCGATTTTGATTCCTCTGAATCTGCAATCCAATTTGCTTCACTATATTCTTCTAAGACGGCAGGATATTTTCCATAATGTAAGGAATAGTTAGCGGTATTTTTTAAATATCCAAGCACTCTCATTAGTGCTTTCCTGGATTGCTTGTATACCTGCTCAGTCGACTTACTGCATAAGCTATATCTGGTCTTGTGCAATTCATGAGATACATGAGACATCCTATTACACGAGAGTATTCCAGCTGCATTACACTCTCATTAGTGTTTTTATGCAGTACTTCTGATGGGTTAAAAGGTGTTCTCACTCCTTTAATTCCATAGTCTTGGAATTTTTCAATCACTTTGTCTACATAGTGTGACTGAGACAATTCAATTCCATTAGAAGTTCTTATTATTTTGATTCCCAAAATAACGTCTGTAACTCCTAAATCTTTCATATCGAAATTGTTAGTTAACATCTACTTTATGGTCTCTATTACCTGAGTATTTGGACCAAATATTAACATATCGTCTACATATAAACAAATCATCATATATGATTGTCCAATTTGTTTATAATAAACACATTTATCGCATTCATTTATACGAAAACCATTTCTCATCATGACACTATCAAATTTTGCGTGCCATTGTTTTGGAGCTTGTTTTAGTCCGTATAGTGATTTTACTAATCTACAGACTTTGTTTTCATTTCCTTTGGAAATAAAACCTTCAGGTTGCTCCATGTAGATCTCCTCATCGAGATCTCCATTTAAGAATGCTGTCCTTACATCCATTTGATGAATTTCTAGTCCATAAATTGATGCAATTGCTATTAGCATTCTTATAGAGGTTATTCGTGTTACTGGCGAATATGTATCAAAGAAGTCTACACCTTCTTTTTGACGATATCCTTTGGCTACTAATCTGGCTTTATACTTGTCGATAGAACCATCTATTTTCATTTTCTTCTTGAAAATCCATTTGCAGCCAATAGGTTTTATTCCTGGTGGAATATCAACAATTTCCCAAGTTTTATTACTTAGAATTGAATCAATCTCACTTTGGATTGCTTCTTTCCAACATGAAGATTCAGAAGATGACATTGCTTCCTTGTACGTTTGAGGTTCATGTTCTAACACATATGTGAAAAAATCCGAACCAAATGTCTTGGAAGTTCTAACCCTTACGCTTCTTCTTGGTTCAACTTCCTCAATCTCATGATGAGGTTCATCTTCATGTGAATTGCTTGATTCTTCTCTTGTCCTTTTAGGGACATTATTCCCTTCATTCCTTTTGTGCGGAAACACGTCTTCAAAGAATGAGGCATCTCTAGATTCCATGATTGTATTTACATGAATATCAGCTATATCAGACTTGAATACCAAAAATCTATAGGCACTACTATTTTGGGCTGGCCCTAAATAGTAACAATCTACTGTTTTTGGTCCAAGTTTGACTTTCTTGGGAGGCGGAACTGGAACTTTTGCCAAGCACCCCCACACTTTGAGGTATTTAAAACTTGGTTTGTGTCCTTTCCATATCTCATATGGAATTGTTCCTGTTTTATTATGAGGGACTTTGTTTAATATGTGATTAGACATATTTAAGGCTTCCCCCCACAAGTTCGTCGGTAGACCAGAAGTTAAAAGCATGGCGGTAATCATGTCTTTTAAAGTTCTGTTCTTCCTCTCGGCTACACCATTTTGTTGTGGTGAATATGGAGCTGTTGTTTGATGAATTATACCATTTTCGGCACAGAATTGTTCAAATGGTGATTCATATTCTCCACCTCGATCAGATCTCAATATCTTGATCTTTTTATTTAACTGATTTTCTACCTCAGCTTTGTACTTTATAAATGATGTAATTGCTTCATCTTTACTATTCAAAAGATATACATAGCAATATCGCGTATAATCATCAATAAACGTGATAAAGTACTTTTTCCCACCTCTTGTAGGTAATGATTTAAAATCACATAAATCTGTATGAACTAAACCTAGTGGTTCGGTGCTCCTATCAACAGATTGAAATGGTTTTTTAACCATTTTTGCTTCTACACATGTCTCACATTTGTAGTTCTTATCTATTTGGAATTTTGGAATTAATCCCAAGTTCGATAATATTTTTATTTTTCGGAAATTTATGTGTCCTAATCTATCATGCCATAGTAAAATTTCGTGCTCAAGCAAGTAAGAAACTTCAATTTTATTAATAGCACAATCAGAATACATAGTTTTATTGCCGATAACGGCTACATTTGCCTTAAATAGGCCATCACATAAATATCCCCTTCCGATATGCATTCCAGCTTTGGACAGAACCATCTTGTCTGACTCGAACACCATTCTGAATCCTTTCTTTGATAATACTGCACCAGAGATGAGATTCTTGCGTATGTCTGGAACGTGGAGCACGTCATTCAACTTGACAGTTTTTCCAGAAGTAAACTTGAGGATAACTGTGCCACTGCCTTCGATCATAGATACTGCAGAATTACCCATATAGAGTTTCTCTTCATGATCGAATTTCTTGTATGTAGAGAACATGGATTTGTCAGAGCAGACATGACGAGTAGCGCCTGTTTCCACCCACCATTGGTTGGGATTCTGAACCATATTTCATTCAGATACAACTGCCGAGAAGTTGGACTCATCCACTTCCATGTTGTCTACTAAATTTGCCTCTTTGTTGCGGTCCTTTTTGAGTCTGCAATCTCTAGTGGCATGTCCAACTTTTCCACAAACCCAACATTCACCATTAAACTTTTTGGTTCGTTTGTTGTCTTTTGGTTTGTTGTCTGGAGCTTTCCTTTTCTTCTGGAAATTCTTCTTTTTGTTTTTGGTCTTTGAATATTCAGCCACAAATGCCTCCTCGCTTTGTTTTGTAATTCCACGGTTATCTGCCTCAATTTTCAATCGGACTATGAGATCCTGTAAAGAGATTTCCTTCTTTTTATGCTTTAGATAATTGTGGTAATCTCTCCACGACGGTGGCAGTTTTCCCGTGATGGCTTTAACCAAAAACGATTCTCCAACCTTATGACCTTCCGCCTCGAGTTCATGAATAATGATTTGTAGTTCATGCAGTTGAGCAGTCACCGGTTTGGAGTCGACCATCTTGTAGTCCATGAATTTGTCTACAATGAATTTCTTAAGACTGATATTCTGCGTCTTATACTTTGTGGCAAGTGCATTCCAGAGTGCTTTTGCTGTCTTTAGAGGTTGATATACTTTGTATAGCACCTTGTCGAGACAATTCAGAATATAGTTTCTGCATAGGAAATCAGAATGTTTCCATGTAGCAACATCTGCTTCCTTGCCTGGTGAAGAAATCGGTTCCTCCTCCTCGAGATACCGTTGCAGACCGAGTGTGGTGAGGTAAAATAACATCTGATTCTGCCATGTTAAAAAATCGTCACCATCTCCCTTGAACGGTTCAGGTCTGTTGTGAGTAGTAGTCTTTGAAAATTCTACTGTTGCCATCTCTGTTTTAGTAAGAAAACAGTAAAATTCTTAAGATGTTATACGTCTAGTATACCAAAACAGAGAATAATCTATTATAAACTCGTCGCACAAGTTTATAACTCAGATTTCCACTACACTGGAATTCTGTGTTAATTTTATAACAATATGAATGTTGTAAATAAATTACAACAACAGCGTTATACTATTTTGAATAAATAGTATAACCAAAATAAAGGATATAATGTAGAATTCTAACCGAAATATGTCTGAGGCTCGTCGTAACGATTTCCTTAAGAATTTTATTTCAAAATTCTCCCAAGATAGAACAGACGAATTCTGCTCGAAATTGTAATGAGTATGTCAACTCTGTGATATATTGTATAGAGCAGTTGAGAAAGAAGAAGCAGAAGAAATTAGAATTCGAATGGGATAAGAATGTGATCAGTATTCTCTCCTATTTATAATTTCGTCCGCACCCCTTCGAACAGTCGCGTCTGCCTGAAAGGTTGCACCCGTTCCTTTCATTGCTGCTGTTCGTTTAACGGCCCGCACCCGTTTGCTACTGCCTATGTTCGGCCGCGTCTCTTCAGTCGGGCCACACCTGTTTGCCTCTAACGGGTCGCACCCGCTTTTGTTCGCCCATGCTTCTTCAGTCAGGTTGCACCTGCTCGCCGCGTCCGCTTATGAACAGTCGTGTCTGTTCACATAGCCTGCAATTGTTTAAAAACCCGGCCCAGTTTTGCAGTAAAATTAGGATCATATTAGACCCAAACCCAAACCCGAACCCGAGCCCGGCCCGGTTCGGTCGGACGGACGGACGGCGGCGGCGCACGCGCGTGTATGGTGGAGATGCATGATCTCCCTCCTCACAACGAAGCATACATTTAGGAGCCCCAGGCCCCCAACCTCCACTTGAGAAAGCTATTAATATACTTGGCTTTCTCACTATATTAGGCGATGTGGGACTTATGTATTTTTATCATTCACTTTGTTTGTTTTAGGAATTCCAACAATCCCCCACATGAATGATAATATACATATCCCCCACACAAAGCGATATATCACAGAGTATATATGGATTTAATGCTTTATCGTGGATAAGTAGATATTTCACTTTGAACTTTCCCTAGTTAAAACTTATCGGATTTACTTGGCTAATCGGTGAAATATTTCATCTTGAACCGTCAGCCTTTATTGTATATCCAGACAATAAGTTCTACAAAGCACTAATTCCCTTCTCACCCAATTTCTTGGTTGTGTTCATTTTGGTCCCGAACAGTACTTGGTTCTGCGAGTGTTTTAGAGAATAAAAAGCCTTTTAATATTCTCATAGAGCCGAGCCAGCTCACACTTACATAGGTGATCGCAACCATTAAGAGTATCCTACATATACCCCACTTGTTATTTTCAAGATATGGTCATCATTAAAAAACATAGTTTTAACCTTTAAATACTTCTGTAGGCATGCATTTATATTGTGCACCATAGGAATGGAGTTGGACTATGTCCAAGGAAATGCATTACGTCTTGAGTTATTCAGAACTGGTTTGCCTATTGATCCTAGTCCGTGGGATCTCCAGTCGCTAGGATAGGTTTCCGTATAAGATAACTCTTTTTGGTTTAGGCTTTTAAACCCATTCCCCTCGATGCGCAGTCAATTTTCTCTCTGGATAAACCTTTAGTAAACGGATCCGCTAGGTTATCATTTGTCCTCACATAATCAATGGAAATAGTTCCATTAGAGAGTAACTGCCTAACTGTGTTATGGCGTCGTCGAATATGTCGTGACTTTCCATTATACACAAAGTTGTGCGCTCTGCTTAGCGCTGCTTGGTTATCGCAGTGTATGCATATGGCCGGTACAGGTTTAGGCCAGAATGGAATATCTTCCAAAAAGTGACGAAGCCATTCTACTTCTTCGCCTGCTTTATCTAAAGCGATGAACTCTGATTCCATAGTGGATCGAGCTATGCATGTTTGTTTGGTAGATTTCCATGACACTACTACCCCTGCTAGGGTAAATACATAACCACTTGTCGATTTTGATTCCTCTGAATCTGCAATCCAATTTGCTTCACTATATTCTTCTAAGACGGCAGGATATTTTCCATAATGTAAGGAATAGTTAGCGGTATTTTTTAAATATCCAAGCACTCTCATTAGTGCTTTCCTGGATTGCTTGTATACCTGCTCAGTCGACTTACTGCATAAGCTATATCTGGTCTTGTGCAATTCATGAGATACATGAGACATCCTATTACACGAGAGTATTCCAGCTGCATTACACTCTCATTAGTGTTTTTATGCAGTACTTCTGATGGGTTAAAAGGTGTTCTCACTCCTTTAATTCCATAGTCTTGGAATTTTTCAATCACTTTGTCTACATAGTGTGACTGAGACAATTCAATTCCATTAGGAGTTCTTATTATTTTGATTCCTAAAATAACGTCTGTAACTCCTAAATCTTTCATATCGAAATTGTTAGTTAACATCTTCTTTATGGTCTCTATTACCTGAGTATTTGGACCAAATATTAACATATCGTCTACATATAAACAAATCATCACATATGATTGTCCAATTTGTTTATAATAAACACATTTATCGCATTCATTTATACGAAAACCATTTCTCATCATGACACTATCAAATTTTGCGTGCCATTGTTTTGGAGCTTGTTTTAGTCCGTATAGTGATTTTACTAATCTACAGACTTTGTTTTCATTTCCTTTGGAAATAAAACCTTCAGGTTGCTCCATGTAGATCTCCTCATCGAGATCTCCATTTAAGAATGCTGTCTTTACATCCATTTGATGAATTTCTAGTCCATAAATTGATGCAATTGCTATTAGCATTCTTATAGAGGTTATTCGTGTTACTGGCGAATATATATCAAAGAAGTCTACTCCTTCTTTTTGACGATATCCTTTGGCTACTAATCTGGCTTTATACTTGTCGATAGAGCCATCTGTTTTCATTTTCTTCTTGAAAATCCATTTGCAGCCAATAGGTTTTATTCCTGGTGGAATATCAACAATTTCCCAAGTTTTATTACTTAGAATTGAATCAATCTCACTTTGGATTGCTTCTTTCCAACATGAAGATTCAGAAGATGACATTGCTTCCTTGTACGTTTGAGGTTCATGTTCTAACACATATGTGAAAAAAGCCGAACCAAATGTCTTGGAATTTCTAGCCCTTACGCTTCTTCTTGGTTCAACTTCCTCAATCTCATGATGAGGTTCATCTTCATGTGAATTGCTTGCTTCTTCTCTTGTCCTTTTAGGGACATTATTCCCTTCATTCCTTTTGTCCGGAAACACGTCTTCAAAGAATGAGGCATCTCTAGATTCCATGATTGTATTTACATGAATATCAGCTATATCAGACTTGAATACCAAAAATCTATAGGCACTACTATTTTGGGCTGGCCCTAAATAGTAACAATCTACTATTTTTGGTCCAAGTTTGACTTTCTTGGGAGGCGTAACTGGAACTTTTGCCAAGCACCCCCACACTTTGAGGTATTTAAAACTTGGTTAGTGTCCTTTCTATATCTCATATGGAATTGTTCCTGTTTTATTATGAGGGACTTTGTTTAATATGTGATTAGACATATTTAAGGCTTCCCCCCACAAGTTCGTCGGTAGACCAGAAGTTAAAAGCATGGCGGTAATCATGTCTTTTAACGTTCTGTTCTTCCTCTCGGCTACACCATTTTGTTGTGGTGAATATGGAGCTGTTGTTTGATGAATTATACCATTTTTGGCACAGAATTGTTCAAATGGTGATTCATATTCTCCACCTCGATCGGATCTCAATATCTTGATCTTTTTATTTAACTGATTTTCTACCTCAGCTTTGTACTTTATAAATGATGTAATTGCTTCATCTTTACTATTCAAAAGATATACATAGCAATATCGCGTATAATCATCAATAAACGTGATAAAGTACTTTTTCCCACCTCTTGTAGGTAATGATTTAAAATCACATAAATCTGTATGAACTAAACCTAGTGGTTCGGTGCTCCTATCAACAGATTGAAATGGTTTTTTAACCATTTTTGCTTCTACACATGTCTCACATTTGTAGTTCTTATCTATTTGGAATTTTGGAATTAATCCCAAGTTCGATAATATTTTCATTTTTCGGAAATTTATGTGTCCTAATCTATCATGCCATAGTAAAATTTCGTGCTCAAGCAAGTAAGAAACTTCAATTTTATTAATAGCACAATCAGAATACATAGTTTTATTGCCGATAACGGCTACATTTGCCTTAAATAGGCCATCACATAAATATCCCCTTCCGATATACATTCCAGCTTTGGACAGAACCATCTTGTCTGACTCGAACACCATTCTGAATCCTTTCTTTGATAATATTGCACCAGAGATGAGATTCTTGCGTATGTCTGGAACGTGGAGCACGTCATTCAACTTGACAGTTTTTCCAGAAGTAAACTTGAGGATAACTGTGCCACTGCCTTCGATCATAGATACTGCAGAATTACCCATATAGAGTTTCTCTTCATGATCGAATTTCTTGTATGTAGAGAACATGGATTTGTCAGAGCAGACATGACGAGTAGCGCCTGTGTCCACCCACCATTGGTTGGGATTCTGAACCATATTGCATTCAGATACAACTGCCGAGAAGTTGGACTCATCCACTTCCATGTTGTCTACTAAATTTGCCTCTTTGTTGCGGTCCTTTTTGAGTCTGCAATCTCTAGCGGCATGTCCAACTTTTCCACAAACCCAACATTCACCATTAAACTTTTTGGTTCGTTTGTTGTCTTTTGGTTTGTTGTCTGGAGCTTTCCTTTTCTTCTGAAAATTCTTCTTTTTGTTTTTGGTCTTTGAATCTTCAGCCACAAATGCCTCCTCGCTTTGTTTTGTAATTCCACGGTTATCTGCCTCAATTTTCAATCGGACTATGAGATCCTGTAAAGAGATTTCCTTCTTTTTATGCTTTAGATAATTGCGGTAATCTCTCCACGACGGTGGCAGTTTTCCCGTGATGGCTTCAACCAAAAACGATTCTCCAACCTTATGACCTTCCGCATCGAGTTCATGAATAATGATTTGTAGTTCATGCAGTTGAGCAGTCACCGGTTTGGAGTCGACCATCTTGTAGTCCATGAATTTGTCTACAATGAATTTCTTAAGACTGATATTCTGCGTCTTATACTTCGTGGCAAGTGCATTCCAGAGTGCTTTTGCTGTCTTTAGAGGTTGATATACTTTGTATAGCACCTTGTCGAGACAATTCAGAATATAGTTTCTGCATAGGAAATCAGAATGTTTCCATGTAGCAACATCTGCTTCCTTGCCTGGTGAAGAAATCGGTTCCTCCTCCTCGAGATACCGTTGCAGACCGAGTGTGGTGAGGTAAAATAACATCTGATTCTGCCATGTTAAAAAATCGTCACCATCTCCCTTGAACGGTTCAGGTCTGTTGTGAGTAGTAGTCTTTGAAAATTCTACTGTTGCCATCTCTGTTTTAGTAAGAAAACAGTAAAATTCTTAAGATGTTATACGTCTAGTATACCAAAACAGAGAATAATCTATTATAAACTCGTCGCACAAGTTTATAACTCAGATTTCCACTACACTGGAATTCTGTGTTAATTTTATAACAATATGAATGTTGTAAATAAATTACAACAACAGCGTTATACTATTTTGAATAAATAGTATAACCAAAATAAAGGATAGAATGTAGAATTCTAACCGAAATATGTCTGAGGCTCGTCGTAACGATTTCCTTAAGAATTTTATTTCAAAATTCTCCCAAGATAGAACAGACGAATTCTGCTCGAAATTGTAATGAGTATGTCAACTCTGTGATATATTGTATAGAGCAGTTGAGAAAGAAGAAGCAGAAGAAATTAGAATTCGAATGGGATAAGAATGTGATCAGTATTCTCTCCTATTTATAATTTCGTCCGCACCCCTTCGAACAGTCGCGTCTGCCTGAAAGGTTGCACCCGTTTCCTTTCATTGCTGCTGTTCGTTTAACGGGCCGCACCCGTTTGCTACTGCCTATGTTCGGCCGCGTCTCTTCAGTCGGGCCGCACCTGTTTGCCTCTAACGGGTCGCACCCGCTTTTGTTCGCCCATGCTTCTTCAGTCAGGTTGCACCTGCTCGCCGCGTCCGCTTATGAACAGTCGTGTCTGTTCACATAGCCTGCAACTGTTTAAAAACCCGGCCCAGTTTTGCAGTAAAATTAGGATCATATTAGACCCAAACCCAAACCCAAACCCGAGCCCGGTCCGGTTCGGTCGGACGGACGGCGGCGGCGCGCGCGCGTGTGTGGTGGAGATGCATGATCTCCCTCCTCATAACGAAGCATACATTTGGGAGCCCCAGGCCCCCAACCTCCACTTGAGAAAGCTATTAATATACTTGGCTTTCTCACTATATTAGGCGATGTGGGACTTATGTATTTTTATCATTCACTTTGTTTGTTTTAGGAATTCCAACAATCCCCCACATGAATGATAATATACATATCCCCCACACAAAGCGATATATCACAGAGTATATATGGATTTAATGCTTTATCGTGGATAAGTAGATATTTCACTTTGAACTTTCCCTAGTTAAAACTTATCGGATTTACTTGGCTAATCGGTGAAATATTTCATCTTGAACCGTCAGCCTTTATTGTATATCCAGACAATAAGTTCTACGAAGCATTAATTCCCTTCTCACCCAATTTCTTGGTTGTGTTCATTTTGGTCCTGAACAGTACTTGGTTCTGCGAGTGTTTTAGAGAATAAAAAGCCTTTTAATATTCTCATAGAGCCGACCTAGCTCACACTTACATAGGTGATCGCAACCATTAAGAGTATCCTACATATACCCCACTTGTTATTTTCAAGATATGGTCATCATTAAAAAACATAGTTTTAACCTATAAATACTTCTGTAGGCATGCATTTATATTGTGCACCATAGGAATGGAGTTGGACTATGTCCAAGGAAATGCATTACGTCTTGAGTTATTCAGAACTGGTTTGCCTATTGATCCTAGTCCGTGGGATCTCCAGTCGCTAGGATAGGTTTCCGTATAAGATAACTCTTTTTGGTTTAGGCTTTTAAACCCATTCCCCTCGATGCGCAGTCAATTTTCTCTCTGGATAAACTTTTAGTAAACGGATCCGCTAGGTTATCATTTGTCCTCACATAATCAATGGAAATAGTTCCATTAGAGAGTAACTGCCTAATTGTGTTATGGCGTCGTCGAATATGTCGTGACTTTCCATTATACACAAAGTTGTGCGCTCTGCTTAGCGCTGCTTGGTTATCGTAGTGTATGCATATGGCCGGTACAGGTTTAGGCCAGAATGGAATATCTTCCAAAAAGTGACGAAGCCATTCTGCTTCTTCGCCTGCTTTATCTAAAGCGATGAACTCTGATTCCATAGTGGATCGAGCTATGCATGTTTGTTTGGTAGATTTCCATGACACTGCTGCCCCTGCTAGGGTAAATATATAACCACTTGTCGATTTTGATTCCTCTGAATCTGCAATCCAGTTTGCATCACTATATCCTTCTAAGACGGCAGGATATTTTCCATAATGTAAGGAATAGTTAGCGGTATTTTTTAAATATCCAAGCACTCTCATTAGTGCTTTCCTGGATTGCTTGTATACCTGCTCAGTCGACTTACTGCATAAGCTATATCTGGTCTTGTGCAATTCATGAGATACATGAGACATCCTATTAGACGAGAGTATTCCAGTTGCATTACACTCTCATTAGTGTTTTTATGCAGTACTTCTGATGGGTTAAAAGGTGTTCTCACTCCTTTAATTCCATAGTCTTGGAATTTTTCAATCACTTTGTCTACATAGTGTGACTGAGACAATTCAATTCCATTAGGAGTTCTTATTATTTTGATTCCCAAAATATCGTCTGTAACTCCTAAATCTTTCATATCGAAATTGTTAGTTAACATCTTCTTTATGGTCTCTATTACCCGAGTATTTGGACCAAATATTAACATATCGTCTACATATAAACAAATCATCACATATGATTGTCCAATTTGTTTATAATAAACACATTTATCGCATTCATTTATACGAAAACCATTTCTCATCATGACACTATCAAATTTTGCGTGCCATTATTTTGGAGCTTGTTTTAGTCCGTATAGTGATTTTACTAATCTACAGACTTTGTTTTCATTTCCTTTGGAAATAAAACCTTCAGGTTGCTCCATGTAGATCTCCTCATCGAGATCTCCATTTAAGAATGCTGTCTTTACATCCATTTGATGAATTTCTAGTCCATAAATTGATGCAATTGCTATTAGCATTCTTATAGAGGTTATTCATGTTATTGGCGAATATGTATCAAAGAAGTCTACTCCTTCTTTTTGATGATATCCTTTGGCTACTAATCTGGCTTTATACTTGTCGATAGAGCCATCTGTTTTCATTTTCTTCTTGAAAATCCATTTGCAGCCAATAGGTTTTATTCCTGGTGGAATATCAACAATTTCCCAAGTTTTATTACTTAGAATTGAATCAATCTCACTTTGGATTGCTTCTTTCCAACATGAAGATTTAGAAGATGACATTGCTTCCTTGTACGTTTGAGGTTCATGTTCTAACACATATGTGAAAAAATCCAAACCAAATGTCTTGGAAGTTCTAGCCCTTACGCTTCTTCTTGGTTCAACTTCCTCAATCTCATGATGAGGTTCATCTTCATGTGAATTGCTTGATTCTTCTCTTGTCCTTTTAGGGACATTATTCCCTTCATTCCTTTTGTGCGGAAACACGTCTTCAAAGAATGAGGCATCTCTAGATTCCATGATTGTATTTACATGAATATCAGCTATATCAGACTTGAATACCAAAAATCTATAGGCACTACTATTTTGGGCTGGCCCTAAATAGTAACAATCTATTGTTTTTGGTCCAAGTTTGACTTTCTTGGGAGGCGGAACTGGAACTTTTGCCAAGCACCCCCACACTTTGAGGTATTTAAAACTTGGTTTGTGTCCTTTCCATATCTCATATGGAATTGTTTCTGTTTTATTATGAGGGACTTTGTTTAATATGTGATTAGACATATTTAAGGCTTCCCCCCACAAGTTCGTCGGTAGACCAGAAGTTAAAAGCATGGCGGTAATCATGTCTTTTAACGTTCTGTTCTTCCTCTCGGCTACACCATTTTGTTGTGGTGAATATGGAGCTGTTGTTTGATGAATTATACCATTTTCGGCATAGAATTATTCAAATGGTGATTCATATTCTCCACCTCGATCAGATCTCAATATCTTGATCTTTTTATTTAACTGATTTTCTACCTCAGCTTTGTACTTTATAAATGATGTAATTGCTTCATCTTTACTATTCAAAAGATATACATAGCAATATCGCGTATAATCATCAATAAATGTGATAAAGTACTTTTTCCCACCTCTTGTAGGTAATGATTTAAAATCACATAAATCTGTATGAACTAAACCTAGTGGTTCGGTGCTCCTATCAACAGATTGAAATGGTTTTTTAACCATTTTTGCTTCTACACATGTCTCACATTTGTAGTTCTTATCTATTTGGAATTTTGGAATTAATCCCAAGTTCAATAATATTTTCATTTTTCGGAAATTTATGTGTCCTAATCTATCATGCCATAGTAAAATTTCGTGCTCAAGCAAGTAAGAAACTTCAATTTTATTAATAGCACAATCAGAATACATAGTTTTATTGCCGATAACGGCTACATTTGCCTTAAATAGGCCATCACATAAATATCCCCTTCCGATATACATTCCAGCTTTGGACAGAACCATCTTGTCTGACTCGAACACCATTCTGAATCCTTTCTTTGATAATACTGCACCAGAGATAAGATTCTTGCGTATGTCTGGAACGTGGAGCACGTCATTCAACTTGACAGTTTTTCCAGAAGTAAACTTGAGGATAACTGTGCCACTGCCTTCGATCATAGATACTGCAGAATTACCCATATAGAGTTTCTCTTCATGATCGAATTTCTTGTATGTAGAGCAAGGTTTTAAATCTCGGATTTCGGTCGCTTTTCGTCTCGGAAATTTTACACACAGTATCTCGTATCGGACGAGATCTCGGGTGAGATGAGTGTATCTCGGGTGTACATCTCGGATTGACATCTCGGAAATTAAAGTCCATCTCGGGACTATCTCGGAGTAACTTAAGTCTAAATTTGATATTTTTAAGATTATTTTAATACCTGTTATCTATATATATAAAAGTTTTTAACATACATAATTTATATAAAATGATAATATTAGTTTTACATTTTAGATCAGAGTGATAACACGATTGATTTGGTATTAACTAAATAATTCCTTAATCATCTAAATATTAAAAGTTAAAAAATAAATAATAAGTTTTTTTGCTCATTCATTAAACGGTAAAAGAAGAATTAGGGTGTAAGTAAAAAGTCATTAGAGTGCAATTTATTGTGCTCACACATAAGAAGTAAAAAAATGTAAATGAAAAACATACTTTCTATGAGAGCTTCTATTGAGATCTCACCTCAAATTTCACTATCTTGGATGAGATGAGCGTCAAATAATATATTTAAAAAAATTAATGTCTCGTTTCGCTGAATCTCGTCTCGCTCAAGTTCGAAAATGAGATCTCGAGCGAGATCTCGGACGAGATGAACGAGATCTGAAACAGTGATGTAGAGAACATGGATTTGTCAGAGCAGACATGACGAGTAGCGCCTGTGTCCACCCACCATTGGTTGGGATTCTGAACCATATTGCATTCAGATACAACTGCCGAGAAGTTGGACTCATCCACTTCCATGTTGTCTACTAAATTTGCCTCTTTGTTGCGGTCCTTTTTGAGTCTGCAATCTCTAGCGGCATGTCCAACTTTTCCACAAACCCAACATTCACCATTAAACTTTTTGGTTCGTTTGTTGTCTTTTGGTTTGTTGTCTGGAGCTTTCCTTTTCTTCTGGAAATTCTTCTTTTTGTTTTTGGTCTTTGAATCTTCAGCCACAAATGCCTCCTCGCTTTGTTTTGTAATTCCACGGTTATGTGCCTCAATTTTCAATCGGACTATGAGATCCTGTAAAGAGATTTCCTTCTTTTTATGCTTTAGATAATTGCGGTAATCTCTCCACGACGGTGGCAGTTTTCCCGTGATGGCTTCAACCAAAAACGGTTCTCCAACCTTATGACCTTCCGCCTCGAGTTCATGAATAATGATTTGTAGTTCATGCAGTTGAGCAGTCACCGGTTTGGAGTCGACCATCTTGTAGTCCATGAATTTGTCTACAATGAATTTCTTAAGACTGATATTCTGCATCTTATACTTCGTGGCAAGTGCATTCCAGAGTGCTTTTGCTGTCTTTAGAGGTTGATATACTTTGTATAGCACCTTGTCGAGACAATTCAGAATATAGTTTCTGCATAGGAAATCAGAATGTTTCCAAGTATCAACATCTGCTTCCTTGCCTGGTGAAGAAATCGGTTCCTCCTCCTCGAGATACCGTTGCAGACCGAGTGTGGTGAGGTAAAATAACATCTGATTCTGCCATGTTAAAAAATCGTCACCATCTCCCTTGAACGGTTCAGGTCTATTGTGAGTAGTAGTCTTTGAAAATTCTACTGTTGCCATCTCTATTTTAGTAAGAAAACAGTAAAATTCTTAAGATGTTATACGTCTAGTATACCAAAACAGAGAATAATCTATTATAAACTCGTCGCACAAGTTTATAACTCAGATTTCCACTACACTGGAATTCTGTGTTAATTTTATAACAATATGAATGTTGTAAATAAATTACAACAACAGCGTTATACTATTTTGAATAAATAGTATAACCAAAATAAAGGATAGAATGTAGAATTCTAACCGAAATATGTCTGAGGCTCGTCGTAACGATTTCCTTAAGAATTTTATTTCAAAATTCTCCCAAGATAGAACAGACGAATTCTGCTCGAAATTGTAATGAGTATGTCAACTCTGTGATATATTTTATAGAGCAGTTGAGAAAGAAGAAACAGAAGAAATTAGAATTCGAATGGGATAAGAATGTGATCAGTATTCTCTCCTATTTATAATTTCGTCCGCACCCCTTCAAACAGTCGCGTCTGCCTGAAAGGTTGCACCCGTTTCCTTTCATTGCTGCTGTTCGTTTAACGGGCCGCACCCGTTTGCTACTGCCTATGTTCGGCCGCGTCTCTTCAGTCGGGCCGCACCTGTTTGCCTCTAACGGGTCGCACCCGCTTTTGTTCGCCCATGCTTCTTCAGTCAGGTTGCACCTGCTCGCCGCGTCTGCTTATGAACAGTCGTGTCTGTTCACATAGCCTGCAACTGTTAAAAAACCCGGCCCAGTTTTGCAGTAAAATTAGGATCATATTAGACCCGAGCCCGGCCCGGTTCGGTCGGACGGCGGCGGCGCGCGCGCGTGTGGTGGAGATGCATGATCTCCCTCCTCACAACGAAGCATACATTTGGGAGCCCCAGGCCCCCAACCTCCACTTGAGAAAGCTATTAATATACTTGGCTTTCTCACTATATTAGGCGATGTGGGACTTATGTATTTTTATCATTCACTTTGTTTGTTTTAGGAATTCCAACATAAACATCTTCTTAAATGAGATCAGATGCAGACACACATTGTACAAGAGTAGGAACCAGTACATTATCACCACCAGATACAAGTAGTAATCAAGTTTCAACATCAGACAAGTGCACTACCAAAACTCATATAGCCTAAGCGAACAAAACATCGCCAAAAGACAATGATTTCAGATCCGAAACCATCATAAACAAGCAACCAAAAAATCGAACTAGAAAAATCTAACGATAGAAAATGATATATATAATATATGAATATATATATATATATAAAAGATTTCAACAACTCTACTATCAACCAGAAAATTGAAAGACCAAGCAAATCTACTGAAAAATTCAAACCGAAAGATTCAAAACAGTATAAATGAAATATAGGAAATTATATGAATTCAATCCCTATAAATACCACCCAATCCCACGCACACGCACTATACCCATTCACACAAATACACATATAATGTACATTTGTTGACATCAGCTCCATCGTACACACACATATAAACCCACACAAAACACCGTACCGCACGCGCAATCACCCAAGAGTAGCTCAAAATAGTCATGTGCACACAGTCACACGGTCTTACACACACACACCCATAAACTGGCATGAAGCTAACACATGAACGAAATATATATAACATATTTTATTTGATTAAGCATAAGTATGCGAGTGAGAGTTCACTCACCTGTAGGCGTCTCATCTTCTTCTTCTTCTTCATCCTTCTCGAGCATGCACACACATAGAAAATTCAACACCACATTAAACAAGATTCATGATATAGATGTATTCATGTGTCGAGAAGCACCTCTTTAAATTTGAGAATTTATCATAATTTATTTAATTTGTTTTTAGTTTCTAAAAATGACGAAGGTTATTGAGTATTTAGCTTCTCGGAGAATAATCTTAACAAGGAAGCTTGCGTGAATAATTTCATGAGGAGAGGAAAGTTCTGAGAATAAAATTGGGCTTGGGCTCCAAAGTTTGGGCCATGAATTTATAAAGTAAACAAGTTTCTATTTATATATATTTATTTCCTTTATAAAATAAATACCATTTAATTTTAATTCTAACTGCATATTAATTTATATGCAAATTTAGTTCTTTACCTAAATTGCATCGTATTTCAATTATATTAGTTTTTATAATAAAATTACTTACATATCTAAACTTATTTTTATGTTTCAAATATCATATTTTCACATTTTTGAAATCTTTCATTAAATACTTACCATCATTTTACCAAATAAATCTCTAAATTTCAATTTAATTAAATAAATTTCTATTATTAATTCTAAATAATTATCACTTAAAAATCAGGTAGTTACAGTTCACCTACATGTACACTGCTTCTTCATCTTTTTCTTTCTCCCTCATAAGCGCACGCACACAGCACTCCAATGGATGATCGAACCTTTACTTTTCTTATTACCATAAGTGTATAACAGGGTTGAGATGCTTATATTTAAGTTTGGGAATTTTACATAATTTATTGTATTTACTTGTGAATTTAGAATAGGAGGATATAAGAAGTAGCATCATCAGGTTGTTTAGGTTTTAAGCGTTAATGATATTTGTAAACGTAAAAGAATTATCCAGAATGAGAAAACTCTGGATTTTAGAAGTATCGGGAGAGGGAAGGACAAATATTGGGTTTGGGCTCATGGGCTAGGGCTAGGATTAAATAGGATATTTTTATTTATTTTCGTTTTCAATTCTTCTTCTTTATATGAATCATTTTTATAAAATTAAATCACAACAATGTTTAAAATAAAAATTATATTAACCACACTTAATAATTTATCCAACATTATAAAATTTTCTAGAATTGATTTATATATTTTAATCCAGTTAAATTTATATATCCAACATTCACATTTTTAAGCCCATATACTAAATAATTTCTTAGTAAATTCATTTCACAAATTTAAAACAAATGATTGTTTTCAAAACTATTTAATATCGTCACTAATTACCTTATTCCAAAAATTCTGATATTTTAAAATAAATTTAAATTATTCATTTTTAATTCAAAAATCCATTTTTAATTATTTAAATATTTATTATAATTACCCCTAAAAATCGGGTCGTTACACTCAACCAATGAAGCATTAAGCTTTTCAACCTTCTTATCAAGATTGGAGATGATACACTTGTCATCTTGTTGAATTGTTTCCTCCAGTTGAGTTCTATCTTTCTCTTGTACGAGACTTCTGGGATGGCCTCGGTTATCCTTTTCCACTTGAAATATTGATCATATATGTTACTCACATAAGCCACAACGTCAGAACTAACCTTCGAAGGGATATCCTTTAGATAAGGAAGGAAGACAACATCATTAAAGCAGATCGTTGGAAATGCACTCTTTATGGCAGCTAAGTGTGGATCTAAAATAGTTTCCATCTCTGCGGTTGTAGTACGGGGATGAAGCGGCCTCTTCTCAGGTCTCTGCTGGGAAGTGTTAGAAGACACTAGCCTAAACGACTATTTGGATCGCCATAGTGCATGGGAGGACATCGTCGGTTGTGTTGTAAAAGGGACCGAAACTGGGGCAATTGGAACCTCAAAGGGACGAGATCGGGTATCATTGAATACTTATCCAAGCTGTGTGGTAAAGGTGAGTGAGATGTACATCATGGGGATGACTCATGAGACCTATAGTCTCTGTCCTATCTGCTATTATCCCACCTCTGACGCCTCCCTGAATCATGGGATGAATTGCAAGAGCGATCATATGATCCAAGCTTTTTGTGTTTGCAGCTTTGACTTTTCAGAGTGTCATAAAAATGTTTGCATTCCATGGAGTTTGAAAACAAAACACGCATAAGGTAGTGCAAGTAAAATGAAAAATGCTACGTACGGTACAAAAGTTTAATGATGTGTAAGTGTGGGTGTGTACTAGTGCCCCCATGGACCACGGACTTGAAGTTAGCTAACGGGGATTATTTTCCCTATGCCAGTAATAAGCACTTCATCGGGAAAACGGATGGGAGAGAAAATATCCCTGATACTACTGTTGCCAAGGCCAAATGAGCCAATTTCATCTGGTATACTCCCAAATGATCCATAAATGTCCCTAGAAGGAGGGATGGGAGTATCTTCGATTACAGCAGCCGGGGAAGGTTGTATAGGTGTTCAAGAATCTTTATCGTTGGCCATTGGGGGATAAGTGGCATGTTAGCCCCCTCACTCTCATCACTAGAGGACTCGTGACCAAAATCTGCATCCTCGTCATGTAACTACCTGCCTCAAAATGTGATTAATTTTCGACCTAGAAAAGGCCTATCGAACCTTACACCTATTCCAAAGCTGGCTATTGGTTGGTAAAATTTATTTAAAGAATAATACACAGATCTATCTATCTATACATTCAAAATCTTGAAATGGAAGGATGAAATATAATATCCAAACAATACCCATTTATTAAAAATGCAAATGTTGAAAACAAACAACATAATACCACATAACAATGCCAAGTATTTGTGAGACAATATCTCAAAATACATCATGTCTTAATGGGTACATCAAAAATATAAAAATAACAAAAATAGCTAAATAACTGCCAAAAGTCAGCGTCTCCACCACCATCTCCAAAAATCTACATCATAATCTCTAACCTGTGTGGTAATGAGGAGAGAGTCAGAACAACAATGTCTAGTGAATAAAAATCTCGAGCCTTTCTATAATAGTACTTGGGCAGTCTAATTTAAATAAGAATATGTCTTACCTATCATAATTATATTATAATTCTTCCAACTATAGGCCATAAGGCTTTCCCAGTCCAATTTCATAACCATTACTCTTTCAACCAAATAACCCGTATCCATCGTCAATAATGTCCTTACAATGTAAGAGATAACACCCAAGCCACTTAATACCTTTTCAATGGGAACCACGAAGACTCTGACAATTTAATATCTCATTCAAGGCTGGTCCCCATTATTTAAAACCTATCCCTTGGTCGACTCCTCTTCGGTACTATCTAGCTGACATTATAAGAATCTCTTCAGGTCACTTAATACTTCTTTTTATGGGAGAGGCGGACCCCACAATAGCTACTTAATACCTCAAACCCAAAGCGGACCCTCCTCAAGATATCCTCCACCGTGCCTAACCATTAACCCTGACCATTTAATATTTCCTACATAGGGAAGAGGTGGGCCATCAATTAGCCACTTAATACCTTCAACCCCAAAGCAGGTTCTTCGTATTATGACCCGTAACCCAAACTGTGACATTTCACATTAGTCTGATTATTAGTAGGTACTGGTAGCCAGATTAGCTGGGCATGTTTATCCTATAGAATTTGGGACTAACCTCACATCATCTATGGGTACTTATTATAGGCGATGTTTCACATTAGCCCCAAAGTCACACTGCTGGTAGCCAGATTAGCTGGGCAGACTTCCATGTGCTTTTGAATGACCTCACATCTCTATCATTTAGTCATAATTTACAACACTCTCTTAACATATTATCACACCTCACATTCCATATCAAGGCTTATAAGAAAACCCTTATTTCGACTTTACAATTAACTTCTTTCCTAGGGGGGACATAATGATAATTAATAGTTTATTAACTATGTAATTAATACAATATAATTATACATTATTTACACTAATACACACACACACACACACACACATATATATATATATATATGTGTGTGTGTGTGTGTGTGTGTAAGGACGTCCCTAAATACTCCTAAGCGTGCGAAGATTGTGCCTTAAGCTAAATTTTAGATGTCAAAATTTAAACTTATACAAGTCTAATTCCATATCAACAAATATACCATATATCCAATATCCACAATTCAATCAACAGACTTGTATAAATAGAATCCACACCAAATATATTTTATACTAAAATAGCAGAATCAACACTATTAGAAACTTACAATTTAAATACTTGTATGCTCTATTTAACTTCTTTGTATAAAATTGAAAAATGGAATTTCTGTTTAAATTGTAGAAATAGGCAATGCAAACTACAAATAAAAGAATCCGTACCTTACATACCATTTCCTTACTTATTTCTTCTCAAATTCCTTAACTAGGTCCAAAGATAAAATAAGAAGTGGAATAGAATGTAGAACATTAAAATTGCAATAATGACATAATTCCACTATTTCAGTATATACTAACTGAGATTCTAACTAAAGAATTGAAATTTCGCTTTAAGGAAACTTTAGGGTTTTGGTGTGATGTTTTCGTAAACAAAATTCCCCAAAGGAATATACCGAATCCAAGTTATAATATATAATTAATAAAATAAGAAAGACTAAGATTTCCACTCATGAAATGTCCTTAGCTCTTCCTCTTGGATTTGTTTACGCCTGCTTTAAATCTCTTTTAGATCCTTCCTTTAAGAAATATACAATAAAAGGACTGTATATGAATTAGATTCGGAAATTTTGGGATTGGAGGAGAATAGAATAAGAAATTGAATAATAAACACCTAAAATTTCTTACCTGAAATCCTAGAGAATTTTTTGAATCTTTAAAGAGAGAGACCGATAGAGCTTTGCTTGGTTCCTAAAATAATTTGTGAATAAATGTGAAGAGGCTAGGCTTTTACTTATAGTGGTTAGAAAGTACCAGAACCATCAGATTTAATCAGTTAAAAATAATAAAATCCATACCATTCAAATGCACAAAACCCTAGCTGCCACCAACATTGATCCATCCATCCTACGCGGTCGACCGGTTGGTCTATTTTGAGAACGTTATTCTCTTGCTGTTGATTCATTTATTTAATATCTTAATTAAATTTTCACGTTAAGGTTTACTTTACCCCTAAGTCTAATTAATGGTACTCTTTAAATTTCAAATTTAAGAATTAATTATTTATTAGAATTTGACTTCCATTTAAATTAATTTGAATCCGAAAACTTCGAAAGTCAATAACTTTTTCGTTTGACCTCTGATTTCAAAACTTTATATATGGAAATTACTTAAAAAATCGCCACGAATGCAACGGAATATCTATCTTGGCCAAATTCCAATATTTACAAAAATTTGATTTTTACTCTTAATATTAATTTATTAATTAATTCTTTTCTTATTAGTTAATTTCTTATGAATTTTTATGGGGTGTTACACGTCGCCTCCTCCATCACCCTCCTTTTCTTTTTCTCCGCCACTTTCTCCAACCCCTTGCCTCGTATCAAGGCCGATAACAGGACCTTGCACAGGGGGTACTGCCTTATCTTTACCAACGTTAACTTCAAATTCAGGCTCCTATTTAGAATAAACATCCTCTTGAACCTTAAGTACGTAGCCTATGCTACAGTTTTGCTCCAGAAGGTTATAAGCATGAAGGTTCTTGTCCATGAGAAGATATCTCACTTCTCTCTTTTTAGGTGGGACTTTGTGAAGATCGCCAAGCTTCCTACCAAAGCTGCACCACTGGGTATTCTCGAATCATCTACAGACACCAAAAATGGTCAATTTCACGGTTGAAATCAGGAAATTTGTATTAGTAAAGAGATAGAACCTATGTGGACATCGCACAAAGAACTCATCTTTGAAATAACTCAACTTGTTCTAGAGCCCCAACACTATCCGACAACCCCCGGAAGGCTCTAAGGAAGTGAGTGAAGGGGATTCTTTTCAGTGCTTGAATTTGTATAAATAGCAGATTTCCTCAACAGTGAGGATCCCATTTAAGTGTTAAACGAGTATCATGTACATATTGTTCAAAAGAACATAGATGTTCGGTGTAACTGGGATGAGGCAAGCTTCATAAACTATAGGACTGTATGAATAAAGTGATTATAAAACGGAATACATCCAGCCATGCACATATATCGATTACAAGCTGTATACCCCTCAAATGGTAGGTGTGATTATTGGTAACGCATGGGAACCAACACATCTGCAAAAGGAATCCCATGCTTCTCGCATATTTGTCTAAAGGGTGCCTCATCAACCTTAGAAGTCGGAGAGTCTAGAGGATCTGTCAAAATGATGGCATCACCCATATCAACATTAGGAGAAACTCATACAGCAGGCTCTTCAGCCAATACAAAAGGAACTAATTATGATGGCTGCTCCATTTGGTGACTAGCTGACTGAGATCGAGATGGTGTAGAAGTAAACTTTGTTACGGGCAATGTTGTCGAGCTAGATTCAATATCAGATTCAATATATCTAGATGTGGAAGGACCTGCAGCCATTGCAGAAATATGCAAGGAAGGTCTACGATCCATAACTATTAAAAGCTTCACACGTAAGAGATATCTAGCATACTAAGAGCTTTAATCTGCATGCTAGAGAAAGAGCGTGGATAATCGATGTACAAAACCCAACAGATGCCAACGTGTGTTGATCAGTTGGATCTCATACATCGACGGGGGGCAAGAGTGTGCCATAAAAGATGTGCAATGCATGCATATGATATTATGCAATTCAAATCATTATTTGATAAAGATAATTAAGAATTAGCAAATGATCCATTCAAATACTGGATTGGTTTTAGAGTGACCATTATTAGAAACCATCCCCAATGAATACTAAACCACCAAACATGGCTTGACAAAATTTGTTGATAGAACTCTAGTTTTTCCCCATTCTTCAAATTATGAATATCTACATAAATCTGCATTAAAAGATTGAAGCCACTTTGGAAGGTTTGGGATTGGCATAGGGAAGACATGAAGATAGCTTGGGCAAAACCCATAAAAAACTTAAGATCGAATCACGCTCAAGAGACTTTGGGTCGCGCCAGAGGATTTTCATTTTGCTTCGAGTAATCCATCTACTTTTCCAAAGAATTTTCCCTAATCTTTCAACACAAAAGTTTTCCTGCTTAAAATTTCCAAGTAATGGATCGGCTATCGATCCATAGAGGAAAGAGGATGTAATTCCATCAATGATTGGACGTGGTTAAAGTTTAAGTCATTAATGAATGTCGACAAGCGACACCTCCACCCACCTAAAAGCAAGACACCATGATTAGGTTCGAGAATTGTCAAATCAGAAGTTCAAATCAAGATGGTGTAATGGTTCGTGAAGTATAGACTTGAAGATAGTGAACTGTAACGGCACTGTAGTAAGGTATCGACGATGGTGGTAGCGCAATTTGGTAGGCAAGGATCGGCAATGGTGAACAGAGGAAGGAAAAGTCTCAAGGCAGGAAGAGATAAAAAGTAAAGTGAGCTAAGTACTAGTTCGTATAAGTAAGCACCAAACAATCAAAATAGCAAGGGAATCTCCTAAGTTTAAGGCATAGATCCATGGCCTAGTGTATTGGTACCAATCCATGACTTAAGGACGGTACCAATCCCAAAAAAATATAAAAAATAATAAATAAAAATAAAAGTATGTAAATTAAAATAAAAGTATGTAAATAAAAATAAATGAGAATAAACAAAAATGTATGGGGATGAGAATTAATATGAAGTGCGATATAAAGGCAAACATGATTTCGAAGAACAAAGTCCTACCTGAAGAATTCAAAGAAGGAGATCATTGAAAACTTTTCGTAATTGTAATAGCGGACTTGAGCAGCATACTTCGCTTCTCATACTGCACAAGAGTTTCAAGCTTGAAATCGTTCAATGTGATGCAATAATTAGCAAGAGATGCAATGCTTCATAAAAAAAGTTTAGAAAATGAACATCTATTCAGAACAAAGCTCCAAACTGATGATGTATAATTAGCGGTTTGTCTTGATCCAAAGCATATCTTGTAAACACAAGATATACTTTCATGGACCAATGTTATCCAACTGTATAACCAAGCCATATTTGAATGAGTCGAATAAATTAAACCAGAGAATAACCAAGCAGAAATTTAAAACGATAACCTCTAAACTTGAATATCAAGTGGATCAATGAATTAAGCCATTAACATGCCCAAGATCACCAAATTTACCTACATGCCAACTCACTTCAAGCGCCAAAGCCAAAAACAAAAGTTCCAAGACATAGTCTTGGATCGGTACTGAACCATAGCCATGGATCAGTACCGACCCTTATTATTTGCTCAAATCCACCACATGGTTCTTGCTGCACAAAGTTAGAGTGGTTATTAGTCAATACATTCCATATAGATGGTTCGCTAGCAACCCGTGATTCAAGCAATTGATGGACAGATCCAGGTTTCAAAATAATCAAATCACACAATTTTGTCTATCCACCAAACCAAATACTTCACCCAAATCAAATGTCATATCGATGTGCCCAAGTTCTATAGATGAAGATGCAAATCAATCAAGCAACCTTGAGAAATCAAAGAAGGTTTAACAATCAATCTTATGGATCGGTACCAATCCATAGGGGATGGTTCGGTACCGATCCATGGGACTTGCTGATTTGGCCATGATCTTTTCAAAGCAACTCCTTATGGACTAGGAAACTTGGGGAGAACACCATCGAGATAAATCCATTGATATTTATCTATAAATAGAGGGTGATAGGCACTATTTGAGGGGTCTTTTTTCTACATTTTAAATTTCTGTACTATTGTTGTAATCTTACGGGTCATCATCGATCTGTAGACTACCAATCCATAAGATCACATTTGTAAGAACTTAACAGGATCATAAATAAAATTCAAGTAGACATAGGCCAATGATTAGCCGAACCACTATAATTGGTTGTGTGTTGATTCTTCTCATTTTTCATTTAATCTCTTTATTTTATTCTTTTTGATAAACCTTTAGGGTGTTTGTGCCAACTTTTGGCATAAACATATATATATATATATATTAATATATTGATTTGAATTTGAAATCTCTATATATATTATTATACAAATAAGATCTGAAATTCAAGATTTTAATTTTAATTTTGAGTTTAAAGTCAAAGTAATTTACATTAATATTTACAATTACTCTATATTATAATGTCAATTATATATATATAAACATTTATATGTTACACATATTATCGTATATTGTTTAAAACTACATATATGTTTATATATATACGCACATATATATTAGACAACACATACGTATATGAAGGGGCTAATATTTCCGTTGCGGTGTAAATCCCAGCACTTATACAATAGCATGTTAAACGATGTACACTGTTTATGTTGTACGTGCACGTACACATACATGTGCATATGATATGCATATTATATTGTATAATATAAACATAATAATAAAATAAAACTATATTTATAACTTAAATAAAATATTGATTTTATTTTAAAAAAATTAGTTCAGATATAAAATAAATCTAGACCTCATAGGACCAATAAGATCCAAAATGAAATAATTTTTTGAAATTTACCTATTTACCCCACTGAATATTGACCCAGATCGAACATGAAAGTGTTAGTGGTATTCCCTAGGAGCAATTATGTAATTTATTACATATATCCCACTTTGTAGTCAATCTTATTCATAACAACAATGTTTGTTTTCTGTTATATACTTTGTTATATGGTGATATAAATAAATAATTTTAAAGTATATATATAAGAAAATCCTTAAATGAAATGATACGTGATTGTAGTTGCAATCGTGAGCAATTACTCATAAAATAAAATGACATTTTCTTTGAATATTCTTAAGCAAGATGTTTCGAGAAAAGTATAACTATTCATTGAGACCAGAGTGCGTAGCCCTCTCTAAATGTTGGGCAATGTATTACTCATGGCTGCTGGGTGTACCAAGGGTTACACACTCGTAGTTATTGGATAATCATAGAATGGCTCATTGGAGAGTTTTCTGTTGGTTAATAACAACTTGGTTAAACAGGAAATCTCAATGTGACAATGTTACACAGTTCCCATGAATTGAGAATACCGTGAAACTTCAATGTGGATACTCCACTTGGATTATAGCTAAATCATGGTCTAACAATCTATCGAGCTGCTATAGTTAGGGCTGAGTTGAAGGTTTAGAAGTGAATCATTATTCAATAGAGAATTCACCTCCTTAGTTGTATGAGGTTAGTATCACGATCAACCATAGTCAATTTAAAGTCTAAATCTCTGGCTAGAGTATAACAGTTAATAGTAAATGTTATTATTGAACCAAGGACTTTGTTTATAGAATAATGCAGTTAAATTCGGATAATATTGGAGTTTTTGACCAATAATAAATTCCATACATCCTAAAGTGATATACAGTTGGCAAAGAGAACGTGTGTAAATTATTATCACTATTAGTAATGCTTAAGATATTATAACTACTCCGCACTCTCGAGATCTTTTGATCCATTATTGGCTACGTCCTTTTCTGTTGTACAACATGTCGTAGGACCTGGTACTGATGGTGATATCAGTAAAGATAGGGGGGATCTCGCCTTCCGTGTAGTCTAGACTTTCTGTCTAGCCCTAGTTCTTTATTGTTTTTTATTTTGTATTAAGTGGTATGTCCACTATAAAAACAGTCATAGTTGCTCTGTGCATGTGCAGAGCACCTGTTATTCTCTTTATACATAGTGGCATGACCCACTATAAAGCCGGGTAGCTTTGCTAAAAAAGATATTATAAAATATGATTTTACCAAAAAGATCTATCGGTGATGAATTTGGCTAAACTATCACACTACTAGCTAAAGTGACGTGTGAACGTTAATATTTGAATTGTTCAATATTAATTGCTGACTCAATTCACACCTTTGAACCACACAACTGCATATATGAATTCTCCAAAAAACCACATGATTTAATTAGTTTATAAAGTGTTATAAATTTATTATATTAATTAATATTTAAGAAATATTTATTATTAGTTTATTTGATGTTTTGGGTGTTGTTACCAATTATTTGGATATATATATATATATATGCACGTATTGATATGCGAATCGGTATGTATTTAAATAGGGCTTTAAATGCAATTAATTATTTAAAATCTAGAAAACTAACCAATTGAAGGACAATTCATGGCCGATAACACATGGGAGAGAGGAGGGCTTGACATACTTGTAATTTGATTGGAATTTAAATGATGAAATATTCAATAAAGAAGAGAAAAGGTTCATCTTCTTTCTTTAAAAATTAGTCTCTCATTTATTTACATTTTCTTTTTTCTTTTCTCCTTCTTCCCTCATACATGGCTTCGTCCTTCTTAACCAATTTTCACCCAAATAACATCAAATTAAATCAAATAAATGTGGTTCATTTGATTCTAGCAAGATCGGGTCAAGGTTCAAGCAACCTAGGAGTCAATTATTAAATCAATATGTCACAAAGGGCTAGATCTAACAAAGACAAATTCTCTTCCTCAAATTTCAGTATGTCACCTACCTCAATATCTATACATTTATTGCCTAAATGTATATTTATGAGAATTTTAATTTATCGAGATTGTTTGTAACATTTGATGTCTTCTAAATTGTAAAATCTGTAAATTATTAATGAACGGTGTTTATAGTCTTATATCAATATTTTTTTTGGTTATAATTTTATAAAGTAGACTTAAGCTTATCTATATTTGATTTATAAAAATTATAATTTAATTTTGTTTAAATTTATGCACATATACACACATTATACACACACGTGCATATTTTTTATACACACCAAGATTTACATATGCTTATTATGATATGTTATTCTGAGTTATATTATAATCAATTTTATTTCACATGTTTCAATTTGAAACTTTTAATGCTTATTTATCCCTGTTAGATTTGAAATTTGTTTACTGTTTGATAAATATTTAATAAGAGTTGAATTTGAATATGTATGTTCGTGTTGTATTTCAAATGTTTGAATGCTTTTAGTTGAATTATTGTTTGATAGGTGATTTTGTTTCCAAATTCTGTACAATACTATAAAATGTAAAAGTTGAATATTAAACAAATTTTGTTTGTAAGTATTTGTGATTATATTCCATTTTTAAATAAAGAATTGATCTTGTATAATTAGTAAACTTTATGTGAGAAACGTGATTTTTGTTTTCCCTTTTTTTTAAATCGCCAAATCAATAATTATACCTAAGATGTCATTTTAGTTATTTGCTTTCACTTTTTGTACCATCGCCAAATCTTTAATTATGCTTAATATATCTAATTTAATATGTATGGTTTTAATCTATGTTCACATACAAATAATTGGCAGTACATGATATATACATATAAGTGCCTAAACTCTGTGTGCGTGCGTGTACACACACACACATATAGTACTACTAATATGTGTTTACAAATCATATACGCATATCATAATATACTTAAACATATATAAATACTTAGGATTTTATATTCCTGATATGCATTTGAATTTGTCACATGCATATGTATGTATAATATATATGTATATAAAATGGATATAAATCTCAATAACTATATGCGTATACATATAGTTATACATCACTTTATATTATTATATTATAAAATGTATATCTGATACATTAAAATAAATATTTAGCTAAATTAATTAATATGATTAATTAATAAATATAAAATAATTTTAAATAAAATATGATTTTACCTAATAACTAGATTGGTTTTAATGATTGTTAATAGATCACATAGGCCCGTTAAGATCCAAATATCGATTCCTTTTTCAAATTTACCTATTTCACCCGCTGTGAAATGGATCTGGTTCGAACAATTAAGGCTATGTGTAAGGATAGAAGAATATTCGCTACGAGATTATTTTAAATCTAGTTAGTGGAATTACCACTTGAGGCGGTGTGTCATCAAGGTGGAGTGCAGTGAAATAAACACCTAACATAGAAGTCGAAGGCGAGGAGATTAGGTGAGCACGTAAACGGGATGTCTCATTAAGGAATCTTTTACAAATTTAATTAATTTTATTTAAGTAATATATTTTTGTACTTATTGAAAATTGATATTTGTAGAAACTATAAATAATGGCAATAGACATGTAAACCGTTCATGAAGATATTGTCTCCGCACTTCATTTGGGGCACCCTACGTACAAACACATTATTGAACTTTTATTATCGAATTTGTTCATATTTTTTATGCATAAATTTCACCTAAAACACAAATAATATTTCAAAAATAATACTAATAACATAAACTAATCACTAATAAAAATTAATAATGCATAATGTTAAGTTAGTCAACTTTGTTTTGATCTCTTTTCAGCATCATTCAAATGGATGGAAACACAATTCTTTAATATGTGGTGCTAACGGCACCTTAATGTCCTTTAACTAATTAATATCATTTTGAATTAGTTGGAATCTATTAAAATTATATACTCTTCCTAGACAATAAGCATATTTCATTATTTAATATATATAAAAATTAATCATTGAACTACGAGATATAATCATCCAAATCGAAATCCAATGGTTATTTTTCAATGAATGGAATAACATTATCAATGAGATTTGACATCATTTAGTATAATAGTGCTGCCACTAAGCAATTTCCACCATATTTTCGTAAAAACTGAATTTTAAAAATAAATTCCATTTAGATATTTTTCATTCATAGCATCATTAGAAACTAATTTATCTATAAACTAATTTCTTTTAAAATTTAGGAAATTTTAGAACTGCTTAAGTCTAGTTTTCACAAAATACTGAAAAATGGAAGAAAATCCATTTATCTCATTTACTTAAAGTATTTATGTTGATTGAAGGGTTTTTCAAAGCACATTCTTTATGATTTTGACTCTCATGACTATATAACTCATTAGCAAGAGTGGTTTGGTCAAATTTATGTCAAATTTTTGAAATTTCTTCGATTTCTATGAAATTTTGGTGAATTTTGATAAACATGAATTGCTCATTGATTATTGACGATATAATAACAAATTGGATAAACACTCAATCGGATTGCAAG